>CM038672.1:194997664-195597664 GCA_021605145.1 Aegilops bicornis | reverse complement strand
ACTTCCAATGTTATAGAGCCCGTCATATGGGCCTCTACTTCAGGAATTACACCTTTAAATGTGGTTTTAGTGGGCTTGATCCTTGAAGGGTCAATGCCCATTTTGGCTGACCGTGTCCGATAAGCAGGTTCAGTTGCTGCCGCCGTCCATAAGGACGCGCGTGAGGTGGAATCCGTTAATAATTGGGTCTAAGACCAGTGCGGCCGAGCCGCCGTGACGGATGCTAGTAGGGTGATCCCTACGATCAAAGGTGATCGGGCAAGCTGACCAAGGATTGAATTTGGGGGCGACTGGCTCCATCGCGTAGACGTCCCTTAGTGCCCGCTTCCGTTCCCGCTTGGGGATGTGCGTGGCGTAGATCATGTTGACGGTTTTCACCTTGGGGGGGGGACTTCTTCTTTCCCCCCGTGTTCGGACGTCTGGGCTCCTCATCATAGTCGCTGTGCAGCCCCTTGTGCTTGTCTTCGGCGTTTCTCTTGCCAGCCTGTTTGAATAACAAGCAATCTCTATTGGTGTGATTGGCTGGCTTGTCCGGTGTGCCATGAATTTGGCACGAGCGCTCCAGTATGCAGTCCAAACTGGACGGTCCCTGATTATTTCTTTTGAATGGCTTCTTCTATTGACCGGGCTTGGATCCACCGAATCCGGCGTTGACTGCCGTGTCTTCAGTGCTGTCGTCGTTGTTCCGTTGCTTATGTCTGTTATGCCGTGGCTTGCCGTTATTCTTGCGGCCATCCGAATTGCCAGACTGTGGCGTAGTGCTGCTGCGGGCTAACCAACTGTCCTCGCCCGTGCAAAAGCAGGTCATTAGTGTTGAGAGAGCTGCCATGGACTTGGGTTTTTCCTGGCCGAGTTGTCGAGCAAGCCACTCATCACGGATATTATGCTTGAAAGCCGCCAGGGCTTCGGCGTCCGGACAATCAACTATTTGGTTCTTCTTAGTTAGGAACCGAGTCCAGAATTTCCTGGCTGACTCTCTGGGCTGTTGAGTAATGTGGCTCAAGTCGTCGGTGTTGGGTGCTCGCACATATGTGGCCTGGAAGTTGTCGAGGAATGCGTCTTCCAGGTTTTCCCAGCTGCAGATGGAATTTGCTGGCAGGCTGTTTAGCCAGTGCCGGGCTGGTCCTTTGAGCTTAAGGGGAAGATAATAGATGGCATGTAGATCGTCACCGCGGGCCAAGTGGATGTGGAGAAGAAAATCTTTGATCCATACCGCGGGGTCTGTTGTGCCATCGTATGATTCGATGTTTACGGGTTTTAACCCTTCTGGGAATTCACGATCCATTACTTCGTCAGTGAAGCAGAGGGGGTGCGTGGCGCCTCTGTGCCGGGCTATGTGGCTACGCAGGTCGAATTGATCTGGGTGGCTATATTCGGCCCGGCCGGACTTGTTGAAGGCGTGTCCGGCGTGACGGTCTTCGTCGCGTGTCGAGGCGCGCCCCCGCGATCCGTAGATCGATATTGGTTGTCTTGATTTGTTGCCCCGGGCTGTAATATGTTGGCGTGGGGGTGTTGGCTGGTATGCGGACTGGTATGCCGCTTTATCCCGGCCGCGAGGTGGCCGGTCAGCCGTGTGGTGCTCTAGTCTCTATTCCTCGGCTGCCAGGACTTCAGTCCATCTGTCTGTGAGCAGGTCTTGATCAGCTTGGAGTTGCTGCTGCTTCTTTTTCAGGCTCCTTGCAGTGGCTATAAGCCGACGCTTGAAGCCTTCCTGCTCTATGGGATCCTCAGGCACGCCGAACTCATCGTCGCCGAGGCTAATCTCGTCTTCGGAGGGGGGCATGTAGCCTTCCTCCTCCGGGTATTCGTCCGTCGCCTGTTCATCTGGGCTGACCTGCTCATCCCCCTGTTCGGCCTGCTCAAAGGCGGGCTGATCGGGATTGTATTCTTCTTCGGCACCATTCAGATTGTTTTCGTCTCCTAGGCCGGTGTTGGCGTGGCGGGGCTTGGAGTGGCACCGACGACGCCCATTCTTTGCTTTTTTCCTTGAGGTTTTATCCTCCGTTGCCTCATCGCCATTTGTTTCCTTCGGGTGTCCACCATATATATGTCATAGGAAGAGGTGGCTTTCCACCGCCCAGTGAACGGTGCTTCGTGTTCTTCTCCTGCATCTTCGTCCATACCGTCGATCTCTTCGGAGTCGAAGTTTAGTACCTCGGTTAAATCGTCAACCGTGGCAATAAAGTGGGTGGTGGGTGGGCAACGAGTTTCCTCGTCGCCTGCCTCCCACTCAAGCCAGACATAGTTCGGGGAGAGCTTCCTGACAAAGAGAGAGACTTTAACGAGTCCAGCATGTCGCCAAAGGGTGAGTGCTGGAAGATATCCGCGGCGGTGAACTCCATTATCGGAGCCCATCCTTGCCCGACGGGCAAGGGAGTGTGCGGACTGGAACCAACATCCGGATATGAATCCGGGGGTTCGGAGTTACAGGCCACCGCAGAGGTGAGACCCGTGTTCGGCTCCACCGCCGATGAGTGTGCGACCTGGGGGACGGGGTCCATCCCTCCGTCCTTAGGCAACGCAGTCTGCTCCGGATCTAGGTCCGGGACAAGACGGATGATGCCTCGAAGCTTCGTCCGACGGCAGGTCTAAGCCAAGCTCGTCGCGACTGTCTGGTGCTCCTGGCATAGGCCCAAATCCATCGAAGATCAACTCTCCGTGGATGTCCGCCGTGTAGTTCAGGTCTCTGAACCTGACCTGGTGGCGAGGGGCGTAGCTATCAATCTGCTCCAGATGGCCAAGCGAGTTGGCCCGCAGTGCAAAGCCGCCGAACACGATGATCTGTCCGGGGAGGAAAGTCTCAACCTGGACAGCGTCGTTGAAGCTGTTTGGAGGAGCCATCGAGCCCGACGGCGACGACACAGAGGAACTCTCAATGAAAGCACCAATGTCAGTGTCAAAACCGGCGCATCTCGGGTAGGGGGTCCTGATCTGTGCGTCAAGGCTGATGGCAACAAGAAGTAAGGGACATAGGTGTTTACCCAGGTTCGGGCCCTCTCGATGGAGGTAAAACCCTACTTCTTGCTTGATTAATATTGATGATATGGGTAGTACAAGAGTAGATCTACCACGAGATCGTAGAGGCTAAACCCTAAGAGCTAGCCTATAATGGTATGAATGTAATTGTGATCGGCCTTCTAAGGACCAACCTCTCCGGTTTATATAGGCACCGGAGAGGGCTAGGGCTTACATGGAGTCGGTTACAAGGAAGGAAATATAATATCCGGATCGCCAAGCTTGCCTTCCACGCCAAGGAAAGTCCCATCCGGACACGGGCCGAAGTCTTGATTCTTGTATCTTCACGCTTCAATAGTCCGGACGTTGTACACAGTCCGGCTGTCCGGATACCCCCTAATCCAGGACTTCCTCACCTCGCGCATCACCTCATAGCACCGTCCGTCACTCACTACTGGCCCGCGACGGTGAACATCAAGTACTAGACGTGCTACCCGTGCGCCGTGCCAGAGTCGCTGGAGGATCACCGCCGCCTGCTAGTCGCGGAGGAGGACGACAGCGTCTTCCTCTTGGCGGTGGGCACCGGCAAGGCCCGCGCATGTAGCCGCCTTGTCTTTGTAGTGTTCATCAGGTGCAACGCTGCTGACGCTGACACGAGACCGGTGTACAGATGCGTGCTCACTGTTACTGCCCCTCCGAGGTACGAGGGCACCTATGCTGCCTCCATTACGCTGATGAGACTAGGCCGAGCTGCTCCGTTCCCGACAATGTGGACATGGAAGATGCCTGGTATGATTTTCACATCAAGATTGTGCACGGGGACTCCAAGGAGGTTCACCTGGTCATATGCATTACCAAGTCAAATGTTCATCGTAATGTAATCCGCTTTCTAAGCATGTGGAGACTTCTTATTTATATTGTTTAGAACCTTTCGATGGTAGCTAGAACTATGTTGGTATTTCCCCGGAGAGGGAGGGATGATGTAGCACATCGATGGTAGAGTATTTCCCTCAGTTATGAAACCAAGGTATCAAACCAGTAGGAGAACCAAGAAACATAATGTAAGCAACAGCTGCACACAAATAACAACACCTCGCAACCTGACGTGTTAAAGGGGTTGTCAATCCCTTTCGGGTAACAGCGCCACAAATTGGCAAGCGGACATGAGGTAAATTGTAGTAGATTGAAATAATAGATCGCAAATAAATAAAGTGTGGCAAGGTATTTTTTTATTTTTTTGGTTTAATATATTTGAATAAAAATGCAAAGGAAAAGTAGATCGCAAGACAAATATATGAGAAAGAAGACCCGGGGGTCGTAGGTTTCACAAGTGGCTTCTCTCGAGAAAAATAGCAAACGGTGGGTAAACAAATTACTATTGGGAAATTGATAGAACTTCAAACAATTATCACGATATCCAGGCAATGATCATTACATAGGCATCGCGTCCAAGATTAGTAGACCAACTCCTGCCTGCATCTACTACTATTACTCCACACACCGACCGCTATCCAGCATGCATCTAGTGTATTAAGTTCAGGGAAAAACGGAGTAATGCAATAAGAACGATGACATGATGTAGACAAGATCCGTTTATCTATATGGCGGTAGATATAGATCTCGTCTTTTTATCCTTAGTAGCAACGATGCATATGTGTCGTTTCCCCTTCTATTACTGGGATCGAGCACCGTAAGATCGAACCCACTATCGGGCACCTCTTCCCATTGCAAGATAAATAGATCAAGTTGGCCGAACAAAACCCAAATATAGGAGAAGAAATACGAGGCTATAAGAGATCATGCATATAAGAGATCAAAGAAACTCAAATAAATTTCATGGACATAAAAAGATATGACTGATGATAAACTCAAAGTTCATCAGATCCCAACAAACACACTGCAAAAGTGTTACATCATATGGATCTCAAAGAAACTCAAATAACTTTCACTACTAGAATCAGCTTCTTTGCCGTCCGCCATGGCGGACGGCAAATGCATGGTTCACGGACGGCAAACCTATTTGTAATCCGCTAGCGGACGGCAAAATGTTCGGATGAACACATGCCAGCAAAGGCCTTCTTTGATGTCCGCTTCGTAGAAACGGACGACAAAGGATTGTGCCATCCGCCGATGGTGGCTAGCAGACGGCAAAGATCGTGGACGGCAGTGAGGTGGGGTGAGAGCCGTTAGGGGTTAACGACATGCTTTGCCGTCAGCCAGCGGACGACAAAGTGCTCAAACATGCCAGTCCCAGAAATCACAGGTAGCTGCCACGTGGCATATTTGCTGTCAGCTAGCTGACGGCAAAGAGCCTATACAACCCTTTTTTAATTTAATTCATTCAATTTGACAGCAATTCACAGATATAAACAGATATACATATATACACAACAAGCATATCCAACACACTAGTTTCATCATATATACATACATAACCAACACATATATAGTTCCATCCTTACATATTACAAAAGTTTCACATTCGTTCATCCAACACCGTTATCCATCCATCCATATAACAAGTTCCAACCATGCAAGTTCATTGTAGAAAATAAAAGCACAAATGGAAAAGAAGCACTCCATCCATGCAAGCTTCCGTGAATTAAATCAAATCTACAAAATGATAAACAAAATGTTATAAGAAGAAAAAGAAAATGAGGAGGTCAATCAAGGTGCTCAAATTAACCCTTTGGGCATGGGTTTGCAGAACATTCTTAATGCTTATCAAGCAGTTGGGGAGGAGGATGACCTTGTGCAAGATAATGAGAACCTGGCTGGCTTTGAGCAGAAGGTAGTTATGGGGGCCCCTTTGGCTGTTCAGGAGGTTTTACATGTGGCCCATGTTGTGGAAATTGTTGCCAAGCTGGGGTCCCAAATGATGAAGAAACACTTGCTGTTGCTGATGAAAATCCAGTGCCAGATGGGCCTCTGGTTCAGAATGTTCCTGTTGCTGTCCTGCTGCTGAAGAAGCCCATGTTCAGGTAAATGAGGTCAATGCTGCAACTGCTACTCAACTCAGGGTTTGTCCTCTGGGCAAAGACAATGTGTCTGCAGATTATATGCAAGGAGAAACACAGGGCTTTGTGCCCACAGTTGACTTAAAGGGCAAAGCAGATATTCCTATTGTTCAGGTTGGCACTTCCACTGCTGGGCACAGTAAAGGTATGGAGAGATTCTCCTTAGTTAACTCTCCTAGTTTACTTGATTTCAAGAATTAGTTCAAAATCATACCCTGGATATTATTGATGGTGCTCATTTGATTTCTGAGGAAGGTTTGGACCTGTGGATTCAGCACTTTGCTCCAGCAACTCAGGGAGAAGTAAACACATTCAAAATTGACATACCTATAAGTTGGTTTAACTTCATCATCCATCTTCTCCTCACTCCTGATAAGTTTGGTTCGGTAATGCATCTGCTAAAATCTGAGCTGTGGAAAATGCTTACTGCTAATTTTGACTCTGAAGAGACCATCTTATTTCATATACCTGATGAACCTACTACTTCACAGGCCCCTAGTTGCAAAGAAATAATGCTGGGTCTGGGAAAGGAAAATGAGGGTGTAAGCCCTGCTGCTCATTCCTCAAGTGGAACTGAAAGCCCACTCCAGCAAGTGTCCCCCAACAAGGTCATCCAGTTGTCACTAGGTGAAGCTGTCTCAAGGAAAAGAAGAGAAAAAGAGCCTCTTGTGGAGACTCAGGTAAGAAGAAGTGATCGAATTAAGAAAGACAACAATGGTTATAGAAGGAAATCATGTGATGCTAGCTCTTGCTTACCTTGTAATGCTATTCCACTCATTGTGCATAACAAAGTGGTCAAAAATCTGACAAAAACATTTTGCAAGGTTTCTGAGGATGAGGCAGAGGACAAGCTTTCAAAAAGTCCCAAGAAGAAGGGCCAGGAGGATGTGGCCAAGGTCTCCAAGGTCACTAGTGCTACAACTCCTTAGGATGTGCCATGAAGAACTGTCACATTAGTAATAGTGCCAGGGTTATTTTGAGAAGGACTAGTCTGATGGTTGTATGTATGATATTTAATGTGCTGGATGTAAGCAGAACATGTTTAATGTCTGTCTTCAGAACTTGGTGCCCTCTTTTGCTTACAACTATATTGATCAGTCTGATTGCACTCTGGTCTTGTGGCTTCTATGAAGATGTTGAAGTTTCTATACTTTCTAGCAGGAATGTGGTGTTAAATCTGTTACTCATGTTACACACAATATGCCATGCTTCTTGTCATTGCCTGTATAAGATCTCAAACTTTAGTGGGTCTCAGTTAACCAATTTCTGTACTTTACATGAGTGTGGTATCATACCAGGAGATGGGGCCTGGTATCAAAACTCCAACCAGTCAGTTAACCATGAGTAGGAACAGATCCGGGAATATTTTAAATTGGAACATTAGGGTTTTAAACTCTCCTGACAAATGGCTGGACATTAGGCCAAAAATTGAGGAAAGTGCTGCTGGCATTTTGTGCCTACAAGAAACAAAGAGACAAACTTTTGATTTGGCCTACATTCAAAACTTCTATCCTCAAATATTCAACAAATTTGAATACCTGCCTTCAATTGGAGCATCTGGAGGAATTTTGACTGCTTGGAATGGGACTCTCTTTACTGGCCAGTTTATCTTCCAAAACAAATTCTCAATAACTATGCAGTTCACCTGTACATCCACCCTTAAACCATGGATCCTCACAAATATATATGGCCCTTGCAACATTGAAGAGAAATTGGAGTTTATTGATTGGTTTACAAATATTCAAATGCCTGATGATGTTGATTGGATTGTTATGGGGGATTTTAATTTCATTAGGTCACCTAAAGATAGAAATAGACCTGGTGGAGATGTTAATCAGATGCTACTATTCGATGAAGCTATTAGTAACCTGGGGCTCATCGAATTACCTCTCAAAGGGAGACAGTTCAGTTGGAGCAACATGCAAGATAGTCCTTTGCTTGAAAAACTAGACTGGTTCTTCACTTCTGCTGCATGGATGACTACTTACCCTGACACCACTGCTCTGCCCCTTGCAAAGCCAATTTCAGATCATTTCCATTGTGTTATAAAAATTGGTACAGCAATACCCAAGTCAAGAGTTTTCAGATTTGAGAATTATTGGTTGAAGCACAGCTCTTTCAAAGATATTGTGCAAACTGCATGGAACATTCCTGTTGGTTATGTTGATCCTGCAAAGAAGATTAATGCTAAATTCAAGAACTTTAGGAGAGCCCTCAAACTTTGGGCAAAGAACCTGTCTTGTCTCAAAAAACAGATTGATGAGTTGAATGAATGTATATTATTATGGGATTTCTAGGAGGAATTCAGAGACCTAATTTTATTTGAGCATAACTGCAGAGAGCTCTTGAAAGAAACACTCCTAACTGTCCTCAGTAATCAGAAGATTTATTGGAAACGGAGAGGTAAAATTAAGGGGGTCAAATTTGGTGATGAAAATACAAAATTCTTTCATACAAAGGCTTCAATTAATCACAGGCATAACAAAATTGCAATGCTCATGAATGAGGACCAAGTGGAAATTACTGATCATGAAGGGAAGGCTGCAATACTATGGGAAGCTTTTAAGAAAATACTGGGTCATTCCAATGGCCATATCATGCATTTCAACTTACATGACCTGTATGATAACAGAGTGGATCAACAAATTTTTCAAGACGTTGAGAAACCTTTCTCTCAGGAAGAAATTGATGAGGTAGTCAAAAACTTGCCCACAGACAAATCCCCAGGTCCTGATGGATTTAATAATGAGTTCCTAAAAGCTTGCTGGGACATTATAAAACTAGATGTAACTGAGCTTATCATTGCCTTCCATGCTGGAAATGAGAATTTGGAAAGCATCAACACTTCTTATATCACACTCATTCCAAAAAAGGAGGTACCTATAAACCCTAATGACTTCAGGCCAATTTCACTTCTTAATGGGGTGCTCAAAATCATTACTAAATTGCTGGCAAACAGATTACAAAAATTAATCCTCAAGATGGTACACATCAATCAATATGGATTCTTAAAGAACAAAGTGATTCAAGATTGTCTGGGATGGGCCTATGAATATATAAATCAGTGCCACAAGTCAAAAGAGGAACTTCTTGTAATCAAACTGGATTTTGAAAAGGCCTTTGACACTGTTGAACATCAGGCTATAATTGACATCCTAAGAGCTAAGGGATTTGGTGAAAGGTGGATAACTTGGATGCACATGCTCTTCAATTCTGCATCCTCTGCTGTGATGTTAAATGGGGTGCCTGGGAAGAAATTTTACTGTAAAAGAGGAGTAAGACAAGGAGACCCCCTTTCTCCCCTTTTGTTCCTTCTAGCAGCTGACTTATTGCAATCATTCTTGAATAAAAGCCATGGCAAGGGATTTAGTCACACCATCACTGCAAGTGAACTCCTGCCCTGACTTCCCTATTGTACAGTATGCAGATGATACTCTTGTCATCATGCAAGCAAGTGATAGACAGCTAGTATGCCTCAAAGCTTTACTAAACACATTTGCATCTGCCACTGGCCTCAAAGTAAACTATGGGAAATCTATCATGGTGCCAATAAACATTGCAGAAGACAGAGTTGATATTTTCACAAACACTTTACAATGTGCCAGAGGGCAATTTCCATTCACCTATCTGGGGCTACCTTTGGGTATTTATAAACCAACTGTGGAGTAGTGTTTTCCTATAGTCAACAGAATTGCTAAGAGGATTACTGGCATTTCCACTTTCATGACTCAAGCAGGGAAGGTTTTGTTGGTTAAATCTGTGCTGGCTTCTTTAGCAGTTTACCTCATGTGTTGTCTGGACATTCCCATCTCAATTAAACAACAGATCATCAAATACTTAAGACATTGCCTATGGAGGAGTCCTGATATGGAGGATAGGAGACTAGCCTTAGTGGCTTGGCACACAGTTTGCAGACCAAAACATCAGGGTGGCTTGGGAGTCCTGGATATCTTCACACAAAATAAAACCCTGCTCATGAAAAATCTTCATAAATTTTACAATGTACATGACATCCCTTGGGTTAATTTAATTTGGGAAACATACTACAGCAATGGCCAACTTCCAGGGGATCAAAAATTGGGCTCATTTTGGTGGAAATCCAACCTAGCACTCATTGATCAGTTCAAAGCTATAGCAAGATGCAATGTGGGAGATGGAAAAACTGCTCTGTTCTGGGAAGATATGTGGCACCAATTTCTTCTAAAACACAATTTTGATCACCTATATTCCTTTGTTAGAGATCCACACACAAGTGTTCATCAAGTGATCAACACTGAATATCTCCAAGATTTATTCCATCTGCCTCTTACTACACAAGCATATGAGGAGTTCCTACAAATGGAAGACATGTGCATTTCTCTAAGACAATCAGAATACTTAGATGCACTGGATACTTGGAGTTACATCTGGGGAAATTAATTCTATTCCTCAATTAAAGCCTATAAAGTGCTAATTGGCCACAAACAAACTCCACCCCACTTCTCATGGATTTGGAAAAGTTCCTGTCAGCCCAAGCACAAAGTCTTTTTTCTGTATGCTATTGCATGATAGAGTAAACACAAGGAATCTTTTAAGAAGCAAAAACTTTGAACTGGAAGTCTACAATTGTGCAGTGAGGAATTGTCAACAGGAAGAAACTTTGCACCATCTTTCCTGGGGATGTCCTTTTGCTGTCAGATGCTGGGACTTCATCTGCCCTTCAAGAACACCTAACTTGTCAGTTCTGGAGGCATTTCAAGACCTCAAAGACAAACTCAATTACCCTTTCTTTATGGATATTATCATATTGGGATCATGGGCAATCTGGATATCTAGAAACAACAATATTTTTGAGAATATAACTCCTTCATTTGATGGATGGAAACACATATTCACTCAGGAGTTAAAGCTTCTCAAGTATAGGATCAAGAAGAAATATGAAGTGCAATTCTCTGGTTGGTTGGATTCATGGTTGTAATTATGTAATTATGTATAGTTTTCTTTGTCCTCTTGTTTCCTTGGTCTTTTCGTCTTCTTAGCTGTAGGTTAGTTTTCTTCTTTTGTAGTTTCTTTTATGTTCTTCTTATTTTTTCTTTTGTTGGGCTTATCTCAAGCCCACCAGACTACTGCTGTTATCTTTTTTTATTTTAATAAAAGCTGCAGTGGGGTGTTTACCCTACTATTTATAGTCAAAAAAAAGAAAAAGAAAATGAAGAAGAAGAAGAAGACTATAAGAAGTAAGCACACTTATTATGTAAACTTGGTAATTTTGTGCTAACATAAGTAATTTTGGAGTTAACCTATAGGAAACTAAGCATATTAGAGCTAACTTATGTCATTTTGGAGAAGAAGAAGAGTAAGAAGAAGAATAAGAGGAAGACTATAAGCTTATTATGTAAACTTGGTCATTTTGTGCTAACATAAGTAAATTTGGAGCTAACCTATAGGAAACTAAGCATATTAGAGATAACTTAGCATATTAGAGCCAACTTAGGTAAAATGAAGCCAACCTAGCTAATTATGCCATCTTTAAGTGAACTAAGCATATTAGAGCTAACTTATGTCATTTTGGAGAAGAAGAAGAAGTAGAAGAAGAAGAAGAAAGAAGAAGACTATAAGCTTATTATGTAACCTTGGTCATTTTGTGCTAACATAAGTTATTTTGGAGCTAACCTATAGAAAAGTAAGCTAATTAGAGCTAACTTCGAGCTAACTTATGTCATTTTGGAGGAGAAGAAGAAGAAGAAGAAGAAGAAGAAGAAGAAGAAGAAGAAGACTATAAGCTTATTATGTAAACTTGGTCATTTTGTGCTAACATAAGTAATTTTGGAGCTAACCTATAGGAAACTAAGCATAGTAGAGATAACTTAGCATATTAATGCTAACATAGGTAACTAAGCATATTAGAGCTAACATAGGTAACTAAGAATATCAGAGGAAACAAAGCTAAGTAAATATAGATCATTTTGGAGATCAAACATACCTGACATAGTTCACGACTCATTTTTCTTCTCCTTCTCCTTCCTCAGCCTGATGCGCCAAGACCGGCGAGGCGGTGGAGGCAGTGGGATGTAGTCTTCTACCACAATTGGCGTGGTCATGTCACCCAGTTGTGGGATCGCCGGCGCCACCACCGGCGTGAGGTCATTGTCAGGCACCACCACCATCGCGAGGCCATCTTCAAGCAGGACAGGCACGACCATCGCTAGGTCATCCTCAGCCACCACAATCTCTTGCCCATGGTGCGCCACCACCATATCTTGCCCTTGGTTAGCCACCACTATCGCTAGGTCATCCTCAGCCTGATGCCCACTCTGCTCCTCTTCTTCCCCACTCCAGTCCGGATCATCCTCCTTGCTGTCTTTGCTGCAGCCCGAATCACTGCTGCTTTTGCTACAGCCAGAATCGTTGTTGCTTTTGCTACAGCCAGAATCGCTGCTGCTTTGGCTGTAGCCACTGTAGCTGCTGCTGCTCCCATTGCATGTCCAAATGCAACAATGACTGTTAACAATCGATGCGGGACAAAGCCAAATGTAGAGGTATAAGAAGAGGCAGAACGTACTGGCAGCATCGTCCTCAACGTAGCGCATGCGACACATAGTCGCGTTGAACACCTTCACGACGAGCATGGTGGCGTCGTCGTCATACCTGAAGAGAAGGAAGTACCCCTGTGGCAGGTCATAGGCATGGTAGAACTTCTCCAAGCCACGACACAGGTACATGTGGCCCTCCTTGATCACCAACTCGACGTCCCATAGCCTGCGAAACCCGCTGTCGGCCTGTCGCAGCTTCACATTATTTGGCGGATCTTCACCCAACATGTTCATAAAAGTGTCAGGCAGCCTCTGTAGTTTGGGACAATGAGTGATGTAGCAAACAACAGAGTTATCATAATGAGATGGGTGAAGGGGAGATCTCTCCTTTTATATACCTGCCTCGTGGATGATACTGAAGTCCCAAGTATGATACTGAAGAAATTGAAAGCATCCAACTCATACTCTGGTGTGGCAGACCAGAGTTTGCGGTGGCGGCTTCCCCCCATCTCTGATAAGCAGCAGAAGAGACCAATTAGTACCCTTACAACATTATCATACAACATTATAACATAAGAAATTTTGAGCAGAGGATAATCAACTACACCAAGTTATCATTTCTCAATCAAAAAATAATGCACTTGTGGACATATGATGGCTCTAGTTGAATTTATTAGTAGCACTAGTCGTAAAAAATTGTTGACTTTAGTTGAATTTCATATAATAACTATTTTAACTTCCTTGGGTCAGCAAACTAGGCTACTAGCTAGCATTATAAAAACATTCAAGTAAAGAAAAGAAAGAAACTGCAAAACATGGCGGAAACCTAAATAAGAAAGTATAAAAACATGTCTTCTTCTTCTTCTTCTTCTTCTTCTTCTTCTTCTTCTTCTTCTTCTTCATCATCATCATCATCATCATCATCTTCTTCTTCTTGTTTATTCTTCTCCCTCCTCTTCCTCCCTCCTCCTCCTTCTAATCTTCTTCTTCTTCTAAACTAAAACTAAAACTAATCTAAAATAAAACTAAACTAAAATAAACTAAAACTAAAACTAAACTGAAAATAAAACTAAACTAAAACTATAACTATAACTAAAACAATAACTAAACTAAAAGAAACTAAAAAGATAAACTAAAAAAGGGGGGAAGAACTCACCTGCAGGGGATCGCCGGTGGAGGAGGCGTGGGGCGGTCGCTGGATGGGAGGGCGGCCGCTGGAGGAGGCGGCTTCCCGGTGGAGGGGGAGGCCGGACAACCGCGGTGGGACGGGGCAGGCGACACAGGGGAGGGGCGGGCGGATGGGCGAGGTGGCGGCGGCGGGCGGCGGGCGAGGGGGGGCGGGCGCGCTGTTGAGGCTCAAGGCCACAGAGGAGGGGTGCGGGGCGACGGGGCGAGGCAAGGGGGCGGCGGCGGGGAGGGGGGGGGGCGGCAAGGCAAGGGGGCGGCGGCGGGTCATCGAGGAGAGAGGATGAGAGAAACACACACACACACACAGAGAGAGAGAGAGAGGGGCGGCTGGGGTGGGGCTCGGCCTGTTAGTTAGGTCAACTCTTTGCCGTCCGCCATACTTTGCCATTCGCTTTTGTGCTCTTTGCTGTCTGCTAGCAGACGGCAAAGAGGGGGGGCTGCTAGGTTTTTTCTACATAGCTCGTTAGTGGGGCCCACCTCTCTCTTTGCCATATGCCAGCTGACGGTAAAGAATTGGCTGACGGCAAAGACCTTCTTTGCCATCAGCCAATTCTTTGCCGTCCATTTTGTGCAAGCGGACGGCAAAGAAAAGGCGGACGACAAATAAGCAATTTCCAGTAGTGTTTCAAGGACATAAAAAGATATGACTGATCATAAACTCAAAGTTCATCAGATCCCAAAAAACATACCGCAAAAGATTTACATCATATGGATCTCCAAGAGACCATTGTATTGAGAATCCAGCGAGAGAGAGAGGAAGCCATCTAGCTACTAACTACGGACCCGAAGGTCTACAAAGGACTACTCACGCATCATCAGAGAGGCACCAATGGAAGTGGTGAACCCCTCCATGATGGTTTCTAGATTGAATCTGGTGGTTCTGAACGCTGCGGCGGCTGGATGAATATTTCGACGCTTGTTCTAGGGTTTCTGGAATATTTTGGTATTTATGGAGCAAAGAGGCGGTTCGGGGGGCACCCGAGGTGGGCACAACCCACGAGGGCACGCTTGGGCCTCCTAGCGCGCCCTGGTGGGTTGTGCCCCCCTCGAGTACCCCCCAGGTGCAACCAGGGCCCATTGCCTTCCTTCTGGCCCATAAAAAATCATCGTGGAGTTTTGTGGCATTTGGACTCCGTTTGATATTGATTTCCTACGATGTAAAAAACATGGAAAATACAGCAACTGGCACTTGGCACTATGTCAATAAGTTAGTACAAAAAAATGATATAAAATGATTCTAAACATCCAAGATTGATAATAAAACAGCATGGAACAATACAAAATTATAGATACGTTGGAGACGTATCAGCATCCCCAAGCTTAACTACTACTCGTCCTCGAGTAGGTAAGTGATAAAAAATAGAATTTTTGATGTGGAGTGTTGTTCATCAAGTCATAACATATTCTTTTCTTTATAGCATGGACATTTGGACTTTTATGTGATTCAAAGCAATAGTCTAAACATCCAAGATGTTTAGACTATCCAAGATGTGATTCAAAGCAATAATCACATTTGGACTTTTATGTGATTCAAAGCAATAGTACCAAAAAATGATATAAAATGACTATAAAATGATTCTAAACATCCAAGATTGATAATAAAATAGCATGGAACAATAAAAAATTATAGATACGTTGGAGACGTATCAGCATCCCCAAGCTTAACTCCTACTCGTCCCCGAGTAGGTAAGTGATAAAAAATAGAATTTTTGATGTGGAGTGTTGTTCATCAAGTCATAACATATTCTTTTCTTTATAGGATGGACATTTGGACTTTTATGTGATTCAAAGCAATAGTCTAGTTTTGATATAATAATTTATATACTCAAGCATATCAACAAGCAACCATGTCTTTCAAAATATCAGCTAAAATAAGTTATCCCTTGCCCATCATGCTCAAACATTGATCCATTCATGAAACACACTCGAATATTAAGTACACCCAATACTTGAGCATGATCATATTGCCTCCTAGTTGGTGCTTTTTATGAGAGAAGATGGAGACTCAAATTTTAAAAATAAAAATTGCATAAAGTAAAAGAAAGGCCCTTCGCAGAGGGAAGTAGGGATTTGTAGAAGTGCCAGAGCTCAAAGCGAAAAATTAGAGATAACAAATTTTTGGGAGGTGTATCCATCCCACCAACGAAAACGACTCAGAGCTACGAACACTTTCCATGCTAGATATGCCATAGGTGGTTCCCAAACAGAAAATAAATTTTATTCCTTTTTCCACCATTCTTTCACTTTCCATGGCTAGCTGTATCCACGGGTGCCCTCCATACAAACACTTTCCAAGAAATTTATTATTTGACAACATAAAGTAAATATTTTTTTGCATTTCAGGACTGGGCATCCCTAAGACCTTTGCCTTACTCGTGCAATGACAAGTGAATAAACACTCATCTTGAGAATAACACATATAGCATGGAAAATATTAGCCAACCGTTACCGTTCTGCGAGCAAAACAAACACACAAAGGAGAAGTTTATTTTGAAAAATAGAGATGGCACATGAAAATTTGCTTAGAACGGCAAAATAATACCGCATATAGGTAGATACAGTGGACTCATGTGGCAAAACTGGTTTAAAGGATTTTGGATGCACAAGTAGAGGTCATACTTAGTGCAAAATGAAGGCTAGCAAAAGATTGGGAAGCGACCAACCAAGAAACGAATAATCTCATAAGCAAGCATTAAGCATAATTAACACCGAATAATGCACCACAAGTAGGATATAATTTTCATTGCATAATTATTGACTTCCGTGCATGCATAGGGAATCATAAACCTTAAAACCAATATTCTTACTAGAGCACAATTACTCATCAACATAACTCACATATCACATCATCATATCTCAAAATTATTACCAAGAATCAAGCTTATTTTGTCCAATGATCTTCATGACATTTTCTTATTTTATCCTTCTTAGATATCTATCACTTTGGGACTAATTTTTATGTGTTTCTTTTCATAAGCTCAAACAAATATAAGTGAAGATCATGAGCATAACAATTTTTTTTTCTCTCAAAATTATTTAAGTGCAGCAAGAGAGAATTTCTTCAAAAGTTTACTAACTCTCAAATAAATCTAAGTGAAGCAAGAGAGCATTTCTTAAAAATTAACAAAGCACACCGTGCTCAAAAAGATATAAGTGAAGCACTAGAGCAAGTCTTAGCTCATAAAAGATTTAAGTGAAACATAGAGAGCAACTCTAGCAAGTCATGATATAATTTTGGCTCTCTCAAATAGGTGTGTCCAGCAAGTATGGGTGACTTAAAACACAAAATAAAACAAGAAAATACACATATCATACAAGACGCTCCAAGTAAAACACATATCATGTGACGAATACAAATATAGCCTCGAGTAAAATACCGATGGTTGTTGGAAGAAAGCGGGGATGCCACTCGGGGGCATCCCCAAGCTTAGTTGGTTGCTCATTCTTGGGTAACAACTTTTGATTCCGGGTCATTCCCAAGCTTAGGCCCTTACATCCTTCCTTCATCCATCGTAAGATAACCCAAAAGCTGAAAACTTCAATCACCCAAAACTCAACAAACCTTCGTGAGATCCGTTAGTGTAAGAAAAAAACAACTACTGTAAGTGATGTATCAAACCAATTCTTATTTTTTTGTATTATATCTACTGGATTCCAACTTTTCTATGGCAAAAACTCATCAAAGAAAACCATAGAGCCATCAAAATAAGCACACAACACAAAGAAAACAGAATCTGTCAAAACAGAATAGTCTGTTGCAATCTGATTTGTTCAAATACTTCTGGAACTAAAAAATTCTACCAAAATAGGAAGACCAGGGTAATTTGTATATTAATCTTATGCAAAAAGAATCAGGGAAAAAGCTCTTTTCTGTGATTTACGAAAATTATTTTCGTGAGCGCAAAGTTTCTGTCTTTTTCAGCAAGATCAAACAACTATCACCCAAGAAGATCCTATAGGTTCTACTTGGCACAAACACTAATTAAAACACACAAAAAAACAATCATAACAGTATCACAATTGTGCTAACACTCAAGAATAGAAATCAAAAAGCAAAAATAAATTTTATTCATTGGGTTGCCTCGCAACAAGCGCTACAGTTTTACGCCCTTAGCTAGGCATAAGATTTTATTGATGCTCACATGAAAGATAATAATTGCAAAATAAAGAGAGCATCATAAAACATGTGACGGAAATATTTAAGTTTAACATACTTCCTATGCATAGGAATTTAATAGGAAAATAAATTAGCAAGACAAGAAAGATCTAGCATATGCAAGGAAGAAGAAGGAAACAATAGCAATCTCAACATAACAAGAGGCAATCTAGTAACATGAAATTTTATACAAGTACAACCATATTTTACTCTCCCATAATAATTCCATGTAGTATCACAATCAAATTAAACAATATAGCCATCACATAAAATATTCTCTTCATGATCTACATGCATGCAAAGTTGACACTCTTCCAAAATAGTGGGATTATCATCAAATAAAGTCATGACCTCTCCAAGCCCATTTTTATAGAAAAATTCATAAGATTGAACACTCTCCAAATAAGTGGGATTATTTTTAGCTAAAGTTGACACTCTTCCAAACCCACTTTCAATATTATCACAAACATATTCATCATGAGGCTTAAATAATTTTTCAAGATCATAAGAAACATTATCACCCCAATCATGATCATTGCAATAAGTAGCGGACATGACAAAACAAGCATCCCCAAGCTTGGGGTTTTGCATATTATTAGCACAATTGACATTAATAGAATTTATAGTAAAATTATTGCAATCATGCTTTTCATTCAAGGAGCTATCATGAAACACTTCATAAATTTCTTTGTCACAATTTTCATATTCACGAATCTCAAGCAAAACATCATAAAGATAATCTAGTACACTCAACTCACTAGCAATTGGTTCATCATGATTGGATATTTTAAAAAGATTAGAAAGTGGATGGGGATCCATATCAATAAGTTTTTAGCAAGCAAAGATGCAAGAAAATAGAAGACACATGGCAACACAAGCAAACAAAAGATCGAACGATAAAAAGGCAACCGGAAAGAGGGCGAATAAAACGGCAAATTTTTGTGAAGTGGGGGAGAGGAAAATGAGAGGCAAAAGGAAAATAATGTAAATTGCGAGGAGATGAGATTTATGATTAGGAAACTGGTATATGTTGAAGATCCTCCCCGGCAACGGCGCCAGAAATTCTCCTTGATGATAGCTAGAACTACGTTGGTATTTCCTCAGAGAGGGAGGGATGATGTAGAGATGGTAGAGTATTTCCCTCAGTTATGAAACCAAGGTATCATACCAGTAGGAGAACCAAGCAACACAACGTAAACAGCACCTGCCCACAAATAACAACACCTCGCAACCCGACGTGTTAGAGGGGTTGTCAATCCCTTTCGGGTAAGGGCGCCCGAAATTGGCAAGCGGACGTGAGGTAAATTGTAGTAGATTGAATTAATAGATCACAAATAAATAAAGTGCAGCAAGGTATTTTTCTATTTTTTTGTTTAATAGATCTGAATAAAAATTCAAAGGAAAAGTAGATCGCAAGGCAAATATATGAGAAATAAGACCCAGGGGTCGTAGGTTTCACTAGTGGCTTCTCTCAAGAAAAATAGCAAACGGTGGGTAAACAAATTACTGTTGGGCAATTGATAGAACTTCAAATAATTATGACGATATCCAGGCAATGATCATTACATAGGCATCACATCGAAGATTAGTAGACGGACTCCTGCCTGCATCTACTACTATTACTCCACACATCGACCGCTATCCAGCATGCATCCAGTGTATTAAGTTCATGAAAAAACGGAATAATGCAATAAGAACGATGACATGATGTAGACAAGATCCATTTATCTATATGGTGATAGATATAGATCTCGTCTTTTTATCCTTAGTAGCAACGATGCATACGTGTCGTTTCCCCTTACATCCTTTGGGATCGAGCACCGTAAGATCGAACCCACTACCGGGCACCTCTTCCCATTGCAAGATAAATAGATCAAGTTGGCCAAACAAAACCCATATATCGGAGAAGAAATACGAGGATATAAGAGATCATGCATATAAGAGATCAAAGAAACTCAAATAAATTTCATGGACATAAAAAGATATGACTGATCATAAACTCAAAGTTCATCAGATCCCAACAAACACACTGCAAAAGAGTTACATCATATGGATCTCCAAGAGACCATTGTATTGAGAATCTAGAGATAGAGAGAGGAAGCCATCTAGCTACTAACTACGGACTCGAAGGTCTACAAAGGACTACTCACGCATCATTGGAGAGGCACCAATGGAAGTGGTGAACCCCTCCATGATGGTGTCTAGATTGGATCTGGTGGTTCTGGACTCTGCGGCGGCTGGATGAATATTTTGACGCTTGTTCTAGGGTTTCTGGAATATTGTGGTATTTATAGAGCAAAGAGGCGGTCCGGGGGGCGCCTGAGGTGGGCACAACCCACCAGGGCGCGCCAGGGCCTCCTGGCGCACACTGGTGGGTCGTGCCCCCCTCGGGCACCCCCAGGCGCAACCAGGGCCCATCACCTTCCTTCTGGTCCATAAAAAATCATCATGGAGTTTCATGGCATTTGGATTCCGTTTGATATTGATTTCTTGTGATGTAAAAAAATGGAAAAACAACAACTGGCACTTCGCACTATGTCAATAGGTTAGTACCAAAAAATTATATAAAATGACTATAAAATGATTATAAAACATCCAAGATTGATAATAAAACAACATGGAACAATAAAAAAGTATATATACGTTGGAGACGTATTACCTTCCATGCATGATCTTGCACTATTAGAGTATCACGCTTGAATAAAAGTGTATCCATTTATGGTTTAGTCTAGAATCTTCCATGTATGCTTTTGCTCCATTAGAGTTCTCGCTTGCCATTTATGAGATTAATTGAGAATTTTTACTACAGTAATGGTGAAATACTTATGATGAATCATTTCTTACATCTCATCTGCCCCCTTCCAAGTCATCCTGACTTAATCCCTCTGTCTAGGTGTATAAGAGCATGGTTAATACTTAATAGTATAGTCAACTGTTGACTACAAGAAAGTGCCATGTCATCTATAGCCAACTTATAGCCAACATGTATACCAATTAGCTATAAGTATGTGCTACTTCATTAATACACGGCCCACTTTCCACTCTCACATAGGAGCACATGATGCAGCTGGCTCTTGTTTGAGGGCCCGTTTACATTCTCTCTCCCATCCTCTCTCCTCCAACTAAGCATTAGAAATATTACTTTACTTCTTACAGCCTGCTGACTGTACCTTATTGTACTCGCTCTAAGTCACCTTACGAACCAAATAATCCCAAAACACTTAGGCGCCTTGCATTAGCTCCCACATTGTTTCTTGTTTCTTGGCATATCAACCAATAAAAGATGTGGGGCGTGCATGTTTTCAATGACTCAAGACTACCAAACATGACATGCAGTGGTTAGTTCATTGCATGCAATGCTATTAACAAGCAAATAAACATTAAGTTCTCTCATTTTCCCCTCATTCTTGTTCACAGTGCACAACTTAAGATGACTTATTCACCTAGAAGGAGGGAGTACATTCTTGGTGGTCTAGAAAAAGATAAACAAAATCGATACTCAAAAACTAATTCTTAAAGATCATTTCCTGCAAAGCACAATAAGAGTTATTTCTTCACAAGTTTTGGATGCAGGTTGAACAATTGAACGCTTTTGTTTGCAAAAGATAACTTTTTATCTATTTCTCCCGGATGTTTGTGAGCTCTTGAGAAGAAATAATATCCGAAGAAACCTATCGATACTCGTTACACAAGAGATGACCCCACATACTTTGTCAAAATAAACAACTCCCCGATCAATGCATTTCACTGTTCTGTGCAACACACAGGCACCTTACTATATATTAGTATGGCCATAAATTTAACCAACATTGTATATACTACGACAAATTCTCATGCATGTCACAAAAAATTATATCATTAAAAACTATGTTAAAATACGAATCCAACGATATAGTTTTTGTTGACATGCACTAACATTTTGTCAGTTAAATCTTCAGTCAAATTCAATGGGGGACTAATAAACCACGACCGATGTAGTACTAGTGTAGAGGGCGGCGCTGCACGGGAGTCTCACCCCGCTCGTGGCGCGGCAGTAAAGCCGTCATATCACAAAACCCAACCACTCCCAGTAATAAGTGGCCTGGTAAAATAAACGGACAAGCAACCATCACATCCCTCCGTATTTTTTGCATTTCATCTCTCTGCATTTACTTTGTCCGGTTCATCTCGCACACTCGAGTATCGCTAGCTACTAATCCTAGGGCCAGTTCTTTTGGCGGCTTAAAAAAATAAGCCATGTCTTCCCTAGCTTTTCCCATAAGACTAGTCATAGTGGAGAGTAACATAAGGCGCCTCACTCATTCATTTGGGCTTCTAAACTACTACGTCCGTCCTGGTTTATTAATCACCATTGTAATTTGTGATAAATTTTGACCAAAGATTTAACTGATAAAATGTTAGTGTATGTCAACAAAAGTTATGTAATTTTGGGTGACATGCATAAACATTTCATTAGTTAAACTTATGGTCAAAATTTGACACAGATTACAATGGGGACCAATAAACCAGGACAGAGGTAGTAGTTATGGGATTACTAATCTAGAAACCTAAAAGAATGGGCCCCTGGTACTCCTAGTAGTAGTACTCAAGTTGGAATTCCAATTGCACAGCACAACTTGTTAGGCAAAAAATTCGATACAGGGTGTAGGAAGCGGTTTGGGAATTTGCATGCCTTCCCGACCAATGAGATACTCCATACAAAGTACGATAGAGAAATAACCACAGAGAAGGAAGATAAAAGTAAACAATCAAAAGGGCATTTTTGCATTTCTTTTGCATTGAATCATTTCACAAGCTTGACTAGTGCTGTTTTTCTACTTTGACAAAAACCGCATCGTAATGTTAAAATGTGCATTTGCACGTACATAAGTAATAGTAGTAGCACAGTCTGCAAGCATATATAGAGAGGGACGTGTAGTGCGATATATAGTTAAGTTTGTGCTATATGCACGTACTTACACAATGCGTACGGATACACAAGGCTACCAAACTTTTCCTTTTACATACTTAATTAAGGACGCTAATAATTCCTGAACGTTTGGGATTTATCATTTGTGTCCCAAAACTAATGAAATCGCCTTATGAAACTAAATTATTCCTAATAAAAGCCACAACGCTCGCAAGAGCGCTTGTGGCGCGCCACGAGTGACCTAGTGCGCAGCCGTTTCCCAGCGCGCCGACACAATGCCTCTTCCTCAGCCTCGCAACTCGTGAGGTGCTGATTGGTGGCTTGCCGGCAGGCAAGCACGATGTACTCCTCCTCGCTGGAAGCATGCACCCGGTCCATGTACCGACAAGCGTAAATGAGGCAATTGGGCCCGACTGCACTCAGGGCTTTTGCACGGGCGTCCTCCGCCACCCTCATGGCCCTTGCACGAGCCTTTTGCCATATAGCCTATTGCCTGACTCTCTCGGACATGACATAGGCCTGCCAGGCAGCATGCCTCATGGCGCGCATCTCTTCCTCGGCCTTCTTCTCTGCCTCTATTTTGGCGCACTCTGCCGGAGGCAAAGCCTCCCACAAGGCGACCTCCATTTGTTTCCAAAGCTCCTCAAGGTTGGGGGCCCGGCGGGCGGTGCGACATTCTCCTTGTAGCAGGGAGTCGACGCGTCCTTCGACGCGCGTGCTGGCGAGACTAGGAACACCGACGCATCCACCTCGACACGTCGCGGCGAGGGGCGGAATGCCGACGCGTCCTCCTCAACTAGTGGTGGCGAGAAACAACGACGCGTGACCATCCGCACGGTGTAGCGAGGGGTGCCTAGGGCTTGGGAGGGACGATACCATGGTGGTCGATGTGGGAGGGAGGGGGAGAAGATAGCAATGAACGTGAGCGTTCTTCCGAATGCCGTGCGAGGTGCAGTATTTATAGCGAGTAATGGCACAACTATGTATGATATGGACTGATCTTCAGTGAGTTAACTGCAGGTGTAGTTGCATCACTGACATGTGGGCCAGATGCCTGTTGGGCCCACATGTCAGTGACCCATTGCACCTGCAGTTAAGTAACTAAAGTAGTGTCCCGTATGATATGTTGCGTGATTAACATAACATCTACGTGGGCTTATTGTTTGGAGTAAGTTACAGGGGAGGGAAGGGGTGGAAATATTGTTGGTCACGACGGATTGGACGAGCGCGGGGGGAGGAGAGTCATGCAAGCAGATTTTTTCCACACGGGGTGGAGTGGTGGAACTGCCGAAGGGAGAAGGAGAGTCAAGCAGGCATATTGTTTTCACACATGGAGAGGAAAAGATTTGGAGAGAACGGCCTTCCGACAGGTATGGGGAACGATGCATAATAAGTCATCTTGCATGCCGGGCTAGGTATAGTCTCAAGTCATTAAAAACATACACGCCCCACACATGTTCAGATTTCAAGGTGCACTAAATTATTGCATGAGATGATTAAGGCTAGCCATAGTGGTGGTAATGTGGTATCTTAGCTGGTATCATGCACACGGGAATAACAAACATGCTGATGCGGCAAAGAATTAAAAAAAAGAGAGAGGGGGGGGGGGGTTAGAGTAACATAGGTAGATACCGTATCATGTTAAATACTATGCTACTTTGTGTCATGCATGGAACTATAAAGTTAGTCCCGTATCATACAATAGTATCATGCACATCCTGCAATATAAGTCGTCCGATCTATATCTAATGGATAGGAAGCAAACTATGACAATTTACCCGCACTCCTCTCCACATTTGCAGATAATTCCTTCCCTCATTCATCCTTTTCTCCCACAGGATAAACTGCTCATACAAATGCATCTCGATGTTCCGTGCAACGCACGGGCATCTTGCTAGTGCATGTAAAAATCTTTGTCATTTACTAGTGTTCATGCATGCATCCAATGCGACAATGCATTGGTAAACACATTTTTTTGTGAAGAATGAGAGCATTAATTGAGTACTTTTGCAGAATACAAAAACTATTCCACCGCCTCTATCTTGGTAAGAGTAGGTGAAATTTTTGAATCGAGCCATTTAAACTAGAAGGGAGGTAGTAGTACTCGAATAGCTAACCTTTTTGTGATGACTAGATAGGACATGGCACGCACCTGGACGGAGGAACTAGTCTGCATTGTACATATAAGTTTTGTCTGAAGTGAATGTACCTCTACTTTGACCAAACTTATAGAAAAATGTTTCAACATTCACAATGTCAAATCAATATTTTTATACTCATTATGAAATGTATTTTCATAAAATATATATTTGGTATTGTTGATATTGATATCTTAAGTATAAATTTGGTCAAAAACTTTGCAAACTTTGACTTGACACAAATCTTACATGGAGTAAAAAGGACCAGAGGGAGTATCACGCATGTGGAGTAGGCAAAATAAATTGCTCATTTATGGTCGTGGGAGGCGCGACGGTTGACAGAATTAAGTGAAGTTACATCCACGCGTCGGCATGGCATGCGAACACGCAGAAGCTATACCGCCAGGCCTACGATTTGGGTCTAGTAGACATGACAAATAGTGGGTCCCGCATAGTACTCGAGAACTCTTTGGGGGCATGTAGCCGTTTATCCACCGGGCGCCAACCACTCCACGCTGTTCGCACGGCCTACTCATCCCCGTCTTCAACCTTACAACAGTTCGCTCCCAGTCGTCCCGTCCTTTCACATTACACTAGTTCAACTTCTCCTAACCCGCCTCCAAAATCCATGGCCTCCCAAATCTCCATGATTGCCGCTGAGTACCAGGTTAGAACCATCACCGGCGATGAGTTCATTGTCATCTACACCCATAGATCCGCGACGGTGGAAGCATGCCTTGCTTGCTTCCTATTCATGTTCCAAAGTTAAAAGGATGAGTGGGTCGCTCGGCTAGATGTTGAGTACACCACAGTCCTAGAAAGCGAGAAGCTTCTAAAGGAGGCAGAGAAGAAGAAGCCCGCCATGATCCAGGTTGTGTACATAACGTGTGCTTGGTCTATCACATATGCCATGCCGACGTTAGGTGCCAGGAATTTGAGTTTTTCCTCAAGGACAAAAGAGTGAAATTCGATACTGTAGACTTTACGAATGACAGGAGAGTCCTGGGTCTGATAGGCCTCATTGTCAGCCAGCCCTTCGATCTCCAGAAGGCAAGCCTGGTGTCCTCCTCTCAGCCTTCAATGCTGACCTTGGCAGCAACCATGATTGATCCTTCGTACGCTCAACTGAAGAAACCTCACCAGGAGTTTCATCATGCATGGGGACAATAGATGAAGATCACATCATGTACGCAGCAATTGATGCCTACCTTTGTTTAAATATCTACAAGGGTTGGATGAAGAAGCAGAGCCCAGTGTCCAGTTCAAGCAAAGAAGTGCCAGGTAAGAGGAAGAGGGACGAGGACAAAGTCGAGGACGTGGACTCAGACTCCGAATAAGGTGGCAGTGTCGTCGCTCATGCTGGTTCTATTGCAGTGTCAAGCAGACTAGTTGCTTAATTTTATTTCAGGGGTGTGTTGTGCTGAGCCCCCAGCAGAACTATGTTTATGTTCTTTCTCGTTATTTGAACTCTTTAGTACGTACAGTAGTACTAGTATGTCTAACTACTGTTTTTCTTGTAGTTGGTACCACTGCTCTTATCTTCGCGTTCCTACTGTACTTAATACGTACTAGTAGTATAATTTGGGTCAGTCAATTTGTGAAAGAAGTTCGACGGAGCGAAGGAAGAAGACGACAGAGAAGCTACCCCAGTATCTATATTAGGGTGGGAGGGTGCCATGATCTATCTTATGAGGGTTGGGTGTGAATGCAGTTCGCCAGAAAAAATGGATTGTGTTCGAGGTTAAACGGATGGCGGGGGTGGGGGAGTATTGCGATGGCAGGCGGTTCAGGGGAGGTAGGGGCGGCAGCGGCAGGCGGTTAGGCGTATGGTGTGCTGGTGTCGGTTCAATATCCGGCGTATCTCATAGTAGGGGTCCTATGCTAGGCGTCTTGGAGCGATGGTAACATGGACACGGGGTTTTAACCAGCTTCGGGCTCTCTTGATGAGATAATACCCTACATGCTGCTTTTGATTGTATTCATATGGGTGTAGTACAGAGTACATGTATCTACCACGAGATCGTAGTAATGAATGAGATCGTCTATTGACTAGCCTGGCCTCGGTTTATGTAAGACACCGGAGGCCTAGGGTTTAGGAGAGTCCTTATCTTGGGCGCCAAGTCTTGTGGAGTCTTCCTTGTATGCGGCAAGGGTTGTCCGAACTGGCCCACGAGTATGCGTCCATGGGGTCCTCGGCCCAATCTAACTAATCGGGAGACGACGTGGTGAGTACCCCCTAGTCCAGGACACCATCAGTAGCCCCCTGAACCGGTCTTCAAGTTGGGGACGCTCCTCGATTCTTCCGAACTGTTCTTCATCTTCGGTCGTCGGTCTTGAAAATTGGTTCAACAAATCTTCCCATCTTCGATCTTGAGGATCGCCAAAGTGCATCCGAAGAGTTTATACGTCGGGTATCCGAGGAGCCCTTTAAGTTTCCGGCCTTTATCAATGCCTTTTTATTTTCACGCCCACCTCGGGTTTGAAGTTGTCCCCGTGCGGCGGTGTGCTCTTGCATCCGCGCTCCAATGCCGGACTGCATTTGAGGTATCTTTTGCAGCCGAGCACCGATGCCGGACTGTATCCGAGCTCCAACGCTGGACTAAATCCAAACTCCAACGCTGGAGAGTATCCGAGCTCCGACGCCGGATTATATCCGAGGTGTCATAGATCATCTTGGCTCAAAAAAGTCGAAGGAGTTTAGCCGAGCTTAATGCCAGAAATGCCCTCTACAGAGCCAACCACTGGCGTCCGAGCTTTATGCCGGACTGCTTCCGGGGTGTCTATTGTATTCGAGCACCAACGCCGGACTATATCCGAGGTAGTACACCACCTCGTCCATGGTCTGATTTTTATGAATTTAATCTCGAATTGTGCAGTGTAATCTCTGCTGAGATGTATAGCCAGTAGCCCTCAAGGTGCGTGTTGGCCTAATATCCAGGATGCACCTAAAGGAAAAAATCTAACCGCTGACCCTAGTAGCCCCTGAGACTCAGGCCGATTCATAAAATCAGCCTGAGGATCAATTCCTAGCTCGGCAGCATATTTAGGAATAGAAACGCGGTGTGCACAGTCCTCGAGACTCAGGTTGGGTGCGGCCGACCAACCTGAGGATAATAATCTCCTCGGAAACTATATTGCACTTTAAATTTTCTGCATTGGATTGTCAATGCAAGAGCCCCGAGACACCGGGTCGGGTGGCAACACCGCATCGGGGATCGATGTACCCCTTTAATATTTGTAAATAATAAGCACGAAGCCCAGTAGCCCCCGAGCCTTAATGTGGGCACGGTTGTCCGAATTAAGGATCGATATCCAAAGTAAAATCACAAATTATGTGTAATGATTCTATGTATCCAAATACATTTCATCATCAATGCTCGGATCCGCATTGTACAAAACTTTGTTGACCAACCATCGGCTTCCACCTCCTTGGCCAGTACCCGAGGAGTGTTTGTCCTACTTTATAAAGCCTATACAAGGGCAAAGATTTACGACAAACAAGGCAATCCGGCCATATGGTTTAATAAACAAAGGTATGCAAAGAGATATGGTGTATTACTGTTTAATGTAAGAAACATCTTCCAAAGAAAATAGTCTCGCTATCGGTTCTTTCCTTTGGGTTGTCATGCCAACCATGATCATGAAACCTCACCTCCGATCAATGCAGGAGAAAAATATTGAGGATTTAGTTCGGGTTCCCGAATTCTATGGTATTAATGAACCAAAAAACTTCACTTCCATCGTTGCCGACCAATGTGATACTTTAAGATTGCTAGCTTTCGGCTTCACCCAGTCTGAGGTACTAACTCGGATGACCCGGCAGTAACGATCACAGAGGTGCTCCCTTTACCGCCTAGCCGAACAATCGGGAATGTAGGGGTAAGCACAGGAGCCAGGCAATCCAGCTTGGCAAAAATCTTAAGTCAAATTGATGGCTTTATAACAATGATTGTGGAAGGCAACCCTCATATATTAAATACAAACACCGATGATATGTTTATTTTGACTCCGTTGCGACCGTTTATCAGTTGAAAGTGGCCCATCGTCGGCTTCTACCCCTTTGTAGATGCTATGCAGGGTGTTTCCGCAATAACAAGACAACCCTTAGCCGACGTCTCGGTGCCCGAAGGCGGTTGTGTTAGCGGAAACGAGGCAATCAGATATGCGGGCTTTATAACTTTCAGTTAGTCATAGGAGCTTAAAGTTGGTAGGCCAGTTACGAGCCCCATTTAGTGTTCGGCGACAGTCAAGGTCAGGCCGTAAACACTTTGGCCAATGTTATGCACGACCCGTCATTTAACACAGTCATCGGATCGCTGACTAGTTTAGGCTTATTGTGACAGTCAGTTTTCGGATTTCTCCACTGAGGTGCTTAACCATGCGAGCTGGAAGCACAATCGCAGTGGTTCTCCTTTTGCACACCTAGCCGAACAAAGCAGAACGTAGGCGGCAAGCACATGAGCCAGGCAACCCAATTATTGACCGAAGACACAATTGAAAACCAATGCATATATATCAATATATGAGAATCTTTTTGCCAAATCTCTAAAGGTGTCCGGCATTGCACTGCGAGACTTATGCTGGAAACACACAAATTGTTTAAAAGTGCCATAGGCTTGGAAAAGCAAAAAATCCTCAGGAAAAACTTGACGTCCGAACTAGATCAAGTGTTCGGTGCCAATCCAAAAAATTGGTCTTAGAGAAAAAAAGTGCATCTGTCATGCTTTAACATGACGCGTCCTATCTCAAGACGTCAAGTGGTTCAGCCTTCGGCTTCAACCTCCCTATCCCGAAGGCGGGGTGTTTCTCGTTAGGCCAGTTCAGTGAACTAAAACATGGGTGGTTTGAGAGAAAAAAAATCAGGCTACCCGGCTATTGACCACACACTCGCGTCCAAAAAGGAGTGATAGAAAAAGACTTTGCAGCGACTGAGAAGAAAAATTTCATCAGAAACGGCTCATGCAAATTTAACAGCCCCAAGTGACTTGGGTAAAAGAATTTTATGTATAATGATTGTATGTACCAAAGTACTTATATCATATCCTGTGTTCACCCGAAGCTTTATACGTGTCTTAACCGACCGCCGCCTTTCTCCCTCTTCGGTTAAGGGCCAAAAGTGTTATGTACTCCACATTCGAGAATATCGATGGTGTTTCCGATAACCGTGCAATCAGGCCATAAGGCTGTAATGCATAAAGCGCCAGTGGAACTTATGCAATATTACTGACGAAGTGTAAGAAGCATCTTTGAAGAAAATAGTACCCCCACCGATAACTTTCTTCGGTGCTCATTGTTACTATGAGACTTGTGCAATAGATTTTTTGTACTCATGAGTTCCGTTGTGTGCCGACCATAATTGAAAACAATAAGAGCACTGGCTTTCGGCTTTCACCCAGTCTGAGGTCCGGCTCGGATGACCCGATCGTGACAATCGCAAAGGTGCTCCCTTTACTCCCTAGTCGAACAATCGAGAACGTAGGGGTAAACACAGGAGCGAGGCAACCCAGCTTGCGGAACACTTAAGTCAACATGGTGCATATTGTGGCATAATACACGAACAAGGAACGAAGTAGTACAAGTATAATCATATGCAAGAGGAAAAGCTTCATAAAGGAAGCCCCCAAGTAAACGGGGTATTTGAATTTGTCTGTCACAAACAAAGTTTCGACAAGGAAGTTTTTCACAAGCCAATTTTTGCCAAAAAGGTATAATGATTGGTCGAATTGAACAAAATTTAAAACTGGGAGTTTTTGAGCGTCAAAGTGACTTAGCTGGTTAATGTGTTTGGCATTGATGATGCGATCTGAGCTTGGTGCAGGACAAGGTCTCAGCCCCCAAGCTCGATGTGGCCGAGCGAAGAACTCAGCACTCCGAAGAGGTGAAGCCCTCAGTCTAGCTGAGGTGACGGAGCGACGATGGGGGGTTGCAAACACAGGGCAGCGCTCCAAGGCGATGACACAATTCGGTCGATGGTGGTGGGCAACAAGGAAACCACACCGAGGGGATAGTGCCGCCCGATCTAAGTCAATTTCCTGCACATGTAAAATAGTGCAAACCAAAAAATAATAATGAAAAAAGGGGCGCATAATTAATTTATGCGAAAAAGGTTTGGTAAATATGGCCTGAGCGCTGAGGCTAGCTCGATGGCGTGTTGGCGTCGTGGCACAGCGATGTCGGTGAAGGTCAGCCTGCCAGTGATGTGGAGAGGTCAAGGCGGACCGATGCCTAGTACAAACAATGAGAATTCCTCCGAAAAATGATGCAGACAGGCCAACAAAAATATTATGTGTATAATAATGCTAAACGAATAATTTGGAAAAATACAACATGAACGCCAAAGCGGCAATGATCGAAAGGCATCAAGCAAACAGACGAACTGATCCGTGCCAAACATGCTGCAAAGCCAATCCTTGATATGCGTAGTAGCACTTTTATTCTGCATATTTGTCAAAAAAAGTAGAAGACCAGCGGTCGACTACATACGTATTGAATTAAAAAGGAAAAGAAATAAATCTCCCTGTGGGTTGCCGCATAGCTGAATTTATGCTTAGCTACGGGCGCTGCTTCACGCGGACTGTAAGCAGACATGTTCGTCCTCCTCGGCTGTGCAAAGCAAACAACACTGGCCCAAGCAATAATTCACTCCTCGAGGAAAAATATTATACATTGAACCTAGCACTCGTACGAGGAAGCCGGCCGCTAACAATAACGGGGATGTAGCCATTAGTCATCACATTAAAATCAATATAGACCAGGAGATCTAACATCTCACGTGAGGGCTAGCAAGTAGTAGTAGTAGTATAGTACTACTCCTCACGCTAGGGTCTAGTCAATCCAGTACATCAATACGCACGGGACAAAACACTAGCTAAAGGATTGTTATGAAACAATAAGTCTAAAAAGGAAGGATGGAACCACCCCCTGTATTGCTGCCGATCTTCCTGTCGGCCAGCCCGTCTGTATTACTCTGCATGGGCAGGTCCTTGGCCTCCACAAATCTTCCAACCATGTGCTGCCGTTTTCGTATAGGTTGCACCACCGCCGCTACCCAGAATTTCTTATTCTCGATCTGGCCGCAGACAAAAAACTGCACAGACGTGATAGCAACAATTTTGCAAAGGAGATAATTTGTACAATACAAATCTAACTAAAAAAATATCACGTGATCATCCATCGATCCACGGCGATTACCCAGCAGGCTCTCAATGAAAGCACCAATGTCGGTTCAATATTCGGCGTATCTCGTAGTAGGGGTCCTAAGCTAGTCGTCTTGGAGCGATGGTAACATGGACACGGGGTTTTACCCAGCTTCAGGCTCTCTTGATGAGATAATACCCTACATGCTGCTTTTGACTGTATTCATATGGGTGTAGTACAGATTACATGTATCTACCACGAGATCGTAGTAATGAATGAGATCGTCTATTGACTAGCCTGGCCTCAGTTTATATAAGACACCGGAGGCCTAGGGTTTAGGAGAGTACTTGTCTTGGGAGCCAAGTCTTGTGGAGTCTTCCTTGTATGCGGCAGGGGTTGTTCGAACTGGCCCACGAGTATGCGGCCATGGGGTCCTCGGCCCAATCTAACTGATCGGAAGACAACGTGGTGAGTACCCCCTAGTCCAGGACACCGTCAGCTGGCGGCTCGATGCCTGAGAGAGAAGATGAACAGTGCATCAATTTCGGAGGTTGAAGAAGCCCTTCTGGCCGTCCATGTTGCATCCAATGGCTCACAAGAGTCGACTGACCCAAATTATTCCTTCAGATTGGAGGATCGACGTGGCATTCAAGGTCTCTAAGGTAGATTCCGCGTCCGCACTCGGTTTGCGGGCTCGGCGCGGGCGCGACCGGCCTCCGCCGCGACAGCCACCATGCACGCCTCCTCCGCGCGGGCGGAGACAACAATGACACGCTAGCTCCTCCTAGCCGGCGTGATGGAGCACGCGCTCGTCCTCCTCTTAGTACGCCGTGGGCATAGACGCGGCTCCACCAGCTACTCGCGTGCTTGGCAACGCGGCAGCATCACGAGGAGGGACTGTAGACGACGTGAGTGGGCGAGCCTTCGGCTTCATGGCACAGGGATGGAGGGTACACAGTGGTGATGGGCGAGAAATGGTCGACTGGAGCAGGCGGGCGCCGACATGCACAATGGCGGTGGCATATTGATGAGTGCGCGTATGGGAGGTGTCGGTGCCGCAAACCCTAGGTCCGTTGCCCAGACTGTGCACAGGCACGAGAACAAGATTACAACACCAAGGTAAGAATGGAGCACAAGGAATCTGTTCTTCGAAGGACCAACTTGCAGCACAAGGAGACCAAGACTAGCCAGAGAAGCAAGATATCACTAAGGGAGAAGCTTCCCTTGCCGGGCAGGCGAGCCAGGAAAGGGCAGGGTCAGCCCCGGAAGCAAGCCTCGAGGTCGTCCTGGCAGGGCCTGCCGGGACTCGCGAAAGCAGAACCACCTCAACACACCACCTCATCACGACACACGTCGTCGATCGATGCGGTGTCAAGCTCCAAAGTGACTAAGTGGCTGCTATTCGCCACATGGCAGTCACTTTCCACAGGAAATACCTACAGGCGACAGCCGTCATGCGACGTGTCGAGCGAGCAGATGCGAAGCTGGCAAAACAGCCCGGCAGGGCCTGCCGGGCAAGCTATGATGTGACATTGAGCGGCACATTTAGTGCACCCTGTCAGCCTGCAGAGTTAGGTATGATAGCACTGTTTGCTATCTAATCAATGCATAATGACTGATTTGCCACTTTGGTGACCCCTTTGTCTATAAAAGGAGGCACAACCATAGAAAGGGTTAGCGAATCCACCGCCTCACATATTCATACGCGCATAGCCGTTCTGCCCCAAGGCAACCCTACCGGGCAAGTGTGTTGCACTCATCACCATTTTTTCCACCATCAATCCACCAAAGCAGGAGTAGGGTTTTATGCCTCATGGTGGCCCAAACCTGGGTAAAGATTGCTTGTGTGATCCCTGCCGTGCTGTTCGACGCCCCTCTGCTCTTTGTGCAACGTGCCATCCCCCCACCGAACCAGCAAGGGACTCTTGGTCCCATAGGTGGCCATGGTTTCCCATGAAATCTTTGGCGCGCCAGGTAGGGGGATCCCTTGCGCGAACCTGAAGCTGTGAGCAGCGTGTCATTTTCATCACCATCTTCGTCATCTTGCGGCTCCATCGACCATGGTGCCCAAGAAGAAGCCCGGTGCTTCAGCTCACCCGTCCACCTTGAAGGCTCCGCCGCCCACAACCACCAACGCCGCGGGGGCCACGGAGGCGTACGAGGATGTGGGCGCTGCGGGGGACGCGGTCGACGCAAGTGGCGTCGTCACCACCTCCCCCACGGCTGAAACAGGAGCTGGAAGAACCGGAGGAGAGCATCATCAGCATCATCCCAGCGGCCATGCTCCACGAGGTATGAGTGAAGGGGTTATTCCATCTGCACCTCTCCCCTCGCTGAAGGGCACAACAACAGTGGTGCCACCCAGACTGGGGCGAATCGCCACCCTCCGGCCGCCCCACCACGGGCGCAACCGTAGGGCGCGCGCCTCCCCCGGGAAGGCCTGACCCAACCGCTGCGCCCAATGGAGCCACTGGCCCCCAAGCGCCTTCGCCACGGCACCATGCCCTCCAAGTCACTAGCTCGCAATGGCGAGGGCCCGACACTGTCAGGAACCGGGCGACGGTGTGGTCTACATCATCATCACCGATCCCGAGCACCGCTACGGAGGCCATGGCACGTGCCCAGCTGCTGTTGAGGTTTCCCCCGGCGGCCGATCAGATGAATGAATGGAGAGCCACCATTTAGAGTCTAATTGGCTTCGCCGAGGCTGGGGGCTCACAACAAGCTGGTCCGCGCGGCCTCCCCAAACGACGACAACGGCTCGCGCTGCTGGCCGTACGGAAGCGGCCACCGCCACGGTGCAATCCCCACCGTGGCAACCAGCGCGGGCGCGACAGAATGAAGAACACGACAATGTCTTGATGGCCTCTTCCGACCTTCAAGCACATCCAAGCAAACGACGAGCCCCGGAGGACAGGTGGAGGGGAGACACGTGCGTCGTCATCGAGCAGCGCCACGGCGACCACCACCAGACCAATGGATGCGATGGTCCCAACTTCGACGAGCCTGTGCTTGAGGATAGCGGGTGCCTGCCTTTCGAGGTTGGGTGCCCTGCCTTTATTTGTGAGTTTCGGCAAGTCCGTTGGCCATCCGCTTGAACGTTCAAGCCAGAGATACCAGAGAAGTATGATGGAAGGCTGAACCTGACAGAGTTCCTGAGCATCTACACCATCGTTTTTCAAGCTGCCGGGGGAAGAAATGAGAAGGTGTTTGCCAACTACTTCCCTTTGGCACTCAAATCCAATGTGAGGTCTTGGCTGATGCACCTGCCGGAGAACTCCATTTCGTCATGGGCTGCCTGTGCCATGAGTTCATTGGCGCCTTCAGAGGCGGCCATTAAGAACTAGGATGGCCCAGCGACTTGCAACTTCTCCAACAGAAAGAAGAAGAAACCCTCCGCAAGAATTTGCAAAGATTTAGCAGAGTCCACAGGAATATCCCAAATATCCATCCAGCGGTCATGATAGCTGCCTTCCAGTCCAATGTGCGCAACTGCAGGATACATTCCAAGATGAATGTGTGGTTGCCCAGGACTGTGAAGGAGATTTACACCTTGGTGAAAAAGTGTGCGCGGATGAAGGAGGGAAGGAAACTCCATAGAGAGGAAGAGTGCATCGACATCAGCTCAGAGGATGACGATGAGTCCACCAGTTAGAAGAAGAAGAGCAAGAAGCGCAACAAGAGGCGCAAGGATAAGGCAGTGATGACCGTCGAAGGATCGGGCACGGTCATTACTGGGAAGAAGGCTAAGGCCGAGCCCCCGGCAAGGAAGCTGCCGCATGTGCTGACTACCGGGAGCCTACAGTTGCCAAGAAAGTTGGGAAAAGCAATGCGCCGTACTACAAGATCCATCAGACCAAAGGCCACAATCTCCAAGAGTGTCATCAGGTTGAGCAGCTTGTCAAGAGGCAGAGGGCTGAGTATGAGAAGCATGACAAGGAAAGAGGTCAGAATGGTACTGGCGGTAAGGGCCAGGGCGGTGAAGCAAATCGTCCCGGCAAGGCTTTTTGGAACAAAGGAAAATCTGCCAGGTGCCGAGAGAAGGAAGTTTGCAATGACGAGAGTGATGGAGGGGATGAAGAGGAAACCACTGAGCAGGAGTTCCAGAAGGCCACTGATGCCCTGTCCATTGACAGGGGTGCATCTTTGCACTCCTCTCACCGCCAACTTAAACGGTGGGCACATGAGGTCAATGCCATGGAGCCGGCAGCAGAGCCTCGGAAGCCGCTCAAATGGTCACACACGCCCATCATCTTTGACGAAGAGGACCATCCTGACCGCACCACTGCAGTAGGATGTTGGCCATTGTTGGTCTCTGCAACAATTTGCAACTCCAAGGTCACAAAGATGTTGGTTGACAGCGGGGCCGTGTTGAATCTGATTTCCGCAAACTTCAGATAGCAGAGGAAGAGCTAAAGATCATAGGCACGTTTCAAGGAGTTAATCTCGGCAGGAGTCATCCTAATGGAAAGATCACGTTGCCAGTGACATTTGGGGGAGAACTGAACTATCAGACTGAGAAGGTTGTGTTTGATGTGGTCGACCTCCCCCTGCCGTACAATGGGATCCTTGGATGCCCAGCTCTAGCAAAATTCAGGGTGGCATCCCACTATGCCTACAACACCTTGAAGATGCCAAGGCCGGTAGGAGTCATTTCCATCCCATCAGACGAGAAGGATGCAATCATTTGCATGGATAAGATGTACCGGGACGCAGCCACGGCAGAGGCCACAGCATTGGCAGTTCCCGCCAAGGAAAACAAAGGAAAGAAGAAGGATGGTAGGGACACCGGCACGGAATCCAGGAAGAGTACCTCTTCGGTGTGCGCTGCACCTATTGTTGATTTGCCGGAAAGTTCCAACAACAAGAGATCCAAGGTTGCTGCACCACATGTGAAGAAGGTCCCGGCAGGGTTGGCTGGCGTTGATGGTACCTTCATCATCAGCGCCACCCTTGATGACAAATAGGAAATCACACTCATTGCCTTCCTGCGGGCGAATATCGATATGTTTGCCTGGCAACCATCTGATATCCCCGGTGTTCCTAGGCAGGTAATCGAGCACCAGCTTGTCATGCGCCCACATGCCCGACCGTCAGCCAAGGTAAGGTTCAAAGCAGGCCTTGGAGAGGCAGCAGTTCATTGCCGAAGAGATCAAGAAGCTTGAGGAAGTTTGTCTGGTCAGAGGAGTACTGCATCCGACATGGTTAGCAAACCCAGTGGTCGTATGCAAGGCTAACAGGAAATGGAGGCTTTGCATAGATTTCACAGATCTCAACAAGGATTGCTCGAAGGACCCATTTCCCTTGCCGCGCATCGACCAGATTGTGGATTCCACCACAGGATGTGATTTGCTCCCCTTTTTGGATGCATGCTCTGGGTATCATCAGATCTTCATGTCCAAGGAAGACGAATAGAAGACCTTGTTCATCACCCCATGTGGTACGTACTGCTTTGTACGCATGCCTTTCGGGTTAAAGAGTGTCGGGTCCCATTTTGCAAGAGCATTCCAAATTGGCTTTGAACCATAGTTGCACAGAAACATTGAGGCTTATATGGATGATATTGTGGTCAGGACCAAGGACAAATCAACCCTCATCCTGGATTTGGAGGAAACATTTGCTAATCTGCGCAAGATCAACTTGAAGCTAAATCTGGAGAAGTGTGTGTTCGGCGTTCCCTCCGGCAGGTTAGTTGGGTTCTTCGTGTCCCATCGGGGATCGAAGGCAACCCCGGCAAGATTAAGGCTATCGAGCAGATACAGGAACCCAAGTACGTCAAGGATGTGAGGCGTATGACAGGGTGCGTTGCCACACTTAGCAGATTAATCTCCAAGTCTCCCGAGCGCGCCCTGCCGTTCTTCAAAATTTTGAAGAAGGTAGGGCCCGTGAAGTGGACCCCAGAAGAAGATACAACTTTACAGGAGTTGAAGGCCTACTTATCCTTTGTGCCCACTTTGGTTGCCCCCAAACTACAAGAGCCATTGCTACTATACTTAGCGGCAACCAATCAAGTGGTTAGTTGATGTCTACTACGCAACTTGTTCTTGTAGACTTGTGTTGGGCCTCCAAGTGTAGAGTTTTGTAGGATAGTAGCAATTTCCCCTCAAGTGGATGACCTAAGGTTTATCAATCCATGGGAAGTGTAGGATGAAGATGGTCTCTCTCAAGTAACCCTACAACCAAATAATAAAAAGTGTCTTGTGTACCCAACACACTGAATACAATGGCAAAATTGTATAGGTGCACTAGTTCGGTTAAGAGTTGGTAATAAAAGTGTAGTATGGATAGTAGATATTGATTTTTGTAATAGGAACAATAAAAAACAGTAAGGTAGCAATTGATAAAGCGGCGCACAAACAATAATGCAATGCTTGAAAGTGAGGCCTAGGGTCCGTACTTTCGCTAGTGCAATCTCCCAACAATGCTAATATAATTGGATCACATAACCATCCCTCAACGTGCAACGAAGAATCACTCCAAAGTTCTTATCTAGCGGAGAACATAAGAAGAAATAGTTTGTAGGGTACGAAACCACCAAGAAGCCATTCTTTCCGATCGATCTATCCAAGAGTTCGTACTAAAATAACACAAAATAATTTCAGATTCATACTACTCAATCCAACACAAAGAACCTCAAAGAGTGCCCCAAGATTTCTACTGGAGAAACAAAAGACAAGACCGTGCATCAGCCCCTATGCATAGATTACCCCAATGTCACCTGGGAATCCGCGAGTTGAGTGCCAAAACACATATCAAGTGAATCCATATGATACCCCGTTGTCACAAAGAGTATTCATATGCAAGACATATATCAAGTGCTCTGAAATCTATAAAAGTATTAAATCCGATTAAACGAAATCTCAAAGGGAAAACTCAATTCATTAGAAAAATATAGAGAGGTGAAAACACCATATGATCCGACTATATTAACAAAGCTCGCAATACACCAAGATCATGACATCTCAAGAACACGAGAGAGAGAGAGATTAAACACATAGCTACTGGTACAAACCGTCAGCCCCTAGGGTGGACTACTCCTTCCTCATCGTGGTAGTCGCCGGGATGGTGAAGATGGCCACCGGTGATGATTCCCCCCGGTAGTGTGTCGGAAGAAGGTCTAGATTGTTTTTTCGTGGCTACAGAGCCCTGCGGCGGCGGAACTTCTGATCTAGGTTAACCCCGAGGGTTTTTGGAATATTTTGGAATTATTAGGGTAAAGAGGGGGGTGCGGGAGGCCACCGAGGTGGGCACAACCCATCCGGGCGGTCCTGGGCCCCCAGGCGCGCCCTGGTGGGTTGTGCCCCCCTCGAGGCACCCCAGGTGCTTCTCTGGCCCACTGGATGTCTTTTGGTCCATAAAAAGTCCACAAAAAGTTTCACGGTGTTTGGACTCCATTTGATATTGATTTCCTGCGATGTAAAAAACACGCAAAAAACAACAACTAGCACTGGGCACTAGGTCAATAGGTTAGTCCCAAAAATGATATAAAGTTGCTATAAATTGATTGTAAAACATACAAGAATCATAATATAACAACATGAATACTTCATAAATTATAGATATGTTGGAGACGCATCATTAGTGCAGCCTTAGTAGCACAGCGGGGAGTGGAGGAAGCAGAGAGTAAACAAGGCCCGGCAGAACCAGATGAGGATTAGGACAAAGAAGAGTACAGCAGTAGGGGCAACCCCAGGGAAGAAAGTGTTGGAGCACCCAGTGTACTTCGTTAGCTCCCTGTTACAGGGGGCTAGATCAAGGTACTCTGGTGTGCAAAAGTTGATTTTTGGCCTCATCATGGCCTCAAGGAAACTGCGACACTACTTCTAGGCCTATGAGATCACTGTTGTCACCCGCTTCCCATTGCAAAGGATACTCTGAAACCCTGAGGCTACCGGCAGAATAGTGGAGTGGACTTTGGAGTTATCCAGCTTTGGCCTGAAGTTTAAGAGCACGTCAACAATCCAGAGCAGGGCGTTGGCAGAGTTTATTGCAGAATGGACGCCAACCCCTGATGAGGAAGTGCCGGAAACAGTTGTCCCTGGCAAGGAAGCGCCCCAAGAATGGATCCTGTATTTCGATGGTGCCTTCTCCCTACAAGGTGCAAGGGCTGGCGTGCTTCTCATTGCTCCCACAGGGGAGCACTTGAAGTACGTCGTCCACATGCACTTTCCCGAGGAGGAGGCGACCAACAATACATCAGAGTATGAAGGGCTCCTTGATGGGCTCAGAATTGCAACAGAATTGGGAATCAGGAAGCTAATCATTCGAGGAGATTCACAGCTTGTGGTGAGACAAGTCAACAAGGATTACCAAAGTCCATTGATGGAGGCATACATTGAGGAAGTGAGAAGATTGGACGAGCACTTTGACGGATTGCAAACAGAGCACGTACCGCGTGCGGAACATAGCTAATCATTTGTCAAAGTGTGCTACGCAAAAACTTCCTGTGGAACCAGGAAATTCCGTTCTCCATCTTACTCAGCCCTCCGTATCCCCGGCAACAATAGCCAGAAAGAGGAGGAAGTTACACTATGGTAAGCCTCTCCCGGTAGATCCTCCCGGGGCTCCTGGTAGGGACCCTGCCGGAAACTCCTCATTGCCTGCCGAACTGCGCTCTCCTGCCGGGCCACCGGCCCCCACAGTCGAGAAATGCGCTCCCACAGATGAGGAGGTGCCGTTAGTTCTTGTTGCTGAGCCACATGCTCCAACTTGGGCAAGGCACATAGTCCATTTCCTCCAAACTAGAGAACTTCCAGATGAGCAAGAGGAAGCTGAAAGAGTAGCCCAAGGGCCAGTATGTATCAGTTTGTCGATGACACTCTGTACAGAAGGAGTTCCAACGGTGTGAAATTGAAGTGCATCTGCGGGGAAGAAGGGAAGGAACTGCTGGCGGAAATACACAAAGGCATGTGCGGCTCCTACATTGGATCAAGGGCATTAGTTGGGAAAGCATTCCGGCAAGAATTCTATTGTCCCACGGCCCTCCAAGATGCGGTTCAGCTAGTCACCAAGTGTGAAGCCTGCCAGTTCCATTACAATAACATCCATCTACCTGCACAAGCACTTCAGACAATCCCTTTGTCATGGCCGTTTTTGGTCTGGGGGCTCGATATCCTCGGCCCTTTCCCCCGAGCTGCCCGGGGCTTTGAATTCTTGTTCATTGCTATTGAAAAGTTTACAAAGTGGCTGGAAGTAGCTGCCGTGAGAGAGGTGACCGCTCAGTCGGCTATCAAGTTGTTGAAAGAATTGGTGTGCCTCTTCGGGGTCCCTGCCCGGATCATCACCGACAACGGCACCCAGTTCACGAGCCGTGCCTTCATGCAATATGTTCATGCCCTCAGAAGCAAGATCTCATTTGCCTTTGTTGCTCATCCTAGAAGCAATGGAGAAGCTAAGAGGGAGAACGCTGAAGTGTTGCGAGGGCTCAAGACGAGAACATTTGATACGCTGCAGAAGTGCAGTAGACGATGGATCGACGAGCTGCCAGTAGTCCTCTGGTCCCTCAGAGCGACACCAAACCGGGCTACCGGGCATACTCCCTTCTCCCTTGTCTATGGGGCAGAAGCAGTTATCCCCACGGAACTCATTTACGGGTCACCTCGAGTGCTTGCCTACGATGAAGTAGCGCAAGATCAGCATCGGCGTGACGACACTTTGCTTCTCGAGGAGAACCGTATCTGGGCTGCTACGTGTGCTGCACGCTATCAGCAAGCCCTGCGTTGCTATCACAGCCGCAGGGTTCATGCCCAGTGCTTTGCGAAAGGCGACCTTGTCCTTAGGCGCGTTCAGTCCGCCAAGGGTTCAAACAAGTTGACGCCGAAGTGGGAAGGCCCTTACCGGGTAGTTCAAGTCACCAGACCTGGCGCAGTCCGTCTGGAGACCGGAGATGGCATTAAATTGGAAAAATCATGGAATATTGAGCATCTCTGCAAGTTCTATCTGTAAGGCACAGCTGTCAGGCCCTACCCGGCAGCCACCCTTTTGTACATGCCTTGCCTCAGTTGCATGTAACCCCATGTACAAAGCCAGGCGCAAGACCCTGAGCAACAGAGAAAATAAATGAAGCGCTGCCCCCCGACAAGTTGCATGCATTCATAAGCATTTCATGAGCACTGCATATGCATATATATAAGATCGCATCTTGCATCATTTCCATCTGCATAAAACCATAGGTTCCTGCCGTGAGCTTGGCCTCTACGGGAAGCTGAAAAGATGAACTAGCGCTGCGGTCTCCGGCAAGCCAAACAGATAAGTTCTATCTCTTGTTCATACGTGTTCTGTAAGCAAATACTTGTGTAGAAGAAAACCTCGCCACTTTTTGAAACTTAGGTGCTCCCATCCCTTGACACGAACGTTGCTTCGATCAGGATGGTTGCAGTGGCCTTTGATGAAAAGGGATTGGCGGGGGGCTGGTCCCTCATCGCAATTTTCGCCTGGTAAGGTTAGTCCCCGACAGCAAAATAGAGGGTACCGGCAGGATAGCCTGCTGGGGGAAACTCGTTTATCTAAAAATAAAGAGGCATTAATTTTACCTCTGCATGAACATATACGTGCACGAGTCCCTGGCAAGCTTCATCTTTTTCATTAATATGTTGATCAAACAAGTACAAACCTTACAAGACACAAACATGGGCTCAAGAGATTACATTATTTGAACTAAAATTTGGCAAGTGCCTATAGATTTAAGATTGAAAAAAGATAAGTGCTCCATAATTCCTTTGCCCTTGTCCATCTCCTTCTGGAAAAGACCAAGGAGGATGGAGGCAGAATCGGCTGGGATTCGGTGCCTCCCCAGGATCAGGATGGCACCGCTTCCCAGCAAGGAGGAAGAGACCGGAGGGCAGGCGCGGATGGTGACAATGCCGGAGGACCCAATGGAAGACACGGAGTCACCGGAAAAAAATGACTCGTCGGAACGGTCATCCCCTTCTTGACGTGTCGTATGTTGCCATCGCCTTCCGTATCACTGTCGTCCGGAGACGTCAGCACGACAGCCGCATCGGGCGCCATGCTCTCGGGGTAGCCCCGCAGGGAGCATGGCCGTCCACAACAACCCTGACATCAGAAACCGGCGCACGTTCTGAAGACGTGTCTGGGAGCAAAGAGCCCTCCTGCACAACAAGAGGACGGCGCCCAGGGCGATCCAGGTTCACCTCTGCTGGCGGCAAACCCCTTCTGCGACCCCTCCCCGACGCCACAAGAGAAAGAGCAATGGGGCACGATCGACTACCACGCCCCGCTCCCATTACGGGCCATGACATGGTGTCGTTCGTGTCACCTCTCACTAAAATTGAAGCTACGGGCGACCCGTCGATGAGCGCACCAGAGTCGCCACCTCTAGTACTATGGCCGCGCCACCCGAGCACCCCCTGGGGTCCGTACGAAGCTTTAAGCTACTGCCTGAGGCCTGGCCCCAGGCTCTTTTCTTCAGCATAACCAGCAGAAAGCAGAGGATGGAGGAGGAAGGATGTGAGGATGAATGCCTCCGCTCTTCCCCTGCCCCTCCTTTTATAGGCAGGTCAGGGGAGGGAGCCATTCCCTCAACGAGCAACTGCCATCCTCCTCCACCAATTCAAGAAGACCGGGCCCCAGCCTTGATGCTCTCCCGCACTGCGCCCCTCCGTTACCTACACCGCGCGATGCATGCCGCATACGTGGCTGAGGATAAGGGCATGGTGGGAAGAGTGAATTGACATTTACTCCCCCATGCATTAAAGTCAATCACGAGCCATTACAAGAATGCCCCCACCACGATTGGCTTTACACGACACGCGGGAAAACTGGAAACTTGCCTGGGCCCAAGATTAATGAAGAAGCAAAGAAGATCTCAAGAGGCCAGCCGCTTCCAGGCCCCTGCTTGTGCACTTATTAGGGCCTACCCCGACGACGCCCGACAGCATGTTCGGGCCCGGCCTGGGTGAGGGAGTCCCGGATTAGGGGGTCCTCAGATGTCCAGACTTTTTGATATGGGCCGGACTGTTGGGCCATGAAGATAAAATCAGAAGACTTTTCCCCCGTGTCTAGGTAGGACTCTTATATGTGTGATCGGCAAGTTTGATGTCCGGATATGTTATTTCCTTCCCATACAAAACGACTCTGTATAACCCTTGGTCCCTCTGGTGTATATAAACCGGAGGGTTTAGTCAAGAGATCATCAGAATTCTCATAGGCTAGACAGCTAGGGTTTAGCCATTACGATCTCTAGGTAGATCAACTCTTGTAACCCCTATACTCATAGAATACAATCAAGAAGGACATAGTGTTTTACCTCATTTAAGAGGGCCCGAACCTGGGTAAACATCATGTCCCCATCGTCCCTTGTTACTATCGATCCTCAGACACATAGTTCGGGAGGCCCTACCCCGGATCTAACGGTTTTGACACCGACATTGGTGCTTTAATTGAGAGTTCCATTCTATCGCCGACAGAAGGATTGATTGTTCACCTTGTCATCGGCGATGATGCTGTTTCTAGGGAGACTTTTCTCCCTAGTCAACTCTTTGTGTTTGGCGGCTTCGCTCTCTTGTGTCTGACGAATACGCTTTGCCTAAGTCTCGAGTTGTTGTCTGTTGTTCTAAACCGCCGTCGGGTCGTACCCTTATATACATGGGTTGACACCCGTCGGTTTACAGAGTCCCGAGGCCGGCTCATAAACGTGTCTGGCTCGGTCTTCGCTCTTTCTACCTTACAATGCAAGTTACATATCAATGTCGGTTTATAGCTACATGCCTTAAACCGGTTCTGGGCCCTGGGCCTCTATTCAGCGTCATCGTCTGTCTTCATGGGCTTCAAGTTAATCCAGCCTCTCCTGACCGGTTTATGCCTAGTAGTAATTTCCCCAACATTAGGCCCCAGACTGATTTGAACTGGTTCATGTCAGTCCTCAAGAAAACTTCATCTTCCACATTTTCACATAACTTTGTAAACCGCCGTGATGTCATCTTCCCAAATCGTGGTAAACCGTCGTGACGTCATCTATTATAAAAACTGTGTATGACATGTCTTCATTAATGGGTCTCCGACAATCGAGGCGACAACTCCGCTTTCCAAATTTCTGGCTCCTTGATTTTCGCGCCCGACACTTATCCCTTGCCTTCATAAATAGGGCCGAGGGGTCATTTTCACCTTTCCCCCTCGTGCCTCTTCGCGTCGTTGTCTTCTGTGCGCCGCTCAGCCTTTGGAGCTCCTGCTTCGACTCTAGCCGCTTCATCACCCTGAACGCACCAGAAAACTATGGCGCCTTTCCGCTTCTTCGTCAGCGCTGATAAGCTTTAGGCTCTTTCCGCCATAGATCTTGTTCTAGGGTTTTGGTGTTCTTCAGTGTTCTTTGGTGCTCGTCAGTGTCCATAGCCTGCATAACAGAGTTTTGATCCAGACCTTGATCGTTATCCTGTTCCATGATAACCGTAGTTATTTTTCCATCTAATGCGCCTTGTTAAGATAGAAGATCCCATCTAAACCTTCATCCACTGTTTCGGCACTACTCCTTAGGACTGAATATATTTTCCTTTTCTGATATGCCGCATATCCAAAACTGTAATACCAACTTGTGAGATCAGTTTTTCTTCACTTATATATCTGCAGTCTTGAGTCTTAAATATTTAGACTTGGCGGTTTAACTTTGTAGAAAAAATGACAACCCGGTATATACCATTAGTCCCCTTGTTGAACCGCCAATGTATTTCCACTTATCACCTCCACTGGTGTACTATTTCACTGTTAAACTCCGGTTTGTAAATAGCTGACTCCGGTTTAGCAGTATGCTTACATCTTGTACCACTGTATAGCTGTCCAATGTAAATCTTAAACCGGAAATCATTATATTGTAGATCTTCATTGCCATGGCCAAACAAGTGTATGAATGCAATTGGGTCCCTTCTAGAGTAATAGAGGAACAGTTAGACAACCTTGTGAAAACAGGCTCTTTAAGTAAGAAAGATTTCATTCACTGGACGGTCCCTGGCCCGGAATGTCCTCCTACTCCCAAAGACGGAGAAGTTGTTGTTTTTGCTAATGACCTAAGCCGGGGTTTCAACCCTCCCGGTTCAAAATTCTTCCGGGATGTACTGGCCAACTTTCAACTGCGCTCACAAGACATCGGCCCTAACTCTGTAACCAACATCTGCCACTTTCAAGTGTTTAGTGAGGTTTACCTTCAAGAGGAACCTTCAATAGAGCTATTCAGGGATTGCTTTCATCTGAACCGTCGCACAGAGTTCAAAGATGGACCTAACACGTAATCAAGGGATGGCAATTCAGAAAAGAAAAGAAGTCACCTTTCCTCACGCCAATCTCCACAGTCACCCCAAAGATTGGAACCAGACCTGGTTTTACTGCGAGGATACGTCTCCAGCTGATGAAAACCCCTTATCGGGTTACCGTCCTGAACGTTTGAGAAACACACACCCTTTTCCTCAAAGGCTGACTGCTAAAGAAAGAAGCAAATATGGTCCTCAACTATCCAAGCTTAGGGCCTTTATGGCCAACGGTTTGGCAGGAGTTAATTTTGCACGCTGCTGGATAAGCTGGAGCGTTTTGCCCTTGAGCCAACGCCCCAGTTTGATGTGTGAGTACACAAGGGGATTGAATGATGCTCAGCGGCACATTGATATTCAGCTTATAGATGACAAAGTCAATGAAGCTGTAAAAAAGGTGCTGAATGAACCGCCAGCTGTAAGAATCATACTACCTGTGCTCAAACCGAACTACCCCCTTTCTGCACCATCAACAAACTGCCAGCTGCAAGAATCATACTATCTGTTTTATCTGAAATTGCTTCTGTCCCGATATGTCGTGGTTTTGTTACGGCAGATGTCCTCATGAAAGGACTTAGTCGTGGAGCCATCGCTACGGGTTAGCTTAAAGGGGTTAAAGCGGACAAGGGACGCAAGAGAGTTTTATACTAGTTCGACCCTTACGATGAAGGTAAAAGCCTACGTCTAGTTGTGATGGAATTGATGGGGTTTCGATGACCAGGGAGCGAATACGCTTTGCCTAAGTCTCGAGTTGTTGTCTGTTGTTCTGAAAATGTGATGAATTTTTGGCAGGACAATGATCCGTTCTGGAACAAGAAACCTCCGCAAGACAAACCGGTGAAACCAACCCGCCAAAAGACCAAAGCTGTGAAAAGACCTGCTAACCAGAAGAGAACCACTGCAACCTTCGATCCACCGGCTGATGATGATGTGATAACTCGGATTTTGAGGTAGAACTTGACTCACTTGGTTCATTTTTCATACGCCTTATTGATGATGATTATTGCCAGGACGACGCTGAAGTCAGTCACGCCAATGTTGTAGAGGTAATCATTCTTTCCTCCGATTCAAACCCTGTGCCTTCACAGAAACTCGTCGAGCAAACTGGAAAATTAAATTTCCACATCCTCTTGCTTATTTGGATCCAAACTTTCTTGTGAAGACACAACAGCACGAGGCTCGCTGCACAACCCGGCATAGCAGCCAGGTAGTTACCTCCGCCTGTTTACCGAATAGTCCGGTTCGGAAACGCCTATCAAAGGTCTCTAATTCCCTTGACATGTTATGCCCCAAAGTAGATTGTTTTTCTCAACCTCTTAATCCATCTAATTCCAATTATCAGGGCACTTCTCATTCATCCTCTGGCGAGTCGTCAGCCACCAAATTTCCGCCCCTCAAAACGGTTATTGGGTAAGCTGTTCACTTGCCTTATTCTTGATATGCATTTTATACGCTATACTAACCTTCATGTTTTATTTTGTTAGCGCTAAGCCCAGACCAAGCAAGAAAGGTCGCTTGAACAAACCGATAGAAGAAGATAAAACTGCTGAACCGGAGAAAACTCCAGATCCTGTAGAGGCCAACATTGATGATGTGCTGAATGATCCACCGCCTCAAGACTATGATTTTGTTACTGAACCGGCAGAAATTGACACCGCAGGCCATAATGACGAACCAACCAGTTCTCTCCGGACTGACAAACGGGCAAGTCCAGCAAAGAATATCAACAAACCGGCGACCCCAGTGCGAGCTGCTGCGAAGAAGGATGATGATGTTCTGATTACTGGCGTTATTATATGGATCCGTGGAATCACAGCCGCTTTGTCGAAGCATACCGCCAAGGAGGAATTTTCTGCAATCGGCAAAGGCAAATGGAATGCCGATCTGTCCACCTACACCCATCTGAACGCTCAAGACCTTCATTCCGGCTATCTGAACCGTCTGTTCAGCAGCCGTGACTATGAAGCCGGCCTGGTCAATATGATGAAGGAAAAATATGAGGTAACTTTATGCATGCTTCTCTTTTCTGTATTGTTTTTGCAGTTTATCAACTGTAGTAGCCCCCAAGTGACGGTTTAAGATAGCAACTTAAACCGGGACTTTAATAGCAATCTTTGAGCTTGCAACAATGCCTTTTAACTTCGTCGATGTAGCCTCCAAAGGCCGGTTTAACTGTATAGAGATGAAGCAGGACTTTATAGAAGAATTCCCTTTTTAGCAAGTTACAAGCAAATACACATTAGCCCCCAAGTGCCAAGCTTAATACTTGTATTTTTCTTTGGGACTTTGAAAAAATTGTATGACAGAGCAAATATGCATTAGCCCCAAGTGCCAAGGGCATAACTTGTTATGGGCTTGGTACTTCAAGTATTCACTGTTACCTGACCAGATGACTGTCTCTTTGTAGGCTGAGCTGAGAAAAAAGGAGAGCCAAACCGCTGATCTTCAGGAAAACCTTAGATTACAACAAGATGAAACCTCCAAGGTGAAGGCAGAGCTGACGAGCGCTCTAGGTGCTATGGAGAAACTGAAAGAAGGCTTCAACAAGGAACGGTCGGATTGGGAAAGTGAAAAATCCGATTTGATCAAAAGGGCTGAGAAAGCAGAAGCTGCTCTTAAACCGGTGGCCGATGAACTGACCAGCATAAAGCGGCAGGTTCATGCCATGACCGCAGCTGTATTTGGTAAGCATCCATAACTCCCGATTTGACCATATTATTTCCTGTATCTACCGGTTTACTAACCCTTGCAATGATATAGGAATTCGTATTGGCCACTTGGGATCCGACATTCAGAAGAAGTTAAAAGCAGCCTATACTCTGATAGAACAGCTTTATACCGGCGCGCAACGGATCATATATACTGCTTCCCACAACAATCCTCCTCCCACCTTAATTAGAGATACCTTAGAAAGGTTATCCATGCTACCTTCCTGGGTCGACGAACTGAAAAATTCTGCTGCTAGGACGGGCGCTTTGGCTGCACTGACCCGGGCAAAGGCATGGGTACCTGACTTTGATCCAATTGAAGCGGCCCAAGGCTATCCCAGTTTGAAGGAAGACGGGACAGAATTCGGCGAAGATGATCTCCGGATCATAAACCGGGAGGTACACCCATTGGCTTGTCAATTAGTTGAAGAAGCGAACCTGTCATACTATCAAGCAAACTATGATGACAAGAACAAGCGGGTTGCTGCACCAATCCCCGAAGCTCAGAATCTCATCCCACCAATCCGTAAGCATACTTACGCCCCTGACATTGAACCGTCGATGCTGATAAGTGATGAATCTGTATTTGAATCCCTAACCGGGATCGACTGGGCAACTATTGATTTCCAGCCACTGGGTAGAGAAGAAGAAGCTGAACCGGCGCGAGATGACCCGCAACCGTTAGGCCAAGCTGGTGATCAATCATGAACCGGAGGCCAGTTTAGTCTTCTACATGTTGTGACATGTATTTTGAGAAAACAATGATCGTGTTGGGCACTAGAAAGCCTTGTAATAGGATTAGTTAAAATATCTGTTCTGATATGCCTTCGCGCGTACTTATCTGCAATTGGCACCAGCTTGATTCGTCATTCATCAGATATGACCTATATATTTATTTGTCCAAGCTGTTTCTGCAGACAAGAAGCTTAAAGTGCCCTGGCGGTTTACCGCCGGGTGGGTCATGATACCCATATATATATATAACCAAAGATGATAACTTAGGTTGTGACATATAACCAAAATGGAAATATATAATACCTGCAACTTTTATGCATGATGTTGGCTGGCCAACCTTGTAGCGGGGTTGATAACCCAAATCTTTTTAGGAGAAAAACTACTCCTGTTGATATAGGGCCGGTTTACAATGTGAACCGTTCCGGGTTATGATAAACACCGGTTCATTCCATAATAGAATTGTAACTGAAAAATTAGACTAGGCAAATAGTCTCCGGACTATGATTTGATCGTGTACCGTCAATGTGTAATTGACAGTCGGACCGGGTTGATTAACGCCGGTCTAAAAAGCAAAAAAAGTCTTTATCAAAAAAGAGAAGATAACCCAAACAAAGGCAAATAAAAACCATTGTAGGCGAGGCTTTGAGCCAATCAAGAGGCGTAACCATAGTTCGGACATGACCAAGCTCCCAAAAAGGTGTAGCTATGGTTCAGGTTCGATCAGGCCCCCAAATGATGCTATGGCATTACGCCGATCAAGAGGTGTAGCTACGGTTTGGGTTCGACCAAGCCCCCAAGTGATGTTGTGGCATTGCGTCGATCAAGAGGTGTAGCTATGGTTCGGATACGACCAAGCCCCCAAGTGATGCTGTGGCATTGTGCCGATCAAGAGGTGTAGCTATGGTTCGGATACGACCAAGCCCCCAAGTGATGTTGTGGCATTGCGCCGATCAAGAGGTGTAGCTATGGTTCAGATACGACCAAGCCCCCAAGTGATGCTGTGGCATTACGCCTATCAAAAGGTGTAGCTATGGTTCAGATACGACCAAGCCCCCAAGTGATATAATATAAAGCCTTCGAGAAGCTAAACCAAGGGGTAAACCGGACGCCGCTTTAGAACAGAAGCTCCATGTAACCACACATGATGTAAGAAAACAACAGATACCCCGCTTTAGCTGAGGTTCCGGTTTATTATATTGATCATAATATATACATAGTCATAATATGTACATAAACAGAGCCTAGAGCTCAAGTATAATAAGGCCAAAGATGAGCAATATTCCACGGCCGGCTGGTCTCCTCCTCTGATTTACGTGAGTCTTTGCGCTCTCGGATATCGATTAGGTAGTATGGCCCGTTGTGTAGATTCTTGCTGACCACAAAAGGTCCTTCCCAAGGTGGGGATAACTTGTGCATATCCGTCTGATCCTGGATGAGCCGAAGCACCAAGTCTCCTTCTTGAAAGGTTCTGGTTCTAACCCTGCGGCTATGATAGCAACGCAGATCTTGCTGATAAATCGCCGAACGGGCGGCCGCCATGTCACGCTCCTCATATAACAGGTCGAGAGCTTCTTGCCGTGCCTTCCCGTTGTCAGCTGCAACATATGCTGCCACACGAGGTGAGTCATGACAGATGTCACTAGGAAGAACCTCCTCCGCTCCATAAACCATGAAGAACGGCGTGTATCCTGTCGATCTGTTGGGTGTGGTGTTGATGCTCCATAACACTGAAGGTAGCTCCTCAACCCAACAACCCGGTGTCCGCTGCAAGGGAACCATAAGCCGGGGTTTGATGCCTCTTAAAATTTCTTGATTGGCCCTCTCCGCTTGACCATTGGACTATGGGTGAGCCACCGACGATACGTCCAACCGGATGTGCTCACGTTGACAGAACTCCTTCATGGCACCCTTTGACAGATTGGTGCCATTGTCAGTGATAATGCTATGTGGAAAACCGAACCGGAAAATCACCTTTTTGATGAATTGAACCGCCGTGGCCGCGTCACACTTGCTAACTGGTTCTACATCTACCCACTTTGTGAACTTGTCAACCGCCACCGAAAGGTGGGTCTTCTTGTCTTTGGACCTCTTGAAAGGCCCAACCATATCCAGCCCCCAAGTCGCAAATGGCCAAGTAATTGGAATCATCCTCTATTCTTGAGCCGGCACATGAGCGCGCCTCGAAATCTTCTGACAGCCATCACATCGTCTGACCAAGTCCTCGGCATCAGCATGATCTGTTAACCAATAGAAATCGTGACGAAACGCCTTAGCCACCAAAGATTTTGAACTGGCGCGGTGACCACAATCTCCTTCGTGGATCTCACGTAGAATTTCATAGCCTTCTTCAGGAGACACACAACACTGAAACGCCCCTGTAACACTGCAATGATGCAGCTCTCCATTGATAATAGTCATAGACTTGGACCGTCGGATTATCTGCCTGGCCAATGTCTCATCCTCTAGTAACTCGCCCCGGTTCTTGTATGCAAGATAAGGAAGCTTCCAATCCGGGATAACATGCAGAGCCGCCACCAACTGAGCTTCCGGATCAGGAATAGCCAAATCCTCTTCACCAGGGAGCTTGACGGATGGATTATGCAGAACATCCAAGAAGACATTAGGCGGAACCAGTTTACGTTGAGAACCCAGGCGGCTTAAAGCGTCTGCCGCTTCGTTATTCCGCCGGTCCACATGATCCACCTGATAACATTTAAAGTGACCTGCAACAATGTCCACCTCACGACGATATGCTGCCATGAGTAGGTCCTTGGAATCCCAAGTGCCAGACACCTGTTGAGCCACCAGGTCCGAGTCACCGAAGCACTTAACTCGGCTTAGGTTCATCTCCTTAGCCATCCGAAGACCATGGAGTAAAGCTTCATACTCAACTGCATTTTTCGTGCAAGGGAACATTAAACGGAGAACATAACAAAACTTATCACCTTGTGGGGAAGTTAATACGACTCCAGCCCCCGAGCCCTCCAACTGCCTGTACCCATTAAGTGAATAGTCCAATAAGTGTGATCCGGCTTCTCTTCAGGCGCTTGTAGTTCTTTCCAGTCGTTGATGAAATCCACAAGTGCTTGAGGTTTAATCGCCGTTCGGGATATATACTTCAACCCGTGAGGCCCGAGCTCTATGGCCCACTTGGCAATCCGGCCAGTTGCTTCCCTGTTCTAGATTATATCTCCCAAAGGAGCAGAGCTGACCACTGTCACGAGATGACCTTGGAACTACTGCTTTAGCTTCCGGCTTGCAATGAAAACCCCATATACCAGCTTCTGCCAGCGTGGGTACCTCTACTTGGATTCAATAAGCACCTCGCTGATATAATTAACCGGACGCTGAACCGGATACTCTTTTCCTGCCTCTTTGCGTTCCACCACAATAGCCACACTGACAGCCCGAGCATTAGCTGCCACATATAGCAATAATGGCTCCTTGTCAACTGGGGCAGCAAGAACAGGCGGATTAGCTAGCTGCCGCTTTAAATCGTCAAACGCTTCATTCGCGGTGTCACTCCAGACGAAGTTATCCGTTTTCTTCATCATCTGATACAAAGGAATGGCCTTCTCGCCAAGGCGGCTGATAAACCGGCTCAACGCAGCAATCCGGCCTGCCAAGCGTTGAACATCATTGATGCACTTCGGTTTAGCTAAGGAGGTGATGGCCTTGATCTTTTCCGGATTAGCCTCAATGCCCCTGTTAGACACCAAAAAGCCCCCTGTTAGACACCAAAAAGCCCAAGAGCTTGCCTGCCGGTACACCAAAAACCCACTTAGCCGGATTAAGCATCATCTTGCAAAACCGCAGGTTATCAAAGGTTTCCTTTAGGTCATCAATCAATGTCTCCTTCTGCCTTGACTTGACTACAATATCATCCACATAGGCATGAACATTACGGCCGATTTGTGCATGAAGACAATTCTGCACACACCGCTGATAAGTCACCTGGGCACTCTTGAGCCCAAAGGGCATAGATATATAGCAGAAGCTCCAAAGGGGGTTATGAAGGTCGTCTTCTCCTGGTCCTTAACTACCATCTTGATCAGATGATAACCAGAATATGCATCCAGAAAGCTCAAACGCTCGCAACCCGCCGTAGCATCAATAATTTGTTCAATATGGGGAAGGGCAAAAGGATCTTCTGGGCAAGCTTTGTTGAGATCTGTGTAATCCACACACATCCGCCAAGTGTTGTTCTTCTTAAGGACCAGCACCGGATTAGCCAACCACTCAGGATGGAATACTTCAACGATAAACCCAGCCGCTAAGAGCCTGGCCACTTCTTCTCCAATAGCTTTGCGTCTTTCTTCATTGAACCGGCGGAGAAACTGTTTGACCGGTTTATACTTAGGATCAACATTAAGTGTGTGCTCAGCGAGTTCTCTCGGTACACCTGGCATGTCAGAAGGCTTCCACGCAAAGATGTCGCGATTCTCACGGATGAACTCGATGAGCGCGCTTTCCTATTTCGGATCCAAGTTAGCGCTGATGTTGAACTGCTTGGACGAATCGCCAGGCCCGGAGTCAACAAGCTTAGTCTCATCAGCCGATTTAAACTTCAAGGCCGGATCATGCTCGGTAGTTGGCTTCTTCAATGGAGTCATATCTGCCGGTTCAACGTTGTCCTTGTAAAACTTCAACTCTTCTGTGGCACAAACCGACTCAGCATAAGCCGCATCGCCTTCTTCACACTCCAGAGCGATCTTGCGGCTCCCATGGACAGTTATAGTTCCCTTATGACCAGACATCTTGAGCTGAAGATAGACATAGCAAGGCCGTGCCATAAACTTAGCATAAGCTGGCCGTCCAAACAGGGCGTGATACGGACTTCTGATCTTCACCACTTCAAAGGTCAAAGTTTCTGATCTCGAGTCATGCTCGTCCCCAAAAGCCACTTCCAGAGCTATCTTGCCAACAGGATACGCCGATTTACCAGGCACCACACCATGGAACACCGTACTGGACGGTTTAAGATTTTTATCTGTTAACCCCATGCGACGGAAAGTTTCATAATACAGGATATTGATACTGTTCCCTCCGTCCATGAGTACCTTGGTGAACTTATAACCTCCTACCGGAGGTGCCACCACCAATGCCAGATGACCCGGATTGTCAACCCGGGATGGATGATCCTCCCTGCTCCACACAATCGGCTGCTCAGTCCAGCGTAGGTAAAGGGGCACCGCCGGTTCAACGGAGCTTACTGCCCTCTTATGAAGCTTTTGGTCACCCTTGTCCAAGCTAGTGGTGAAGACATGATATTGCCCACTATTTAACTGCTTCGGATTGCTTTGGTAACCCGACTGCTGCTGCTGCTGATTATTGTAGCCACCTTGGTTGCCCTGATTACCTTGATTGTTATGTCCGCCCTGATTACCATGGAAGCCTGATTCGGAATTTCCTCCGCCATAACCCGGCCCATGAGACCCGGGGCCTTAACCGTCACCCGGTCCGTGATCATACCGGAAGGCATTAGAATTTTTGAACTCTTGCATGATGTAGCAGTCCTTCCAGAGGTGTGTGGCCGGCATCTCATTCGTCCCATGTTTCGGGCAAGGCTGGTTCAATAGGTGAGACAGGCGATCCGGGTTAGGGTTAGGTGCTCCACTGCGCTGGGGCGGTTTACCCTTGCACCGTTGGCCCTTATCCGCCAGGCTGTGGTGCTGCCCCTTGGCATTGCCGCTCTTCTTTCCCTTCCCTGTCTTATCATCATCCGACTCGGGATCCTTGGTACTACCAGAGTCAGCATACTTTAATAAAGCGGCCATGAGGGTTCCCATGTCATTGCAATGGCGTTTCATCCGTCCCAACTTCAACTTCAGTGGCTTAAACCAGCAATTGCCTTCCAAAGTTAGAACTGCGGTGTCAGCGTTGATGTGGTCCGATGAATGCAAAATTTCCGAGACCCGGCGCACCCACTGGGTTGTTGATTCTCCTTCCTCCTGTACACAGGCAGCTAAGTCCACAATCGACATGGGTTGCTTGCATGTATCCTTAAAATTCTGGATAAACCGGGCTCTCAACTCGGCCCATGATCTGATAGAGTTAGCCGGTAGGCTTTTTAACCAAGTACGAGCCATCCCTTCTAGCATCATAGTGAAGTACTTCGCACAAGCTGCATCATCCACATCTAGCATCTCCATGGCCATCTCATAGCTTTCAACCCATGTCTCTCGAGGTAAATCAGCGTGTAATTTGGCACCTTGCGCGGGACCTTGAAATCCTTGGGCTGGCGTACATTGTGTAACGCTGGGACGAGACACGTCACCCCCAAAGAGCTAGAGGTAACTCCTAGTTCTATCGATGTGGTCGGACGAACCGGAGTAAGCTGACGTGCTTCATGCTGTGCTGCTAACTCGGCCTCCCTGCATGCTCGAGCCCGGTCCACCACCTCCTGAGCATCACCAGTGCCACCTGCCGGGTTGTGGCACGGGGCGGTTCGCGGTTCTGTGCATTGCTTGACATGGCCGGTTCATCCATACGCCTGCTGAAACTCCGGCTTGGACGGGGGGTGGAATGAATCCGATCACGACTGTATGAATAAGCCTCCTGTTGCACCAAGGCTGTCCGAAGATGCTCCTTAACCCGACGCGTCTTGACCGCTGCCGGAGAATCGTCTTCAATTGGGATAGCCTCACGCCGTGAAGCGGCAGCAACAAGATTGTCCATTGGAGTAGAGTAATGACCAGGTGGCGTTGGGACAGGCTGCGTCACAATGTTGTTCTGACGAGGCGGATCCATCAAACGGGGCTGAACCGGCACCCCCGCCCCAGGTGCCTCCACCCGGTTCGCTATCGGCGGTTTACTGGTCCCCGCACCTGGGGTGTCAAAGAGATTCATAGCGTCATAAAATGGAGGCAAACGAGAACGGTGCCTTAGGACTTCATGCGATGCATTCTGATCCAGCATAAGCCGGTAAGCCTGCGCATCCAAAGCGGCCTGCTCCGCGGCCATCCTGGCATCCTCAGCTGCCAAATCGGCCTTGGCTTGAGTAATCTGATCCTTTACTTTCGCGGTTTCCTCATTGTGCGCACCCTGATCCATCGGGTTATCTTCCGCCATCAGCGTTGCCAACGCATCAAATAAATCAGATAAAACCTGAGCCGGCGGGCGCACAGGGCCTCCTGCCCTAGCTGGCGTCGCCGCCACCACCGATCCGGAGATCATTGCTGGTGCGGTCAAAGAGTGGAGTGCCGGCTGTGTACCGGCCATGAAGATTCCAACCCGGTTTGGCAGATCAGAAGGGTCCGGAATACTGTCGCCAATCCGGCCATCTTGTAGATGATATAACGACTCGGTCTCTCCGGTGGATGACTCGTCACCGGAATAAACGACGGTCTCACTACCAGATTCCGATCTGTCCTCGTATTCCTCTCCATGGATGACTCCCACGAAGGCACACTTCATGGCAAGATTGACCGGGGCAAATCGCACACTGAGCCGTTTCGACGAGGTCGGTGCAGATGTCCGGCTCAGGGCCCGGCTTGCCGATCTTGCCAATGAAAACATGTATGCCTCCAAAGGGGACCCGGTACCTGTACTCGATTGAGCGGGCCTCGGGGCCCCACCCTGCATTGTCGATGTAGAGCTTGCCGCGACGACTTTTGGTCATCCGGCCCACAGCGTAACCCTTGAGTCCTTCGAAGCTGCCCTCCAAGAACTTGAAACCATCGTGCGATAGCCCCACGGTGGGCGCCAACTGTCGTGGTTTTGTCACGGCAGATGTCCTCATGAAAGGACTTAGTCGTGGAGCCATCGCTACGGGTTAGCTTAAAGGGGTTAAAGCGGACAAGGGACGCAAGAGAGTTTTATAATAGTTCGGCCCCTTACGATGAAGGTAAAAGCCTACGTCTAGTTGTGATGGAATTGATGGGGTTTCGATGACCAGGGAGCGAATACGCTTTGCCTAAGTCTTGAGTTGTTGTCTGTTGTTCTGAACCGCCGCCGAGTCGTCCCCTTATATACATGGTTGACGCCCATCGGTTTACAGAGTCCCGAAGCTGGCTCATAAACGTGTCCAGCTCGGTCTCCGCTCTTTCTACCTTACAATGCAAGTTACATATCAATGCCGGTTTATAGCTACATGCCTTAAACCGGTTCTGGGCCTTGGGCCTCTATTCAGCGTCATCGTCTGTCTTCATGGGCTTCAAGTTAATCCGGCTTCTCCTGGACAGTTTACGCCTAGTAGTAATTTCCCCAACACTCTGCATGCCAATTCAACTGGTCACCTCGCGCAGATCGACAACTACACACCTGGTCACTAGATCAGGTTTGGGAGCTTGAACTACATCGCTGGTATCCGACGAGACTTAGTCTTCGAAGGTTTCTCGGCCTCGGCCGCTGCTCTTATCCACATGAAGGAGGCCTGTCGGATGCACCATCAGATTCCGCTCAAGGGTCGACGCCCACGCCCGCCCCGGCCTTAGATCCGAGGTGGATCGCTTTTTCCGAAGACGGGAGGCTAAACCCCGCCGGACTCTATCCCATTATGGAGCTCCCCGTCAGAGACCCAGATGCGAACATGCCATCAACGGGCCCGGAGTCAAACGGGACTCTCGCTGTCATCGGAAGGCCGGACTCGCCTCTAGACGTTAAGTCCAAACTCTCGAGGCATGCATCCATGGAGCTCGGTCAAGTGGTTATCACCAGACCTAGCTCGGCGGGTCCTCAGACACCCGTCCTACTTTCGCTCTTAAATGAGACACCTGACCTAATGTGATCTCTCTCCATCACGAAAGTATCACCTCCGAACTACGTCCAGCCTGAACTGGGAGCTAAGAGCAAGGAATTTTTATGTCCCACCCACCACCCACTTAATAGCCACTGTCAAGGACGTAACCGACATGCTAGACTACGCCTCAGAAGACATCGATGGCATGGACGATGATGTCGAGGCCGAACCAGGCAAAAACCCACCCATCACGGGGCGTTGGACGACCACTTCTATGTACGATGTATACATGGTGGACACACCTGGGAATAAGACGACGATGGCACTCGAAACCCAAACGAGGATAAGCTCGCCGATGAACCACCAAAGCATCGGCGTTAGCGGCGCTGCTCAAGATCACGTAGGGCAAGGGACAGCAATATAGACACCAGAAATAATAACACTCTAGACAACAACGAAGATACCGATCACCCTGTTGAGCCTGTGTTTGAGCAGGATGAAAGAGAAGAAGGTCAATACAGCCCCGAACACGCCGATCACGAGGACTCGGAAGACAGTAACTACTTACCTGCCTCCGAAGAAGATGTCATCCTCGGCGACCAAGATTTCATCATCCTAGAGGAACCCCTCGAATAAGAATGCTTCAAGAGACAACTCATCGCCGCCGCGCAAAGCCTGAAAATGAAACAACAGTAGCTTTAAGCCGAATAGGATACGCTCAACGACAGATGGACCAAGTTCCTGGCTGCTGAAGAATACCGCCTTGAGTGCCCGACAAAGAGTTACCCAAAACGCACGCTACTGCCACAATTTGACGACGAGGCCCTTGAGCCAATATCGTCAAAATACAATCAGGCTGACCAACAGGACTGACCACCACGTGGACGGGACAAAGCGGCCAATTATGCCAACACCAACTCGCGCCACCTCGCTGTAGAGGCAAAGAGACAGTGGACCCGGGATACACGTACGACTTACGTCAGGACCTGGACAATAGAGCCGGCCAGACAAGATCAATCTATTGATCAAGAGGACGCGCTCCAGCTCGAGATGACGGCCATCAGGCATGGCACAACAAACATAACCTAACCCGGGGTTAGCCCCGAACACAGATGTCATCCGAGCTCCGTCGCGATGTCGCCCAGTATAAAGGTGCCGCACACCCCATGTGCTTTACCGATGAGGTAATGCAGCACCAGTTTCCGAAAGGGTTTAAACCCGTGAACATCGAGCGTTACGATGGCACGACAGATCCCGCTGTATGGATTGAAGATTTTCTTCTCCAAATTCACATGGCTCGCGGAGATGATCTCCACGCCATCAAATACCCCCCTAAGGTGTCACAGCCCAAGCTTAGTCCTTGCTTGACCTTGCATAAGCATTCATGCAACATGTTTTAATTTAAAGAAACTTAAAGTGGGGATTGATCAAACCCCTAGCACCAAAATAATGCAAATAGGTTCAACTTCAAAATATTTTCAATGAACCAAATTGGTCTGCAAACATGTTCATGATTTATGGAAAAGGGTGAAAACCATATCCAGAGATGATGTATATTTTTCCAGGACATTTTGGATTTTTGAATAAACCATATTGTATTTGAATTGGGGCATTTAAATACTATTAATATTTTTCAACGCTCCAACAATTCTGAAAATAGTTAAGGGCCTCTGTAATAATTCAGTTAATGCCCACAACTATTTTCAGGATTTATTAAAATGATTTGGTTTATAAACTAAATCAAAATAGAGCAAATAAATAGAAAACAGAAAATAGGAAAGGGAGAGAGAGAGAAGAACTCACCTGGCCTTCCAGCCCACCGTGGCCCAGCCCACCAGGGGCTCCCGTGTCTTCTCCTTCCTCTGCCAGAAGGACCAAGGCGCGTGGCCATCGCACGCCGGCAGGCGCCGTGCCACCTCCTGCTTCCCGCCGCTTCCCCGACGCGGTTGTGAACGCCACGACAGCCCTGGACCCTCTGCACCTCTCCCCTCTCTCGCTGGACCTTCTCTCCCCCCTGGCTCTCTACCCTGAGCTCACCCGAGCGCAGGCGTCGCCGCCGACTAGAACCACCACGACCACAGGCCCTCCCCCGCCTCGCTGACGTGTCCATGGCCTCCGCTTCGACACCCTCGTCCTCCCCGTCGACTCACTCGACGCCGGACGCCTCAAAACACCGTCACCGACCTCTTCTTCATCGCCGGCCGCTGAATCCCCATTGTCGACTCGTCGCCGTCCGGCCTTCCCCGAGCCCGCTTCGACGTCTGCTGCAACCGCCGTGAGCCACCGAACCTTTTCCCCCTCTCCGTTCTTGCTCTCGTGCACCGTAGCCGCCGCACCTTGCTCGCCCGTACACGCCGCCGCCTGTGACCGCCGCCGACGAGTCTCCGGCCAACTAGCGGTCCAGCCGTCGTGCTCAACTCCCTTCCCGCGCCACGTAGAGCACATAGGTGCCCCGCACGAGCCTCCCCGGCCACCGTAGCGTCGACCCCGAGCTCACCCGAGCTCCGGCGACCGCCAAGGTCGACGCCGGCGACAACTCCGGCCACCCCAGGCCCAACCGCCACCACCACTCGATGCGCGAGTTCGCCAGCTCTCCGTAGCTCCTCTCCACAGTGTCAAATGCGGGCCTTGGAACAACGACTCTGGCGAAGAACCGCCAGCGGCTCGAGGTCGCCGCCGCTGAACTCCGGCGAGGCCGACGTGGCTGTCATTAGCGCCTAATCCCGCAGCCTAAACCACCTACCAGCCGCTGACCGTGGGCCCCAAGGCCAAGTCAAACCCTGGTCAGTGCGGGTTTGACCCGGGCTTAACCACTGAGTCACTGACGTGTGGCCCCACACGTCAGGTTTGAACTCAGGTTGACTCTTGTGTGATCTTGACCTCAAGGCTGACGCAATAAACCCCTTTCTTTGGATTTTTAATAAATCTAAACGATTTATTTATTTCAGAAAATAGCTAAAACTTCTAAAAATCATAGTAATTCAACCGTAGCTCCAAATCAAATAATTTATATATGAAAAATTATCAGAAAAATTCAAGGAATCCATCTGTACCATTTTCATGCATGTTTAAACAACTTAAACCTGCTGATCAGGTCAAATCAATTAAATGGCATTTAAACTCTCACATATGGAGTTTGAATTTGAACCTAGTGTTCAAACCAACCCCATTTAAATTGTTGCTAGATACATTAGGCCAATCAAAAACATATTGCCATGTCATCTTCATGCATCATATTGTTGCATGGCATTGATTGTGTTTCTCCTTTGTTTGTCGGTGTTTGTCCCCTCTCAGTAGAGAAATGCAAGCGATGAGTTCGATGACACCGATGAAGAACTATATTATCTTCAGAAGTGCCAGGAAAGCAAAACCCCCTTGTTCATTCTGATACAATCCCACTCTCTCACTCCTGCTCTCTTTTACTGCATTAGGACAACAACGATTTATCTGTTACTTGCTGCGGTAGCTGAACCCCTTTATCCTCTGCATGACATGTCATTCCACAGTAAATAGATGAAACCCACTAGCATGAGTAGGAGTTATTTGAGCCCTGTTGTGCCTACTCATTCATGCTTGTTTGTCATGCCTGCTACTGCTTTGCTTAGAGTTGAGTCAGGTCTGATTCATCGAGGATGAATCAGAGGTGTGTGAACATGTCCTACTGTGTGTGAGCTAAGTGTCTGAACACGATTTGGTAAAGGTAGCGGTGAGAGGCCATGTAGGAGTACATGGTGGGTTGTCTCATTGCAGCCGTCCTCAGAAACTGAGTTCTGTGTTTGTGATCCATGAAACAGTTACTACCACACATTGGGTTCCGATAACTCGGCCCCTCTCGGCTTATTAATCGCCTCGATCTCTGTCCAGGAGATGCAACTAGTTTCTGGTGTTTGTAGGATATGTGTTGGAGGCCGTGCGTAGCGCTGACCCTAGGGGTGGGCTATGATCCGGTAGATACACCGTGGCCCGATGTATCGAGCGCCCGTTTGGTGTCTCGGGAACCCTGCACACATCGTTTGGGGCCGTGAGCGACACCCGGCGGATCTCCTTGCGGATGGAACCCGAATAGGCGATAAACCTGGACTAGAGACTTATGTGGTTAGTCAGGTCGTGGCCGACTCCTCATGAGCTTCCGCTTGAAGGTTTCCGAGATACACGACGTGTAGATGGTGGTAAGTGGCGAGAGCGTGTGTGAAGAAGTACACCCCTGCAGGGGTAATATGATCTATTCGAATAGCCGTGTCCGCGGAAAAGGACTTCTGGGTTGCCTATATCAGTTCATAGAAAAGAGAAAGTGGATACTCTAAAATGCGCAAGATAAGCGTGAGTGCTATGGATGGCGTTCTCTTAGGGAGACGGGAGCGGATCCATAGTGGTGTATTGATATGGTGAATATGTGGACTCGTGTGCGCCACCTCAAAGAGTTACTTGCAGTCGTAGTTCAGGATAGCCACCGAGTCAAAGCTGGCTTGCTGCAGTCAAACTCCACCACCCCTTTGTTGATAATGATGCATATGTAGTAAGTTTAGATGTAAGTCTAGCTGATTACGTTTGTAAACACGATTGCTTATTTAATGTTTTGCCGAGGCGTCGGTCTAGCTAGTAGTTCAGCGTGGACTTGACGTTTAGCTTGTTACCTCAGCTACGATCTTGTGCCCTCGGCGAGATCTGGTAGATAGTCGGGGCTTTTAAGCCTTTTTCATTTATAGTTGTCTGTACTCAGACATGTTAAGCTTCCGCATGTGCTTTGACTTGTATGCTCTGAATGTTGGGTCGAGAGACCCTTGTTTGTAATATCTCGCTCCTCGGAGCCTAATGAATAACTATTTGAGTCGTAGGGTTATGTTGTGATGCCATGTTGTATTTACACATATTGAGCATATTGTGTGTATGTTTGAAATGATTGGTATGTGTGGGATCCGACAATCTAGTTGTTTATCCTTGGCAGCCTCGCATATGGGGAAATGTAGTCTAGTGCTTCCTGAGCGATAGTAGTCCGCTACAGCCGGTTCACGGAGTCCTGCTAGCCCAGCACTACTTTCTGGACACTTGATTGGCCGGCATGTGTTTCACTTCGTTCACATGCATATTCGGGAAATGTTACAGTGACATCCGAGTCCGCCTAGCCCGCTTCTGATCCGGGTTCCCGAGTCCTGTTAGCCCAAAGGTTACAGCCCGGATTCACACGCCCGAATCGACATGCTCGGCGTGATTCATGTATACTGTCCCCATGGGTTAGTGCCGCTTTGGGTTCACGACCGCCATGTCGGCCGGGTTCTCTGTCATATGGATGCTAGCGACACTATCATATCGTGAGCCAAAAGGCGTAAGCGGTCCGGGCCATGGTAAAGCGACACCCATGGGAATACCGTGCACGAGGCCGCAAAGTGATATGAGGTGTTCTGAGCTAGATCGGTGTGACATGGTATCGGGGTCTGACAGCGTTGTATCGAGCTGTTGCTGTGGGATTACCAAGCCAAACCGGTCGAAGTTGTGTCTAGAAATGCTTTAGTTATGTAAGGGAATTGATTGTGGAAGGGAACGTAAGGCTCTTTTACTCCTTATACCTCATGGCCTTCTGATCTGAGTCATCATCTTCACTTCTACGGGGATTAAGAACTAGGCTTCTCATCTTTCTATCAGGATCACGTGTTACTAATCTGTAGACCTGCAAGATTGTTAGATTTAAGCCCCAGTTCAGTTTCTACTACTTCCGTATGTTAACTGTTGATCTCGAAACCTTGATATGATGTTGTTGAGTGGTTATGCCACCATTTTGCATGATGTCTCAAATCTTTTTGATCATTTACAGCCGTTATGCTGTCCGAGTCATCCCAGGTTTCTAAACTATCTGATGCATTTGCAAATTCTTCCTTCTTGTTCATGGTGTCCTTTTGGTCAGAATAAGCACACTAATCATCTGTTGAGGTACTCCTTGCCTTGAAATATATGTTGGACTAGTATTATGACCCTAGGCATCTTAGAGGATCACCTGGTAATATGGCCATGTTTTTGTGTCCCCAGTGTGATGATCCTGGCAATCATTCTCGAAAGCATTCCGTGATGCCACTTAGTAGTAGGTATTCTACTCCTGGGTTCTTGAACCCGAGATTCACCCTATCTATCTCATGTTGATAGTGTTTGCTAGTTACTTTAGATATTAGTAACATTTGCGATAATTCTCAAGGTCTATGGTATATCCTTCTTCCAATACCATGAACCATTTTGGCAGAAGTTCTCTTGAACCGGAAGATCACAACCAGAGTGCTCTTGACGAGTTCTCGATTCTATGTTGTTATTCTACCACATCTACCTTTCTGCATGGGTTATCCGGAAGAAACCTGTTGAACTTGGTTTGACATATTAATCTATGCATCCACAATTCAGAAAGATATATGTTCCCTTGAGTTGTCCCTCTTCATTTGTATTCCGACCATCGTCTATCAATTGATAGTCAAGAATATGCGTGCATTCGTTTATCGATGCCTACTACTCTTGTGGTCCGTCAAGCCATTCTATTCCGGAATGACTAGGAGAAACAAACTCCAGTACCTTATCCATATCTAGGATTGGGTCAAAGCAAATGTATTCCGCGGATCAAAATGCCAAACCAGTTTTTGCTCTGATGTGCCTTGGAGTGTTACCATCTTTATGTCAAGAGTGTTATGACAATTGCACCACCTCTTATGAATTCTTGACACAGTGATACTTCTCGCCTCATTATTCATTCCTCGGTTCCGTGTTGTCGCAACCGGAATGCCGACAAGTGAATCGTGATGTGTGAAATCAATACTGCTAGCAACTCCATTGCTTGGTAGTTAATGGACAATATTCTCATTCTTAGCATGTTGGTTATTAAATCATCATCCTAAGATTGATCGTGCTACCTGGTCCATATTTCTGGTGCACACTTCGATCAATGCGTTAGGATTGTGCCAATCCCTCGCTTATTTGATCATATCGTCTTGCCCCGAAAAGCAAGATTGTTCTCGAGCTTAGTAATTTATCGGTGGTTCGTGACTTTCCAAATATCTTCTTGGAAGTGTTACCAGGTTGTCACCTGACCGCTATGTTAAGTTAAGTGATCAAGTTGGTTTCTTGTAAACCACCCTTCTCCAAGAATCCGTGTTGGATACCCTGAGCTAGTTGGTTAAGCTAAACAACAACTTGGAGAGTTGGAAGATAAAGCTTTGCTTAACTTAGTTCATCTCTAGGGGATATCTTCTGTGCGTGTGTGTGTTGAAGAAAGATGATATCTCCATTGATTGGTCCTCGTGATCAGTTGTTGGATCTATTGCCTTGTCAAAACTTTGACTTGAGTATGGGCTATCGTCAAGTCAAATCAGAACCAACGATGTTCGTAATGTTGTCTTACTCGTGGTTGATCCCTCGAGCATACACCATTACATCTTTTGGTCTGACCAATACTATCACCGTGTTCACATGATGGCGGAAGTCCAGTGATATGGAAATTTTGATGAGTTGTTGTTGAGCCCATCAACAGCATTTTGTCTCCCCCATGACTCATGTTGAACATCAACCTAGTGTTGGAAACTTTTATAAGCATTATCTTCATGTCCCATTTGTGAAGAATATGCTGGATGAAAGAAGTGACTTTCTCTGATTCACGTGCATTTGGTGCAAGTTGCCGCCGTGAGTTCGAGAAAGATTGTTTTCGTTCCCCTTGGAATCATCCCAAGTCAGCCATGCCTACGTGCGAAGCATTCTATGGTTTGGTAGATTAATTGCCTCCATTCCATAAGTGTCCCTAGCACACCAAGCCACTGACTGATTTGCTCAAGGAGAAGGAGTCCCTTCATAAGAGCTAATCCAGACTTATGAAAAGATTTCGATATCCTCGTTGATGGTTCCCCACCTGAACTTGGTAGTGTTTAATATAAGACTACTACGTGGCCATGCTTGTCTGGGTCAGCATGTTCACATGTTTGTAGCAGAACCCGCTCTTGTTTTGGAGCTCACTACCATAGTCCATCTCCCGAGAATCTCGCAACATCATCTCGTCAATTTGTGTTGCACCCTTTCCTTTTCAGACATGCTGAGTCTGGAGTATCCTATTACCAATCGGATCTGAATCTCAGGCAGATATGATGGTTGGAACATTCCCAATAGTTGCATTTCGTTCCCAGCTTGCACCGCCATTGCGCCAATTTCCATGGGCTGCCCTCTCAGTAATTGTTGTTTAGGATCATCTTCAAAAGTGGTCCTACCATGGGTCCCATCCATTTCCGATGATAAGCAAAATCATCCATCGCGTTATCTTCAACAAGGTAGTCCACATCATCCATCCTAGTCCGAGTATGCCATTCCTTCGAGCTCTTTCAACGATCCATTGTAAATTGCCTTAAGCTAGTATGAAGAGTGTCAATGATCTATGGATCAAAAGTAATTCTTTTTGCCACTTAAGGGAGCAGTTCAACGAGTCACCTTCTCCAAGGTGCCCCATTACGGAATCATGGCAATTATTTCCTCGCCATCTTGACACCATCCACCATCTTTCTAAGCGTGGAATTGTTGCCCACCAAATCAAAGCCCGTCGTTGTTCTTCCATCCCTCTCGATGTGTTTTGTGTCTCAACTCGAGATGTTTCAACATCTCATTGGTGGAGTTGATGTTGTATAGTTCGATCTTCAAGAAGATCAATCCTAGTAGAGTTTCTTTCCGTCGTCATCGCGTGGATGAAGATCTTAAAGGCAAGGATGTCAAGATCAACGTATACAACGAATCAACAACCTTATGAGGTGCAACCTGGATCGTGAAGATTGTGTTGGTCTTGTGCCTCTCTGTCTTCTTACCTCACGTCTTGAATCTCGGGACGAGATTCTTGTTTAGTGGGGGTGAGTTGTCACAGCACTAGCGTAGTCCTTGCTTGACCCTGCATAAGCATTCATGCAACATGTTTTCATTCAAAGAAACTTGAAGTGGGGATTGATCAAACCCCTAGCACCAAAATAATGCAAATAGGTTCAACTTCAAAATATTTTCAAGGAACCAAATTGGTCTTCAAAAATGTTCATGATTTATGGAAAAGGGTGAAAACCATATGCAGAGATGATGCAAATTTTTCCAGGACATTTTGGATTTTTGAATAAACCATATTTATTTGAATTGGGGCATTTAAATACTATTAATATTTTTCAATGCTCCAACAATTCTGAAAATAGTTAAGGGCCTCTGTAATAATTCAGTTAATGCCCACAATTATTTTCAGGATTTATTAAAATGATTTGGTTTATAAACTAAATCAAAACAGAGCAAATAAATAGAAAACAGAAAATAGGAAAGGGAGAGAGAGAAGAACTCACGGCCTTCCAGCCCACACAGTGGCCCGGTGGCGGCCCAGCCCACCGAGGCTCCGTGTCTTCTCCTTCCTCTGCAAGAAGGACCAAAGCGGCGTGGTCACTGCCGCCGCAGACGCGCCAAGCGCCACCTCCTGCTTCCCGCCGCTTCCCGGCCAGCTGTGAGCATCACGACACCTGGACCCTCTCCACCTCTCCCTCTCTCTGGACCTTCTCTCCCCTAGCTCTCTACCACAGGCTCACCCGGCCTTGAGGCGTCGCCGCCGACTAGAACCACCGCGGCCACAGGCCCTCCCCCGCCTCGCCGACGTGTCCATGGCCTCCGCTTCGACGCCCTCGTCCTCCCCGTCGACTCACTCGACGCTAGATGCCTCAAAACATCGTCACCGACCTCTTCTTCATCGCCGGCCGCCGCGGATCCCCATCATCGACTCGTCGCTGTCCGGCCTTCCCCGAGCCCGCTTTGACGTCTGCTGCAACCGCCGTGAGCCACCGAACCTTTTCCCCCTCTCCGTTCTCACTCTCGTGCGCCGTAGCCGCCGCACCTTGCTCGCCCGTACGCGCCGCCGCCTGTGACTGCCGCCGACGAGTCTCCGGCCACCTAGCGGTCCGACCGTCATGCTCAACTCCTTTCCCGCGCCACGTAGAGCACATAGGTGCCCCGCACGAGCCTCCCCGGACACCGTAGCATCGATCCCGAGCTCGCCCGAGCTCAGGCGAGTGCCAAGGTCGACGCCGATGACAACTCCTACCACCCCAGGCCCAACCGCCACCACCACTCGATGCACGAGTTCGCCAGCTCCCCGTAGCTCCTCTCCCTGTGTCGTCTGGACGCCGGAACAACGACTCCGGCGAAGAACCGCCGCGGCTCGAGGTCGTCGCCGGCTGAACTCCGGCGAGGCCGACGTGGCTGTCATTAGCGCCTAATCCCGCAGCCTAAACCACCCACCAGCCGCTGACCGTGGGCCCCAGGGCCAAGTCAAACCCTGGTCAGTGCGGGTTTGACCCGGGCTTAACCACTGAGTCACTGACGTGTGGCCCCACACGTCAGGTTTGACCCAGGTTGACTGCGCAGTTGATCTTGACCTCAAGCTGACGCAATAAACCCCTTTTCTGGATTTTAAATAAATCTAAACGATTTATTTATTTCAGAAAATAGCTAAAACTTCTAAAAATCAGAATAATTCAACCGTAGCTCCAAATCAAATAATTTATATATGAAAAATTATCGGAAAAATTCAAGGAATCTATCTGTACAATTTTCATGCATGTTTAAACAACTTATACCTGCTGATCAGGTCAAATCAATTAAATGGCATTTAAACTCTCACATATGGAGTTTGAATTTGAACCTAGTGTTCAAACCAACCCCATTTAACTTGTTGCTAGATGCATCAGGCCAATCAACAACATATTGCCATGTCATCTTCATGCATCATATTATTGCATGACATTGATTGTGTTTCTCCTTTGTTAGTCAGTGTTTGTCCCCTCTCAGTAGATGACGTATCGACGATGAGTTCGATGACACCGATGAAGAACTATATTATCTTCAGAAGTGCCAGGCAAGCAAAACCCCCTTGTTCATTCCGATACAATCCCACTCTCTCGCTCCTGCTCTCTTTTTTGCATTAGGACAACAACGATTTATCCGTTACTTGCTGCGGTACCGAACCCCTTTATCCTCTGCATGACCTGTCATTCCACAAGAATAGATGAAACCCACTAGCATGAGTAGGAGTTGTTTGAGCCCTGTTGTGCCTACTCATTCATTCTTGTTTGTCATGCACACTCTTGCTTAGAGTTGAGTCAGGTCTGATTCATCGAGGATGAATCAGAGGTGTGTGAACATGTCCTACTGTGCGTGAGCTAAGTGTGTGAACACTATTTGGTAAAGGTAGCGGTGAGAGGCCATGTAGGAGTACATGGTGGGTTGTCTCATTGCAGCCGTCCTCAGGAACTGAGTTCTGTGTTTGTGATCCATGAAACAGTTACTACCACACATTGGGTTCCGGTAACTCGGCCCCTCTCGGCTTATTAATCGCCTCGATCTCTGTCCAGGAGTTGCAACAAGTTTCTGGTGTTTGTAGGATATGTGTTGGAGGCCGTGCGTAGCGCTGACCCTAGGGGTGGGCTATGATGCGGTAGATACACCGTGGACCGGTGTACCGAGCGTCCATTTGTTGTCTCGGGAACCCTGCACACATCGTTTGGGGCCGTGAGCGACACCCCGGCCGGATCTCCTTGTGGTTAGTCAGGTCGTGGCTGACTCCCTCGCCAGGCTTCCGCTTGAAGGTTGCCGAGATACACGACGTGTACATGGTGGTAAGTGGCGAGAGCGTGTGTGAAGAAGTACACCCCTGCAGGGTTGATATGATCTACTCGAATAGCCGTGTCCGCGGAAAAGGACTTGTGAGTTGCCTATATCAGTTCATAGAAAAGAGAAAGTGGATACTCCAAAATGCACAAGATAAGCGTGAGTGCTATGGATGGCGTTCTCGTAGGGAGACGGGAGCGGATCCATAGTGGTGTATTGATATGGTGAATATGTGGACTCGTGTGCATACCTCAAAAGAGTTACTTGCGTTAAATGAGTTCAGGATAGCCACCGAGTCAAAGCTGGCTTGCTGCAGTCAAACTCCACCACCCCCTTTGTTGATAATGATGCATATGTAGTTAGTTCTGATGTAAGTCTTGCTGAGTACATTTGTACTCACGTTTGCTTATTTTATGTTTTGCAGAGAGACGTCAGTCTCGCTAGTAGTTCCGCGTGGACTTCGACGTTTAGCTTGTTACCTTAGCTACGATCTTGTGCCCTCGGCAGGATCTGGTAGATAGTCAGGCTTCTAAGCCTTTTTCATTTATAGTTGTCTGTACTCAGACATGTTAAGCTTCCGCATGTGCTTTGACTTGTATGCTCTGAATGTTTGGGTCGAGAGACCCATGTTTGTAATATCTCGCTCCTCGGAGCCTAATGAATAACTATTTGAGTCGTAGGGTTATGTTGTGATGCCATGTTGTATTTACACATATTGAGCATATTGTGTGTATGTTTGAAATGCTTGGTATGTGTGGGATCCGACAATCTAGTTTTTTATCCTTGGCAGCCTCACATATGGATAAATGTAGTCTAGTGCTTCCTGAGCGATAGTAGTCCGCTACAGCCCGGTTCACCGGAGTCCTGCTTGCCCAGCACTACTGCTCTGGACACTTGACTGGCCGGCATGTGTTTCAATTTGTTCCTGTGTCTGTCCCTTCGGGGAAATGTCACGCGGTGACATCGGGAGTCCTACCTAGCCTGCTACAGCCCGGGTTCCCGGAGTCCTGTTAGCCCGGTGCTACAGCCCGTATTCACACGCTGCTGACCGACATGCTCGACGTGATTCATGTATGCTTGTCCCCATGGGTTAGTGCCGCTTTGGGTTCACGACTAGCCATGTCGGCCCTGGTTCTCTATCATATGGATGCTAGCGACACTATCATATACGTGAGCCAAAAGGCGCAAACGGTCCCGGGCCATGGTAAGGCGACACCCGTGGGAATACCGTGCGTGAGGCCGCAAAGTGATATGAGGTGTTACAGGCTAGATCGGTGTGACCTGGAATCGGGGTCCTGACATAAGGCTAAAAGGACCAGCACGACGCTGGTTGAATAGCCTCCCAGGGAACTCCATTAGCAGTTGGGAGGACTTAGAGGATGCTTTTCTGGACAACTTTCAGGGCACTTATGTCCGGCCACCGGACGCTGATGACCTGAGTCACATAGTCCAGCAACCCAAAGACTCAGCCTGCAAACTCTGGACTTGGTTCTTAATTAAAAAGAACCAAATCGGGACTCTTCCGATGCCGAAGCCTTAGCGGCCTTTAAGCACTGCGTCCGTGACGAATGGCTCGCCCGACACCTCGGTCAGGAAAAGCCAAAGACTATGGTAGGTCTTACTGCACTTATGACCCTCTTCTGTGCGGGAGAAGATAGCTAACTAGCTCGTAGAAGCAAAAGTACTAGCAACCCCGGCAACCTCCGAGGCCATGGACGGCAATGGAAGGCCACAACGCAGCAAAAATAAGCGTCGGAACAACAACGAAGAAACCGAGGATACGACAGTAAATGCCGGATCCAGTGGCTCAAAGCCCGGTCAGCGAAAGAAGCCATTCAAAGGAAATAGAGATGGTCCATCCAATTTGGACAAAATACAGGATAGGCCCTACCAGATTCATAGCCCCCTGACAAGCCTGCCAACCACACCAACAGAAACTGCTGGGTTTTAAACAGGCTGGTAAATTAAATACCGAACACAAGGGGAAAGGACCTCAGAGCGAGGAAGATGATGAGCCCCGCTTTCCGAACACAGGGGGACATAAAAAGTTTCCCCCCAAGGTGAAGACTGTGAGCATGATATATGTCACCCACATCCCCAAGAGGGAGTGCAAGCGCGCATTAAGGGACGTCTACGCCGTAGAGCCTGTCGCCCAAAAATTGATTCCATGGTCGGCTTGTCCGATCACCTTTGATCACAGGGACCACCCAACCAGTATCCGTCATGGAGGTTCGGCGACCATGGTCCTCGATCCCATCATCAACGGATACCATCTCACTAGAGTCCTTATGGACGGCGGCAGCAGTCTCAACTTGATTTATCAAGACACTGTCCGTAATATGGGTATCGACCCGTCAAGAATCAAGCCTAGCACTACCTTTAAAGGAGCGATACCCGGCGTGGAGGCCCGCTGCAAGGGCTCCATAACACTGGAAGTAGTATTCGGCTCTCCATATAACTTTCGAAGTGAAGAATTGATCTTTCATATTGTCCCTTTCCGCAGTGGTTATCATGCACTGCATGGACGGACCGCTTTCGTCCGCTTTAATGCAGTCCCACACTATGCTTTTTAAAGGCCAAAATTCCCGGACCGCGCGGCGTCATCACAACCAATGGAAATATGGAGTGCTCCCTCCATACTAAGGAGAACACCGCGGCCCTAGCAGCCGAGGTACAGAACAACCTCATCAAGCCAAATAGCTCATCGGTCATCAAGACCCATGACACCGCTAAGTGAGTCTGATCCACATTACAGCACGACAGCTCGGCGGATCCGGAGCTTGAAAAGTAGTTCAGCCTCTGCCGATCGCCCCATAAGGTTGTGGCTTACATACCGTGCATGCATAATTACGCACTTAAAATACCTTGGGCAGCACCGGAGGCATACTGCAGAAAAGGTCTATAGTACAGCTTGACCCTATTTGGGCCTTAACCTTTTTTTCTCTCTTTGTTCTATTTTTTTTATCACTACAGGTTCATTAAAAAGCTACCTACCCTGCGGTTGTACAGGGGCTCCATTCCAGGTTCCCCTTTCTTATAGACGACCATCGACTCCTCCTCTCAAAGGATTTCTAGCCAAGGAGAAATAGCGCAGACATGCAGCAGGGCATCATTAGGATCTTCAAGCCACTATTTTCTCAAAAAGCCCTGTATAAACCTTTCCCTTGTGTAAACTTTCCGCATGTAAAATGGCCTTGGCCTTCGGGCACTATATGTAATGACACGTCTCGACATATCAATCAGGGCACAAAGGAAGCAGTTGATCACCACTTCTGTTTCGTACTCATCTATTTTATATTATCATTTGTATTCCCTCCCTACTTCCGACTGGCACACGTTCTTTAGTCCGGCCATAAACATCGGGGGCTGTATCCGGCCCGGCACATTTTCAAGTCCGAACTCCAATGGGGTACTCTTCGGCATCCCGGATATTGCATTATATGCATTGGCTCCGAATCATGTCTTTGGTCCATAGTTTGGTTGCCCGGCTCTTGTGCTTACCACCTTATGTTCCGCTCATTCGGCTAAGGTAGTAAAGGGAGAACTACTGCGATTGTATTTCTGGTTCGTCCGGTCAAATACCTCAGTAGAGAAAGCCAAAAACTGACTCTCATGATAAATCGAGAGCTGGCTGGCGATTTGGTGACTTAGTCTTATACTAAAATCATTAGCGATCGACGCGGTGTTACACGAGGGGCTGGTCTCCGCACAGCCGCGTGGAACAGGCACCGTAGTCCGGATAGCTGCACACGCACCAGGCTCTAGTACTTAGCTCCAAAGTCGAACTCCTATGGCTAAGTGAAAGTAATAAAGCACATAGTCTGATTGCCTGGTTCACCTCGCGGATGCCTCCTTTATGAATCAAGACGTTGGATAAAGTGCGGTCACGCGTTACGCCGAACACCCCCGTAACATCTGCGTGGGGGCTGAAGCCGACGAACGGCAACTTTCAGAAATAAACGGCCACACAGGAGGAAAAATCACTTGAAACAAAACGCGCAAACATAGATATATTACAAGCCTGGGTTCTCAAACATAGTTTTTACAGCCCGAACACATCTAATCAAATAACACGTCCTTAGGACATTGGCACTCTACTATTCAGGCCCCTTCTAGGAGATCGTCGAAGTACCTCTCCGGCTTCCGATGATCCTTGCCTTCAGGCGAGCCTGCGGTTACCACGTCGGTGGCCGTCATCTTCGCCCATTGCATCTTCACACGGGCAAAGGCCATCCGAGCACCCTCTATGCAGGAAAAACGCTTTATAGCATCAATTCGGGGCCGCACATCGACAAGCCGCTTCACCAAACTGAAGTAGCTACCGGGAATAGGTTCGGTAGGCTAGAGTTGGACTATTAAGTCCTTCATGGCCAAGCCCGCCACCCTATGAAGCTCCATGAGCTACTTCAGCTAATCGTTTAGAGGCGTCAGATGCTCCAGCGCGAGAAATTGCAACCAGAACAGCTTCTCGGTCGAGTTCCCCTCCTAGGCTCGGAAGAACTGTGCGGCATCAGCGGCACTCCTTGGAAGATCTGCAAATGCGTCTGGAGATCTCCACACTCGTGTGAGAAAAGCATATCACTGACCTCCAAAAATACTCTGCAAAAGAAAGGCCTTACCAGCCGCTATCTGCTTCGCCTGATGGATCTCCTCGCGAGTACTACAGGACTCGATCCGCGCCTCTTTAGCATCATGGAGAGCCTTGACGAGTTCGGTCTTATGGGCTGAAGTCTTCTCCTCCAAGGCCTCGCATTTGCTGATGGCATCCTTCAGCTCCTGCTCAACTTCGGCCACCTGGACTTCATGTTGGCGGCGGGTGGCCGGCTCGGTCTTCAGTTCTGCAGCCGCTTTGTGAGCAACTCCCTTATTCGCCTCCGCCTCCTTCTTGGCCTGGGCAAGGGCGCCTTTGAGGGTCTCGACCTCGGCTGCGCCAACTATAACCAAAGCCTTACATGAGTTAATTTCTGAATATACATATCACTTCTGATATACAACTAAGGTTTTTAAACATTATATGCATACCTTGCGTCTCGTCGAACCGCTTGTTAATGCGGTAGATTTCTTTATCGGCCACCTGAAGCTTCCGATTGAGTTCGGAAACTTCTGCGGCCTTGGCGGTCGCCCCCAACAAGGAAGCCTATTGCAACAACAGAGCAGTATGTTAAATCTCCCAAATACTATGTGGATCCTCTGTCCGATTTCTCTCAAACCCGACAGAGCCCAAGGGGCTATTATCTATACATAGGTATGTTCCTCTATATGAAACAAAAACGTCGCATACCTCAAAGCCTATCAGTAGGCTGGTGAAGGCTTCGTTCAGTCTGCTTTTTGCATACTGAAGATTCTCCACCACCTCACCCATCAAGGTGCGGTGCTACTCCATGATGGAACACGTTGCAGTGCTTCCTCTAGAGCGTTCGGCGCCTCCGGATTAGTGGAGGTCTCTGATGGAGCTGATGCTCCCCCCTCTTTCAAAGGGGGCAACTCACCCGATCCCAGAGCCACATTGGTCTCCGGAATGGTGTCCGGCTGGGTCCCGGATTATTGGGGGTCCCCACCATTGGTTGTCATAGGGGTCGCCTCACCTAGCTCTTCGGTGACTGAGGTATTAACCTTGGGCGCTTTCTCGACATCCTCATCCGCACCCCCTCGGCCAGGAGAGGTCCTTCGGGATAACACCTCGGTGTCATCCAGGGTGACAGGCGAGGGGGCTCGTGGCGGTATCTCGCTCACTGCCATCTCGGGTGGAAGAGAGTTCCCCTCCGACAACGGAGTGTTTGACAGCTCCCGTGGAGGGTTGAGAGGAAAAATAACAAAATAACTTACATAATGGAGATAGGAAGGCCGAAGATAAATAGGGAGTATCTGAATACTTATGATTTGTCCAGGAGCTTCACCCTGGGAGGCTTTTTGGGGACCAGTTCGGCATCTGAGTCCGAACTATCCTAGAGGATCACCTTTCCTCTCTTGGGCGCCTCCCCTTTCGGGTCTTTGGAGGCTGCCCTCTTCTTCTTCCTCCCTTATGAGGGGAGTCACTTTCCACCTCCTCCTCCTCTTCTTCTTCCTCGTCTCCCTTGTGGGAGGAGAGGGCTTCAGTGTTTCTGGACACTATGTCCGAAGGACCCTTGTGGCCGGGGCCGCACTTGGCCTCCTTGCCCTTCTTCTTCTTGGTCTTCTTCTTTGGCGCTTGATACGACGCCGGGACCAGCATCTCCGTTAGCTGGGGGGTGACCGGGTTCTGTCGCGACCGAATCTCCGGGTAATAATTCCCAGAAAATGGCCCTTGTGCTCATCGGCCCCAGGATAACTGTTAGCTGATGTGGCCGAGATCACCGTTGCCTAGGTTCTGGGAAAGTCACCGCCACGCTCCTCTCCAAGCATGAAATCTGGCCAAGACAATAGCCAGGGACAAGCCAATGAGTACTTTGAATGTACTCGCAAACATAATGAACACAGGCATGATTTAATAAATACGAGCTAAAAATATTTATGCTCATGACGCTAGCCACATAAGATAATTAAAACTACGATGCGGATAAGCATGTATATATGAATATGCAATGCCATAGAAGCATTAAAATTATGAAATAAATAACAAGCATCCCACGATCAGCGTCTGGCGACACCACATAAAGGGCTTAAAAAGAAATGCCACGATCAGGCGTCTAGGCGACACCACATAAAGGGCTTTAAAAGAAATGCCACGATCGGGCGTCTGGCGACACCACATAAAGGGCTTTAAAAGAAATGCCACGATCAGGCGTCTGAGCGACACCACATAAAGGGCTTTTAAAAGAAATGACACGTCGGGCGTCTGAGCGACACCACATAAAGGGCTTTAAAAGAAATGCCACGATCGAGGCGTCTAGGCGACACCACATAAAGGGCTTTAAAAGAAATGCCACGGTCGGGCGTCTGGCGACACCACATAAAGGGCTTTAAAAGAAATGCCACGGTCGGGCGTCTGGCGACACCACATAAAGGGCTTTAAAAGAAATGCCACGGTCAGGCGTCTGGCGACACCACATAAAGGGCTTTAAAAGAAATGCCACGATCCGGCGTCTGGCGACACAACATAAAGGGCTTTAAAAGAAATGCCACGGTCGAGCGTCGGCGACACCACATAAAGGGCTTTTAAAAGAAATGACACGATCGGGCGTCTGGCGACACCACATAAAGGGCTTTAAAAGAAATGCCACGATCGAGGCGTCTGAGCGACACCACATAAAGGGCTTTAAAAGAAATACCACAGTCGGGCGTCTGAGCGACGCCACATAAAGGGCTTTAAAAGAAATACCACAGTCGGGCGTCTGAGCGACGCACATAAAGGGCTTTAAAAGAAATGCCACAGTTGGGCGTCTGAGCGACACCACATAAAGGGCTTTAAAAGAAATGCCACAGTAGGGCGTCTGAGCGACACCACATAAAGGGCTTTAAAAGAAATGCCACAGTCGGGCGTCTGAGCGACACCACAGAAAGGGCTTAAAAATAAATGCCACGATCGGGCGTCTGGCGACACAACATAAAGGGCTTTAAAAGAAATGCCACGATCGGGCGTCTGGCGACACCACATAAAGGGCTTTAAAAGAAATGCCACGGTCGGGCGTCGGCGACACCACATAAAGGGCTTTAAAAGAAATGCCACGGTCAAGGCGTCTGAGCAACACCACATAAAGGGCTTTAAAAGAAATGCCACGGTCGAGGCGTCTGCGCGACACCACATAAAGGGCTTTAAAAGAAATGCCACGATCAGGCGTCTGAGCGACACCACATAAAGGGCTTTAAAAGAAATGCCACGATCAGGCGTCTGAGCGACACCACATAAAGGGCTTTAAAAGAAATGCCACGATCGAGGCGTCTGGCGACACAACATAAAGGGCTTTAAAAGAAATGCCACGGTTAGGCGTCTGAGCGACACCACATAAAGGGCTTTAAAAGAAATGCCACGGTCGGGCGTCTGAGCGACACCACATAAAGGGCTTTAAAAGAAATGCCACAGTCGGGCGTCTGAGCGACACCACATAAAGGGCTTTAAAAGAAATGCCACAGTTGGGCGTCTGAGCAACACCACATAAAGGGCTTTAAAAGAAATACCATAATGAATATCCAGGAGGTAGGACCATCCCAGGGATATTCAAGAATACCAAAAAAAATCACGGGTTAGTCCACATCCAAAATAGTAATCATAAATTATCACAAGTCACCATCGTACTTCCAGGTTTAATAGTTTCACCTCCGAAGACCGACACTAAGACCGACACTTGACTCACCCCAAACTGTAATCCTTAACCATGGACACGGCTATTCGAATAGGTTTAATCTCTGCATAGGGTGTACTCTTTAACCACGAGTAACGGATTTCTTTAGTCCATCGAGACTAATTCCGTCTACGGTCTTTTTGTTGAAAACACACCTAACTTGCATACACCAGCTTAACTCACATGTGTCTGGAATCACCCACAACACCTGCTAAGCAAAACTCTAAGTGGGGAGGCTATAACCTCGACGTAACATGGGATCACAAAATTTATACATGGCATAATGAGGAGCTACCCCTTTCGGCTACAACCGAAACACCCATGCTCCCGGACCGGTGGTATGACTACCAAATGCCTCCAGTATCTCCCACCACGGCCTCTCTCATGCGGTGTGTGCTAGGAAAGGGTTGACAACTTCTTGAACCGTACCCTACTTGATGTAGAGGCGAGTGGTAGTACGAGAAGCAAGTATGGGGTTCTTGGCACAAGACTCGATCTACATTCGACTCAAGAGGTTGTAATATTTCCTGCATGATTAGCATAACGAATATATTTTCAACCAACAGGGTCACCTCTCATATTGCCTTACCATGCCATACCAGACATAACCATCCTGACGGGACCGGCGACAACCTCATACCTACCCAAGGCAGAATTTTCCGGGTTCTGCCGGTATGCATGCAAGGCATATGAGGATGATCATCTTCACAAGTGTGATCCTTTCCAACAAAGCATGGCAATCCAAAATATGCATCCATGCACATGATCATCTCACATGAAATAACAATTTTTCCCAAAAAGGAGGTGGTGTGATAAATGTGTCAACGAACACTCAAAATTATCATGCCAGGGTTCAGAATGCCGGCCTTCAGGTCCTGGGAAGAAAGGGTGCATCCAAATCATCATGAAATCTTCAAAAACCATATTTAAAATAATATATTTGAATTATCACACAAAATAAAGACATCACAAAAGTTGTTTTGAGAACTTTTCAAATAAATCTTAAAATAAATTAGACAATATTTGAGAGAGGTAGCAAAAAGAATCAATTCATTTGGAGTTGTATTTAAAAAGTTATAGGCAGTCAAAGTTCTGGTCAAAACCTGATTTTAAAATAAAACAGAAAACAGAAAAACGCTTCGATTAAGCGTACACGTCGAAGGCGTAATCTGGGATTACGCTTCCACTTATCCAAAGCATGGCTCTGCGTGAGCCAGCGGATGGGCCTGCCTGGCCTACCGGTCAGGTTTGACTAGTCCATCCCCTCCTCTTCCTCTTGCCCGAGAGAGGCGGGACTCGGTGACCGTCGCCGGCGAACGGCGGGTCCTGGTGGGGAGCTGAGGGCGGGGATGGATCCGCGGGTCGAGGGTGATCCTTCCGGTGGTTGCAGGATTGCCAGAGGTGGAGGGATGCACCGGCGGCGAGCTTTGCGTCGGAGGAAGGCTTCGGTGGCGAAGTGATTTTGTGGCGGCGATGGCTCCCGATCAAAATCAAGTAGGGGAAAGCCTCACGGGAGGATGAGGGAGTTCTTGGTGAAGAGAACGGAGAGGGGGAGGCTCTGGTGGCGCTGGAAGGGCTGGGGCAATGGCGGCGGCAGGGGTTGCCGGAGACGGGGAAGAGAGCCCTCCCGGGTCAATTGCGAGCTAGGGGAGCGCCATAGGGGTGGTCTGAGGTTGCCTGCGTGCGAGTTTGAGCTCGGGGGCCTCTTATATAGGCGATGGAGGTCGGTTTGCGGCGGCCGGGGATAAGCTTGCCGGAGACCGCCGTTCTGTAGCTAGGGCGACGTGGCGGCGACGCGCGCTAGAGGACGGAGCTGCGGATGAGCACGCCTTTGCTCCGAGAAGCGGTGGCACGTCTTTGGTGGCTTGGGCGGCGCCGACCATGGTCGGGCCTGCTAGCTGCCGGCATCTAGCCGCCACGGCCATCCTGGCGGTGGCGCTGTGGGGCGCCAGGTTGGTCGGGATGGTGTGGCGGTGCAGGGGGACACGACGAGCTGGCTGGGGCCGGGTTTTGAGTCTTGAGGTGGGGCAGCGGCGACTCCGGTGCAAAGGGTGTGCCAACGACGCCTGGCGCGCCCGAGCACGCATTTAAAGGTGCTCGATGAAATGCCATGGCCTGCTACAGGGCTTGGGTGAGGCTGGCAAGGAACCAGGCTAGGTTGTTGATAGAGTGAAGCTCAGGGGACAAGGTGGTTTGGTCAGGAGACCAAGTTCACAATGCCAACAACAACTTATGTCAAATCTGATCATGCACTCCAGGTGTTTGACAAAATCCCACAGGCACTTAGGCTATTCTTGGAGTGGCCATATTCTCCAGATCAGTGTCTCTATGGATACAAGAGAGGGTGGTGAAGTTGGTTTGCAAAAAGGAGAAACTTGCTAGTGCAAGTTTTGCAAAACTTCAGTTCTGGGCAGGGAGTGAGTGGCATCATTTCATGGACAAAAAGTGTTCCAAATAGAGCATGCTCCTGGACTTAGGGGTTTTGCAAGGTTGAATACAAGCATGAGAAAACACAAGGTCATTAGAGCAAGAAATAATAGAGTTGTAGTAGAAAACACAAGTCTGGTCCAGAATGAAAAGGAGGTTGTTGCACTCAAATTTTCCAAAGAACATCACTATGTTTTTGCATAAAGTTGAATGGCGTGCTACTACTGACATCCCAAAATTTTGGTGGAGGCTCTAGGAAAATATTTAAATGGGTTGTAGTGCAAAATACCCATTGGACCAGAGAAGCTAACCAGGTGAAAGAACCCAAAATAAGAAATGAAATAAATTTATTAGTGCTCATAATTGATTTAGAGACATCTCATGACATCTCCAAATTTTGGTTGAAATTTTAAGTGATCTTATCAAATGGTTGTAGTACAAACAGAGCTCCAAAATTTTAATGCAGTTCATTTTAATGAATAAAGCTCAGGGTGAAATAATTTAATAAACAATTCTACTTATTTAGAAATTGTTTTGATGAGATGGCACAGGAGTCCAATGTATTTTGGAAAGCTCCACTGGGGAAAAATACAAAACTCCTTAAAAATAAAGGAAGAGTTCTGAAATAAGCAGAAATTAAGATTTTTTTAAAACCTTTGGCAAAAAATTTAATATTGAAAACTTGGCAAAAATTTTTGGGGTGTTACAAGTTCTCCGGTAGCGGTGTCGAATAGTTGATCCGCTCTGCCTTAGCCGTCCAGCCCTGTACGAAAACAGGATAATATAATCTTCATCACATCCTAAGTGCTAGCCAAATAAGTCTTCGGAAGAGTTATGCTTACCGCTGAGGCTGGGTTCTTGTTGTCGACTCCGATGTCCTCGGTCTTCCTCGGCCAACTCTTTTGGGCCTTGAAAAGTTGCATCCATATATCTTCGTGCCTTGTGCCGAAGAAGCGCTTCAAGGTCCGTGGTTCTTCCATATTGAAATCCCACATGGGGGAGGCCCGGAGTTGGCAGGGAAGGACACCGCGGAAGAGCATCACTTGGATCACGTTTGTGAGACCAGTGTTTTTTCCCAACACATTGGAGATGCGCTTCTGCAGCATCATCACCTCCGGCTGGGACCACCAATTAAGGTCCTTGGTGGTCCATGAGGTTAGTCTTGTGGGGGTCCAGATCTGAAGTCAGGCGTGGCCGCCCACTTGGCGTCACGGCGTTCGACGATGTAGGACCACTCCTGCTACCACACCTTGACTGTCTCCAAAAAAGCCACCTTCGGTCAGACAGTGTTGGGAAGCTTGCTCACCATAGCCACGTCACAGTCTGCGTGCGGTCCATCGACCACCTTCGGCTTCAGATTGAAGACATTGAGCCATAGGCTGAAGTGTGGGGGATGCGGAGTAGAGCCTCACACACGACGATGAATGTTGATATGTGGACGAAGGAATTCGGGGCTAAATCATGGAAATTTAGCCCGTAATAGAACCTGAGGCCTCGAACAAAGGGGTGGAGTGGTAACCCCAGCCCTCGAAGGAAATGGGGAATGAATGCGACCCCCTTGCCGGGTTCCAGAGTGGGGATGACCTGATCTTTGTCAGGAAGCCTGTGCACGATATCCGCGGATAGATAGCCCACGCTCCGGAGCTCCTTGATGTCCTTCTCGGTGACAAGGAGGTATCCCACTTGCCCTTGGAACCAGATCCAACCATGGCTAGGGAGGGTGGTGGCGGCTGGAAAGTTTGAAGTTTTGGGCGCTGGAGCTCAAAGGTGGGAAGGCAGGAGCTAGAAGAAGGCGTGGGAAAAAAGAAGGAATCTTTACTCTCTTATAGGAAGAGAAATACCAAACACCCCCCTATCAAGCCTTAAAACTTGCCTGTTCCCAAAGAGATCGTGTGAAAGGCGTGGTTGGATTACCCAAAATCGTATTGATGAGAATCCCGCAATGGGCAGGGACGATCTCTGTTTTGACAAGACGGGCCAATGGAGGCTGGGCCTCGAAACACGAAATGGGAGGTGTGAAAACGGTTCAAAATGTTCAAAGAGCCATGCGTGACGCTTCGCCGAAAAAGTCTTCAGTAAAAGACACTGTTTTATTTTGGCATCTTGCCTTCGTGGGTAAGGGTTGAATTAATTATACAGAGCCGGAAACAGTTCCTTTGTGCAGGGAACTATCTTAAAATGTTGGGGAGAAGGAACCCGCCTTGTGCTACCGAAGACAATCCGTGTGTTGAACCATCGTCATCGAAGACTGGTTCAGGGGCTACTGAGGGAGTCCCGGATTAGGGGGTCCTCGGGTGTCCGGACTATTTCATATGGGCCGTCAATATAAGAGCAGAAGATTTTTCCCCCGTGTCCGGGTAGGACTCTTATCTACGTGCATGGCAAGCTTAATGTCTGGATATGTTACTTCCTTCCCCTGCAAACCGACTCTGTATAACCCATGGCCCCTCCGATGTGTATATAAATTGGAGGGTTTAGTTTGTAGAGATCATCAAAATTCACATAGGCTAGACAACTAGGGTTTAGCCATTATGATCTCAAGGTAGATTAACTCTTGTAACCCCTATACTCATTGAATACAGTAAAATAGGACGTAGGGTTTTACCTTCTTTAAGAGGGCCCGAACCTGGGTAAAAATCGTGTCCCCATCAACCCTTGTTACTATCGATCCTTAGACACGCAGTTCGGGACCCCCTACCCAAGATATGCCGATATTGACACCGACACCGGGGGCTTCTGTCGGTGCAACAAACCTTGGGTCCAAGGAATCAGTTCCTCGAAGGACCAACATGCAGCACAAGGAAACGAAGACTAGCCAGAGAAGCAAGACATCACTAAGGGAGAAGCTCCCCTTGCCGGGCAGGCGAGCCAGGCAAGGGCAGGGTCACCCCGGAAGCAAGCCTCCAGGCCATCCCGGCAGGGCCTTCCGGGACTCGCGAAAGCAGAACCACCTCAACACACCACCTCATCACGACGCACGTTGTCGATCGATGCGGTGTCAAGCTCGAAAGTGACTAAGTGGCTGCCATTCGCCACATGGTAGCCACTTTCTACAAGAAATACCTATAGGCGACTGTCGGCGTCAAAACCGGCGGATCTCGGGTAGGGGGTCCCGATCTGTGCGTCTAGGCTGATGGTAATAGGAAGCAAGGGACACAGATGTTTACCCAGGTTCGGGCCCTCTCGATGGAGGTAAAACCCTACTTTCTGCATGATTAATATTGAGATATGGGTAGTACAAAAGTAGATCTACCACGAGATCGTAGAGGCTAAACCCTAGAAGCTAGCCTATGATGGTATGATTGTAGTTGTGATCAGCCTTCTAAGGACCAACCTCTCCGGTTTATATAGGCACCGGAGAGGGCTATGGTTTACATGGAGGCCGTTAAAAGGAAGGAAATATAATATCCGGATCGCCAAGCTTGGCTTCTACGCCAAGGAAAGTCCCATACGTACACGGGTCGAAGTCTTGAGTCGTGCATCTTCACACTTCAATAGTCCGGATGATGTATACAGTCCAGCTGTCCGGATACCCCCTAATCCAGCACTCCCTCAGTAGCCCCTGAACCAGGCTTCAATGACGTTGAGTCCAGCGCACAGTCTTGTCTTCAGCATTGCAGGGCGGGTTCCTTCTCCGAATACTCCAAAGTACTTGTTATGGCAAATAGTGTCCAGAACTCCATCAATGTTGCACTCCTTGGCTTCAGTGCCTCAATAGTGACCATCTCCACGTGTCGAGCGAATGCGAGGAGCCCAAGTGTTTTTCATATTTACCACCCTCAATCTTTTTGGCAGACCGCCTATTTGAAAAGACGGGGATTCTCAGATCCAAACCTCACTCTTCCCCCTCGAGCAAACATCCAATAGGGCGCTCCGGAAAAACCATTCCAACGTGGCCGGTCGTCACAGCTGTTCTGCTCGCTCTCCTCGCTCCAAGCCGGTGGACTGGGAAGAGTGTTCAGTTCCCTATAGCCGTTTGATTGAGTTACAAATCCAAGGGTTTCTTCCACCAGCATTCATGGTCCCTGTCCGAGCCGGAATCGCCACCTATAATGGTGGGGAGCAAGCGGAGAGATCTCCGAATCCGTCTCCAGAGGAGCGGATATGCCTCATCCCGCATCTGCTAAGGGGAGTCGGGTTTCCTATCCACCTGTTCCTTCGTGGGCTCCTGGAGTTCTACGGCCTCCAGTTACACAATCTTACCCCTACCTCTATACTACATATAACAGGGTAAGTTGCCCTTTGCGAGCTATTTTTAGGCCGCGAGCCTCACTTCGGGTTATGGAAGAAGCTGTTCTGCCTTGTCCCCTGCAACCAGGGAGAATCCCTATGTCAGGTGGGCGGGGCCGAATTATGGCGCATTGCCGAGACCGGATACCTTTCCAGCACTCCCAAGAATGCACCAGAGAACTGGCCTTCTGAGTGGTTCTACATTGACGATTTTCCCCTTCCGGATCCAGTCCGGACAGGTCTCCCCCAGTTCAGTAACGCCCCACCGAGGGCACGTCTAAGTTGATGCCCCCGAGGCCCCTAAGAGGAGGATACCAGGGAAATATATTACCTGATGAGCAGGATAAAGTTACTGGCCAACTCTGGACTGACGATACTCGAGGTTATGGCAATATGCATAATACGGGGAGTGCAACCACTTCAATATCGGGGGAAGCCCATGTGGCACTTCAACGGGGAAGATGATGCCACCCACTGTGGCCGTAAGGGTCCGGACTCCGCCACTGCTCTGGCAAGGATATTGTCCGATTTATACAAAGGCAAAGAGGAGGAATTCCTTCACGTCAAACCGCGAGATGGATTCTCCATGTACAACCCTCTGAACTGGGTAAGTTGTCATTCCTTTCCCTACATCACTTATTGTGGCGTTCTTCGCTAAGATCATCTGCCTCGATATTTTCGAGCAGGAACTGAGGAGGGCCGTAGAAGGAACCTCCAGCCCCTCCCCGCAGCCAGAGGACCACGGAAGGGCCCTAGATCCAGGTCTCGAAGAAGATCCGGATATTACCATGGAGCTCGTCAACTGGATATTTTATCAAGCGAGCTGCGATGGCGCCTCAGTGGCCATTACTGCCGACTATCCCGGAGCGCTTCCTACGTCGTGCGTAAGCCAAGTCGAAAAACCCTATCCTCCGAAGAGGACTCCCTTCAGATGTCATGCCTTACCCTTGAATTTTCGTGTTTTTGCAGAGACGATGGTCGGAGCGTGGGGCCGAGCCTCTAGGGACTCGTCAGCCAAAGGCGTCGGGATCGGCCAGGCTCAAGAGGAAGGCGGTAAGGCTCGACTCGCCGCTACAGAGGTAAGGCAAAAACTTGTGCTGTGATTATGGTATTTTGAAGTATGACAGCATCCTTGGTGTCCTGGCAGGAAGAGGTGCAGCCGGACTATATCCGCGGATCCTCCCAACCACGCCTCCACCAACCGGATTCCAGAACCGGCTTCGAGAGCGGAGGCGGGAGCAGTGCCGATGCCGCATAGCTCTCCAACAGAGAATGCGGATATCCTCTCAGCCACTAATTCCAAAGTAGAGAGCGCCATGAATCACCGGCACCGACGGGCCGTACTTCGGGACAACATCTTTTCCGAAGAGGCATTTAACGCCTTCAATTCGGGATACGCATACATCCGAGCTGCTCAAGGCGGGCTTGCCCAAGCGACGGACCAGTATACCAAAGATATATGGGTAAGAAAATTTGATAAGCATGTGTAGCAGTAGCCCCTGAGACTTGAAACAGTTGGAACAATTGTTTTAAGGATCAATTTATGCACATGTCCTTGTAGATAAGAATGAGCAATTGTCTCGGGAGCTGGAGGAATGCAAGGCCGAACTGAGGGCCGCAGTTGCCAAGTTAGAGGAACCCCAAAAGCCCTCATCTGGTAACAATTGTACAATTGTACGAAGATGCACTAGTTAGTAAATAGCTGATATGACAAGTCTAACAGAAAATTCTACAGACAATCCCGGGGTGAATCCGGAGGGCGTAAGGGAGGACACATTGCATCTCAAAAGGCAGTTGGAGGCCGGCGAGCGCATTCTTACGCGAGTTAGGCAGGAGAAGAACGATCTTCAAGATGCCAAAGTCCAACTGGACGTGGAGTTAAAAGATCTCCACGCCCAGCTGGCGGACTCCGTAAAGGAGAACAAAAGGCTTTGACGCGGTATTTACGGTAAGTGCCTAGACGAACTGTAGTATAGTTTGGCGAGGAAGTATATTGAAAGTATTTTTCTTGCAGGAATGTTAACGGGTCGCCCTGAGGACGAGATGCCCTCATCTGCAAGTGATTTACTGCAAGACCTTTCGCAACTACACGAGCGAGCAAGACAAGTGATGCAGGGTGTTGCTCAGGCTTTGTGGCCATCAAGCTTGTTGCCGAATGTCATGGGGGAGCTTGTGAATATGCTTCAAGGAGCATGGCGGCGCTTCCAACTGTGGAAGGTGTCCGCTTGTGGCAAGGTGCAAGAGAAGCACAGGCTATGGTGAAGACGCGCTACACCAAGCTGGACCCGAACCATATGGCCGAAGTAGGACCGGCGGGGCCCGATGGGCAAGAAATTCCAGTGAGTCTGGTATGTGACCAGGTAGCGTTAGCTGCTAAGTATTTCCAACAGGATTGTAAGCTAGATAGCCTGTTGGATGGTATAGAGGAGGAATATAGTCAGTCCAAGTGACTGTGTAATTTAATGGACATAATTAGCCCCTAGCCGGATTAAAATCATTTGTCATGGCGGTCCTTTTTGCTTCAGCCCCCGGATCCTATAGTCCGGGGTGTGTCCGAATACCCACTCAGTTATGCAAAACCGGGGTATGCGTGGACACCAGGCGTAGGGGTCATAAGTGTTTGAACAGACAAGTACCCAACTAGTTATGTTATATTACATGGATAGTAAGAAACATCTTCCAAGGAGATAGTTCCGTTAGGGGTTCCTTTCCCTGGGAAGCATGCGATGATGCACATGTCTGGCCTGCGAACGATGGCGCAGAATACAAGACTTCTGTGGATTTACATTATAATAAACGAACACATATTTTGTTCACCGATCGAATATTCTCTTAAGGAAGCTAGCTTTCGGCTTCAACCAGTCTGAGGTACACATCCGGCTGAACCGGCAGTAACAATCGCAGAGGTGCTCCCCTTATGCCCTAGCCGAATTAACGGGAACGTAGGGCATAAACACAAGAGCCAGGCAACCCAGCTTGGCAACATATTAAGTAATATCGATGCATATAATGGTGAAGAAAAGGAACATATGGAAAAAGAATGCATATGTGATGGAAAGAAAGCCATGTGAATAATTATTTTTAGCTTCCGTATAGGAAGCCCCCAGGAATTGCTTACACACTTAGTGCGGCCGTAGTAATCCGGAAATCTGCACTGTATTGAATACTTTGTGTGAAGAGAGAAAAAGGTCGAGAAAGGAAAAAGGGATGGAGCATAATTAGAAAGGAGGGGTTAGGAGATGAACATTGAGTTCGGCGTTAGGCGTAGAATCTCTGGAGTCTGGCCGCGTTCCATGGGTTCGGCTCGAGTCTGTTATCGGATGCATTACGTAAGCGGTACGCTCCTTCGATGAGAACTTTGTCAATGACGAAGGGACCCTCCCACTTGGGTTTGAGCTTGTCCTTCTACTTCTCCGGTAGGCGTAGAACGAGCTCACCAATGTTGTAAGTTTTGGCCCGCACTTCTCTGCTTTGATATCGTCGAGCCTGCTGCTGATAGAATGCGGAGCGGGCTTTTGCGACATCGTGCTCCTCCTCCAGGGCGTCCAAGTTATCCTGCCGATCTAACTCGGCTTCCTTCTCTTCGTACATGGGTACGCGTGGCGAATCATATATTATGTCGCACGGTAATACTGCTTCCGCGCCGTACACCATAAAAAATGGTGTATATCCGGTGGTGCGATTTGGCGTGGACCACAGCCCCCAGAGTACGGAGTCGAGCTCCTCGACCCAGTGCGTATCCGACTCTGTCAACGATCTCACTAGTCTGGGTTTGATGGCGCTCATGATGAGACCATTTGCCCGCTCTACCTGGTCGTTTGTTTGGGGATGGTAGACGGAAGCGGAATCAAGCTTAATGCCCATTTTTGTGCACCAAGTTTCACTTTGTCGGCTGTGAAATTTGAACCATTTTTAGTGATGATGTTGTGGGGGACACCGTATCGGTGTACGACCCCGGATATAATGTCTATTACTGGTCCGGATTCAGCCGTTTTGACTGGTTTAGCTTCTATCCATTTGGTGAATTTGTCCACCATGACCAATAAGTATTTTTTTTCTTACGGCTTCCCCCTTTAAGAGGTCCGACCATATCCAGCCCCCAGACCGCAAAGGGCCAAGTTATGGGGATTGTTTGGAGAGCGATAGGGGGCATATGACTCTGATTGGCGAAGAGCTGGCAACCAACGCAATGTTGGACAAGGTCCTGTGCGTGTGCCTGGGCCGTCGGCCAGTAGAAACATGTACAGAAGGCCTTGCTGACTAATGCTCGAGCCGCGGCGTGGTGCCTGAGGGAGTCCTGGATTAGGGGTTATCCGGACAGCCGGACTGTGTACAACATCCGAACTATTGAAGCGTGAAGATACAAGACTCAAGACTTCGGCCCGTGTCCGGATGGGACTTTCCTTGGCGTGGAAGGCAAGCTTGGCGATCCGGATATTATATTTCCTTCCTTGTAACCGACTACATGTAAACCCTAGCCCTCTACGGTGTCTATATAAACCGGATAGGTTGGTCCGTAGGAGACCGATCACAATTACAATCATACCATCATAGGCTAGCTCTTAGGGTTTAGCCTCTATGATCTCGTGGTAGATCTGCTCTTGTACTACCCATATCATCAATATTAATCAAGCAGGAAGTAGGGTTTTACCTCCATAGAGAGGGCCCGAACCTGGGTAAACATCTGTGTCCCTTGCTTCCTGTTACCATCAGCCTTGACGCACATATCGGGACACCCTACCTGAGTTCCGCTGGTTTTGACACCGACATTGGTGCTTTCATTGAGGGTTCCTCTGTGTCGTCGCTGTCAGGCTCGATGGCTCCTTCAATCATCGTCAACGACGCTGTCCAGGGTGAGACTTTCCTCCCCGGACAGATCTTCGTGTTCGGCGACTTCATACTGCGGACCGATTCACTTGGCCATCTGGAGCAGATCGCGTCAGGAGCACCGAACAGTCATGATGAGCACGGCTTAGACCTGCCGTCAGACGATGTTCTGGATATCGCCCCGACGGAAGCTTTGGATCTAAATCCGGGGCAGGATGCGTTGCCTAAGGACGGAGGGCTGGACTCCGCCCCGCAGGCCGTACCCTCATCGGCGATGGAGCCGAACACAAACCCCACCTATGGGAAAGCCTGTGACCCCGGGCCTCCGGATTTGTATCCGGTTGTCGGTCCCAGTCCGCGCACTCCCGAGCCCACCAAGCCTGGTTGGGCCCAGGTAATGGAGTCCACCGCTGCGAACATCTTCCAGCACTCGCCCTTTGGCGACATACTAAACTCATTGAAAACTCTCTCTCTAACAGAGAATTCCGAGCCGAACTATGTGCGGCTCAAGGGGGAAGCAGGCGACGAAGAAATTCGTTGCCCACCCACCACCCAATTCATAGCCACGGTTGATGATTTAACCGACGTGCTTGACTTCGACTCTGAAGGCATCGACGGTATGGACGACGATGCATGAGAAGACTCAGAATCTATGGGCTACAAGATTCCCGCCTCGTCACATGATATATACATGGTCGATATCCAGAGGATAAAACCCCTGGGCAAAAACCAAAGCGACGGCGTAGACGCCGTTCCAAATCCAGCAATAGCAAAAATGTCAGCAAGTGCGCCAGAAGGATGGATACTCCGGTCAACCCTGAAGGCAACAACGACCATACGGAACCAGCAATGGAGCAGGAGGAACCAGGTCACGCCGAACATAGCTCGGAGCAGACGCCCGAAGACAATGATCTAGAGGGACGAGTTTATCAAACCGGCCCAGGACAAGAAGACAGTCCGGACGATGACGCATTCATCATACCAGAAGAGCGCGTGGAACGAGAGAACCTCCACAGAAAGCTTATGGCCACAGCGAGAAGTCTAAAGAGGAAGAAGCAACAGCTTAAAGCCGCACAGGAAACGATCAATCGCAGATGGAACAAAGTGCTAGACACTGAAGAAAGATATGGCGATGATCGCCACACAAAGAGCTACCCAAAACGAAAGCTGCTGCCAGAATTCGACGACGAGGCCGTTCCACCAAAGAATAACACGTCCAGGAGACAAGACATACCACTTCATAGCCACAATAAAACAACTACCGAAGACGCGCACGATCTACGTGAGCACCTCGATAAGAAAGCTGGCGCAGCTAGGTCCATCTACGGATCTAAAGGACACACCCCGGCGGGGGACTGTGGTCGTCAAAACAGTTATGACAACCAAATACCAGTTCAGAATAAACACCAAACACAACAACATCCGACGGCATGCCACAGTATGTTCAAATATAGAGGGGCTGCTCACCCCCTGTGCTTTACTAATGAAGTACTGGACCATGAATTCCCACAGGGCTTTAAACCTGTGAACATCGAGGCATACGACGGAACGACAGACCCAGGGGTCTGGATCGAGGACTTTATCCTGCACATACATATGTCTTGTGGGGATGACATTCACGCCATCAAATACCTCCCCCTCAAACTGAAGGGACCAGCTCGGCACTGGTTAAAAAAGCCTCCCCGAAAATTCAATTGGGAGCTGGGAGGAACTCGAGGACGCTTTCAGGGCCAATTTTCAAGGGACCTATGTCCAGCCTCCGGATGCTGACGACTTAAATCACATAGTCCAACAGCCCGGAGAGTCCATCCGCAAGCTTTGGAACAGATTTCTCACTAAGAAGAATCAAATTGTTGACTGTCCGGATGCCGAAGCCATAGCGGCATTCAAACACAGCATCCGTGACGAGTGGCTCGCCAGACACCTCGGCCAAGAAAAGCCAAGGACAATGGCAGCCCTAACAAGCCTTATGACCCGATTTTGCGCGGGAGAAGATAGCAGGCTAGCCCGTGAAGGCACCAACGACCCCAGCACATCCGAAATAAGGGATGGCAACGGGAAGCCACGGCGTCATAAAAACAAACGCCAAAACAAGGAAGAGAGCCCGGATAACACGATGGTAAATGCCGAATGTCGGTGTCAAAACCGGCGGATCTCGGGTAGGGGGTCCTGAACTGTGCGTCTAGGCGGATGGTAACAGGAGACAAGGGACACGATGTTTTACCTAGGTTCGGGCCCTATTGATGGAGGTAAAACCCTACGTCCTGCTTGATTAATATTGATGATGTGTGTTACAAGAGTAGATCTACCACGAGATCAAAGAGGCTAAACCCTAGAAGCTAGCCTATGGTATGATTGTTGTTCGTCCTATGGACTAAAGCCATCCAGTTTATATAGACACCGGAGAGGTTACAAAGGTAGGAGATCTAGATATCCGTATCGCCAAGCTTGCCTTCCACGCCAAGGAAAGTCCCATCCGGACATGTGACGAAGTCTTCAATCTTGTATCTTCATAGTCTTGGAGTCCGTCCGATGATGATAGTTCGGCTATCCGGACACCCCCTAGTCCGGAACTCCCTCAGTAGCCCCTAAACAAGGCTTCAATGACGACGAGTCCGGCGCGCATGTTGTCTTCGGCATTGCAAGGCGGGTTCCTCCTCCGAGTAATTTATAGAAGATTGCGAACACCAGGATAGTGTCCGGCTCTGCAAAAATAAATTCCACATACCACCGTAGAGAGAATAATATTACACAAGATCAATCTGGCGGCGTATTTTGTGGCGTGACGTCGCACCACTACCAAGCCTTCACTCAAATTGTTTTTATTGTTCCACCTCAGCGTTTAAGCGAAGCGGTTTCCTTGGCACGCGTCTTGTCGAGCGGAGATCGTGTTCCCCTTATTCCGGATTCCCATCAATACGGACGTGGGTAATCCAACCGCGCCATTGATTGTGACGCTTGGGAGATAAGCGAAGTTTTACCAGGCCGGTGGGGACACATGTTTTGTCCGCCCATATAAGGGATAAGGATCCACCCTTTCACTGCGCCTTCTTCCTCCTTGGCTTATCTATCTCCATGAACTCGAGCTCCAGCGCCCAAGTCCGCACTTCTCACCTCAACCTTCTCCAACTATGTCCGGAGCGGGAGGCAAGTGGATGGCCTCCTCCATCACGGAGGGGCAGATCCAGAAGCTGCGCGGCGCCGGATATTTGTCCAGCAGCATCGCGCATGGGCTCCCCGACGAGGGAGAGCTCGTCCCCAACCCTAGGCCCCATGAGAGGGTAGTATTTCTTCCCTATTTCCTCCGCGGACTGGGCTTCCTGCTTCATCCGTTTGTCCGGGGGCTCATGTTCTACTACGGCCTAGATTTCCATGATCTGGCCCCGAATTTCATCCTCAATATCTCGGCGTTTATCGTCGTGTGCGAGGCCTTCCTCTGCATCCAGCCCCACTTCGGCTTGTGGCTCAAGACCTTGAGTGTCAAGCCGAAGGTTGTGAAGGGCAGCCAAGCGGAGTGCGGAGGCGCCATGGTGGGCAGGATGTCCCATGTTACGTGGCTAGATGGCACTTTCGTGGAAACCATCAAGGGGTGGCAATCGGGGTGGTTCTACATCACCGAGCCGTGTGACCCTGATTGGGCAGCGGCCCCCGAATTCAGATCTGGCATCCCCACACGGCTCACTTCCTGGAAAGAGAGTGGCCGGATTTGGGGGAATTTGGAGGAGCTGACCGGACTCCAAGCCTGTATCCAGAGGCTGGTGGACAAGAAGCTCCAGCTCATCAACATAGTCCAGGTCATGCTCATCCGCCGGATTCTCCCGTGCCAGTGACGGGGCTTCAATATGTGGGAGTTTGATCCGGCGCAGCATCAGACCCTGAGCGGGCTCTTCGACACTACGTACGAACATGTCTGGAAGATGCTGTTTGAGGGCGCCGAAGCTCCCGCATCCGCTACCGAAGATCGCGGATTCCACTCGCAGCGTCCAGCTGACGAGGTAAGTGATTTCACCACTTGTTTTCCATAGTTTGGCTCTATGAGGGATCTAAACTCCCTTTACCTTTGACAGGAATGACACTACGTACGAAGATGTCTGGAAGGTGCTGTTTAAGGGCGCCGAAGCTCCCGCATCCGCTACCGAAGATCGCGGATTCCACTCGCAGCGTCCAGCTGACGAGGTAAGTGATTTCACCATTGTTTTCCATAGTTTGGCTCTATGAGGGATCTAAACTCCCTTTACCTTTGACAGAATGGTGGCGAAGGCGAACGGATTATCTGTCCGGCCCCATTGCCAGAGGACCCAGTGGTCGCCCGCCTAACCTGGCTGGTGGCTCCGTCACCCCACGTGGTGCCGGAGAAGAAGGCCAAGAAGACGGCCACGGGGACTCGGAAGAGTTCCCATTTTCAGGTGCTATCGGATGATGAATCCGAGGCCGACTCCTCCCACCAAGGCGAGGAGGAGAAGGAAAAAGCCTCTCCCCCAGCAGGGGGAGGGAAGAAAAGGAAGGCCTCCCCAACAAGGAAAGCCGAAGGGTCCAAGAAGGGAAAAACTCTTCCCCCGGACTACTCCGACAACGCCAGTGACGGCGACGAGGACTGGCCTCCAAGGGCCAAGCCCCAGGCGAGATCGTAAGTATCCGGAGTCCCGAATAACTTCAGGGTTTTTCATTTTCGCCACATAATGTCTTTCTAATGCCGCATACAACCCCGCAGTCCGCCCAAGGATGATCTTCCCGTTTCGTCGAGTGGGTCCTTGGGTGCGTCGGATATGGATTCCCTTCCGACTGCCTCCACCCCGTGCAGACGACGCCGAGGTGGGATCGAAAAGGACCCACCAGGAGGAGGAGGCCCCGGAGGTGTCACAGACACCTCCCGGACTGTGCACCGAACTCAGCCCCGGAGGCCACAGTGGTTCCGGAGTCCGGCGGGCGACCCCTTCGTAAGAAGGGCAAGACCGTGACGCCGGCTGCCTCCGTTCAACCGGAGGTGCCGGATAATTTGCTGGAGGCGCTCAACGGCGCCTCCATCAAAGAGGAACACCGTACTGTTATGAGTGCGGTGATTCAGAAGGTTCAGCTCGCCAAGAGCGGGCTGACCGAAGCCTGCAGTAGCCTTCTAATAGGCTTTGAGGTAAGAATTTTGATATATGTAAAATGGTACCGCATTGGCAGTAGCCCCTGATGCTCGGTTCGGTGTTCGGAAAGAAAAGCCGGACTGAGGATCTTTAGAAAGATAAACGCATGAGTCATAAAAAACATGTCAATATGGGATTGCAGGCTGTGCTGCTGACCTCCGCCGCACTGACTGCGGAGGTCAATACTTTAAAGGAAAACCTCGAGCGGTCTCCAGAACGAGCTCGGCCATGCCAAGAAGCAGCTCGAGGAAAAAGAAGGTGAGTAATACCTTATGAAAATTGTACCTTGCAGAAAAGGATTTGGTTGCAAGAAAAATGACAGGGATAACGTGGGTATTGTAGGGGCCACTAACGAGGTGGCGACCCTGAAAGAGGCGGTGGTCGCGGCCGAACGTAATGCAGCCGCGGAGCGCACCGAGCGAGAGAAGCTGGAGGCACGGGTGGCGGAGGTACATCAATAGCTCCAGGATCTCGTGAAAAAACATGAGAACTTGGAGCATGACTCGAAGACTCGAGAGTTTGAGCTTGCAACGGCTCTTGAGAGTGCCAAAGCCGCTAAGGCCGAAGCCTACAAGGCCCTCCAGGAGATTGAGGCGGTGAAGAAAATAGCAGCGGGTAAGGCATTTTTCATGGAGAGTAAGCATGTGAGTGTTAATTACCTGTTGCTTACCCGAATTCGGAGTTCTCCAGGGGCGTTGGCAGATCTTCCTCGGAGTGTGTCCGATGCTGCCACATTCTACTGGGCCGAGGAGGGGAGCTCGACGGAGAAGGTCTTCTGGTCTCATTATGCTGAGGCCGGACATCCGGTGCCCCTTAGCGACCAGCTGAAGCAGTGGGTCGAGCTCCACAAGGCGGCCGAATAGGCCATGAAGGGCCTCATAGTTCGGCTGTGGCCTAAGGAGGCCATGCCTGGGAGCTACTTCGGACTGGTGGATGCGTGCCCGTGGGTTGAAGTTATCAAGTATTCCGCTTGTATCGAGGGTGCCCGTCGGGCCCTTGCCCGCAAAGGTGCACTGGGCAAGATGGATGCCTGTAAGCTCGTGGACGGACCCGCCACCGTGAGGGCAAGGAGCATCGCACGCCCGAGATGTATTATAAGAGTGTGTCAAGGGCGCCCACACTATTGCGGGTGAGTGCTCCAAAGATGTAATATTTGAGTAGACTCGCATTTTGTTATCCTGTCGCTGAAAACTTAGTTCATATGCGCTAAGCAACGCTTGTTAATTTAAAATATTACCTTCATGCGGCTGTTTATCAAATTTGAGAGATGGCAAGTCGTCGGCTTCAGCCCCATGCCACGAAAGTGCCGGGGTGTTCGGATAAACTTGAGCGCTCTTGTTCCCATTTTTGGGTCCATCTAGGGAGGCGCTCAACACAGCGAACAAGGCAACCGGACTTATAATGCTTGAACACTCTCACTTAGCCGTAGAATTCTATAATTTTAAATTTCGGTGAAGCCCCTAGTCTTCGGAAGGCCGAATTTGGGGCGCTATCCATGCCTTGGCCGGACAGTATCCGGCTCCTCGCTCTAAGTGGCATGAGTCTTTAAGGACTCGCAAAAAACCTCTCAACAGCGACCGGTCTCTCACCTCATCATGACGATTAGTTTTAGCTTTCTCCACTGAGGCGTTAACCCAGTCGAACTGGGGCGTAATCGCAGTGGTTCTCCCGGTGCTACCTTAGCCGATATAACGGAACGTAAGGTACCAAAACATGGGAGCCGGGCAAACCCAACTATTGACCCAAGACATGATTCGAGCCGATGCATATAGTGCTATAAGTTCGGGTGCCGCACTTGTGAAAGTGTTCGGAATCATCACACCATAACGCGGGAAACATAAGCCCCTGGTGTATATTAGCCGTACCAAAGTGTACGGATGCAACATGTCGTGAATGAACATATGTATGAAAAAGAAATGCAATTATAAACAAAAAGTTGCTGAATTGTTTTATTCAATAAGTGCTGCTACGAATGCAGAACGATACAAATAGTGCGATAAGCAAGGTATGAGACTGTTAAACATGTCCCCTCCGTGGGTAGGCTGCAGATTGGTGTATGAAAATGCTCGTAATGGAGACCACCTGTATATTCGTTGTAGCCTTTATCCTTCCCTGGCTGTTGCATCGTGAGTTCGGCATGTCTGCTGCCGGACAGGGCTTCTGACAAACGGAGTCCTGTGGGTAAAAACTAAAAGGTAAAAAAGAAAAGAAAAAGGAACGACACATGTGAGAGCCCCTGGTGTGGTTGAGCCGCGATGCAGGTTTATCGTGGTCGTGCCCCTCTCCCCATGCCCATGGTATCTTCGTGAGCGTAATGGTGTCTGCGAAGGACCTGCTGACGTTTAGCGAGGCTGGGGTTGGGGAAGCACTGTCTGGCGATGCTGCTGAGCGTGCTGTGGTCTTGTTGTAAGTTACTCCGGGCGCTTAGCTGTGTCCGACCGCTTAACGGCGGACTCGAGAATTGCCTTAAGAGGCTGCATTGCACTTCTGCCGCGAGAGCATTGTATGGTCCTCCATGCGGAGAGAACGTTCAGTGTTTCCGTTGACCGTAATGACTCCTCCAGGGCCTGGCATCTTGAGCTTGAGGTATGCGTAGTGCGGCACCGCGTTGAACTTTGCAAACGCGGTACGTCCGAGCAAGGCATGATAGCCGCTGCGGAACGGGACTATGTCGAAGATTAACTCCTCGCTTCGGAAGTTATCCGGGGATCCGAACACCACTTCCAGTGTAATTGAGCATGTACAATTGGATTCTACACCTGGTATGACGCCTTTAAAGGTCGTTTTGGTAGGTTTAATCCTTGAGGGGTCTATGCCCATCTTGCCCACTGTATCCTGGTAAAGCAGGTTCAGGCTCCTGCTGCCGTCCATCAGGACTCTGGTTAGGTGAAATCCATCGACGATTGGGTCTAAGACCAGTGCGGCGAATCCACCGTGGCGGATCTTTGGTGGGGTGGTCCCTTCGGTCAAAAGTGATCGGGCAGAGGACCATGGATTGAACTTCGGGGCAACTGGCTCCATCGCGTAGACATCCCTGAGTGCACGCTTCCGCTCCCTTTTGGGTATGTGCGTTGCGTATATCATGTTCACCGTCCGCACCTGTGGGGGGGAAACCCTTCCATCCTCTATTGTTCGGCGGTTGGGTCTCGTCCTCGTCATCACTATGCAGCCCCTTGTCATTGCTTTCGGCAATTAACTTGCCTGCCTGCTTGAATACCCAACAGTCCCTGTTGGTGTGGTTAGCTGGCTTTTGAAGTGCCGTATCCGCACAAGCAATCGAGTATGCGGGTCCAAATTGGATGGACCGGAGTAGTTCTTTTGAATGGCTTTTTCACGGCCGGGTTTAGAGCCTCGAATCCGGCATTGACTGCCCGTATCCTCAATATTATCGCCGTTAATGCGGCGTTTGTTTTGTTACGACGCGACTGTCATTTCGGTCCTTGAAGTCCCGACTGCCAAAATTTTTGCTGAGGTTGTTGCTGCGTGCTAGCCAGCTGTCCTCACCCGCGCAGAAGCGGGTCATGAGTGATGTGAGGGCTGCCATGGATTTCGCCTTCTCCTGTCCTAGGTGTCGGGCAAGCCACTTGTCACGGATGTTATGCTTGAAGGCCGCGAGGGCCTCCGCATAAGGACAATCGACTATTTGGTTTTTCTTGGTTAAGAACCATGTCCAGAATTGTCTAGCCGATTCGTCTGGCTGCTGAATTATGTGGCTTAGGTCATCAGCGTCTGGTGGTCGCACATAAGTGCCCTGGAAGTTATCGAGGAATGCGGCTTGTGTCCTCCAGCTCCCAATTGACTCTGCTGACAAGCTGTTGAGCCAATGCCGGGCTGGTCCTTTAAGTTTGAGGGGGAGGTATTTGATGGCGTTCAGATCGTCACCATGGGCCATGTGGATGTGAAGGAGATAGTCTTCGATCCAAACTGCGGGGTCTGTTGTGCCATCATAGGATTCAATATTGATGGGTTTAAACCCTTCGGGGATTTGATGATCCATTACTTCGTCTGTGAAGCATAGTGGGTGTGTGGTGCCTCTGTCATCGGGCGATATCACGGCCGGAGCTCAAAAGAGCTTGGTCTGTTTTGTTCGCCCGGCCGGACTTACTGTGTCCGGCGCGACGGTTGTCGTCACGTACCGTGGGGTGCCCACGCGATCCATAGATCGATCTTGATTGTCTTGCCTTGTCCTCCAATATATCTCGCAGATCCGGAGCGTTCCCCTTTGGCCGTGTGCTTTTTGAGCGATGTCGGGGTACGGTTCTAGTGAAGGGCCTAGAGGCCTCTCTGTCGCGGCCACGGGGTGGTCGGTCAGCCGTATTGTCTCCTGGTGATGCGGGTTCGTAAGCCTCCTCCTCTAATCGGGGAGCAGCTTGCGTTTAGGGTAGCTTTTGGAGGGGCGTTCAAGCTCATGCTCTTCGGCCGCGAGGACTTCAGTCCATCTGTCGGCTAGCAGATCCTGATCAGCTCTAAGCTGTTGCTGCTTTTTCTTGAGGCTGTTCACCGTGGCCATAAGCCTGCGTCTAAAACGCTCTTGTTTGACGGGATTCTCAGGCACCACGAATTCATCGTCGTAGAGGCTTTCTTCGTCTCCGGAGGGAGGCATATAATCCTCTACCTCTTCTTCTGCCGCTCTCTCGTGAGGGCTGGCGTCTCCATCTTCTTGCGCTGGATCTTGCTGGAGTGGATTGTCTTCGGCACTGTTCGGTGTATTGTTATCTCTGGTGCCGGAATCTTCATTCTTGCTGTGGCGGGATTTAGAGCGGCGCCGCTGACGCCGACGCTTGGGCTGCTTCTTGGAGGGGTCATCCTCCATTGTTCCATCGCCGTTCCCATCTTTTGGGATATCCACCATATATATGGCGATGATTTAGGTGGCCTTCCAAAGGCCCTCAGAGGCGCTGGTCTTGGTCGTCTCCGAATCGCCGTCCATACCGTCGATGTCTTCGGAGTCGTAGTCTAGCATGTCGGTTAGATCGTCGACAGCGGCTACCAAGTGGGTGGTGGGTGGGCGTTGAATTTCTTCGTCGTCCGCATCCCAACCTTCCTGACCGTAATCCGGCCAGGGCTCTCCGGATAAAGAGAGAGACTTTAGTGAATTCAGGATGTCGCCAAAGGGCGAATGCTAAAAGATGTCCGCGCGGTGAACTCCATGACGGGCGCCCAATCGGATTAGTTTGGCAGGGGAGCGGGTGGTTCGGAGTCCGGAGAGGAGTCCGGCACCCTGGAGTCGAGGTATTTGCAAAGGACAAGGATGGAGTTCGTCTCGATCGCCATAGAGTTTAAAGCCCCCGAGGCGGTGTCCAACCACTCGTCCTCGATCGGGAATCCGGCTCGGATTCGTGGTCGCAGCCGGATTCTCGTGTGGCCTCGAGCACTCGTTCGGTTGCGTAGCTAGATCATGCCCATCGAGATAGTCTTGGCGCGCTTGGCTGCGGCTCGAATCCGTCGAAGATCAAGTCTCCGCGGATATCGGCCGTATAGTTTAAACTTCCGAATCGACTGACGGCCGGGGCGTAGCTTTCGATCTGCTCCGGATGGCTGCCGAATTGGCCCGCAGTGCAAAGCCGCCGAACACGAAGATCTGTCCGGGGAGAAAAGTCTCACGCTGGACCGCGTCGTTGTTGATGATCAAAGGAGCCATCGAGCCTATCGGTACGACACAGAGGAACTCTCAATGAAAGCACCAATGTCGGTGTCAAAACCGGCGGATCTCGGGTAGGGGGTCCGAAAACTGTGCGTCTAGGCGGATGGTAACAGGTGACAAGGGACACAGTGTTTTACCCAGGTTCGGGCCCTCTTGATGGAGGTAAAACCCTACGTCCTGCTTGATTAATATTGATGATGTGTGTTACAAGCGTAGATCTACCACGACATCAAAGAGGCTAAACCCTAGAAGCTAGCCTATGGTATGATTGTTGTTCGTCCTATGGACTAAAGCCATCCGGTTTATATAGACACCGGAGAGGGCTAGGGTTACACAGAGTCGGTTACAAAGGTAGGAGATCTACATATCCGTATCGCCAAGCTTGCCTTCCATGCGAAGGAAAGTCCCATCCATACACGGGACGAAGTCTTCAATCTTGTATCTTCATAGTCTTGGAGTCCGGCCGATGATGATAGTTCGGCTATCCGGACACCCCCTAGTCCGGAACTCCCTCACCGAATTCAGGGGCTATCGACCTAATCAGGAAAATAAGCCATCTAAAGGCAGCAAAGAGGGACCGTCTGGTCTGAACAGAGTCCTGGACAGACTATGCCAAATTCATGGCACCCCTGACAAACCTGCGAACCACACGCACAGAGGGTGTTGGGTCTTCAAGCAGGTCGGCAAATTAAATGCCAAACACAAGGGAAGTGAAACACCAAGCGAGGACGAGGACGAACCTCGCCAGCAGAGCATTGGGGGACAGAAAAAATTCCCGCCAGAGGCTAAAACAGTGAACATGATCCACGCAACTCGCCCACCCATGACAAGGCACGAACGCGCGCATAAAGACGCGCGCGATATAGAGTCCATTAATCCCACATCTAACTACTGGATGTCCTATCTGATCACTTCCGATCAATTGGATGGTCGAACTAGTATTCGGCGCGGCAGATCAGAGGCCTTGGTGCTTGACCCAATGATCGACGGACACCGGCAGCAGTGTCAATTTAATATACGAGGACACTGTCCGCAGGTGTCAGGACCCCGATTCTAAGTCACATCGACCTAGCCGGTAACACCTCATATCACTTTGCGGCCTCACGCACGGTATTCCCACGGGTGTCGCCTTACCATGGCCCGGGACCGTTTGCGCCTTTTGGTTCACGTATATGATAGTGTCGCTAGCATCCATATGACAGAGAACCCAGGCCGACATGGCTAGTCGTGAACCCAAAGTGGCACTAACCCATGGGGACAGGCATACATGAATCACATCGAGCATGTCGGTCATCAACGTATGAATTCGGGCTGTAGCACTAGGCTAACAGGACTCCGGTATCCCGGGCTGTAGCAGGCTAGGAAGGACACCGAATATCACCGCGTGACATTTCCCCGAAGGGACAGACATAGGAACGAAGTGAAACACATGCCGGCCAGTCAAGTGTCCAAAGCAGTAGTGCTGGGCTAGCAGCACTCCGGTGAACCGGGCTGTAGCGGACTACTATCGCTCAGGAAGCTCTAGACTACATTTCCCCATAAGAGAGGCTGCCAAGGATAAACAACTAGATTGTCGGATCCCACACATACCAAGCATTTCAAACATACACACAATATGCTCAATATGTGTAAATACAACATGGCATCACAACATAAATCTACGACTCAAAGTATTTATTCATTAGGCTCCGAGGAGCGAGATATTACAAACATGGGTCTCATGACCCAACAAATAGAGCATACAAGTCAAAGCACAAGCGGAAACTTAACATGTCTGAGTACGTATATCTACAAATGAAAAAGAGGCTGAGAAGCCTGACTATCTACCGAGATCCTGCCGAGGGCACAAGATCGTAGCCGAGGTAACAAGCTAAACATCAAGTCCAAGCGGAACTACTAGCAAGACCGACGTCTCTCTGCAAAACATAAAATAAGCAAACGTGAGTACAAACGTACTCAGCAAGACTTACATCGTAACTAACTACATATGCATCATTATCAACAAGGGGTGGTGGAGTTTGATGCAGCAAGCCAGCTTTGACTCGGTGGCTATCCTGAACTACGATTGCAAGTAACTCTTTTGAGGTGGCGCGAGTCCACATATTCACCAAATCAATACACCACTATGGATCCGCTCCCGTCTCCCTCACGAGAACGCCATCCATAGCACTCACGCTATCTTGGCGCATTTTAGAGTATCCACTTTCACTTGTCTATGAACTGATATAGGCAACCCAGAAGTCCTTTTCGCGGACACGGCTATTCGAATAGATCATATTAACCCTTCAGGTGTACTTCTTCACACGCTCTCACCACTTACCGCCCGTTTACCGACATGTACTCGGCAACCTTCAAGCGGAAGCCCAACGTGGGTGTCGGCCACGGCCTACCTAAACACTCAAGTCCCTAGTCCAGGTTTATCACCTATTCGGTTCCATCCGCAGGAGTCGGTCGAGGTTTCCACTAACGGCCCCGAACGATGTGTGCAGGGTTCCCGAGATACCAAACGGGCATTCGGTACACCGGGCCATGGTGTATCTACCGCATCATAGCCCACCCCTAGGGTCAGCGCTACGCATGGCCTCCAGCACATATCCTACAAACACCAGAAACTAGTTGCAACTCCTGGACAGAGGACAAGCCGAGAGAGTCAATTAAGGATCCCAATGTGTGGTAGTAACTGTTTCATGGATCACAAACACAGAACTCAGTTCCTGAGGACGGCTTCAATGAGACAACCCACCATGTACTCCTACATGGCCTCTCACCGCTACCTTTTACCAAATCGTGTTCACACACTTAGCTCACACACAGTAGGACATGTTCACACACCTCCGATTCATCCCCGATAAATCAGACCTGACTCAACTCTAAGCAGATGGCAGCATGACAAACAAGCATGAATGAGTAGGCACAACAGGCTCAAACAACTCCTACTCATGCTAGTGGGTTTCATCTATTCTTTGTGGAATGACAGGTCATGCAGAGGATAAAGGGGTTCAGCTACCGCAGCAAGTAACAGATGAATCATTGTTGCCCTAATGCAGTAAAAGAGGGCAGGAGCGAGTGAGTGGGATTATATCGGAATGAACAAGGGGGTTTTGCTTGCCTGGCACTTCTGAAGATAATATAGTTCTTCCTCGGTGTCATCGAACTCATCGTCGAAACCACGTCTATCGAGAGGGAACAACCACCGACAAACAAGAAGAAACACAATCAATGCAATGCACAACAAATGAATGACATGTCATGTTAAAGAACTGAATTGACCTAATGCAGCAGTAAGCCAAGTTAATTGAAGTGGAATTCGAACAAGGTTAAACTCCAACTCCAAATGTTATTTCACAAATTGCCCTAATCATCATTTGTACTATTCAGTGAGGTTAACTTGTTCAAACATGCATTATCATGGCATAAACAGATTCTTCATATTTTTCTGATCATTTTTCATATATAAATTATTTCATTCTGAGCTACGGTTGAATTACTATGAATTTTAGAAGTTTAGGATATTTTCTAGAATTCCTGAATAAGAATAAATAAAGAAAAAGATTAACTGCGTCAGCAAGACGTCGGTGTGACGTCACCAGGTCAAAGGCGCCAGCCCAGGTCAAACCTGACGGCTGGGGCCCACATGTCAGTGTAACAGCTAACTAACAGGGTTAGTTAGTGTTACGTTAGCACTAACTTGGGTTAATTAGGGCCTGGGCCCACTGGTTAGTGACTAAACTAACTGTCAGGGTAATTAGCACTAACCTAAATCTAATTAACAGCTAACAGAGACGGGCCCGCACGTCAGTGACCCTGGGGGGGGGGTCAAACCCCAGGTCAAACGGGTCAATCCCGCCGGCGTTGAGTCGCCGGCGAGGCCGAGGCGGCGGAGGCCTTCGGGTTTCTTGCTCCGGCGACCAAACAGACGGAGGAGGGGCTCTACGGATAGCTGGAAGAGCGCCGCGTCTTCCTGTGTGAGCGAAAGAGGCTGAGACGGCCCGAGCTCGCTGGAACAGAGCTCGCGGCGGTGGCCGGAGTTCAGGTGTGGACGGGGTCGACGCTACGGGGCACTAGGGATTAAACTGGCAGGTGCTACATGCTCCTGGGGGTTCACCGAAACGCAGTGGCAGCTCAGCAGCGGCTGCGGTGGCCCTGGCCACGGCGGCAAGGAACCACGACGGCGGTGAGCTCTCCGCTCCGGTGGACATTGGCGTTAGCGGGAGGAAAAGAGCCATGGGAGAGAGGGGATCGACGCAGCAGCTCACAGCGGATCGAACGAAGGGGTTGGCGAGCTCGAGGGCATCCTCGTCGCTGCGAATCGAGCGACGGTGATCTCCGGCCATGGCGATGAAGACGGTGGTGATGGCGGCGTTGCAGGGGCTCCCGCGGTGCGTTTCTCGGCAAGAAGTAAGAGCTGATCGAGGCGGATCTCACAGAACTTGGTGGCCGTGAGGAGCACGGTGGCTACGGCAAACGGCGTCGGTGGCGGCGGCTCCGTTCGGTGGTTGCGCGCAGGAGAGGCAGAGGAGGGGGAGAGAGTGCAGCGAGTGAGGGAGAGGAGCGAGGGGACACGGGGCGTCGTCGTGGCGTCGCTAGGAGGGCCGGGGAAGCAGGAGGTGGCGTGCGGTGGCCGTGCGCGCGTCGGCACGCGCTCATCCTCCTGGCAGAGGAGGAAGGCGACAGGGAAGGAGGCGGTGGTGGGCTGGCCCGGCCAGCTACAGTGCTGGGCTGGTTAGTGGGCTGCGTAGGTGGGCTGGATGGGTAAGTCCAGGTAAGGTTTCTCTCCTCTCTGCTTTTCCTGTTTTTGTTTTTATTTGTTTCTGTTCTGTGTTTTGAAATAGTAAAAATACTATTCCATTTAAGAAAAACCTGAAAATATTCGGAGGCACATTTGAAAATATTCTCAACAGCCTAAAAATACCTTCAAGATTATTTGGGCATTTAAATTATTTATAGGTTTTAAATTGCCCAAATGCAAATACTTATGGCTTGCAAAAATCAGAATAGCCTCCAAAATATGGAACCATTTTTGGCAGAGGGTTTAGCCATTACCAAAGATGGTGAACATTTATGAAGGGCATTTTGGGTTCATTGAAAAGTTTTAAGTTTGAACCTAGTTGAATTCATTTGGTGCTAGGGTTTAGGCAATCCCCATTTAAAATTTCTTAGGAATTTAAACATGATGACATGAATGCCTTAATGCAACTAATGACAAACAAATTCTAGGGCTGTGACAACTCACCCCACTAAACAAGAATCTCGTCCGAGATTCAAGACGTGAGGTAAGAAGGCAGAGGGGACACTAGCTAACATGATCTTGTCGATCCAATTTCCCTTCCGAAGATGTTGGTTCGTTGTTCCAATTGATCTTGACGTCCCTGCTTCCGAGATCTTCATCCAACACGATGGCGACAGAAATGGACTCTATAGGAGACGATCTCCTCGAAGATCGAGCACTCAAGATCAACTCGTGGAATGAGATGTTGAAACATCTCAAGTTGAGGCACAAAATACATCGAGAGGGATGGAAGAACAAACAACGAGGTTTGATTACTGGGCAACAATTCCACGCTTAGAGAGATGGTGGATGGTGTCAAGGAGGAGAGGAAATAATTGCCATGATTCCATAACGGGACACCTTAGGAAAGGTGACGCGAGGAACTATTCCATTAAGTGGCAAAAAGAATTACTTTTGATTCAGAGATCATTGAAAGTCTTCATACCAGCCTAAGGAAATTCACAACGATCGTTTGGCGGAGTGCAAAGGAATGGTACACCCAGACTAGAATGGATGATGTGGACTACCTTGTTGAAGACAACGCAATGGATGATTTGCTTATCATCGGGAATGGATGGGACCCATGGTAAGTCCACTTTTGAGGATGATCCTAGACAGCAACTGCTGGGAAGGACAACCCATGGAGAATTGGCACGATGGGGTGCAAGCTGCGAACAAAATGCAAATGTTGGAATATTCCAACCATAATATCTGCCTGAGATTCAGATTTGGTTGGTGTTAGGATATTCCAGACTCATCGAGTCTAGAAAGAAAAATGAAAGTTTGCAACACAAATCGACGAGAAGATGTTGCGAGATTCTCGGGAGATGGACTATGGTAGTGAGCTCCAAAACATGAGCGGGTTCTGCTACAAACATGTGAACATGATGTCCCAGAAAATCAAGCCCACGTAGTAGTCTTATAATGAAACACTACCGAGTTCAGGTGGGGAACCATCATCGCAGATAACAAAGTTCTTAATTAAGCCCGGGTTAGCTCTTAAAAAGAACTCCTTCTCCTGGAACAAATCAGTCAGTGGCTTGGTGTGCTAGGAACATATGTAGGGCGAAGGTTGCAAGTCTCCGAACCACAGAATACTTCGCACATATGCATGACCGATTTGGGATGATTCCAAAGAAGCAACATTGACTTTCTCGGATCCACGGCGGCAACTTACATCAGATGCACATGAATTAGAGGAGGTCACTACTATCATCCAAGCATATGCTTCATGAACGAAACACGAAGAAATGCTTACACAAGGTTCCAACACTAGGTTGATGTTCAACATGACTCATGGGGGAGACAAAATGCTGCTGATGGGCTCAACAACAACTCACCGGAATTTCCATATCACTAGACTTCCACCATCATGTGAACACGGTGATAGTATTGGTCAGACCAAAAGATGTAATGGTGTATGCTCGAGGGATCAACCACGAGTAAGAAAATATTACGAACATCGATGGTACTGATTTGATTTGACGATAGCCCACACTCAAATCAAAGGATTAATAAGACAATAGGTCCAGCAACTGAGCACAGGGACCAATCGATGAAGATATCATCTTTCTTCAACACACACTACACAAGAATATCCCTTTGGAACGTACTAAGTTGGGCAAGCTTTTATCTTCCAACTCTCCAAGTTGTTGTTCAGCTTAACCAACTAGCTCAGGGATATCCAACACAGATTCTTGGAGAAAGGGTGGTTCACAAGAAACCAACTTGATCACGAGCTCAACATAACCGTCAGGGAACAACCTGGTAATACTTCCGAGAAGATATTCGGAAAATCACGAACCACCGGTATGTTACTAAGCTCGAGATCAACCTTGCTTTTCAGGGCAAGATGATATGATCAAAGGAGTGAGGGATTGAAACAATCCTAACTCATTGATCGAAGAGTGCACCAGAAATAAGGACTAGGTAGCACGATCAATCTTAGGATGATGATTTGATAACCAACACACTAAGAATGATGATACTGTCCAATTACTACCAGGCAACTTGTTGCTAGGAGTATTGATTTCACACATCACGATTCACTTGTCGGCATTCCGGTTGCGACAACACGACACCGAGGAATGAACAATGATGGCGAGAAGTATCACTATGACAAGAATTCATAAGAGAAGGTGCAATTCTCATGATGTTCCTGACATAAAGATGGTAACACTCCAAGGTAGAGCAGAATCAAAGCTGGATTGGCATTTTAATCTGGAATACAACTACTTTGACCCAATCCTCGAAATGGACAAGGTAATCGGAGTTTGTTTCTCCTAGTCATTCCCGGATAGAATGGCTTGATGCACCACAAGAATAATAGGCATCGATGACGAATGCACGACTATTCCTGACTATCAATTGACAGACGGGGGTCAGAATACAACTAAGGAGGAACAACTCGAGGAACATATAACTTTTTGAGTTGTGGATGCATAGATTAGTATGTCGAGCGAAGCTCAACATTTCTTCCGGATAACCCATGCGGAAAAGGGTAGAACCGCAGATTCACAATTATGAATGGAGAACTCCTCAAGAGTACTCTGATTGTGATCCTTTAGTTCAGCGAGGAACTTCTGCCATAAGCGGTTCATAGCATTTGGAAGAAGGAAATACCACGGACCTCGAGAACTAATGCAAAGGTTACTAATATCCTAAAGGAACTAGCAAACACTATCAACATGAAGTAAGGTGAATCTCGGGTTCAAGAACCCAGGAATAGAATGCCTACTAACTAATAACATCGTGGGATGCTTTCGAGAATGATGGCCAGAATCATCACACTGGGAACACAAGCATTGCTAAATTACTAGGTGACTTCCTAAACACCTAGGGTCATAATAATAACTCCAACATATATGTCGAGGCAATGGAGTACCTCGACTGACTAGTTAGTGTGCTTAATCCGGCCCAAAAGGACATCAGGAGCGGGAGGAAGGGATTTGCAAATGCATCAGATAGTTTAGAAACCTGGGATGACTCGGACAACATAACGGCTGTAAATGCTCAAAATGATTTGAGACATCCTGCAAAAATGGTGGCATAACCACTCAACATCACAATATCAAGGTTCCGAGATCAACAATTATCATACAGAATAGTAGGAACTGAACTGGGGCTTAAATCCAACAATCTTAAAGGTCTATGGATTAGTAACACGTCATCCTGATAGATAGATGAGAAGCCTAGTTCTGAAACCCCGTAGAAGAGAAGAGGATGACTCAGATCAGAGGGCCATGAGATATAAGGAGTAAAAAGAGCCTTACGTTCCCTTCCACAATCAAATCCCTTACATAACTAAAGCATTTCTAGACACAACTTCGATCAGTTTGGCTTGGTAATCCCTACAGCAAAAGCTCGATACCAACGCTGTCGGGACCCGATTCTAAGTCACATCGACCTAGCCGGTAACACCTCATATCACTTTGCGGCCTCACGACGGTATTCCCATGGGTGTCGCCTTACCATGGCCCAGACCGTTTATGCCTTTTTGGCTCACGTATATGATAGTGTCGCTAGCATCCATATGACAGAGAACCCGGGCCGACATGGCTAGTCGTGAACCCAAAGCGGCACTAACCCATGGGGACAGGCATACATGAATCACATCGAGCATGTCGGTCATCAACGTATGAATTGGGCTGTAGCACTGGGCTAACAGACTACGGTATCCCAGTGCAGTAGCAGGCTAGGCAGGACTCGAATATCACCAAGGCGTGACATTTCCCGAAGGACGAGACATAGGAACAAAGTGAAACACATGCCGGCCAGTCAAGTGTCCAAAGCGATCTTCTTTGGGCTAGCAGCACTCCGGTGAGAACTGGTCAGAAGCGGACTACTATCGCTCAGAAGCACTAGACTACATTTCCCATAAGAGAGGCTGCTAAGGATAAACAACTAGATTGTCGGATCCCACACATACCAAGCATTTCAAACATACACACAATATGCTCAATATGTGTAAATACAACATGGCATCACAACATAACTCTACGACTCAAAGTATTTATTCATTAGGCTCCGAGGAGCGAGATATTACAAACATGGGTCTCATGACCCAACAAACAGAACATACAAGTCAAAGCACAAGCGGAAACTTAACATGTCCGAGTACAGACATCTACAAATGAAAAAGAGGTCGAGAAGCGACTATCTACCAGATCTGCCGAGGGCACAAGATCGTAGCTAAGGTAACAAGCTAAACGTCAAGTCCAAGCGGAACTACTAGCGAGGCGACGTCTCTCGCAAAACATAAAATAAGCAAACCTGAGTACAAGCGTACACAGCAAGACTTACATCGTAACTAACTACATATGCATCATTATCAACAAGGGGTGGTGGAGTTTGACTGCAGCAAGCCAGCTTTGACTCGATGGCTATCCTGAACTACGACGCAAGTAACTCTTTTGAGGTGGCGCTACGAGTCCACATATTCACCAAATCAATACACCACTATGGATCCGCTCCGTCTCCCCTACGAAGCGCCATCCATAGCACTCACGCTTATCTTGCGCATTTTAGAGTATCCACTTTCACTTGTCTATGAACTGATATAGGCAACCCAAAAGTCCTTTTCGCGGACACGGCTATTCGAATAGATCATATCAACCCCTGCAGGGTGTACTTCTTCACACGCGCTCACCACTTACCGCCGTTTACACGACATGTACTCGGCAACCTTCAAGCGGAAGCCCAACGTGGGTGTCGACCACGGCCTACCTAAACACTCAAGTCCCTAGTCCAGGTTTATTGCCTATTCGGGTTCCATCCGCAGGGAGTCCGGCTGAGGTTTCCACTAACGGCCCCGAACGACGTGTGCGGGGTTCCCGAGATACCAAACGGGCATTCGGTACACCGGGCCACGGTGTATCTACCGCATCATAGCCCACCCCCAGGGTCAGCGCTACGCACGGCCTCCAACACATATCCTACAAACACCAGAAACTAGTTGCAACTCCTGGACAGAGGACAAGGGTGGTTAAGAAGCCGAGAGAGTCAATTAAGGATCCCAGTGTGTGGTAGTAACTGTTTCATGGATCATAAACACAGAACTCAGTTCCTGAGGACGGCTTCAATGAGACAACCCACCATGTACTCCTACATGGCCTCTCACCGCTACCTTTTACCAAATCGTGTTCACACACTTAGCTCACACACAGTAGGACATGTTCACACACCTCCGATTCATCCCCGATGAATCAGACCTGACTCAACTCTAAGCAGTAGCAGGCATGACAAATAAGCATGAATGAGTAGGCACAACAGGGCTCAAACAACTCCTACTCATGCTAGTGGGTTTCATCTATTTACTGTGGAATGACAGGTCATGCAGAGGATAAAGGGGTTCAGCTACCGCAGCAAGTAACAAATGAATCGTTGTTGTCCTAATGCAGTAAAAGAGAGCAGGAGCGAGAGAGTGGGATTATATCGGAATGAACAAGGGGGTTTTGCTTGCCTGGCACTTCTAAAGATAATATAGTTCTTCATTAGTTTCATCGAACTCATCGTCGAAACCACGTCTATCGAGAGGGAACAACCACCGACAAACAAGAAGAAACACAATCAATGCAATGCACAACAAATGAATGACATGTCATTTTAAAGAACTGAATTGACCTAATGCAGCAGTAAGCCAAGTTAATTGAAGTGGAATTCAAACAAGGTTAAACTCCAACTCCAAATGTTATTTCACAAATTGCCCTAATCATCATTTGTCCTATTCAGTGAGGTTAACTTGTTCAAACATGCATGACATGGCATAAACAGATTCTTCATATTTTTCTGATCATTTTTCATATATAAATTATTTCATTCTGAGCTACGGTCGAATTACTATGAATTTTAGAAGTTTAGGATATTTTCTGGAATTCCTGAATAAGAATAAATAAAGAAAAAGATTAACTCCGTCAGCAAGACATCGGGGTGACGTCACCAGGTCAAAGGCGCCAGCCCAGGTCAAACCTGACGGCTGGGGCCCACATGTCAGTGTAACAGCTAACTAACAGGGTTAGTTAGTGTTACGTTAGCACTAACTTGGGTTAGTGGGGCTGGCCCTTTGGTTAGTGACTAAACTAACTGTCAGGGTAATTAGCACTAACCTAAATCTAATTAACAGCTAACAGAGATGGGCCCGCACGTCATTGACCCTGGGGGGGGGGGGGGGGGTCAAAACCCAGGTAAAACGGGTCAATCCCGCCGGCGTTGAGTCACCGGCGAGGCCGAGGCGGCGGAGGCCTTCGGGTTTCTTGCTCTGGCGACCAAACGGACGGAGGAGGGGCTCTACGGATAGCTGGAAGAGCGCCGCGTCTTCCTGTGTGAGCGGAGGAGGCTGAGACGGCCCGAGCTCGCCGGAACGGAGCTCGCGGTGGTCGCCGGAGTTCGGGTGTGGACGGGGTCGACGCTACGGGGCACTAGGGATTAAACTGGCAGGTGCTACGTGCTCCTGGGGGTTCACCGAGCACGGTGACGCTGGCCAGCGCTGGCTGCTGCGGTGGCCACAGCCACGCAGCGGCAAGGAACCACGGCGGCGGTGAGCTCTCCGCTCCGGTGGACATTGGCGTTAGCGGGAAGAAAAGAGCCAGGGGAGAGAGGGGATCGACGCAGCAGCTCACAGCGGATCGAACGAAGGGGTTGGCGAGCTCGAGGGCGTCCTCGTTGCTGCGAATCGAGCGACGGCGATCTCCGGCCATGGCGATGAAGACGGTGGTGATGGCGGCGTTGCAGGGGCTCCCGCGGTGCGTTTCTCGGCGAGAAGGAAGAGCTGATCGAGGTGGATCTCCTGGGAACTTCGGGTGGCCGTGAGGAGCACGGTGGCTCTGACAAGCACGGGCGTCGGTGGCGGCGGCCTGCTCGATGGTTCTTGCCGGAGGAGAGGCGAGGAGGAGGAGAGTGCAGCAGTGAGGGAGAGGAGCAAGGGGACACGGTGCGTCGTCGTGGCGTCGCTAGGAGGGCCGGGGAAGCAGGAGGTGGCGTGCGGTGGCCGTGCGCGCGTCGGCACACGCTCATCCTCCTGGCAGAGGAGGAAGGCGACAGGGAAGGAGGCGGTGGTGGGCTGGGCCGGCCAGCTACTGATCTTTGGGCAGTTGGTGGGCTCTTGTGAGGTGGGCTGAGGAGGGTAAGTCCAGGTAAGGTTTCTCTCCTCTCTGCTTTTCCTGTTTTTGTTTTTATTTATTTACATTACGTGTTTTGAAATAGTAAAAATACTATTCCATTTAAGAAAAACCTGAAAATATTCGGAGGCACATTTGAAAATATTCTCAACAGCCTAAAAATACCTTCAAGATTATTTGGGCATTTAAATTATTTATAGGTTTTAAATTGCCCAAATGCAAATACTTATGGCTTGCAAAAATCCAGAATAGCCTCCAAAAATATGGAACCATTTTTGGCAGAGGGTTTAGCCATTACCAAAGATGGTGAACATTTATGAAGGGCATTTTGGGTTCATTGAAAAGTTTTAAGTTTGAACCTAGTTGAATTTATTTGGTGCTAGGGTTTAGGCAATCCCCATTTCAAATTTCTTAGGAATCTAAACATGATGATATGAATGCCTTAATGCAACTAATGACAAACAAATTCTAGGGCTGTGACAGCAGGATGGAGATAAACCCATCTTAAATCAGCCAAAGCAACACCACCTTTGAAGGGGTGATACCAGGCGTTGAAGCCTACAGCAGGGGCTCCGTCATACTGGAGGTAACATTCGGCTCTCCAGGCAACTCCAGAAGCGAAGAACTACTCTTCATCATCGCACCCTTCCAAAGCGACTATCACGCAGTGCTCGGAAGAACGGCCTTCGCCCACTTCAATGCATTGCCACACTATGGCTACCTTACACTTAAGATGCTCGGTCCACGTGGCGTCATCACCGTTCGCGGAATAACAGAGCGCTAAATCACGCCTTGTGAAGGAGCAGCGGCGGCCCTCATGGCCCGGACTATAAGCGACCTCCAACATCAAAAAATATGACCGGTCGTTAAGACCAGGGACACGGTTACACGAGTCCGGTAGCCCAGATCAAACCAGGGCACCGTATATGTAATCCTATAGTGGATACCAGGGGCTATAACTACCTAATAAAGCCCCACACTTGGCTCAACCTTATTGGCAGGCCAATGGCTTACACTTTTATCCATCGCGTACTAACGTTGTAACCTCCTATGAGTTTTCTTTTTCTGCATACAACTTTCGCGCAATACCCTTCCAGGATACGGCACAACAGAGACAAAGGCACAGACGTGCAGCAACGCCCCGTTCAACAGGTTTCTTTTTAGATTAAGCCCATGTAAACCTTTTCTATTGCCTCTTGTTGTTTAACCATCCCATGGGTTCCATACCCACAGAGGATACTGCCATTTTGGCATTTCGCCACGACAGATTACTGCGCGTACCTGGAAACACTGGTTTTATAATGAATAGGCATTCTTGAGCCTATCACCTATTATAAAGTCCGAATACCTTCGAGAGTGTTCGGCGTCACGAGTTAGGCCTTATATGCATCAGCTCCGAATCATGTCTTTGGTCAAATGTTGGGTTTGCCCGGCTCCTGTGTTTGCCGCCTTACGTTCCGTTATTATCGGCTAGGGTGGCCAAAGGAGAACTACTGCGATTGTGCCCTGGTTATTCCGGACGAGCACCTCGGTGGAGAAAGCCGAAAATAGACTGTCATGATACAGCGAGAGACTGGTCAACCACTCGAGGACTCACCGGAATCTTTAGGATTCCCTCGCATTAACGAAGGGCCATTTCCTGACCAGGTACATACGTGCCCGTATTCGGATGCTCGCAAAGGTACCAGGGGCTACATAGTAGCCCCACTTTAGAATCCCATGGCTAAGAGAAAGTGTAACAGCTATATAGTCCGGTTGCCTAGTTCGTCGTGCGATCACCTCCTTAATGGACCAAGACATTGGATCAAGTGTGATTAAGCATATTTTTTCGTGAACACCCCTGTATTATGCAGCGTGGGGCTGAAGCCAACGATCGCTAACTTCGGATTACATATTTATATATACATATATATAAACGGCAATGACAGGAAATAATCATATTCTCAGGCAAATAGTATAAATCTAGCCTCATAATCAAAATAAACATTGTTTTTACAATGATTCCGTTCATTCGAACTGGACATTCCTCGAGCATTGCGCCTCTATCAGACGGGCACCTTCTGTGACCAGCGCCAAGTAGTGCTCGGCCGGATATTGGCCCCCCACCGGATCCTGGGCCGCTATCATGGTGGCATCCATATCCGTCCATTAGGCTTTAACGCGGGCGAGCGCCATCCGTGCACCCTCTATACATACCGATCTCCTCATGGCATCGCTCCAAGGCACGGCCCCAAGGAACCGCTGCACCAAACCAAAGTAATTGTCCGTCTTAGACCCCTTCGGCCAAAGATGGTCTATTACAGACTGCATTGCAGGGCCGAACAGCCTGTGAAGCTCCGCTACAGCAACCATCTTGTTACTCAATGGCAGCGGGTGGGCGGGAGCATGGAATTGCGACCAGAAAAGCTTCTCCACTTCCTTGTCACCTTGGCCTTTGAAGAAGTCAGCAGCATCAGCCGTACTCTTTGCCAAATCCGCATATGCATCCGCCAGACTCCAGCGTCCATCTAGGGGAGCGTACTTCGGATCGAAAAATTTCGTCCGCAGTAAATAGGAGCCTCCAGCCGCAATTTCACCGGCCTATCGAAGCTCCTCCCGCGCACCACTGAGCTCGGTCTGGATTTCCTTGGTGGCATTCCGCGCCTTGTTCAGCACGGCTGAATTACCCTCACACTCCTTTTTAAGGAACTCATACCGGTCAGTGGCATCTTTTAACTCAATAGCCATTTCGGCTATCTTTTCCTCGCTTAGGCGATGAGCAGCCTGTTCGGCCCTCAGTTCCTCGGACCCCTTTAGGGCAGCCGCATTGCTCACCCGAGCTTGTTCCTTGGCTTGAGCAAGCTCCGCCCTCAGGGCCTCTATGGCAGCAACACCATCTGCAGTCCAAGCATACTACATCAACATCATTCCATCTTCATATTTTCCCTATACAAGGGAAGGCATTACACATACCTTGTGATTTGTCCAGCCTCTCATTCACCAGCGTGATATCAGCATCAATCGATCCAATTTGCCTCGTTAATTCGGCAACTTCAACGGACTGGCTGGCGTCCGGACTCACAGGTACCTGCACACTTTTACAGGACTATCATTGGTTTATGATCCCCCGTTTGACGCCTAGGGCGGGCAACCAGAGTCTCAGGGGCTGCTATCTATATGGAGCACACCTAGCGCGTGCCTTACAACCAAAGAAATAGTGAATTCTCCACTACATACCTCTAAGCCTCTGAGCAGGCGTGTGAATGCTTCATGAGCATCGCGCTCATTAATGAGCGGTGCTCCTCCGAGAGCCTCTGGTAGCGGATGAAATATTCTTGAGCATCGCGCTCATTAATGAGCGGTGCTCCTCCGAGAGCGCAGATCGCTCCAGTAAATCCGTCAGTACGTCCGGCTGGACATCGAACCGCACCGGACACTTCCCATCGCCCCCCGTTGTAGCCCGATGCTCCGGGTGCAGGGCGGCTGACGGATTGACTTTCGGCTTCGGCACAACCGGTCTCCTCCGTGACGAAACCCTCAGTGTCGCCCGCTTCATGAGTAAGAGAAGGGGGTGGGTTCTCGCTCTCCATCATCTCCGGAGGAAGGTCCCCCGAAGACGAACCCTGTTGAGAGGAGCTGCTGGCCGGACTGCAAAAAGTTGAATCCTGGTTATTGATCTAGGAGAAACACAGTACCTTGGATTGTAGATTGACTTACAGCTCGGTGGAGGGCTGGCCCGTTGGAGGGCATGGTGCGGTGGGGGTGCCCGTCAGGGCAAGGCCCCCTGGGGATATCTTTTTCCCTAATTTGGGCATCTCCACCTCTAAATATTCGGAGGCGGCCCTCTTCTTCCCGCGTGGGGAAGAGACCTTAGCCTCTCCTCCCCTACTATTCTCCTTGGGGGAGGTAACAATTCCCCCGGTTCGGATGTGTAGCATGTGGGGTTCGATTTCTTCGTTCCTCCCCTTGACTTTCCCCGAGGGCATTCTACTGAGTACCCGGTCGAGCATCTTGGCCATGGTGGGGGCGGGCGAGCCTCCGGGAAGTGGCGCCGGACATCTGATTCTCTCCGCCTTGCTGAGCCATTCCTGGACGCGGATGATTTTCAGAATAAACAATCATGACAAATACAAAACAGGGTGTCCGGTATCAAAGCTACTTACTGGAGTATCCAGGCGATTGCAGCTTAGGCCCCCATCCTCGGTGGTATCCGGACACACAATTTTCCGTCCGAAGAATAATTTGCACATCTCTTCGAGCTTCAAGCCGAAGAAGTGCTTGACAGATCCATGAGACCTCTGGATTGAACTCCCACATCCGGAGAGGCCGGTGTTGGCATGGCAACATCCGTCGGATTAACATCACTTGCATTATGTTGACAAGGTTAATGTCCCTCTCAAGAAGCTCTCGGATGCGATTCTGCAGTACTGGTACATCACCAGCGGGCCCCCAATTTCGTCCTACATCTGTCCAAGACGCCAACTGCGACGGAGGGCCCGAGCGAGACTCGGGGGCAGCCACCCACTTTGTGCCTCTGGGAGCCGTGACATAAAACTACCTCCGTTGCCATACATCGGATACTTCTGGGAAAGAACGCTTCGGCCATGGGCATCGGCGTTTCTGCTTATTACGACACCTCTGCACTCCACATGTTGCCCCTCAATCATCTTCGGCGTCACATTGAAGGTCTTAAGCCATAAGCCGAAGTGTGGGGTGACGCGGAGAAAAGCCTCGCACACGATAATAAACGACGAGATATGGAGGATAGCGTCTGGAGCCAGATCGTGAAAATCTAGCCCATAATAGAACATGAGCCCTCTCACAAAGGGATCGAGGGTGAAGCCCAAGCCGCGGAGGAAGTGCGGGACAAAAACGACGCACTCATTAGGCTCCGGTGTGGGGATGACCTGCCCTAGAGCAGGAAGCCTGTGTTGGATGTCGGCGGTCAGGTATCCGACCTCCCTAAGCTTCGCAATGTCATCCTCTTGAATCGAGGAGGCCACACACTGGCCTTGAGGGACGGATCCAGACATGTTGGAGGATCTGGGGCGTTGAAGCTTGGGTTTCGGGTGTTAGAACTCGAGATGTGAGGAGTCGAGAGGAAGGTGGAAAAGAGGCATAGTCCTCGACCCTTTTTATAAAGGGGATGAATATCAAGAGTCCTTGGTGTGGCCGTTTGAGGCTTATCTAAAAACACGCGGGGTAATACCAACGGCCGTCGAGGGGTCGCGCATTTCCGTATTAATGGAAAGTCATGTAATAAGAGGAACACGATCTCTGCCTCGACGGGACGTGCCAATAAAACCGCCTCGTAACATGAGTCGTTGTGGGGTAAGAAACATCGGTCCGTGTTGGACCAGGCCATGATGCAAAGGCACGATGCCCGAAGATTGCCAGCGCATCGGTTTTATGCTATGTGAAGATCATCTTGCAGACCCGGACACGGTCTACGTGTTCAGTAATTACTTTGGAATGTTCGGAGAAGGAACCCGCCCTGCAATGCTGAAGATAATACTGCACGCCGGACTCATCGTCATTGAAGACTGGTTCAGGGGCTACTGAGGGAGTCCTGGATTAGGGGGTATCCTGACAGCCGGACTGTGTACAACGTCCGGACTATAGAAGCATGAAGATACAAGACTCAAGACTTCGGCCCGTGTCCGGATGGGATTTTCCTTGGCGTGGAAGGCAAGCTTGGCGATCCGGATATTATATTTCCTTCCTTGTAACCGACTCCATGTAAACCCTAGCCCTCTCCGATGTCTATATAAACCGGAGAGGTTGGTCCTTAGGAGACCAATCACAATTACAATCATACCATCATAGGCTAGCTCTAAGGGTTTAGCCTCTATGATCTCGTGGTAGATCTACTCTTGTACTACCCATATCATCAATATTAATCAAGCAGGAAGTAGGGTTTTACCTCCATCGAGAGGGCCCGAACCTGGGTAAACATCTGTGTCCCTTGCTTCCTGTTACCATCAGCCTTGACGCACAGATCGGGACCCCCTACCCGAGATTCGCCGGTTTTGACACCGACAGTGCTCGCCCTGTCCGGCATGAGTTTCCGCCAAGAGCTGCCGCCCTTCCTGTTCGGAGATGCATCTTTGGAGTACTCCGGTAGCTCTTTTCTTGTAGAATTCCCCTTCGTAAACTTTGTAAGCTTTGGAGCGTCGGACGATGCAGCCAGCTTCATTTTGGTGTTCGGGGAGCTCCTGCCTATTTAGGTAGGCCAAGAAAGGCTCGGTCCACGGGGCGATTACAACCATGATTACGTGGGCCGAGGATGTTATTTTGGTGGTAGAACCTCTGACTATGTCTGATGGTTCGGAATCTGGGGGTGTATTCGGATCCGTGCTAGTATTGCCGGACTCCCTTCCCATACTACGGATGGCTTGAACAGCCGTTCCAAGAATATGTTAGGTGGGACAGGGTCGCATTTAGCGCCGATGCGAGCGAGGACATCCGCCGCTTGATTGTTTTCTCGAACCGAGCTGACATTTTGAGGACGGCATTACGCTAGGCCGCCATTTTCGGGTCCTTGGCATCAAAATCTCCATTTATTTATGATATTGCGAGGTTTGAATCCCCGCGCACTTCTAGGCGTTCAATGCCCATAGAGACTGCCATCCGAAGATCGTGCAACAGAGCCTCATATTCGGCTGCATTGTTGGAGTCTCTGTATAATATTTGGAGGACGTACTGGACCGTGTCTCCGGTGGGAGACGTCAGGACTACACCTGCTCCCAATCCGGCCAGCATTTTAGAGCCGTCGAAGTGCATGATCCAGTTTGAGTATGCGTCGTACTCTTTAGGGAGTTCGGCTTCTGTCCATTCGGCGACAAAGTGAGCCAATACTTGCGACTTGATGGCCCGCCGAGGTTTGTATGTTATGTCGAACGGAAGGAGCTCAATGGCCCATTTGGCAATCCGGCCCGTAGGATCGCGGTTATTTATTATGTCATTGAGTGGTACTTAGGAGGCCACCGTAATTGAACACTCTTGAAAGTAGTGTCGTAGCTTCCGAGATGCCATGAAAACCGCGTATGCTATTTTTTGATAGTGTGGGTATCGGGATTTGCATGGGGTTAGGACCGTGGATACATAGTAAACCGGCTTCTGGAGCGGGAATTTGTATCCGTTAGCCTCTCGTTCAACGACAAGCACTGCGCTTACAACTTGATGCGTTGCAGCTATGTACAGCAGCATAGGTTCGTCAATATTCGATGTTGTTAGTACTAGATTACTGGCCAATAAGGTCTTTATTTCATCCAGTCCGGCCGCGGCTGCATTTTTCCACAAGAAGTGTTCAGTGTGCCAAAGAAGGCGGTAAAGAGGTAATGCCTTTTCTCCTAACCTGGAGATAAAGCGGCTTAGAGCAGCCACGCATCCGGCTAGTTTTTGGATGTGCTTGAGGTCTGTTGGTATAGCCAACTGTGACAGAGCTCGGATCTTTGCCGGATTCGCTTCAATTCCCCTGTTGGAAACGATGAAGCCGAGTAGTTTGCCCGAGGGGACGCCAAAAGCGCATTTTTCCGGGTTCAGCTTGATGTCGTATGTCCGGAGATTGTCGAATGTAAGCCTCAAGTCGTCTATTAGGGTTTTGATGTGTCTTGTTTTTATGACCACGTCATCCACGTATGCCTCCACTGTTTTGCCGATTTGCTTTTCCAAGCATGTTTGAATCATGCGTTGGTAGGTTGCACCGGCGTTCTTGAGCCCGAAAGGCATAGTGTTGAAGCAGAAAGGGCCAGATGGAGTTATGAGAGATGTTCCAGTTTGGTCAGACTCTGCCATCTTTATTTGATAGTATCCAGAGTATGCGTCGAGGAAACACAGCGAGTCGTGTCCTGCTGTGGCATCAATTATTTGATCGATGCGAGGGAGGGGAAAGGGATCCTTGGGGCAAGCCTTGTTGAGGTCTTTAAAGTCGACACATAGGCGCCAGGATTTGTCCTTCTTTCGTACCATTACCAGGTTTGCCAGCCAATCCGGTTGCTTGATATCTCTGATGAATCTGGCCTTGAGAAGTTTGGCTAGCTCTTCCCCCATGGCCTGCCGTTTGGGCTCTGAAAACCGTCTTAGAGTCTGTTTGACTGGTTTGTATCCTTTTAGTATATTGAGGTTGTGTTCGGCCAATCTGTGTGGGATGCCTGGCATGTCCGATGGGTGTCAGGCGAAGATGTCCCAATTCTCGCGTAAGAAGTCTCGCAGTGCGGCGTCCATCACGGGGCTCAGCTATGTCACGACGGAATCTGTCTTCGTGGGGTCCGTTGGATGGACTTGGAATTTGACTATCTCGTCTGCGGGTTTAAATGAGGTGGACTTGGGTCGCTTGTCAAGTATCACGTCGTCCTTGTCCATGGTGGCCCGTAGTGTTGTTAATTCTTCAGCTGCTAGGGCCTCAGATAATGCCTCCAGGGCTAGTGCTGCGGTTTTGTTTTCGGCGCGGAGTGCGACGTCCGGATCACTAGCTAGAGTGATGATTCCATTAGGCCCGGGCATTTTAAGCTTCATGTACCCGTAATGGGGTATAGCTTGAAAGCTTGCAAAGGCGTCCCGCCCTAAAAGGGCGTGGTATCCGCTGCTAAAAGGGGCCACTTGGAACGTGATTTCTTCGGACCTATAATTTTCCGGGGTGCCGAATACTACGTCGAGTGTGATTTTTCCTGCACACCGCGCTTCCCGACTAGGGATAATTTCCCTGAAGGTTGTGCCGATTTGCTCAATGCGGCCTTTGTCAATTTCCATCTTGCTGAGTGTCTCTTCATAGATCAAGTTTAATCCGCTTCCGCCATCCATGAGCACTTTAGTGAGCCGGAAGCCGTCCACGATTGGGCTAAGAACCAGAGCGGCTGATGCCCGGACAGTTCGGGATCGGGGTTCGTCACTGGCATTAAAAGTTATAGCAGTGTCATTCCAAGGGCTTATTTTGGCCATATGGCAAATTTCCGTGGAGCTTCGATGAGCTCACTTGCGCCTACTGTTTGAGGCAAAAGTCTCGAAGACTGTAAGTACCGTATTGTGTTCATTGGCGGGATGTTGTTCTGTAAGAAGATCCTCGCCACTTTTTGCAACCTGCTGGAGTATCCAACATGCCCTAAGGCTATGAGTTGGTGCTGTGTCCGGAGTGCCGTGGAGCTTACATGGCCCATTGAGCCATTTTTCCAATACGGTTCCCCGCCCTGGGGTGGGCTGTGGTTTCTTGCGGATTGGATCGGCCGACTCACGAGAGTTCGCCCGTTTAGTCCGGACAAAGGTTTTGGTGGAAGCCGGACTGTACCAAAATTTAGCTTGAGTTTTCTAGATGCTTTCCATCGCGCAGTACTTTTGTACTATGATTGCTAAGTCCACGAAGCGTACTATGTCACGGCGACTTACAACATTAAGGATTCCTTTGTTTGTATAGTTTTTGTAGAAGAGCGTGACTACGTCCTCCTCGTGGCAGTCCTCGGCCTTGTTTAGCGCAAGGAGGAATCTGGCCCAGTAATGATGTACTGTCTCCTGGGGCTCTTGCCTGACATGGGAGAGACGATTTAAGTCCGCGTGGGTGGTTATAGCTGAATTCGGATTCTGATCCGATCTAGCACCCCGGGGCATGGAAGCTTTTGAGTTCAATAGCTCAGGATTCGTAATGCTGCCCAATTTTTCCGGGCCCGTGCCCTGCTCTAAGTCCGGGATCCGGGTCATATCATCCCCCGGGCGGGTGTCCGGCTCCGGGAGCTCGGCGATCCGGACATAATTCGTCCTCACAATAGAGGGATACTCCTTCAATGGTTCCTCCGATACCGCTATCTCTTGGGTGGCCGGCCGGGATTTAACGTCCCTTTGGTCGGGTTTAAGCCCGATCCAGTCATAGTCTGTTGCGACTCCCAAAGCGGCGATGCGGGTCTTGCATCTTCATGCTTCAATAGTCCGGACGATGTATACAGTCCGGCTGTCCGGATACCCCCTAATCCAGGACTCCCTCAGCGACACCCATCCTATGACGTGTCAAGAGAGGAGATGCGAAGCAGGCAAAACAGCCCAGCAGGGCCTGCTGGGCAAGCTATGATGTGACATTGAGTGGCGCATTTAATGCGCTCTGTCAGTCTATAGAGTTAGGTATTATAGCACTGTTTGCTATCTAATTAGTGCATAATGACTTATTTGCCACTGTGGTGACCCCTTTGTCTATAAAAGGAGGCCCAAGGCAACCATAGAAAGGGTTAGCGAATCCACCCCCTCACATATTCATACGCGCGTAGCCGTTCTGCCCTGAGGCAACCCTGTCGGGCAAGCGTGTTACGCTCATCCCCATTTTTCCACCATCAATCCACCATAGCAGGAGTAGGGTTTTACACCTCACGGTGGCCCGAACCTGGGTAAATATTGCATGTGTGATCCCTGCCATGTTGTTCGAGACCCCTCTGCTCTTTGTGCAATGTGTCGTCCCCCCGCCGAACTAGCAAGGGACTCTTGGTCCCATAGGTGGTTGTGGTTTGCCATGAGAGGAGCTTAGTTCAGTTTTATATAGGGTTGGTCAAACTTAAAAGAACACTGTACTAGTACATGTAAACATTAGACTGAGGCAATGCTTATACTATCATATTAGTTAGCACAACATCTATACGGAATCCTGTGCAAGCGCGTGCACCGCTGCTGCGCGGTCGATCGAACGGTGCATCACCGTGTCGCGCTCAAAGGACATCAACCAAACCTTTTTGTGTGTGTGAAAACGATCCCCGAATATTACTCTACTTTTTTTCCTAGAAAAGTTCATCACGCTACAATATTTCCATATATTTTAATTTTGCTTCACTTCGTGTTTATTTGGATTCGGGCTTTTTAGGTGCGCTCTAGTTTTTTTAGTACTAATTCTACGTGTGTGACTGAGAGAGAACGCGTGTATGTGTCCATATGTGTGTTGTGACGGAAGGGCAATGTGGAGACGGTGTGCGTGTGATAGACACATAGAGAGGTGTGAATGCGTGTGTGTGTATACATGAGAGAATTGTCTTCTATTTCTACTTGTGTGTGTGTGTGAGAGAGAGAGGAGCATCCATAACACAACAATGATCTCTCTCGATTCGTCCGTCCCTCGCACGATTGCATGTAACACATGCATCAACGCACACATTTTGACACCCTCACTCGGCCCCTGCCCACCTCAAGGCCCGCACATCGCCCTCTATCTCGCACGCACAATCTCTTCGTGAAAACCCTATTTAGCATGTAGCTTTCCATCACATACACACATTCTCTCCATAGGTTTGATTTCTCTCAATATCTGACACACACACACACACACACACACACTACACACACACTCCCCCTCCCTCGAGCACGCAATTCATCCCCATCCAAGGTTATATGGCGACCACTCTCGCTTGTGCTTCTCTGCACCCTAGCATGCACACCACCTCAATATTCAAAGAGGGCATCAAGGAGATCGAAGACGGCGACCACACTCAACTACAGAATGTGGGGCCATTTGGAAGCAGGATGATGTGACAATGGCTGACTGACTCCTCCCCCTCTCCCTCCAGCACAAAATTATCAATCCCTCAACCCACGAGATCCTTCCCCTCTCGTCCATGTTTTTCCATCTCTCTCATCAAACCTGTTGTCTCTTCTCCTTCCACGTGTACAAAATCCAGATGCACACGCATCTCACGTATATTACATGTCTCCATCTTTCTCACAGACCTAACTTCTTCCTCTCTCTCACTCTCTCTCTCTCTCTCTCTCTCTCGTTAGGTTTGTCTCCTACTCTCTCACCCAAATACATACAATCTTTCCCTCCCTATCTGCTTCAGCTTCGCAAGATCTCACTACATGTTCCATTCACACATTGGGATGTGTTCAAAATGTTGCTTTTATAACAGATCATGTAGAGTTATGGTTGGTTTTGTTGCATCCTACAAAGTAATAACTATGAAATGCATTTAGATTTTCATTTGACTGGGATTATGTGAGTTTGAGCATATTCAAAGGTACTATAGACCTTGTATACATCTAGGAATTCAACAATGATTCTAACTATTGAATTGTATAAACCATTACATTCGAAGTCAGTAGCCTAATATATTTATTTCACGATTACAATAAATGATTAATTCCACTACAAACTAAGAAAATAAATGTGTACTCCCTCCGTTTTTATTTAAGTCTGCGTATTAGCATTGGTCAAAGTCAAGTTTTGTAAACTCTCACAAAGTTTATAACAAGAAATATTAACATATACAATAACTAATAAATACCATTATATTCATTATTGAATGTACTTTCACATCATACATATTTATTATGGTAATTTTTTATATTTTTCTATAAACTTGGTCAAACTTTAGGAAGTTTGACTTCGGTCAAACCTAAGATGCAGAGTTAATAAAAACGGAGGGAGTACTAGTAGTTACTAGTACTACTAACTAATACTACTACTCGCTAGTTGCTTAGCCCAATCACCCAACACGCCAAACGGGGAGTTCAGTGTCACAAAATTTTGAGGTCGGCGGGAAAATCTCCTGCGACCCTGATTCGAGCAGTGCGAAGTTACCATCAGACCCTTTGGAACAGGCCTACAGATAATGGTTGGTAGGGGGCTGTTTTGGTAACTTCAGGTTCACCCTACCCAGCCAACCCCACCCGGCACCCAGAGTAGTACACCTGAATACTCCCCATTTCCTATCCCCACCGCAAAATAGACTTCTCCACGGCACCGCAGCCTTCGTGCTCCTCCCCTTCTACATCGGCGCAATCGTCCAACGCAGCTCATCTGCCTCATCGACGACGTCGTACGCCACACTGGAACTGGTCCACCATCGTCTTCGTACACGGAGCCTCTTCGCCGGCACCATCTTCCACGGTCTCGGATCTGCTTTCCGGAAGCCCACGCCAAGCGCAGAAGCACCACAGTCATGGACAATGAACTGACTCCCGTTGCCGACCATGATGCACAGAGGCCATCGCGACCATCGTACTCCTCCTCGATTGGTAATGTGTGTATTGAGTCTCTTAGCAATACATGTACAGTTCCAATTTTGTTCATACCTACCCTTCAAATTTCCTGGTTGCTATTGTTCCCGTAAAAGTAATTGGCTATGGCTTGCATTGTCCAACAAAATATCACCTTGTAATTGTGAGTCCCTCCTTTATTGTGCAATGCTTGGGTAGGTTCTTCATCTGCAACCAGTAGTGTGGCAACTGATGGAATGTTTATTACAACTAGCAAGATGCCCATGCGTTGCACGGAACATCAAGATGCATTTGTATGAGTAGTTTATCTTGTGGGAGAAAAGGATGAACGAGGGAAGGACTTATTTGCAAATGTGGAGAGGGGTGTGGGTATCTTTTTACAAAATTGCCATAGTTTCCTTCCCATCTGTAATATATAAATCAGACGGCCTATATTGCAGGATGGCAGGCACAACATCATCACCAACTCTGTTTTTATAATAGTAGATATATATATATATATATATACAGACGGTCTATTCTGCTAATATTAGCAGAATAACTATTCTGCACACCGCTTCCGAACTGCACGCTGAACGAAAGTGCACTGCATCTTCTTTACGTTGAGCACTGCAATGCTTCACGGGAGAACTGCTTCATTTTCCGGTTTTCCGCCCGCGCGTTCTATGTGGAATCGGGTGTCGCGGGATGATTCAGTTTGTGTCTGCATCTCATTTTAGCTTTATTCTTTCTGATTTACAGGAAAATATACTAGAGTGCTTGCAAATCGATGGATTTGGCGGACGAGCTTTCTCTGTTCGTTCGTGTTCACGTCAGATGCGATTTTTTTTGTGCTTGGATTTTGTTATTTAGTAGGAATTCTTTGATTGCGTTCGTTTTAATCGGTCCATTCACTCTATAATTCGTTAATTTTTAGGAGTTAGTTTTCAATTCTTGATATGTTGGTTGTGCGGGCTGGTGAGCTTCGTCCGCTCCTCTGTTCTTGTTGATTTTTTTGATTTTTGCCCGTCCACGCGCGTGTTTGAATATTGTAATTACTGTTGCTGTAGGATTGAATTCATTGTATTGCGGGTATAATTGTCATTTTTTGAATCGCGTTTTTTAAATGAAAGGTGATGTTGTTCGTCAAGTTTCCATATCTTCCATGTAAATTTTTGCGGGTGTATTTTTCAATGGTTTAGTGGCTGTAGAATTTTTAGGCGAGCTATGGAAGTGCGAGTGAAATTGACACCTCTATGAGTCTATCACATTGTCTGTAGTTTTACTGCTTTAATTTTATTTGTTGTAGTCGCGGCATACGTTGTAGTGCACTGCATTTTCTTTTGGTAGCGTGCCGTTTGTAGTTTTATTACAGTGGTTATGGCTGTTTATGAGATTTCTCCTTTTCGTAAACTACATTCTGTGTATACTACATTCTGTGTTCTAGATGACTACATAATATGCATTTCTGTACTACATTAGCAGTGTTGTTAATGTTCTATTCTGCTATTAGAAGGGATGGTCCATGATACGCTTGTGTTAGCTGAATAGTTATTATAAGAATTTTTTTGAACTGCATACTATGAGAATTGTTTTTGAGCATCATATGTTAACTGCAAAGTTTCGACCATTTGCATTTCCTTGTTACTGTTCGGAGGGTTGCCTTTTGTTATTATTAGTACCACACTATGTGTTCGAGAGAACTGCATTACTGCTAACATCAACTTTGTCTAAAAAGGATGATAAAATGACGTAGTTGAGGTTGCATACTTTAAATAGGCATTGTTCAATTTGTCTGATTGACATAATTTTAAAAGCATACAGCATAAGCAAAGCATTAGAAATATTGGTTGCTTCATATTAGACAGCCTAGTGTGCAAATATTGTAAACTTGATGGAGTCTTCTTCTTTGTAGAAAAAGACCATGGCCACTTCTCCGGCCTCAAAGCCATTGTGGGAGACAAAATCTTTCCAACCAGTAGTTATGTTGATGCAGTCTTCAGAATCGATGTGGTAGTCGACTTCCATGTCTCCATAGCCATTTTGTGTTCATCTCCAAAGTAAGCTTCCACGAACTCGGAGCATGAATTTTTATTGCGGATGGCAGTTTCTGCATATTGTAATGGGTGGATAAAGAATTTATAAGTAAACAGCAAATGTTTTTGTTTTATACTTAGTATGATTTGTTTATGTTTACTTAAATAGTTACATACATATGATTATATTTTGTAAAGTAGTTGCAATGTATGAACAAACTTATGTACGCAATTGATTCCTAGTTTTACTGTGATATATATTATACTGCAACATGTGTGCACTACAATGTCAGTAACAGTGCACTTCTCCAGCATGTTAATATAACTGCAATGCTTATCTACTGACCCTTTTTTTTGTACATATGTCGATACATGGTGTGGTACTGAAGAAAGATAGGTGGAAGCATCTAGTCTTAATAGCTAACAGATCTGAACAGCAATACAAATTCTTTTTTGTATTTTTTTTGATATTACTTAACAAATTGATTGAACTATATATTCAGATGTGTATTTGCAGTCTAGATTATGTCCAAAAATTGTGAGTGGAAAACATACCCAACTTTCCTGTAGATCTGTGGTTGTGAGGCGATGAAGAAATGGCGCACGAAACCCCCTATTGGGTATCATCAGGCAGCCGAGCATGCTGCGCCATTCGGTGTTGGTGAGCTGTAGGCCTTCTGCTTATACGCATGTGTCCGCTACCGGCGCCATCCTTGCCAAGCACCCGCACTTGCAGTCCATGGCGGGTTCAGTGGAATTCCAGAGAAGAGTTGTGGATGTGATGAACCCTAGATCTACGTTTTGAGGAAAATGAGGAACGGGGGGAGGAGTTGTGTTAGTCTGTAGCACGAATGGATAAGTTTTTATGCAACCAATCGAGCAATGGAAGTAATAAATGTTGTGGTTGGCGTTAGGTGGTGGATTGGGTCTGATTCAGTGAACACGAATGCATTCAAGAAGGAACAGTACTGCTTACTTGAGAATAGCGAACTGCATTGTCATATCACGACGAACTGCGAACGCGTGGTTGGGCCTGTGTTTGTGTATGGTATGTGGCATTTTTTTTTAATTTTTAGTGGCCTCTTTTTTTTTGTAGGCCCTGTGTTCTGGTAGTGAAGACGCAATTGGGCCCAGGTCGGCCTGTGAGCACACGGCTGGTTCCTGTTTCGCTGTGTGTGAGTCCTAATGTTTAGTCCCACCTCGCCCGCGGAAGGCGCGCCGGACCTGTTTATAAGCGTTGGCGAGGCATACTGGTCGAACTCCTCTGTATACTTATCTGGGCGCTTATACACGGCGCTCGCTGCTATATGCTCTATGACCTGTGGGCCCATGTGCAACCGGCCCGTGCCTTTGTGACTCGTAGCGACTTCTTACGTAGGCGTAGACCTATTACGAGACTGGCTGGGGCCGGTGCCACCTGGGTGGTCAATTTTTTTTCTTTTTATATTTCTGCCCTGTGTGTTTTTTTTCAATGTTGGAGTGTGCACTGCATTGATCAGTGTTCTGTACTGCATTGTATACGCACTGCGTGCTGCATGTACAGTTGTCATTTTTTTGTTTCCGTCTTTTTTGCTATCAGTTAATCTTTTTTCCCAATGTATGGGAGTTCACTGCTTTGTAAATCATACCTGTACTTCACTCATTATGGTTCTGTGCTGTACTTTCGTGTACTTCCATTCTGTATTGAATTATTTTACGTGTTTTGCGTTTTTCTATTTGTGTTTTTGCTATTATGTATTCCTTTTTTCAAATTTATGTTCGTGCACTGCTTTGTTGGGTATGTTAAGACTTCATTCGACAAATTCAGTGTACTGCATTCGTGCGCAACTTGCACTGCATGCGTCACCTTTTTATATTCGAACGGGCATTTTGTCATGTTTTATAGATGTATACTGCGTGACAACATAACTGCATTGTTTACAATTACGCACTGCGTCGCGTACAAATCAGAACTGCAACATTGTATACATGTGTGTACTTCATCGTTTTTTGCGTGTCTTTGCTATATGCTTCGGCGGTCTGCATTGCGCACCGGAATGCACTGCATACTTCTACCGACCCGTACTGCATCTTGTTTTTGCCGGTACTTATTGCAGTCCCTGGCACGGGACGGATAGGAAATGGGAGGGGGGTGGCCCCCCCCCCCCACTTTTTTTTCGAACTTTTTTTTTCTTGGTCGGTTTTGTTGGGCCTGTGTTCGGGTATTTCAGAGACGCATGTACGTTGTCAATTTTTGGGTGCCTGGTGCCGGTATCATTTGGGTGATCAGTTTTTAGTCTTTGTATGTTTTTTTATGACGTGGAGTGCTGCTTGCTTTTGGTAAATCATCGGTGCGATTGCATTGATCATGGTTATGTACTAGGTGTGAACTTCATTCCTTCATTGCATGTACAGTTCTCATTTTGATCCCGTGTTTTTACTTTTTTGTAATTTTCGAATGTATGGGACTGCCTTTGGTTAGCAAAAATCTGTTGTACTACATTGTTTATGATACTGTACTGCAAGTTCGTGTACTTCCGCACTGCGTTAACTTGTTCCGCATTTGCGTTTTTCTTCACCCCGAAAAGAAATGCATAATGGCGTACTGCATCCTGTATAGAAATGCACTGCATTTTTCCAGCAGTGCGTACTGCATTTGTTTTTTTGCCTGTGCTTACTTCACTGTACGGGAGGTTAAAGGGGAGAGCGGAGGGGGGGCACATTTTTTTGTGTGGCACTTAATTGAAGGTAGACTTTTTTTTTCTGGATGTGTTCTCTTAACATGCGTTTTGTTTTTCATTTTAACTTTTTTTACGAACTGTATGTATTTTATTTGTTGTTTTACCGTTTTGAAATTTCATGATTCTTCACAGAGAACTGCATCATGTGTTTTTTTTGTTGTTTTTTAGTAATATGTGCGTTTTGATGTAGACTGGTGTATTTGGTCCGGGCTGTTTTTGGGCCGGCCCGTTATTTGTGACGCTTTCTGCGAAACGCGGGTCTCCTGCGTGTCGTTTCCATGCTATTCCACCGCTTCGGTGTCAGAGAAAGAGACCGAGAACAATCCCCTCTCCTCTCTTGCAGTTTCTCCCGAGGCATCTCTCCCTCGAGCAAAACCACCGTCCGCGCGCAGCAACCGCCGTCGACCGGAGAACCGCCGCCCTCAAGAGGTCCTTATTCCTGCATTCGGCGTCGCTGTCCGCTCCGTGAGCCCTTGCCGCTGCGCTCCCGCAGCCCTTTCCCGTCCCCGCCCCCCTTCCCCCTTCCCGCCGCCGTCGCCGCATACTTTTCTTCGGTACGTTCCGCTTGGCTCGGTGTTGATTGTCCCCTCGCCTTGTTTTTGTTATTCTTGTAGTTGCTGTAGCTCTTTATTCTTGTGTAATTTTTCGTAGGCAGTCGATTTTATCTCGTTTTGAAGTCCATAGTTGTGTGTAGCAATGCGGATCTAGGGTTTCGTGAGATTTTCGCCGATTTTGTTGCTTATGTCTGTCACTTCGTCCTTTGTGTTGCAGGGAAACTCTATGACTTTGCCGAGCAGGCAAGGAGAAGGAGTTCAGGGTATGTGGAGTGCTTATTCCTTAGGCTTTGTTTATTTTGTTTGGTGTTTATCTAGTTTCCTAGTTCATCCTGCATATTGGGTTATGCTCTATTAGTTGTTAGCGTTCGTTTGCATTATTTTGTCATGTGATGTTTTTGTAATTTCTTTTTTCTTGTTTTTTTTAATCCAGCAGGTGATTGCAGTGCTCATAATGATACACAATTGTGTCTCCTTGTCCTGGTGGTAAGGATCATGGTGTCGAGGGAGGACATCAAGTGAATTCGCCGATTGAATCTTCTCCTATAAGTGTGGCCCCTCCTTCTGGTATGTGATTAATTTTTTTATTTTTGTGTATGCTTTGTCTTATCTAGTTCGACATTTTTGTTGCGAACAACCGTGGATTTAACATGTGCAGCACTGCATTTATTTTTGTATGTGAACTCCACTGTATGTATGTGTGAACTGCATTGTTGTTTTATTCAAGTTTTTTGTGCAATGCATTATTTTTATTTTGAGTTTATGGTTGGAGCACTGCATTTATATGTATAACTGTACTGCATTTGTTCTTTTTGTGCAATTTTTAACGAGGATAGTCAAACTTTATTTTGACGCAGTGTCTGTTTTCCATGCTGGGGCGCCTGGGTTTGAGGAGGTTACTCAATTGATTGACCATTATTTTGTAGAGGGTAATGTTGGTGTGAGCTTTGATTAGAGACGTCATGTGTTGTCTGAAACACAGTCGCAGTCTGTTGATGGTACAGAGGAAGTTACACAGGATTGGATGGTCCCGGAACAGGTTCGTCAATATGAGTTGAAGCAAAGCAAGAAGAAGTTGAGGTTTGAAATTGAGTCAAAAGAGTTTGCTGAGAAGGAGAAGCAGAGGAGATTTGGAGATGGTGGCAATGGTGGTAAATTTGGCAAGATGAAGAAGAGGTTGAGTAATCGTTGTCGAGGAAGGTGGTACACCTCGGCGGAGTCCACGCGTTCTTTGGAATGAAGAAGAATCTTGGCAAGAGAACCGGCTGAAGTCGGGCGGAAGTGATGATCCTCGGTATAGCGACTACATGTCACCGAGGATCCCAATTTCGATGATTTACGACTTTTTGCTTGCTGATTATGTGAAGGGTGTTCATCCTTCTAGACGCAAAGACTGTGGTTCATCTAAGACTGTACCCAAGCGTGCCCATGATGATGTCGACGAAGATATTGATGGTGATTCTGGCGAGGAGGTGGATGCTGCTCCAAAGGTTTGTTGAAGTGCACTGCATTTGTTTCCTTCATTTTGTTATTCTTTCTGTATTTTCTTTTTTTATGCCTAATCTTCTAATGTGGACTGCATTTCCCTTTACACGTAGGAAGAAGTCTAGTAAGAGCAATGCAATCAAGATGATGGTGAGGGAGATGATTCTCGATTTAACAAGACCGTGCGTTTGTCACTTCCCGCTGTTTGCAAGGCTGCTTCTTTGTTGAAAGAGGCGCATTGCAGCCGTGTTAGGGATGCTGGATTTGGTGTTGTCTTTGATCTAACAGTAAAGAAAAATGTGTCGCGCATTCTTATGTGCTATTTGATGGGAGTGATTGACCCTGACACCATGTTAATGGACTTTGGGAATGGCAGGGTTCTTGAATCAATCGTGATGCGATTCATCACGTTTTGATTTACCTATGGGAAGTCACACTGCACCCATGCCTGCTTCCAGCGGTCATGATGAATCGTTGACTGCCCTCAAGGATGAGCTTGGCTTTGACCGTTCAAAAAGTATAGGTGTCAAGGACTTGCTTGAGAAGTTGAAGGTGTTGGTGGAGGAAGATGATTATGTGAGTGTTGACCTTGCTGTGAAGGTGTTCTTCCTTATACTTTACCATAATTTGTTGTGCCCGAGGCCTGCAGTTTGTTTGGGTAGAGTTGCTGCGATGGTAGAGAACATGGATTATGAGGCTATGGCTCAGATGGACTTTTGTCAGCTTGTTGTTGATGAGTTGCAGGCAGCTGTGGTTAGGTGGGAATCAGAAGGCAGCAAGCAGAATTGTGCGAGGGTTGTGCCATTGTCCCCGATTATGTATCTTGATCGCTTGAAGCTTCGCAAATTTTCAGTCATGAACACGTTGACGCCACGTGCGTCATACCTGATGACCAAGGACCTGATGAAGTTGTACAATGAGGATGTGCTTGTGAAGGGAAAGATTTACTTGGAAAGTTACAAATTTGGGAAGCTGCCGGTTAGTGCACCTGATTTTTTAATATCAGATTTTTTTTTAAAATGTGCAGTCATTATAAATGTGAACTATTCTAGTACTCACGTGTGTACTTCTCTTTGCGTGTTCTCTTTTTTTGCAGTGGAAGGCGTCAGGTGATATTGTGTACAACCGTCTGTTGCGATTGTACACGGCAGCTCGATCTTGGGGCCTAGAACTCTTGATAGGTTTTATGTGCCTATCTGTAGTCAGCTTCCTGGCTGTGATGATTTGGTGCCGCATACTCGTGGTTTCATGCCTCGACAGATGTTTGATAATACAATCTCTTATAAATGTACATTTGTTGGCGGCAAAAGCATGGGGAGATTGATGAGCTTCTTCCAAGGTTTTGAAGGCGGCGGAGTTGAGGACGATTCTTTGGTTTTTTTCCCTGTTGGCCATGGCCCACGAGATGAAGATATTGTTGCTGCTCACAATTTTGATTGTGGTGTGATCGAAAGCCTGAAGATTGCAGTGACAACTGTTCGTTCTTCGTATGCTCAATTGAGACATTCACAAGAAGGAAAATGCGGTCGGTATGAGAAGGATGCTGGGCATATTGTGGATGAAATGACCCGTCAGGACGCTGGCGTTGGTGCTGATAATGTATGTTCTATGTTTTTTGTGGCTTTGGACCTCTTTTTTGTGTATTATGTTGACAGCTCCTCACTTTTTTTTCTTTTTTTTTGTTATAGGCTGGAGTGGAATCTTCTGGTGTCGATGGAACTAGAGACGATGGGGTTGGTCAGGTATAAATACTCCTGCCATGTCTGTTCTGCCATGCTTCCCTTTTTCTTTGAACTTACATTTCTTTGGTTCCCATATTTTTCTTGTGTACTTCTCTGTTGTGAAGTGTGTACTGCTTGTGCATGGTTGGAGTTTTTTCTTTTTTGGTCGGTACCATCTTATTTCTGTTTTTTGGTTTGTTCTATGCCCGTAGACCGTGTCAAGCTCGTGATGTGCACAAAGAGACTTACGATGGCTCGGGAAGGATGAGGTCTTGGGTGATGCGGTGTCCCCTCTTGATGTTGTAGCTGATAAGGTATAATTGTATTACTTGTTACATTAGTGGGTTATAATCTAATTTTTTGTTGTCTGTTATAAAGTTGATGTACGCTGATATGTTCATCCATATGCATTTTCATTTGCGTATGTTAGCTGCAATAGTTTTACATGTATGATCTTCACTGTTTGACATAAGTGAACTGCAGTTCTTTTTGGCATGCGTGATCCATACTTATTTACATAACTGAACTACAGCGTTTGTCAAATGGAACTGCATTTCTTTTTTTATGTATACGTGGGTTGCAGTTGTAGTTGTGTATGACACACGTGTGTTGGTGTTGTTTTGTAGATGTGGACTGTAGTTGTTATGTGTATGTTGCCAGCAGTCTTTTGACATAAGTGTGCTGTGTGTTGTTGTGTTAGTTATTCCCATGCTTATTTTTGTGTTACTGGGTGTTTTTTAAACTTTCCACAGGTTGGAGAACCAAACGTGGAAGTCCACGTTGATCTGAATCAGGGCAGTTGTGCTGTTGATGGCTGTGCCAGTGTTGATGCTTCTGTTGCCGTTGAGTGTGCAGATCCTTCGTAGCTCAAGGATCCCATGATCTTTGTTCCCACCAGTCGGCATGAAGATTCTGATGTTGGCATTGAAAAGCCACTGGATAATGTTGCCCCTACTGCTAGTGTTGTTTCTTCCCCTGTGTCTATGGTGTCCAATGATGTTCCGGAAGTATTGATAGTGGAGCCTCGTGTAGTTGAAGTATCTAAGGAAGCTGCTGTTGACCAGACTGTTGTAAATTGAGAGAATGCTGATGTTGCTACAGAAGGAAAGTCCAGTGAGGTTGTGGTGGATTCGTCGCAACCTACGCAAGAAAATATTTTGCTCTGTTCTGAAGAACAGCAGCCTAAAGACTCTGACACTGAAGGCAAGAGTTTTTTTTTAAAACGGTGCAGTTTGATGTTTTTCTCATTCATGTTGTTTAATTACTATGGTCTCTGTATTAGATGTTAAGTGATAAGTGAAACTTTGATCTTTTGTCTATGATTTTCAAAATAGCTAGCAGAATTCCCTTATCTTAATATTTAAACTTCATTGTTTGGATAAGTGAAGTTCATTTTTTATTGCAGATGATGAACTCCCTGTTGTGACACCGTCGAGCATTGATCCAGCTCTTCTGAAAAGATACAATGAGTTGTACGCTGTTGTTACAAGGGCTCGGAAGGACAAGAAGAAGAAGTATTGTTTTTTAGAAATTGTTTTGTTCATATGTATTATCTAATTTTGTATTTACCCGCTTTTTATTTGTTGTTATTTTTTATAGTATCTTATGTTTGAGTTTTTCATGAAAAATTCAGGGACATGATTGCTTTTAAAACTGAGATGCGTGATATTAGCATTGGCGAAGTTGGTCAATCCTTTTGGGATAAAGGGATGCTCACTACAAGGCTTGTAGATCTTGGGGTTTCTTTGCTGGTAGATAACTTTAAGAGATCTCCGACAATGGTTGTCCCGTACCATATTTGTGTAAGAATACAAAAAATTTTGTTTAATTTTTTTCATTTTATTTTCTGATTTTGTGCGACGACTTGTTTTGCTTATTTGATTTTTGGTTTTGATTTGGTAGACAAATATTTGGAATGGTGGTACTGTAGGCAGGAGTGTTAAATTGATGTTCTCTTCAAAAGCCGAGGAGCGTGTTGATAAAAAGGATATGGTGAGAGACTTTTTATGTGTATTTTGTCTGTTTTGTTTTTATAGCGTTCTGTTTTTTCTTGTTATAATAATTTTATTTATTTATTCATGTTTCCAACAGGTCCTTTTTGCAACTTTTGATCCGCCAGATACGAGGGATGGTGTTGGTCATTATTGTGTAGTTGCGTTAAATGTGAAAGAAAGGCGGTTTGAATTTCTTGACTCGCTCAACAAACCTGGCAGCCCTGATGCGGTCAGGGTTTTTAGGAGGATGGTTAAAAATATCAAGTATGCATGGAAAGAAGGTAGCTTGAGTTCTGATGAGCCGCTAAATCCTCCCACACTTGATGGATTTGTGTTGAAACATGTCATTGTCCCAATGCAGCCAAATGGGTGCGTTCTTTACAGCCCTTCTGTGTCATACCGCTCAAGTTTTTTTTTCACTTAATTTACGTGAAACTGATGTTTTTATTCTTTTATTGCAGGCATGATTGTGGATTCTATATGTTTCAATTCTTGCAGACATGGGATGGTGTTCGAGTTGCTAAGTTTGGGGTGGAGCACATTGGCTACATCAGAAAGGCCATGCTCTATAGCTGGTTAACATCAAGGAAGTGTTGCCTTGATTTAACATCACTTCCAATTTTTGCAGATAAAGTTTGTTTTATTGAACTTCTTCATCCTCGCTTTATTTTATTTTTGACTACTGCTTGGTTCCGCTTCTTTATGGGCAAGTGGGCTGCATTGTTATTTTTATATGTGGGTTGCATTGCTGTATACAAGTGCGGGCTGCATTGCTGTAGAGGAGTGGGCTGCATTGTTATTTTATATGTGGGCTGCATTGCTTTTATACAAGTGTGAGCTGCATTGATGTAGATAAGTGGGCTGCATTGTTATTTTATATGTGGGCTGCATTGATGTAGATAAGTGAGCTGCATTGTTATTTTATATGTGGGCTGCATTGCTTTTATACAAGTGTGTGCTGCATTGATGTAGATAAGTGGGCTGCATTGTTATTTATATGTGGGCTGCATTACTGTAGATATGTGGGCTGCATTGATGTATACAACAGTGGGCTGCATTCTATTTTTTCTCTATACATGTTTTTAGGTTCTTGTGTTTTGTACTGAGTGCTTCCATGTTTTTTCTGCACGTTTTTAGGTTTTGATTGGGGGCTTCATGAAGGCTGTACGTCATTGTTTGAGTCCCATGGTTCTGCTGTGGTTATGGAGGATTGTGTCATTGAAATCTCTCCAGATATTACTGGTTTGAACACAAATGTGGCGTCTGGACCTGATGGTGGAAGACCTAGCTCTCCACATGATGTATATGATGTTGATGATGATGATTTTGTTACACCGTGTGCACGTGTAACTAGGACTAGGAGTGCAGCAATTAATCGTCCTCTTTGGATGAGGTTGAAGTATTTTCGAACAAGAGGGCAGGTGAGAGGGCTTTTAAGTTGAGATGCTCTATAGAGAAATTGAAGCCTCCGAGGTTCAGATATATGGATGAGGCGATTAAAATAAAGGATCTTGTTCTCAGCAAAGATTTTGTAACCAAACACCGCGAGTAAGTTTTTTATGTGATGCGTGTGCCCTTTCATGCTTTTTGTGTGTTTTGATTTTAGTTCTAATTTTATTGATCCCATCTGTGTATGTTTACTGCAGGAACGCGTTCTTTATGGTGCATGGTCCTTTTGTTGATGATGTCGATACTTACAATTTCGACTATATTTATGATACATTTGGCAAAGGAGCTCTAATGGATTCGTATATCATGGATTTTGTTATCAAGTACTGGAAGCAAGACCCTGAATTGGGTTTAGCTTATCAATCCGGTGAACGTTTGCTACTTTCACCTTTATTTCTCACGGTAAACGCTTCTTTGTCATTCTTTCCTACTGACCTTTGGCTTTTTCATGTCCATGCCTCGCTTGCATTGTTTATTCTTTTTTTCATGTCCTTTTTTGTTCTTTTTTGTGTACAGTACGTTCTTCAAATGGAAACCTCTGTGGCGAGAGATAATGACGGAAATCCTGTGTTGCCACTTGTGCATAGCTCGTTTGTTTTAGAAGATGCAGCTAATAAGTTCAAATTTTTTGTGAGCAATCAAGCGCAAACCTGTTGGATGCAAAACTGGTAAATTCATTGTTTTTTGTCATTTATTCTTCCTGGTTTGTTGCATTTCTTTTTGTAGTTATTTTTGGAACAGTGGTCCTGGTGGTACGTGTCGAAAGTACTTTTGATTTCATTTTTTTATGCGAACAGATTATGATGTCGCGATTCAAGGATGGTCATTATTCCTTATACACGATGAACCAGCATCGCCAGACCCTTGATATCCATGACAAGAGGGAAGTACACCGCCATCCCGATGTCACAATAAGGTGGCGCAGGACTGACTACCACGCAGATTGCACTGAAGTGGTATGTTATTTTTTCTTTGCCAACCGTAAAGCTTTCTTTGTGTTTCTCCCACTGTATTTTTTTATAAACTGCAATTGTTTATATAGTGAACTTCAACATATGCGCGACAGGACTGCATTTTTCTCACGTGCACTTAAAAGAGGGATTGTTTAGATGTTTGAGAGCAACTTTTTTTTGGGTTCGTTTGAATATCAACTTTTTGATCCGTGATGTTGTTATTCTTACCTTGTGCTTCTTTTTTGCCGATGAGGAGGATGACTCATTCTTTGAAGGTGATTTATGGTGAAAAATGTATAAATCGAAGAACCTTCTGGTGGGTTAAATTGGCAGAGAAGCCATCTTACCCGGTCGTGCCAGCGCAGGGAGCAAATGAGTGTGGGATCTATGTTCTGAGGATGGCGCAGTTGTATGACGGCCAACGTCTAGTTGAGAAAATTTTGAAATCCGACGTACCAGCTTCTCTGTTTTCTTTTTACTTTTTTGTTCTTTATGACAACCTTTTTTTAATCACTGGTTTGCATTTGTATTCTTTTTTTCAGCCTCTTCTTTGAAGATTGGAAGGCGGAGTACATGTTCCAGCTGCTGTTCAATCCTTTGAACATGTTGTGTTATGAAGACATGCCTCTTGAGTTACGTGAACTGATTGCGGACCTCGGGCTCACTTCCCTGTGGCAATCACGGACGTAGTCGCAGACGCAGTAACAGTCATTTGGGGCACTGTTTTTCTACTGGGTGCAAAAGGCTGTGCGTGGATAATAGCTAGGTTTTGATGTTGTGTTTTGTGTGTGCTGACTATGTATGAAAAAGACTTTTTTGTCGGTGTGTTTTCTTCTTGTTCGTTTATGCGGCAGTGCATCTGGATGAATTTGTATATGTATGTGTATTTTTATATCAATAACTGATACAATATATATAAGTGTATAATTTTATTTTTTGTTGACTACCACGGTCTATGCGAACTGGCATTTTTGTCACGCTTATATGTATGATATGTGTTCGATGAACTGTATCACATTTGAAGCTGAACTTCTTTGTCCAATATAAGAGAACTGCATTTTTTTTGGCATTCAAGCAAAGTGTTGCACGTGTGTGCATGCCGAAACTGCATTGCTTTATGACACTGAACTGCTTTTTTTGGTCAGAACAGAAAACACATTACTTTTTGCCTATAGTTGCGGTTTGTAGTTGGTTTTTTATTTGTTTGTATGTTAAGGTACATGGTGGGTGGGGGTTTGGGGGGGGGGTCCGCCCCAAATTTTTTTAGTTGTCTATATTTTTTTGTATTGTTCTTATGCGCCTCGTGCGTTAAGCGCGAGGCCGAGCAGGGGTGGGGAGGGAAGTCGTGACCCCTCCACATCCCCTCGCGAGGCCGAGCCTCGAACGAGCCGGAGCAGCAGCGACGCTGCCGCGGCGACGCATGCGTGGCGAAGTCCGCTATACCCCGTCGCCCCTGTCTATCTTAGGGTGTGGGGGTGGTTTTGTCTTAGCGTCCTTTGATGGAAAAAACATAATGTCCGCCTGCTTTGTCAACCTAGCGCCTTGCATGCGTTAGCGCGAGGTCGGCGAGGGTGGGGAGGGGGTCGTGACCCCTCCATATCCTCGCGAGGCCGAGCCTGAACGAGCCGAGCAGCGGGCGACACGGCTTACCGCGGCGCCGCATGCGTAGGCGAGTCCGTCATACCCCGTCGCCCCCTGTCTATCTTAAGGTGTGGGGGGGTGGTTTTTGCGCGCGTCCCCTTTGATGGATAAAACAGAATGTCCGGACTGCGCCTGTCAACCAAGCGCACTGCGTGTGTTAGCGCGAGGCCGAGCAGGGGGTGGGGAGGGGGGGTCGTGACCCCCCCTCCACATCCCCCTGCGAGGCCGAGCCTGGAATGAGCCGGAGCAGGCGGCGACGCGGCTTGCCGCGGCGCCGCATGTGTAGGCGAGTCCGTCATACCCCGTCGCCCCCCTGTCTATCTTAGGGTGTGGGGGGTGGTTTTTGCGCGCGTCCCCTTTGATGGAAAAAACAGAATGTCCACACTGCGCCTGTCAACCAAGCGCACTGCATGCGTTAAGCGAGGCCGAAAGGTGGAGGAGGGGGGTCGTGACCCCCTCCACATCCCTCGCGAGGCCGAGCCTGAACGAGCCGGCCGGCGGCGCGGCGCTGCTTGCCGCGGGCGCCGCATGCGTAGGGCGAGTCCGTCTATACCCCGCCGCCTCGCCTATCATAGGGTGTGGGGTGGTTTTTGCACGCATCCCTTTGATGGAAAAAACAAAATGTCCGCCTGCTTTGTCAACCAAGCGCCTTTGCATGCGTTAGCTGGCCGGCGAGGGATGGGGAGGGTGTGGCCCCCTCCACATCCCTCGCGAGGCCGAGCCTGAACGAGCCGGATCAGGCGGCGACGCTGCTTGCCGCGGCGCCACATGCGTTGGCAAGTCCGTCATACCCCGTCGCCCCCCTGTCTATCTTAGGGTGTGTGGGGGGGGGGTGGTTTTTGCGCGCGTCCCCTTTGATGGAAACAACAGAATGTCCGCGACCCCCCCTCCACATCCCCCTACGAGGCCGAGCCTGGAACGAGCCGGAGCAGGCGGCGACGCGGCTTGCCGCGCCCGCATGCGTAAGCGAGTCCGGCTATACCCCGCCGCCTGTCTATCTTAGGGTGTGGGGGTTGGTTTTGTCTTGGCGTCCTTTGATGGAAAAAAGCGAATGTCCGTGACTGCTACCGTCAACCAAGCGCCTTGCGTGCGTTAAGCGAGGCAGCGCAGGTGGGGAGGGGTCGTGACCCCCTCCACATCCCCCTGCGAGGCCGAGCCTGGAACAAGCCGGATCAGGCGGCGACGCGGCTTGCCGCGGTGCCGCATGCGTAGGCGAGTCCGTCATACTCCGTCACCCCCTGGTCTATCTTAGGGTGTGGGGGGTGGTTTTTGCGCGCGTCCCCTTTGATGGAAAAAACAGAATGTCCGCACTGCGCCTCTCAACCAAGCGCACTGCGTGCGTTAGCGCGAGGCCGAGCAAGGCGTGGGGCTCTTGTCGTTCTTCATTTATGTGTTGGGGCCCTTGACATTTGTACTGCTTTCACCAACGTTGAGTACCGCACTTCGTGTACCAAGTGTTTGTGTTGGGGCCCGTGTCGTCGTTCTTCATTTATGCATGTACTGCACTTCACGGGTACACTTGTTGAACTGCCTTATGTTGGTTCTGTGAACTGTATTGACGTTTGTTTAGAAATGTACATGGATTATATTTTTTTAGATATATCACTTGTGTATATACTTGTTCTAATGCAAACTAATTTCTGCGAAAGCAATTCATCACAAGCAAACTTACATTGTTTTTATAAAAGAAATATTCGATATGAAGCAACGGACATTATGGAAATCTTGCATACATGAAACAAAGAACACCACAACGCTTAAAGTAAAGTGAGACTAAACACAGCTCAATAGCGAATCCGACGAAGGTGTACTCATCATTCATCAGGAATTTGTCTAGTTCCATTGGCCTGCAATATATTTGTATAGAGTGAATATATTTTATTTCTTTAGAACTAGCAATGTTTTTTTTGTGTTTTTCTGAAACTGAACTGCAATATGGATATCTGAATCTGTTGCATTGAGCAGTTGCTAATACTTTGTTCAGCATAACTATTAAATCTGATAATAGATTGCATAAACAATGCATGTTTTGTGTATGCTTGTATTCCTGAACCTAATTTCATACATGTTTTGTATGGTAATGTTGTAGTGAAGAAACTATAATTAAACTGAGTGTATTGCTAGATAATTTCATTCAAGAATTGTACCCTTGAGTGACATACATGGAGCAAGATCAAAACTGTCAATAAATTCATATGCCACGCTTTTTCAAGAATGAGAACCAAAGTTTAAATATTATGGCAATTGTAGTGAAGAAAATTTAAAATCAACATTGACAAGCAATAGTTATTCTTGCCTGTCTTTAGCTGCAGATATGTGGTAGACAAGGCATTCTTTTTCTACGCATAGCTGTAGCACCGCTGCCTGCTGTGGCAACTCGTAGTGTGTGTACTCAACATCAACGCCGACTAGTTTGACGGGCATTCCACCGAGCTTCCTCCTGAACGTGGACAGCATCTTGTCCACGTCTTTGCCCTTGCTTGTGCAAAGGACGTGGAGCTTGTGATTGCCGTGGAGGTGGACGTCGTGGAGCTCCACAGTGTACTTGCTTGCTGCTTATGCAGAGGTCCATCCGCCATGATTCTCGTGTGTTCTCTGGTGTTTGTTATAGAGAGAGAGGTTAGTGAAAGGAAGAGCGGAGAATAAGATCCAATTGGGTTTTTTGGGGGGACAAAGCAGTTGTGTTTTCTCCTCTGCTCTCCTTGACAGGACGTGGGAGAGGTGGAGCGGGGCGGTAGTGTGGTGGGGCTCTGTTTTAAGTTTACGTGGCAACCGCCGACAGTTCTGCTATGAGGAGGCTCTTGCTAGTGCGTTGGAAATCCGGAACGTCGTCGCCTCTTTTTCATGATTAAATCAATGTATTGACGCCTTATCGAGAAAATGTGATGATTGTGTTTTTGGTCAATTGTCCAAGTCAGTGCACTTCTTTTCTACTGCATTTAACTGCTCATGTCCACGTAGTGTACTGCAGTTTGATTCACACAGATGTACTTTTTTTTCTTCTCTTGATGGTGTTCTTTCTTTTCTTTTCTTGATCTTTGTGGTAATACAGCGTTTGTGTGGATGGAGGGTAATGTGGCTAGGGGTTGTCGGAGTGTTTTGGTTAAGTAACAGGGCTGCATTCTTTTTTCAGCCATACTGCATTGCAGAGAGAAGATAACTGCAATTCAGAAAAAAATAGTTTGTGCTTCCACGTGGAGAACTGCGTTGTTGTACGTCGCTGACTGCATCTGTACGTTGACATTGGGCTTCCTGCGTTTTATTTATTAATATTCTTATAGTGCCGACGCACATTTTATTTTGTTTGTTGTTATTCATTTAAGAAATGTTTGACATTTTTTCTTTTTAATGTTTTATTTTTGAACGTATTGTTTTTTCTTAGTGGGCTTTGTTGGCCCTGTGTTCTGGTAGTGATGACGCAATTGGGCCAGGTCGGCCTGTGAGCACACGCCTGGTTCCTGTTTCGCTGTGTGTGAGTCCTAACGTTTAGTCCCACCTCGCCCGCGGAACGCACGCCAGACCTGTTTATAAGCGTTGGCGAGGCATACTGGTCGAACTCCTCTGTATACTTATCTGGGCGCTTATACACGGCGCTCGCTGCTATATGCTCTATTACCTGTGGGCCCATGTGCAACCGACCCCATGCACTGTGACTCAGAAGGGCTCGCCTTCTGTGGGTGTGGACCTATTACGAGACTGGCTGGGGCCGGTGTCACCTGGGTGGTCAATTTTTTTTTCTTTTTATATTTCTGCCCTGTGTTTTTTTTCAATGTTGGAGTGTGCACTGCATTGATCAGTGTTCTGTACTGCATTGTATACGCACTGCGTGCTGCATGTATAGTTGTCATTTTTTTTGTTTCCGTATTTTTGCTATCAGTTAATCTTTTTTCCCAATGTATGGGAGTTCACTGCTTTGTAAATCATACTGTATTGAATTATTTTACGTGTTTTGCGTTTTTCTATTTGTGTTTTTGCTCTTATGTATTCCTTTTTTCAAATTTATGTTCGTGCACTGCTTTGTTGGGTATGTTAAGACTTCATTCGACAAATTGAGTGTCTTGCATTAAATCTTAACTTACCTTTGCATCAAATGCCCTGTTTGCATTCTCAGACGACATTTTCATCACCAGCAAACTAAGTTGAACAGAAAGTAAACTAACATAATCAGAGTTCATCATTACAAAGCGATTCTGCATGGCAAGCAAACTAGGTTCAGCACACAAGCAAACTAACGATACATAAGCAAACAACACAAAGCAAATTTGATGATAATTCTAAAAGAACGCTGGCAGTCAGGCTCTCCCCATCCCCAGCTGCTCCTAGCGCGCTTATTGTGTGGCTCCTCCTTCTCCAGCTTTGCACGGCGAAGGCCGTCCTGGGTGAGGGTGATGCGGTTCCATATCTCGTACGCTGCGTAGGCGTCCTTTGCCGCGTACTCGATGTGCCTCCTGGACAGAGGCAGGATGGCCCAGCGCTGGTGCTCGGCGTCGGTGATCTTCTTCTTCATGTTGTTGTAGTAGTCGTCGATGAGCACGCCGGAGACGTCTCCGAGGGAGTCCAACGGCTTGGTTGCGTCGGGCACCCTCCACTCCTTCTGGATGTCGACGAAGTTGGCGACCTCCAGTTTGACGCGCTCGAGCCTGGTTTTGTCGCCGTCGATGGAGAAGCCTGCAAAGGTGTACCTGGGGTCGGCGAGGAAGTTGTCGAAGACGGTGCACCTTTCAGTGTCGCTCATTTGGAAGAGCAGCACCGGGTGATTCTTGCCGATGGAGAGCTGGCAGAGGGCGGGTTTCTAAGTCGCTTCAGGGTCGTTGTCGTACTCGAGATCAATGCCGACGATCTTGTGGCGCTGGAGGCTGAGGTGGCGCTCGTACTGCGCGAGGGTGATCGCCATCTGCTTCTTGTCGTTGGTGTGGATGACGTGCAACTTGGTGTTGTCGTGCGCCTCCACGGCGTTGTCGCCCTTGTACTCGTCGGTGAACGTCATCGCCGGTGGTGGGAGCGCAATGGATACTTGTGTTGTTGTGGATGAGAAGGCCTTTGGCAGGGGTCTGAATTTAAGGGGAAGGCGCAGGGTGGGATGGCCTCGTCGGATGAACTGCACGATCGCGCTGATGATGCGGTTGTGCGGATCGTGGGTTGGTTTTGCATCTGTGATCGTGGGCTTGTGGTGATGGAACTGCTCCGATCGGGTTTTGCATCTCTTTTGCTTTTTTTATCATGTACTGCACTTCATGCACACATATACTGAACTTCCTGGTACGAATTTGGAGAACTGCACACATAAAATGGTGTGTGGATTATAATTTTTCAGAGTATTATTTTCTAACGATCTGCGATTTTGTTCGTGGGAATTGCTGCAGTCAAAGTACACCTTCTTTTTTTGCTCCTTTTTCTTGGGTAACATAAGCCTTTATTGATTGTCCTTTATTCTTGGGAACATAATTTCCATTAAGTCCCCTTTAATTTTCGGTTTTGACCTTTTTGCATTCCTCTTGTATAAATGAAGGCTAACTTATACCCATCCTTTGCATTTCATTTCTCCGCTAGTTGCAAGTTCTCTCCTTTCTCCAGCCTATTATTATTTTTTTGCTCTTCTAGATTTCTGTTGCGATGGCTCCAGGCCCCTGTGCGTATCTCTTCTGCTGCGGCCATGGTTGTGGTGTGCCGACGCACTGCAATTGTTCAGCTTGCTTGCAGGCCCGTCGTGCTCGACGTGGTGGGAAGGTGTTGTGCCGAACTGGGCGAGCCGAGCAGCTTGCATATGGTACAATATTCACGGAAGGATTGGATATGGGCCAGATCAACATTTCTGCGTTCTATTCTGCCTTGATTCGGTGTGCCCTTGGCTGCACGAGTCCTTTTGTCCATCAGCTTACGCCAACAGATGTGGAGACTCACTACAAGATGGTATGTTTCGTTAGATATGATTTTTTTCTTTGTGTTTTTTTGTATAATTCCATTGCATTCTGAACTTGTAGTATTTTAGGAACGCACTTTTTCTTTTGTTTTTGAAGTGTCTTTGCAATGTGTTCTTATTTCTTGTTTTTATTTTTATGCTTGTGTGCATGTAGCTTATGTTTTAGTTTACATGGTTACAATATGTGAACTGCTTATATATTAGCTGAGCACTACATATTTCTACATTTTTCCCAATTTTTTTTGTGTGTACTACATGTAGCTGGTCTATAGTACTGCATGATAGTTCGAAACGTACTGCATATTTGCAAGTTCCATGCTGCATATTGAAATGCGTTTTATATGTACTACTCGTTGGACTGTTGTGCACTTGATCTATCTCTGTGCACAGTATGAGAATTGTACTGCTAGTTTCGTTCTCAAACAGTTTTATTATTTTTTACAGAAAATTCCTAAACGAGCTGTTAGGTATGTCCGGCTCAAGAAGAAAGGAATTCTTCAAGTTGTTCTTGGTAATGGATACCTTCAACCAGCCAAGTACACTGTAGGCGTTGACGGGCGGCTGTGTCTGCACAAAGGGTGGAAGGAATTTGTCATTGATAGTGGCCTGAAGTCTGAGCAAGTTGTTGTCCTCAACTTCTTTGAACTCGAGGATCGTACGGTTAGAATCACGTTTGACGTGATTGGCTAAGGTTATGAGGTTGATTTGTAATAAGTACTTTCGCGTGTTGAACGCTTCATCTTTTTTGATGTGTTTTGTAACAAGCACTTTTGTTATCTGAACCACTTCAATTATTATTCAGTGGGAAATTTGTGTTTACATGGTTACAATATGTCAACTGCTTATATGTTAGCTGAGCACTACATGTTTCCACATTTTTTCCCAATTTGCATGGTGTGTACTACATGTAGTTAGTCTATAGTACTGCATGATAGTTCGAAGCGTACTGCATTTTTGCAAGTTTCATACTGCATATTGAAATGCTTTTTATATGTACTACTTGTTGGACTGCAGCGAGCTAACAGCATTTTTTACATGGTTTTTGAATCAAAATGTGTCAATGTTTTACTCAAGACTGCTATATATATATGGTATACTCTATATACCATTTTCTCTTTTACATGGTTTAGTTGAATAAGTCATAGTCAACGAGAAATTTGTGTTTACACAAAATTTAAACTGATACATAAGTCATAGAGATAAGCAAACTGCTATGCATACGATTAATTTATTGTCTGTTCATCTATTTGGTCGTTAACCTGCTGCTTCTGCACGGTGTTTGGAGCGTGTCTAATGTCGCACTTTCTTTTGTTTTCCATGGCGGTGTTGCTGGTTCTTGTCTCTGCACCTTCGTGTTTGTAGCCCCCCGGTGTGCTGGTTGATGGCTGCTTTGGTTTTCCAGCGCTGTGGACTGCATCCTTCTTTGCTCCCAGCGTCTTTGGTTGATGGCTGCTTTGGTTTTCCAGTGCTGTGAACTGCATCCTTCTTTGATCCCCGCGTGCTGGTTGATGGTGGTTTTCATTTTCCAGTGCTGTGAACTGCATCCTTCTTTGCTCCTACCTTGTTTTTTGAAAGTCGTGTTGTTCTCGGTTTTTTCTGTACAGCAGTATTTCCTTGTGGTGGTCTTGTTGACACTATTTCTTCATGTTCTTCATCCTCTTCACTCTCTTCAGTCTCTTCACTCTCTTCTTCCTCTTCATCATATTCATCATATGTTTCTTCATACGCCACTGTTTCTTCAGTTTCTTCACGTTCTTCGTCCTCTTCACTCTCTTCTTCTTCCTCCTCTTCTCCATCTGTTTCTTCATAAGCCATTTCTTCTTCAGTTCTGTCATCATCTTCTTCTTTGATCTCACCTTCTTCGTCTTCCTCATTTTCTGATCTTTTTCTTTTTCTTTTGGGGCAGGTTCTTGAATTGTGTCTCTTCCTCTTTTTGCAGATGCTACAACGTCTCGGTTTCGTCCATTTCTTAGTGTTGTGAGTGGAATTTCTCTTTTGTTGTGCATCTCCATGTCCAAGTTTTTCTTGTTCATTTCTTTTTGTACACATCCTGGAATTGTGGCCGCTGATTTCATTACATGTCTTGCACCTTCTTATTCCCAGTGGGTGACCATCCTTTATCCATTTCAGTCGTGGCTTCTTGTTTTGTCATCATTTTTATCCTTGCATGCCACCTTTTTCTGGGTTGCATCTCCCCCTTTCTTCCTTCCTCTTGTGTTTGAAACAGGAGGTGGAAGAAATGTTTCCTTTTTGATAGCACCAGTTCCGATGTGTTCAGTATTTTCTACTTGCTCGGCATTATTGTCATGCTGGGATTTCTCTGCTTGCTTTAGTTTTGCTGCTTCTTCTTCTTCTTCGTTGAGCACGTCAACTTCCTCTATCAGTGCCCTCATACCAGACAACGCTCTGTGGCACCCAGCATCGGACCTTGTCGCTCTGTTTGCAAGGTCCAATGATGTTTCTGTCAGCAATTTTCTACGGCAAAAAAGCAAGGTTCCATCTGGTGCTGTTTGTTCGTAGTCTCTTCCGTCAAACGTTGCATCTGATCTTGCGTTACGGGTGTATCTTTTCATGATGTACACCTCAGGAATGTTGAGTACTCTCAAATGAGAAAGCATGCATAAGACATGGACGCAGAAGAGGCCTTCAGACAAACACATGATTTTTTTTGTTCGTAAGTGAACTGCATGAAATTAGTAAACATATATATTTTTTCATTATTTGTTCATTTTTTAAAGAAGTGAACTTCATTTGGTTTTGTGAATTACACATGCATATGTACTTTTAAAGTTCAGTAAGTTAGCTTTCGTGCATGACTATGAGAATCTATAATTTTTTTTGCTAGGAGTCTCACCTGTGTTTGTCCAGAGTTTGCACTCACATTCGTAGACACCTTTCTCTTCATCGGCGACCACTTGGAAATTATGCCTTGCCCAGTCAAATGCATCCGATCTATTGTAGTGGTGTACGAGATACTTTGTCGGGTTCTCAGGGCACCGTTACGCTCGAATGCAAGTGCTACGGTAGAGTGTTTCTTTGAAATCTGCAAACACCGCCTTGTATACACTTTTGATAGCTGAACTTCAAGCCAAACTTTGTTGTTGTTTTTACCTCTCGATTGCATGATCACAAATGCAATCATTACGATCCAAAGAAATGAAAAAATTGTTTGTTTTTGTAGTCATATTTTTAAGCAGTTTTTGATTGACATTTTGTTTACCTCATTCGCTACTGTCTCTACGTGCTCGACGGCCTTCCTGGTCTGAATGCACTTGTCCACCTGCTGAGCAAACAGATGGAGATCATGCTTCTCCCTGACAAAATTTTTCTTCAGTATGCGGTTCATGCTCTCGCTTCTCTGCGTGGAAGTCATCCGAGCACAGAAAATTTCCTTGTAGTAAGCTGAGACCCACTCGTGCCTGTCATCCCACAGTGAATTCATCACTTCGTCGTCTTGCAAGTTGTACCTCTGAATGAGGTTCTTCCATGCTCGTTCAAATTCTGACGGCATTAGTGGGTGGTTCAGCACTGCATTGAGTTCGTCCTTGAGCTTCTCGTGCGCCTTATACAGCAAGGCGAGGTGGTCCTTGTACTTCTTCATGATATGCCACCGACACAGCATATGCAGAGTTTGTGGGAGGATAGTTTTTAATGCTGCCTTCATCGAAGAACACTGGTCTGAGAAGAAACAAACAGTGTTTTTTATTAAGTTGTTTGTGTGTCTGCAAGATAGATGGAAGAAATATAAGTGCACAAAACAAAACAAAACGTAAGTATGCAGGTGTTTTTTATTTTTTGTACCTGTGAGCATGCAGATTGGCAGCTTGTTGTTCATACACCTCAGAAAGGTTTTGAAAACCCACTCAAATGATGGTATTGTTTCATCTCGCACGAGTGCAACATCAAATATGGTGCTTTGTAGATGATGGTTCACCCCCACAAACACTCCCAGAGGCATGTGGAATTTGTTAGTTTTATAAGTCGTGTCAAATGTAACGCAGTCTCCAAAATCTTCATACGATCCTCTGCAACTTGCGTTCGCCCAAAAGACGTTTCTTACATGGTTATCTGCATCAACGTCATAATCATAGAAGAACTCTGGGTTTATCTTTTGCATTTTCTCGAAGAAATTCAGAAGTTTCTTGACATCATCTTTAGACTCTTCTCTGGCAAACTTTTGTTTCCTGCATTCTCAGAGACAATGCAAACTTATCTCACCAAACAGGGAATAATTACAGACAGAATGCTCAAGAGATATGATCTGTTACGTGCTTACCTGTTTACCCAGTCGCCGTTAGTATGTACCATGTACTGCAGACCACCGGACATACGCGACAGTGTCAACATCATCTGAGCATGTGTGTGGTTGTCCAGTTGCATGTCTTTCACTAACTGGTCTATCAAAGGATCGTCTTTTTTGTGCGATCGCATGTGCAGAAGCATCCCGGGGCTTTCCAGCATCTTGTGATTGTGGTTGAGTTGAACCATTTCTATCACAAATTTGCCATCCTTCCTTTTTTTAACTCTAATCTTTGCATTGCAGCCAATCCATTTTGATGTCTTTTGACGTACCCGGTGATAATCTGACACAGCCTGCTTGTGGACCCCTTCTCTTGAGCAGACAATGTAGGCATTTGTCCTGTGTTTTGCCCTCTTGTGTATACCAAACCCTGCACATCTTGCATAATTGTTGTAAAAGTCCCATGCCTTTTCGTACGTGGTGAACTTCATTCCAGCAGCAGGTACGAGGTTGAGCGGCATGTTTTTATCCTGCATTAATTGAAATGCTATATGAGAAAATTTGTTCTGTTCTGTTTTTTGAATACGAGTAGTGCATACGAAGTTTAATAAAGCATTTGCAATGTTCCTAGCCAAAGCTCACAAGAAATATCGATTGTGCCTTTGCAATGTTCTCTGTATGGACTGTAACTATTTTTTTTCAGACCATAAACTTACATGTGTGTACAGTCGTTCGCCTGATGGTGTTTGCAGCTCGCCGGTTGTATTGGACATGGCGGGGTTATAGCAGATGTGTGTAGTTGAGGATCTCGCGGCGGTAACAGTGAGGAGGATTTGCTGCTGTTTACTTTTGACCGAGGCACCGTTGGTGGTCGCAACGTCGAAGTTGATGCAGCAGGTCTGGTTGGAGCTCTGTTTTTCGGTGCAGCAGGTGGACGCTGAGCTCTGTTTTGGGGTGCGGCAGGTGGACGTGGTGGTAATCCAGTGTTGTGACGATGTCTCGGTGGATTGGTTTTAAAATTTTGGAGCAGTGCCACATCATCATAGACATAATCATCATCTGCTGCAACATCGTGTTCAACTGCGTCATCATTATCTGTTCGGACATGCTGTCCAAACGTAGTGAACTCGTGCTTATACTCTGGGTTGAGAACTGTTATTGGCTCATCTTCATCGTCATCGTCTTCATCATCGCTTTGGTGAGTGCCTTCCCAGACGAATGTGACATCATCGTCATCTTCAACTACATCTTCTTCCTGGGAAAAATCTTCTTGTGGAGAGTACTGCACCCTGTTTGTCGTCGTGAAGAATCCATGAGGAATCTCAGGGGTAACCCAGCCAGTATCTCTGTCAGAAGAATATCCACTCTTCTGAAAGTTGTTGTTCTCGGTCTTTGTCAATTATGCGCGACATTTTGTATCCGATGAACGTCATCTCCTCGCACAAAATGACCGAGCTGCATTGTCGTGTTAAATGAACTGAATCATGCGAATCGCAATGTGTTCAAAATGGTACCTGCCGAAGCAATGCACGGTGATCGCATCACCCCTCAAGGTGAACCAAGCAACCGTGACCGCATCGTTATAATGTAATGAACCTATACAAGCGCATCGCATTTCCCCCACAACGAACTGAAGCAACCGCACTGCATAAGTTTTGTACTGCATAATCACGCGCTGTACTGCTTGTATTGATTTGTCTATGATAACTACACTGCGATGGTTTAGGAAGTGCACTGCTTACCTCGTGATGCAGTGATTTCTTGCGTTTATAGGAGGAAGTTCCCTTCTCGTCCTCCTGCACAACTTTCACGTTCGCCCGTGCAGTCCACTTGCCCTTCAGAAGTTCATGGGCGGTCTGGACGTTGCTCAATGTGAACGGGGAAGGAGGATTTGCTCTGAAGGTTGATGCAGACTTATTCCAAGAAGCTACAGTGGATGAAGCAACCTTGCGCACACTCCTCCTTGCTCGAATTGGTTTGATGTCGAGGCAGCACCAATCCACATCTGATGAATTACAGCTAATTGCAGGCCCTGAGGAGTTCGGTGGCGGCGCTACCGAGCTGCTGTCGTGGAAGAAGGCCGATAGGCTGGTGTTGCTTTCAGTTCCTGCCATGAAGAAGGCCGAGAGGCGACGGGCGGCGTCGCTGCCTGGCCGCCCTGAAGAAGGCCGGGAGGGAGGCGGCGTCATCGCCGGCCCGCCATGAAGAAGGCCCGGAGGGAGGGGCGGCGTCGCTCGAGGCCGCCGCCCAGAAAGCGGGAGGGAGGGCGGCATCTCTCCCAGCCGCCGCCACCAAGAAGGACGGGAGGGAGGGCGGAGGTTAGCCTAAAGGCTACCGCCAGTAGAAGGTCGGGAGGGGAGGGGCGGCGGCGCGATCTGTTGGTGGTGTGCAGAATAAGGTGTTTTGGTGTGCAGAATAAGGTCTTAAGGGGTGTTATCACAATAGACCCACCCTATATATATATATATATAAGAGAGATATAATATATAATAAGTAATGATAAAATAAATATAAATTAAATATAATATATATACAATATATAGTCGGGAAAGGATCGCACGCGCGGGAAAAAGCGGCCGGGCGGGCGCTAGTTTTGGCGCGCGGCGTCTGGCGCGCTTTATAAAATCCAATGCCCTCCCACTGCTCTATGCCTTGCCACCGCTCTCTCCCCACTCTTTCTTGCCTCGCCGCTGTCGGTGTCAAAACAGGCAGATCTCGGGTAGGGGGTCCCGAACTATGTGTCTGAGGATCAATAGTTATAAGGGACGATGGGGACATGATGTTTACCCAGGTTCGGGCCCTCTTAAAGGAGGTAAAACCCTACATCCTACTTGATTGTATTCAATGACTATAGGAGTTACAAAAGTTGATCTACCTCGAGATCATAATGGCTAAACCCTAGCTGTCTAGCCTATGAGAATTCTGATAGCCTCCATGGACTAAACCCTCCGGTTTGTATACACACCGGAGGGGCCTAGGGTTGTAGAAAGTCGGTTTGCAGAGGAAGAAAATGTTACATCCGGACACCAAAACTTGCCATTCACGCATATAGTAGTCCTACCCGAACACAGGGGATAATCTTCGGCTTTTATCTTCATGGCCCATCAGTTCGGCCCATATTGAATAGGTCGTGCACCCGAGGACCCCCTAATCCAGGACACCCTCAGTAGCCCCCGAGCTTGCCTTCAATGACGATGTAGTATCCGTCTTATGTCTTCGGCATTTGCAAGGCAGGTTCTTCATGGCCCATCAGTTCGGCTTTGTGTGTGTGTGTGGTGTGTGTGTGAGAGAGAGGGGGAGAGGAGGAGGAGAAAGTGCATGTGTGACAAAGACACAAAGAGTGTGTGTGCGAGAGTTATCACCATAAAATGAGGCGAGAGTGTGTGTGTGCACGATCGAGAGGGAGTGTCTCAAGAAGGGATGAAAAATCTACATAGATACAAAGGGCGCGCGAGAGAGATGTACGAGATAGTGGAAGCATGAGTGCTAGGGTGTATAAACCTATCTGGAGGCTAGTCGATCAATATTTGTGAGAGAAACACGAGTCAGGGGTGCGAAAGCGAGAGTTTTGTGTGTGTGAGAAAGAGACGGTAGTCGGGAAGGGGAGTGGAACCAGGAGTTGTGTGTGTGTGTGAGAGAGAGAGAGAGAGAGGGGAGTTTGTCTGATCAGTAAACAAATGAATAATGTCAGTTTTATAACTGATATGGATATGGAAAGGAGACCGCAACAAATGTTGTGTGTGCGGGAGAGTGTAATTTTAGTGGTAGGAGTCATATCTAGAGAGATATAGGGTGCGTGAAAGAACCCTAGAGAGAAAGACAAAGTGAAAGACGAGTGAGAGAGAGTGTGTGTGTGGCGGTGAAAAAGAAAGCTTAGGTACCTAGTGATACCAAAGAACGGTAGAGACGTGAGAGATAATGAAAACCATGTAATGTATAATGATAGGGAGAGTGTGACACTTCTCAAGGGAGACGTCGAGAGACCATGTTTGTGAAAATAGGAGAAACATGAAGTGAGCGTGCCGGTGAGATGGAGAAAAGAGAGTGATAGCTACATGAAGGAGCATGCGAGAGAGATGGGCGTGAAAGGAGATTCAAATTTTAGTTGCGTGTATAGAAAATGTCAACATAAAATGGATTCAAATATTTGAATTCGAGATGATGATACATGTAATTCATACTCGAACCAAAATTGATCTATCAAGCATGCATACTCATATGAATTCACGCGCATCTATGTTATTTAATATGTAGATATTACTGATCCATACATTTTAGTAGAACATAATTTGGTTTAAATATTTTGAATTCAACCTTATGATTTTGAGATCATTGTATTTGTAAATCATATTATATATAAAGGAGCAGAATTCTTTGTTGTGCTTTTGGAAGTATATATAAGAAAATATGTATATATAATTTTATTCCAATCGAAAATGGATCCTTCCTGAACAAAAATAGAATACAAAATGGATTAGAATTGAGTTGGCACTGTCGGCGTTCTGGGAACGGGGGTACCCAGACTTGCCTGCCTGCGGCCCACGGCGTGGCTCCATCGCCGGCCTGGTACGGCCTAGCTTCGGCATCAACCACTCAAGACCATCGCGAGGGGCCAAGCCTCGCGAGGCGGATGACACTAGGACCTTCAGGAGGAGCGGCCTCCCCAGGCTGGCTCCTGAGGAGCAGAGATTTCCATGGAAGCCTGACCTCACCAGGTTCTGATTACGTGAGACATGACAACCAAGGCCAGGCGGGCGCCAGTGGATGCAGTGTACCAGTTTCCTCTTTAGTGCTAAAGAGGCAAGCGGAGACGCGGAGTCCCAAGGAATCAGCCAAAGGTTTCCATTCCGGTGCAACGAGACCAAGACCGCCAGGACGGCAGGACGGAGGTCATCGCCGAGCCAACCACAGTGTCACGAACAGAGGCTTTTGCAAGCGAAGACTACTTTTGTCAGGATAGCATGTACTAGTTGTCTCCCTTCAAAATTGGCCGTTGTGCGATCCATTCCCGTCTTACATTTGGGAAGAGGACCAAGGCCACTATAAATAGGACCTAGCCACCACCGTAGAAGAGGATGTATCATTCAGATCACCCTCTCCCTCACCAGCTAAGTTGAGCCCAAGAACACTCCTCCTCCTGAGGTTGTTCTCCCATTGTACTAGTTCATCCTAAGCCCCTCGAGGCCAATCCACCACAAAGCAGGAGTAGGGTTTTACACCGCAAGGTGGCCGAACCTAGGTAAACTGTTGTGTCTCGTTTACTTCTTGTTCATCGAGCTAGGCCGTGAGATTGGCGAGTAGGAAGATTGGGGAGTTTGAGTTCTTCGCAAGCACACCAGAGTTCGAACCTCTCAAGGGTCTGCGGAATCCGAAATCCAACATTTGGCGCGCCAGATAGGTGTGCGTCGAAGATCCGCCACTCTGTCCGCTGTGCTCCACTATTCGTCTCTCTTGGCGGACGCTCCTCCATCGGCCGGATCGATGCACGCTTTCGGAGGAACCGAGGGACTCCGAGCTTTCACCCCCGCCCTATGGCAGGTGCAGTGGCCTCCTAAGTTCAGGTCGGAGCTGCCGCCCCGATACGACAGCACGGCGGACCTGACAGGTTTTCTCCGGGCGTACGAGGAGCCTGTGTGGGCAGTCGATGGTGACAACAAGGTCATGGCTGTCGGTATCAAAACCGGCGGATCTCGGGTAGGGGGTCCCGAACTGTGCGTCTAAGGCGGATGGTAACAGGAGGTGGGGGACACGATGTTTACCCAGGTTTGGGCCCTCTCGATGGAGGTAATACCCTACTTCACCTTGATTGATCTTGATGATATGAGTATTACAAGAGTTGATCTACCACGAGATCGTAGAGGCTAAACCCTAGAAGCTAGCCTATGGTATGATTGTTGTTGTCCTAAAAACTAAACCCTCCGGTTTATATAGACACCGGAGGGGGCTAGGGTTACACAGATTTGGTTACAAGGGAGGAGTATCCGTATTGCCAAGCTTGCCTTCCACGCCAAGGAGAGTCCCATCCGGACACGGGACGAAGTCTTCAATCTTGTATCTTCATAGTCCAATAGTCCGGCAAAAGGATATAGTCCGGACATCCGAGGACCCCCTGATCCAGGACTGCCTCAGTAGCCCTCGAACCAGGCTTAAATGGCCATGAGTCCGGGGCGCAGATTGTCTTCGGCATTGCAAGGCGGGTTCTTCTCCAAATTCTGAATACTTGTTTGAGTAGTCTCCAGCTTCCCATAAATGTTGCACTCCTTGGCTTCCGCACCTAATAATGGATATTCTCCATGCGTCGAGCGAATGCGAGAAGTCAGGGCATTTTTACAATTGCCACCCTAGCCATGTGGGTAAATTTTCTATTAAAGAGACGGGGATTCTCAAATCCAGATCACACCATCCTCCCATAGCGAGTATCCATCGGAGCGCGCCCGGAAAAAAATCCATTCCAACATGGCCGGTCGTCGCAGCTCCTCCTCTCGCTGTCGTAGCCCTAAGCCCGGCAATTGGAAGAAGTGTTCCGTCCCCCACAGCCAATTAGTAGAGTTGCAGACCCAAGGATTTCTCCCTCCAGCGTATATGGTCCCCGTTCGAGCCAGGCTCGCCACCTATAACGGCGGGGAGCAAGCGGAGATCTTTCCAGCCCATCCATGGGGGAGTGGGTATGCCTCGTCCCTTACTTATTAAGAGGGCTTGGATTAACAATTCATCCATTTCCTCCACGGGCTCCTGGAGTTCTATGGCCTCCAGCTGCATAATTTCACTCCCGCCTCCATATTACACATTGCTGGCTATGTCGCCCTTTGCAAGTTGTTCCTGGGCTGCGAAGCTCATTTCGAGCTATGGAAGAGGCTATTCTGCCTCGTACCCCGTACACATGTGGGGTCACTGTATCAAGTGGGTGGAGCTGAAATATGGCGCATCGCTGGGACCGGATACCTGTCCGGTACTCCGAAGAAGACATCCGAGGACTGGCCTTTGGAGTGGTTTTATATGGAGGACGTCCCCCTTCCGGACCATATTCGGATGGGCCTCCCTGAGTTCGACAACGCTCCCCTGAAGAAACGCCGCAGCTGGCACTCTCGGAGCCCTCAGGAGGAACATAACGGAGAAGTCCTTTACGTGATGGGCCGATAAATATGCTGGCTCAATCAGGACTGACAATAATCGAGGTTATGTCAATATGTATAATGCGGGGGGTACAGCCACTTCAATGTCGAGGGCACCCCATGTGGCACTTTAATAGGGAAGATGATGCCACCCGCTGCGGGCATAAGGGACCGGACTCGGTTGCTACTCTAGCAAAAATTCCGTTCGATTTGTACAAGGGAGAGGAAGAGGAGTTCATCCGCATTAAGCCACATGATGAATTCTCCATGTATAACCCTCCAAGCTGGGTGAGTTGTCTCCTATTACTCCCAGCCTTCCCGCATTCTACGTCATAAGTACTTACCTTGCCGTTTCATGGCAGGAACTGCGAAAAGCTGTAAGGGAGGTCAACAGCCCGCCTCCACAACCGGAGGACCCTGACCGTTCCCTCGATCCCGGACTCAAAGAGGATCCAGACATATTTCTGGAGCTGATCGACAGGACATTCTATCAATCGAGCTGCGATGATGCCATGGTGGCCATCACAGACGACTATCCTAGGCTACTCCCTGCATCGCATGTAAGTAAACCGGAGTCCCAACTTCCGAGAAGGATCCCCTTTTTTTGCACTTCACCTATCGTACACATATGGTATCTTACAGGGAAAGCCCTCGGGACGCCATGCCGAACCCGCGGTGACTCGCCAACAAGGGGCACCGAAGCCGGGTAGGCTAAAAAGGAAGGCGGTTAGGACTGAGACACCGCCGCGGAGGTATGATACAGAACCTCGCTCCGTGGTTGTCGTCTTTTAAAATATAATAAAGTCCATGTTTCCTAGTAGGAAAAACGCTCGCCGGACTATGTCCGAAGAGGTTGCCGATCACGCCTCCACCAGTCGGGCTCCAGGGCCGGACATAGAGGCGGAAGCTAACACGGGGCGAACGTTGGATGCTCCTCCTACAGAGGATGTGGATAGATTATCCGCTACAAATTCCGAAGTGGGAAGCGCCATGAATCACAGGCGTCGCCGGGCCGTACTCCGTGACGCTTGTTTCTCCCAAGAGGCGTTTGATGCCTTCAACTGAGGAGACGCGTACATCTGTGCCGCTCAAAATGGTCTTGCCAAAGCCACGGGCCAGTATGTATAGGATATACGGGTAAGAAAATCTGATGATTATATATATTAGTAGCCCCTGAGACTTGAAACAGTTGACACAACTGATTTAAGGATCATTATTTGTGCAGGTTCTTACAGAGAAGAATACCCAATTGTCTCAAGAGCTGGAAGAGTGCAAAGCCCAGCTACGGGCCGCAGTTTCCGCGTTGAAGGAGTCCGAGAAGGCCCCCCTCTGGTAACACTTGTTTCCATTGCAAAGAATTATAGGTACCAGATAGTATGCGGCATGCACGAAAATCTAACAATAGATGTTGCAGATGACTCCGGAGTTAATCCGGAGGTCGTGCCAGGGGATGCGCAACGTGCTAATCGACAGCTAAATGCTAGCGAGCGCGTGCTTACGCGGGTTAGGCAGGAGAAAAATGATCTCCAAGATGCCAATATCCAGCTGGGCGTGGAACTGAAAGATGTTCGAGCCTAGCTTGCGGACTCCGTGAAGGAGAATAAGCGGCTTCGACGTGGCATTTTCAGTAAGTGCTTGAACGAACTTTTGAAAGAGTTCGGCGAAGAAGTCGGCTAACAGACTTATGTCTGCAGGTATGCTGACGGGTCATCCCGCGGAGGAGATGCCCGAGTCTGCGGGTGATCTTCTACCAGAGCTCTCACAACTGCACAAACAAGTTCAGCAGGTGATGCAGGGTATTGCCCAAGCCTTGTGGCCATCTGCTTCCCCGCCAGGAGTCATGGGGGAGCTTATAGAGAAGCTCAAGGGAGCACGGCGGCGCTTCCGATTATGGAAGATATCAGCCTGCCGACAAGGTGCAAGGGAAGCCTGGGCCATGGTGAAGACGCGATATACCAAAGCTGACCCAAAACATATGGCCGAGGTCGGACCTATGGGGCCCGATGAGAAAGAGATCCCCGTCAGTTTGGTGTATGACCAAGTAGAATTAACCGCAAAGTAGTCCCAACAGGATTGTAGGTTAGACAGCCTGTTGGATGGTATAGAAGAAGAATTTAGTCAGTCTAAGTGACTGTTTACTTCAAGTGACATATATTGTCCCTATCCGGATTGTAAATCATTTGTCATGGCGAACCTTTTCGCTTCGACCTCTGGACCCGATAGTCCAGAGTGTATCCGAATACCCGCTCAGTTTTGTAAAAACCAAGGTACGCGTTGAAACCAGGCGTAGGGGTCATAAGTGCTTGAACAGACAAGTACCCAACTAGCTATGTTATATTACATGGATAGTAAGAAACATCTTCCAGGGACAATACTTTCGTTAAGGGTTCCTTTCCCTGGGTATGCATGCCCTAATGTGCATGTCCGAATTGCGAAAAGAGACGCATGCTATAAACATCTGGGGGCATGTATTAAAATAAATAAAAGTCATCTTTTGTTCACCGACCGAGTATTCCCTTAAGAACGCTAGCTTTCGGCTTCACCCAGTCTGAGGTACACATCCGGCTGACTCGGCAGTAACAATCATAGAGGTGCTCCCCTTATGCCCTCGCCAAATTAACAGGAACGTAGGGCATAAACACAAGAGCCAGGCAACCCAGCTTGGCCAAAACTTAAGTCATATCGATGCATATAATGGCGAAAAAAGGTACATATGGAAGAATAACACATGTGTGGGGCGTAAAGCGCGGAAAATAGTTATATTAAGCTTCTGTATAAGAAGCTCCCATGTATAATGAGCGCGGCTAGTGCGTCAAGATTGTGTAGTCAAGACACAATTTAGGCTTTTAAGGCCTTGAAGAAAAGGAAAAAAGAAGAGAGAATGAGAGAAAACACAGATAACGGATATGTAAAAAATTGACGGAGGTAAGGAGACGACCATAGAGTCTGGCACTAGGCGTAGAACCTTCGGAGTATGGCTGCATTCCATGGGTTTGGCTCGAGTCGATTATCCGATGCATCCCACAGACGGTACGCTCCACCGGTCAGAACCTGGTCAATAATGAAGGGACCTTCCCATTTGGGCTTGAGCTTGTTCTGATTCTTCTCCGGTAGGCGTGGAACGAGTTCGCCAACGTTATAAGCTTTGGCCCGTACTTCTATGCTTTGATACCTTCGAGCTTGTTGCTGATAGAATGCGGAACGGGCTTTTGCCACGTCATGCTCCTCCTCCAGGGCGTCCAAACTGTCCTGCCGATCAAGCTCGGCCTCTTTTTCTTCATACATGTGCAATCGAGGTGAGTCATGAATTATGTCGCAGGGCAGTACCGCCTCTGCGTCGTACACCATAAAGAACGGTGTGTATCCGGTAGTGCGATTCAGCGTGGTCCGCAGCCCCCATAGTACGGAGTAGAGCTCCTCTACCCAGTGCGTGTTTGATTCCTTTAAGGACAGCACTAATCTAGGTTTAATGCCGCTCATGATAAGACCATTTGCTTGCTCGACTTGACCGTTAGTTTGCGGGTGATAGACAGAAGCATAATCGAGCTTGATGCCCATGTTGCCGCACCCAAGTTTTACCTCGTCGGCTGTAAAGTTCGAGCCGTTGTCGGTGATGATGTTGTGGGGGATGCCATAACGGTGTACAACCCCGGATATGAAGTCTATCACCGGTCTGGATTCAGCCGTTTTGACTGGTTTGGCTTCTTTCCATTTGGTGAATTTGTCCACCATGACCAATAGGTATTTTTTCTTATGGGTTCCCCCTTTGAGGGGTCCGACCATATCAAGCCCCCAGACCGCAAAGAGCCAAGTAATGGGGATTATTTGGAGAACGGTAGGCGGCATATGGCTTTGGTTTGCAAAAAGCTGGCAACCGACGCAACGTTGAACAAGGTCATGTGCGTCTGCTCGGGCCATCGGCCAATAGAAACCTGTACGGAAGGCCTTGCTTACAAGGGCCCGTGCTGCGGCGTGGTGGCCGCCGAGTCCAGCATGGATTTCTGCCAAAAGCTTCTGCCCTTCCTCTTCGGAGATGCACCTTTGAAGGACTCCAGTAGTGCTTTTCTTATAAGGCTCTCCCTCGTGGACCTTGTAGGCTTTAGACCGCCGCACTATGCAGCGTGCCTCATTTTGGTCCTCGTGTAGTTCCGGCTTGGTTAGGTAGGCCAGGAATGGTTCTATCCACGGGGCGATGACGGCCATTATCACGTGGGCTGAAGGTGTTATTTCGGTGGCAGAGCCTCCGATTGTGTCGGAGTGTTCGGTATCTGGTGTTGTGGCTGGGTCTAGACTATTGTTACCGGTGTCCCCTTCCCATACCACGGATGGCTTCAACAGCCTTTCCAAGAAGATGTTAGCTGGGACAGGGTCGCGCTTAGCGCAGATACGGGCGAGGATATCCACCGCCTGATTCTTTTCCCGAGCCACATGGTGGAATTCAAGCCCCTCGAACCGAGTTGACATTTTGAGGACGGCGTTACCATTTTCGGATCCTTGGCGTCAAAGTCTCCATTTATTTGAGATATTGCGAGGTTCGAGTCCCCACACACCTCCAGGAATTGAATGCCCATGGAAACTGCCATCCGGAGACCATGTATCAGGGCCTGGTATTCGGGTGCGTTGTTTGAGTCTGTGTATAGTATTTGGAGTATGTATTGGACTGTATCTCCGGTAGGGGACGTCAGGACGACGCTAGCCCCCAGACTAGCCAGCATTTTAGAGTCATCGAAGTGCATGACCCAATTGGAGTACGTGTCGTATTCTTTAGGGAGTTCGGCTTCTGTCCACTCGGCGACAAAATCGGCCAGTACTTGTGACTTAATGGCTCGTCGTGGTCTATATGTTATGTCGAACGGGATGAGATCGATAGCCCATTTGGCAATCCGGCCCGTGGCATCGCGGTTGTTTATTATGTCGTTGAGTGGTACTTACGAGGCCACCGTACTTGAACACTCTTGAAAGTAGTGTCGTAATTTCTGGGATGCCATAAATACCGCGTATGCTATCTTTTGATAATGTGGGTACCGTGATTTTCATGGACTGAGGACAGTGGATACATAATATACCGGATTTTGAAGTGGGAATTTATGTCCGTCCGTCTCTCGTTCGACAACGAGCACTGCACTTACAACTTGGTGAGTTGCCGCTATATATAACAACATTGGTTCGCCGACATTTGGCGCGGCCAAGATTGGGTTGGTGGCTAGGATGGTTTTTATTTCTTCCAATCCGGCCGTGGCCGCGTCCGTCCACTCAAAGTGTTCGGTGCGCCGAAGAAGGCGATAAAGGGATAGTGCCTTTTCTCCTAATTGGGAGATAAAGCGGCTTAAGGCCGCCACACATCCAGTTAACTTCTGGATTTGCTTGAGGTCAGTTGGGGTAGCCAATAGTGAGAGAGCTTGGATTTTAGCCGGATTTGCTTCAATTCCTCTACTGGAGACGATGAAGCCCAGGAGCTTTCCGGCGGGCACGCCGAAAACGCATTTTTCCGGATTGAGCTTGATGTCGTATGTTCGGAGATTGTCGAACGTGAGCCTCAAGTCGTCTATTAAGGATTCGACATGTCTGGTTTTAACGACCACATCGTCTACGTATGCCTCCACTATTTTCCGGATCTGTTTTTCCAGACATGTCTTAATCATGTGTTGATACGTTGCACCAGCGTTTTTGAGCCCGAAGGGCATTGTGTTAAAACAGAAGGGGTCGTATGGTGTGATAAATGCCGTTACGGCTTGCTCGGACTCTGCCATCTTAATTTGGTGGTAACCGGAGCATGCGTTGAGGAAGCACAATGAGTCGCGTCCTGCGGTAGCATCGATAATTTGATCGATGCGAGGGAGGGGGAAGGGATCCTTTGGGCAAGCCTTATTAAGGTCCTTCAAGTCGATGCATAGGCGCCAAGATTTGTCCTTCTTTGGTACCATCACTAGGTTTGCTAGCCAGTCCGGATGTTTTATTTCTCTAATGAATCCGTCCTCCAGTAACTTGGCTAGCTGCTCTCCCATGGCTTGTCACTTAGGTTCAGAGAAACGCCGTAGAGTCTGCTTGACCAGCTTGAATCCCTTTAGAATGTTAACGCTATGCTCGGCCAGCCTGCGTGGGATTCCTGGCATGTCTGAAGGATGGCAGGCGAATATGTCCCAATTCTCGCGCAGGAACTCCCGTAGTGCGACGTCTATAGCGGGGTTTAATTGTGCCCCGATGGATGCTGTTTTGTAGGGTCCGTTGGGTGGACTTGGAACTTGATAATTTCATCTGCTGGTTTAAAAGAGGTGGACTTGGATCTTTTGTCGAGTATCATGTCGTCCCTGTCCACTGTGGAGCGCAGTGCAGTTAATTCCTCGGCCGTGAGGGCTTCGAATAATGCCTCGAGGGCGAGTGCGGCTGTTTTGTTTTCGGTGCGGAGTGCTATGTCCAGATCACTAGCTAGAGTGATGATTCCATTGGGCCCCATACATTTTGAGCTTCATTTAACCGTAATGGGGTATGGCTTGGAAGATCGTGAATGGCTCCCGCCCTAGAAGGGCATGGTATCCGCTACTGAACGGGGGCACTTGGAATGTAATTTCTTTGGACCTATAATTCTCCGGCGTGCCGAATACCACATCTAGTGTGATTTTCCCAGCGCAACATGACTCCCGACTAGGGATGATTCCTCTGAAGGTCGTGCTCCTTTGCTCAATGCGGTTTATGTATATTTCCATTTTTTGAAGAGTCTCCTCATGAATGAGGTTTAATCCACTGTCGCCGTCCATGAGCACTTTAGTAAGCCGAAAACCGTCCACAATTGGACTAAGGACCAAGGCGGCTGGTGCTCGGGCTGTTCGGAATTTAGGTTCGTCACTGGCATTGAAGGTGATAGCTGTGTTGCACCATGGCCTTATAGTTGCCACGTGGCAGACTTCGGCAAGGCTGCTGAGTGCTCACTTACGCCTATTATTTGAGGCGAAGGTCTCGAAGACTGTCAATATTGTATTGTTGTTATCCATGGGGTGGTGCTCTGTGGTATTTTTAATTAGGAGATCCTACCGCTCTTGGCCACCTGCCGGAGTACCCAACATGCTCTAAGGCTGTGTGTTGGTATGGTATCCGCTGTACTATGAATTTTGCATGGCCCATTAAGCCAGCCCTCCAATACGGTTCCACGCCCTGTAGTGGGCTTTTGCTTCTTTGTAATTGAGTCAGGAGACTTATGAGCGTGCACCCTTTTACTTCGGACTAGGGGTTTTGTCAGAGCCGGATTATACCAAAATTTTGTTTGGGTTTTCCAGGCGCTTTCCATCGCACAGTACTTCCGTACTATGGCTGCCAAGTCAACGAAGTGTGCTATGTCATTGCGACTTATGGCGTTGAGGATTCCCTTGTCCGTGCAATTATTGTAAAAGAATGAAATTGCGTCTTCCTCGCGACAGTCCTTGACCTTGTTCATTACAAGGAGGAATCTGGCACAATAGTGATGTACTGTCTCCTGGGGTTCTTCCGTAATGTGGGAAAGATCGTTCATATCTGGGTGGGTGGGTTGATTTAAGTCCGAACCTTGACCCGATCTGAGACCCGGGGGCGGAGGAGTTTCTGATCTTGGATGTTCGGGCTCCGGGATGTTGCCCAGTGGGTCTGGCCCGCTGCCTGATTCTAGGTCCAGGGTTTGGGCGATGTCCTCCCGTAGACGGGTATCTGGCTCGGAGAGCTTAGGAATCTGGACATAGTTTGTCCTCAAGATAGAGGAAGAATCGCCGTATTGCTCCTCCACCACCTCTATCTGATGGGTGACCGGCGGAGAGTTAATCTCCCTTTAGCCGGGTTTAAGCCCAATCCGATCGTAGTCCGTAGCGACTCCCAAAGCGGCGATGCGATCCAAGTGCTCTTTCAAAGAGGAGAGCTCCATTGGATTCATCCGCTCGGTAAGTTCCAAGCCGATGTGGAGGCTGTTTTTGATGACCCGAGAAGTCATCGTCGGCGCAGCGGCCGAACGGGCGGTTATGACGAAGCCGCCTAGTCAAAGAGTTGGCCTACAGCCAGGGCTCCCCCAGAGGTGATGTTGTCCCTGACAACGAGACGAGCCATCCTTCCTTATGATGACGGCAGAGTGGAACTCTCAATGAAAGCACCAATGTCGGTGTCAAAACCGGCGGATCTCGGGTATGGGGTCCTGAACTGTGCGTCTAAGGCGGATGGTAACAGGAGGCAGGGGACACGATGTGTACCCAGGTTCGGGCCCTCTCGATGGAGGTAATACCCTACTTCCTACTTGATTGATCTTGATGAATATGAGTATTACAAGAGTTGATCTACCACGAGATCGTAATAGCTAAAACCCTAGAAGTCTAGCATGTATGATTGTGATTACCTCTACAGACTAAACCTTCTGGTTTATATAGACACCGGAGGGTACTAGGGTTGTACAAAGTCGGTTACAGAGAAAGGAATCTTCATATCCGAACGCCAAGCTTGCCTTCGATGCTAAGGAGAGTCCCATCCGGTCACGGGAGAGAGTCTTCTGTCTTGTATCTTCATGGCTCATCAGTCCGGCCCATGTCCAACAGGACGGACGCCCGAGGACCGCTTAATCTAGGACTCCCTCAGTAGCCCCTGAATCAGGCTTCAATGACGAGGTGTCCGGCACGCAGATTGTCTTCGACATTGCAAGGCGGGTTCCTTCTCCGAATACTCCAAAGCATCCTTCGAACACAAAAAGCGTGTCCGGCTCTGCAAAACAAGTACCACACACAACCACAGAGAGTATTATATTTCACGGGTCCAATCTGCTGACAACTTTTGTACCGTGACGTCATGTCCCTGCCCGGTCATTATTTCAAACCATTTTTTAGCTTCCCCCTCCACGTTTCAAGATGCGGTTTTATTGGCACGTCTTGTTGAAGCAGCGATCGTTTCCCCTTATTGCGGGATTCTCATCAATACGGGCGTGGGTAACCCAACCGTTCCATTGGCATGATCCCTTGGGAATAGGCAGGCTTTAAGGCCTATGAGGAGGCGTTTGATATTCATTGCCTTTATAAAGGGGCACAGACCCGTCTTTCTCCTCTACGCCTACCTATTCAACCTTTCCAACCTCAAGTTCCAGCACCCGGATTTCAACTTAATTGCTTCGAGCCTCCCAATGATGTCCGGACCCAGCCCTCAAGGCCGGTGGGTGGCCTACTCTATCACAGAGGAGGATATTGCGAAGCTCCGGGCGGTAAGATACCTGACCGCGGAAATCCTCCACAGGCTCTCTGCTAAAGGGCAGGTTATTCCTACTCCCAGATCTGGCGAGAGGGTCGTATTCATATCCCACTTCCTGCAGGGGCTAAGGGTTTTCTCTCCATCCCTTCGTTCACGGACTCATGTTCTATTATGGGCTAGATTTTCATGATCTAGCTCCGGACTCCTTTATTCACATCTCGGCATTCATTGTCATGTGCGAGGCCTTTCTCCGCATTCCCCCACACTTCGGCTTATGGCTCAAGACCTTTAATGTGAAGCCGAAGGTAGTCGATGAGGAGGAAGCGGAGTGAGGCGGTGCTACGGTGAGCAAGCTCACCAATACTCCTTCGCCAAAGGGCTCCATCACAGAAACTTCCAACCTGTGGCAGCTGAAGTGGTTTTACATCACTGGACCCCGCGGTACCAAGTGGGCAGCTACACCTGCGTCCTGATCTGGCCCTCCATTACGACTCACATCATGGATTAACAAGGGGCTGGACTGGGGACCAATTGATGAAGTGCAGACGCTACATAGTTGTATCCGGAGTCTCCTTGAAAACGACACCAGCGTCATCAACATGATCCAGGTAATGCTAGTCCGGCGGGTCCTACCGCGCCAGCGACGGCCTCTCCGCCTGTGGGAGTTTAATCCAGAAGGACAACGGACCCTTCAACACTTCTTTGGCACAACACACAGAGGGATGTGGAAGTTATTCTTCGGGACCTGAAAACGGTGGCTGGATACAAGCGAGGACGTCGGCCTCGACTGCAACCATCCGGATACCTCGGTAAGCACTCGACTCCTGAACGCAGCTTAGTTAATTATCCCGTAACAATATGCTGAGAAAGTCTCCGACGAGGGATGGATAAAGAAGGCGGAACGAATTAGGTGTCCGGCTCCACTCCCTGAAGGCTTAGCTGATCCTGTGTTGACAAGGATGCTGGCCCCGGCACCGTATCAGGTGCCGGTGAAGGAGGTCAATGAGGAGAGCAGAAAGTCCAAAGGCGGCGTCCACTCGAAAGGTACACCGGACGCTATGTCCGGGGAGACTAGAGCTCCCTCTTCTGAAGATGAAGCGGAAGAAGAAGCTGAGATCTCTTCTCCCCTTGGGAAAAAAGGAAAACGTTTCAAATAAACAGAAAAGAAAACGTTTCAAATAAAAACGTACACGTCAAAAGCGTATTCGGAAAAGGCGCTTCCACTTACTCCTGTGACAGGTATTTGGGTTGCCGACGGTGGACCCGCTCGCCCATCGGGTCAGTTTGACCAGCCACGCCGCCGCTCCCCTCTCGACCGAACGGAGGCGGAGCTCCGGCGAGGTTTTGCCGTGAACGGGGCGTCTCTTGGTGATCTGAGGGTATGGGTGTACTCGTGGGTCGAGACGATTCTGTGGGTACCCGCCATGGTCGCCGACGTGGGACGGAGTTGCTGGCGACGAAGCCACGGAGCCGGGCGTTCGGGTGGATAGTGAGTTTGGGGCTGCGGAGGTCTCCGACCAAAATTGATCGAGGGGTTGCACTCGCGGGAGGGAGGGGGAGTTCTTGGTGGAGAGAATGGAGAGGGAGGGGCACTGGTGTCGACGGAATCGGCTGGAGCGAGGCGGCGACCGAACTGGCCGGACTCGGGGAAGAAGGTCTTCCCCTCCTCGAATGTTGGCCAGGGTAGCTCTTGGAGGATCAGAAGAGGTTGCCTGAGAACACGATTGGTCTCCGGGGCCCTTATATACGCGGTGGAGGTCGGTTCCGAGGCGGCCGGGGATAAGGATGGCGGCGAACCGTCATTACGTAGCAATGGCGACGCGGCGGCGACGCTGCTAGAGGACGAAACTGCGGCTGAGTTGGAGATGCTTAAGGGGGCAGCTGGCGAGCGGAGGAGGTTTGGGCGGCGCCGTCCATGGATGCGGCCGCAAGCGTGCCGCCAAGGAGCTTGTTGCGGCGCCACTGTAGAGAGCCGAGGCGGTCGGGGCTCTTGGCACGACGCGGCGAGGGAAAGGATCGAGGTGAGCTCGGGAGGTTTATCCAGGTAGCGCTTGCTCGAACACGAACGCACGCAAAGCAGCGTGCTCTGCTTTCGCGCTCCGGCGCGTACGGTGTCTGCCGACGAAATGCCGGGATGGCCAAAACGGCTAGAGATCAAATGCAAATCCACAGTGCAGGTTAGAGACCATTAGCAGGCTACTAGACAACTTGGTTTGGACAGATGGGAAAGTTCACAACACAAACTTACAATCTTGCCAAAACTGTCCATGCCGACAGGGTGTTCAACAAAATGCCAGATGCACTTAGGCATTTCTTGGAGTGACCAAAACTTCCAGAGTGGGGTCTCTGTGGGTGCACAAGAGGGTGGTGAGGTTAGTTGGTGAAAAGCACAAACTTGCTAGTGCAAGTTTTGCAGAACTTCAATTCTGGACAGGATGTGAGTGGCATTATTTCATGAACCAAAAATATGCCAATGGTTGCATGCTCCTGGACTTAAGGGTTTAGTATGGAGGACTACAAGTAGGAGAAGGAATCAAGGGCCAAAGAGCAAGCAATAATATGGTTATTGTACAAACCATCATGATGGACCAGAATGAAGATTAGGTTGATTCACTCAAAATTTTCAAAGAACATCCTTGGATTATTGCATATAATGGAATCATATGCTGCTACTGACATCCCATAATTTTGGTGGAAGCTAGAAACAAATATTTAAAAGGGTTGCAGTGAAAAATTGCCCACTAGACCAGAGAAGAAAAACATGTGTAGCTCTCAAAATATGCAATGAATGAAATATATTATTGCACAAAAGTGATTTAGAGACATCACATGACATCTCCAAATTTTGGTTGGATTTTTAGTTAAATTTATCAAATGGTTGTAGTACAAAAAGAGCTCCAAAACAAAAAACAAGTCATTTTAATGAATATAGCTCAGGGTGGAATAATTTAATAAATAAATCTAATGATTAGGAAATTTGTTTTAATGAGAGGGCATAGAAGTCCAATATATTTTGGAGGGATCCACTAGGGATAAATTCCTTAATATTCAAGGAAAAGTTTTGCAATCAACAGAGATATTCTTGCAGGCAAAAATTTTAAACTCTTGGAAAAATTTTAATAACTAAAACCTGGTTAAATTTTTGGGGTGTTAGAGTTACTACCCCCCTTAAGAAAAATCTCGTCCTCGAGGTGTGCTAAGAGCCGTTTGGAAAAACCAATACTCCATATGCGTCCGAGCGGTTGTGAGTCTCTTTGTCATTAGTCTTCTTGTGAATGAAAATAAACTACGTAGTGAGGGGATAAACGATGCAGCAACCCGGGGAGAAGAATTCTCATTCTAGGTTTTCTCCGCGGTTACACATGTTGCTCACGAATAAAACCACTCACAAACGTAAGAACTAAATACTCGACTCGTCGCACAAATTCGAGGTACCACGCATAAGTTACCACATAAAAGTAAATGCTGAAATAACAAATACAGTAGTGACGTCTAAAGTGAGAACGGTAACTGGTCAGGGTCTCGAGGAAAATTCTCTGGTAGTGGAATACACTCCTCTTCTATTGGAGGAAGTGGATTGATCGATCGATGTATGAGTCTCTCCGGATCGGGCCTCGATTGGTCTGCCGATTGCAATCTGAGGGTTTAGATCAGTGAGATTCTGGAGATAATCCATTACTCACTGGTTCAGATGCTCTTGAGCGATGATGTACTGGATGAGGTTGGCTAGCACTGGGTCTCTCTCAATCCGCCCACCGGGGAAAGATGTTACTCCTCCGGGCGTTGCACGGCTCGGAAAGTAATAATATCCACGTTCGCGGGCATAGGGTACTGCGGATCGAAGACGAGCAGTCGCTTCTTTCGCAGCAGCTTCTATGGTCAAGCGTGGGGTTGGCATAGATCTCCCCACGAAGGAAACTTCCGTTGGATCTTGGTTGGGGTCTACGGGAGGGATGTGTACTGCTGCCCAATATTCCAAAGTGGAAAAAGTGATTCTCGATTTGAACAACTCGTACTGGGGTGGCTGGGTAGAACCCATGGTACTGCAGGTGAAGTCCCACAATATTTTGACAAAGCTACCTGGGGTTGCATCTGGGGTTCTCAGATGAATACTGGGGCTTGGCATGACAGGAAAAGGTTGTGAGGGTGGTGCACAAGGTGTGGGGTGCTTGGTAAGATCACAAGGTGGCCTTTATATAGCAAAGGAGCTGGGTCATTTTACCATAGTGAAAATTTACCCGCTTAGCTCCAAAGGTCGGGTCGATGTCGAGATACACATATCTCGTAAAGAGGCGATATTCTTGTGGTTGTCGTCGGGGTTGGTTTTGGTAGTTGTGCCCGGAAAATACGCAACTATGCGCTGACAAACTACGCAAAGCTACTATTAAAACAGAGGCACAACAACGGGCCGCGTTTATACACAAGATCGCACGATTACAAAGCGAGGATATACTGAGACTCGGCACTACTCGGGTGACTTAGTCTACCTCGTTTACATCTAAACGAAGCGTGTCTGGTGTATGTCGAGGCTTCTCCATGGGTCTCACTGCCGGGATTAGTTGGAGATGATGGAGGAACTGCAGGGTCGGGGTAGCTATGATGACCATCGCTGGGATTGTTGGCCACAATCCCGTTTGAGTGTGTTCCCAAAAGGCGACGAAGCACTTCTGGGGTCATCACAGTATCTTGGATGATGGCTGGGGCTGACCTCAGGGTATCAATCGGGTGTCCGAACAGCACGACTGGGTTGTCGGTGTCGGCCTCGGTTTCTCTGCTTACCGGGGCTCGGCGAGCCAGCTCTCCTCGAGCTCTGATCAGATCAATATTGATTTGATCGAACAAGGCCTCTAGTGCACTTACATAGCGCACTAGGTGTAACAATGCGGGATCCGTCTCGTGATTCCCGTTGGCAACTTGGGGTGGTCTAGCATACCATTCACGGCTGGGGTAGTAGTAGAATGAGCGACAGTTAACTCTGGGCGACAGGTGCCTGAGATGAATTATAGCTTCTCGAGCAGCTAGCTGGATGGCTTGTGGCTCAAAGGAAGTTGTTCTTCCGGTGAACCTGTAGGGGCGTTCTGGCGACAGACCCCTACCGTAGATGTGCACAGTGGCCCAAAACTGACGGCTTTCACCGCCCATGGGTCCTTGGTACACAACATATTCTGGGGGTTCTTCTAACGCGTAGGCACGATGGGTGAGGTTTGCGAGTATGGTCACGAGACCTCCAAGATTGGTTGCTGTGGTCTCATAGTGCACTATGGGACCAGGCATTGTGGCTAGGTTGGGGAAGATGTTGTGCTGGGTTGAGGCTAGCGTGCCCTTTTTATAGAAAAAGGGAACGGAGTCTTCCTTCGCACGCTTGCGAATGAGACATTTTTGCCATCAGTCATTGGCGTGTGATCGACAGGCTAGACTGATAGGTTGGGCACCGACTGTCAAAAGTGTCGGGTCCTTTGTGTGGCTATCTTGTACGGGAAGCTTGGCTGGGGTTTGGTTAAGGTCTGGTAGGTTGGTTTGCCTAAGTTTTCCGACCTGGCTAAGATAGGATTAGCCAATGGTCAGCCTGGCTCTGATACCAAGTCTGTGGCGACCGGTTCTCCGGGTACAAATTCCCAGAAAACTGGCCGTTGTGCTCATCAGCCCCAGGATAACTGTTAGCTGATGAGGCACCAACTTGATACAGAAATTCCAAGCAAATACAAAATATGTAGTACAAGACCATTTTGGTCAGTGAGTACAACAATGATTTCTAGTGGTTGATGGCGGAAGCGGGTTGAAAATCATCAGTGTCTATGGGACTCCATTTCCCACGGGAACAGCTGACTAGAATAACTCCTATCTTCGCGAGGCTGCTATCACCGTTGCTTAGGTTCCAGGGCTATCATCACGGTCGCTCCTCTCCGCGCAAGAAATCTGGCCAAGACAATAGCCAGGGACAAGCCAGTGAGTACTTTGAATGTACTCGCAAACATTAAGAACACAGTGATAATATGGCAATGATGTGCTAAAAATATTTTATACTCATGACGTCAGTCACAACAATATAAATATAACTCTGATACGTGTAAGCATGTTATATATGAATATGCAATATCAAAGAAGTATAAAAAGGTATAATGAAATAAATAACAAGCATGCCACAGTCGGGCGTCTGAGCGACACCACATAAAGGGCTTTAAAAGAAATGCCACAGTCGGGCGTCTGAGCGACACCACATAAAGGGCTTTAAAAGAAATGCCACAGTCGGGCGTCTAAGCGACACCACATAAAGGGCTTTAAAAGAAATGCCACAGTCGGGCGTCTAAGCGACACCACATAAAGGGCTTTAAAAAGAAAAACAATCATAGTGAATATCCAGGAGGTAGAACCGTCCCAGGGATATTCGATGATACCAATAATATCACGGGTTAGTCTACAACAAAATAATAATCATCATTACCACATGACACAAGTCGTAATATCAGTTCTGACTTAACAGTTTCACCTCCGAAGATCGACACTAAGACCGACACTTGACCCATCCCAGACTGAAATCCTTAACCATGGACACGGCTATTCGAATAGGTTTAATCTCTGCAGAGGGTGTACTCTTTACCCACGAGTAACGGATTCCTTTAGTCCATCTGGACTAATTCCGTCTACGGTCTTTTTGTTGAAAACACACCTAACTTGCACACACCAGCTTAAATCACAATGTCTGGAATCACCCACGACACCTGTCATGCAAACTCTAAGTGGGGAGGCTACAACCTCGCGTAGCATGGGATCAAATTTATCTTGCGCGCTCTAAGGGTGGCCTCCCTCTCGGTCTCAACCGGAAACACCCATGCCCCGGACCAGGTGGTCTGCCTACCAGCTACAACCGGTATCTTCCACCTGGCCTCTCATGCGGTGTGTCTTTGGAAAGGGGTTGACAACTTCTTGAACCGTACTCTACTTGTTGTAGAGGCAGTGGTAGTCTGAAAGCAAGTATGGGGAGTTCTTTGGAACAAGACTCGATCTACGGTCGACTCGGGAGGTTTAAGTATTTCCCTGCATGACATGTATAACAAATATATCTCAACCAACACGATCACCGCTCACCATACTTCACTATGCCATACCGACATGACCGTCTCCAACGGGACCGGCGACAACCTCATGCCTACCAAAGGCAGAGGCTTTCCGGATTCCTTCCGCATGCAAGCAAGGCACATGAGGATGATTATTATCACAAGTGTGATCATTCCCAACAACATGGAAATCACAAATATGCATCCATGCACATGATCATCTCACATGAAATAACAAGTTTCTCCAAAGTGAGGGGATGTTATAAACGTGTCATCAAACACACAAAAATATTTATGCCGGGGTTCAGAATGCTTGCCTTCAGGTCATGGGAAGGCAGGGTGCATTTCAAACTCTTGAAATACTTCTCCTCTCTTCAAAAATCCTATTTTGGAAATATAAATGAATTAACACAAAAATAAAAACAGCACAAAAAGTTGTTCTGAATTTTTAAAATAAATCTTAAAATAAACTAGACAATATTTGAGATAGGTAGGAAAAAGAATCAATTTAATTGGAGTTGTATTTTAAAAGATACATCAGGTCAAAGTTTGGTCAAAATCTGTTTTTAAAAAATAAAAAGAAAAGAAAACGTTTCAAATAAAAACGTACACGTCGAAAGCGTATTCGGAAAAGGCGCTTCCACTTACTCCTGCAGCAGACAAAGGCTGGTGGCCGACGGTGGGCCCGCCTGGCCCATCGGGTCAGTTTGACTAGCCACGCTGCCGTCTCCTCCTCGACCCGAACGGAGGCGGAGCTCCGGCGAGGTTTTGCCGTGACAGGCGTCTCTTGGTGATCTGAGGGTATGGGTGTACTCGAGGGTCGAGGCAGTCTATGGGTACCCGCGATGGTCGCCTCGTGGACGGAGTTGCGGCGACGAGCTTGGCGGCGGGCAGCGTTCGGGTGGATAGTGAGTTTGGGGCTGCGGAGGTCTCCGACCAAAATTGATCGAGGTTGCACTCATGAGAGGGAGGGGAGTTCTTGGTGGAGAGAATGGAGAGGGAGGGGCACTGGTGGCGACGGAATCGGCCGGAGCGAGGCGGCGACCGAACTGGCCGGACTCGGGGAAGAAGGCCTTCCCCTCCTCGAATGTTGGCCAGGGTAGCTCTAGGAGGATCAGAAGAGGTTGCCTGAGAACACGATTGGTCTCCGGGGCCCTTATATACACGGTGGAGGTCGGTTCCGAGGCGTCCGGCGATAAGGATGGCGGCGAACCGTCATTCTGTAGCAACGGTGACGTGGCGGCGACGCGCGCTAGAGGACGAAGCTGCGGCTGAGTTGGAGATGCTTAAGGGGGCAGCTGGCGAGCGGAGGAGGTTTGGGCGGCGCTGTCCATGGATGCGGCCGCAAGCGTGCCACCAAGGAGCTTGCTGCGGCGCCACTGTAGCGAGCCAGGGGCGGTCGGGGCTCTTGGCACGACGCGGCGAGGGGGAAAGGATCAGGGTGAGCTCGGGGAGGTTTATCCAGGGGCGCACTTGCTCGGGCGCGGGCACGTGCAAAACGCGTGCTCTGCTCGTGCTCTAGGCATGCACGGCGTCTGCTCGACGAAATGCCAGGATGGCCAAAACGGCTAGAGATCAAATGCAAATCCACAGGTCTGGGTTAGAGACCATTAGCAGGTTACTAGACAACTTGGTTTGGACAGATGGGAAAGTTCACAACACAAACTTACAATCATGCCAAAACTGTCCATGCCCACAGGGTGTTCGACAAAATGCCAGATGCACTTAGGCATTTTCTTGGAGTGACCAAAACTTCCATAGTGGGGTCTCTGTGGGTGCACAAGAGGGTGGTGAGGTTAGTTGGTGAAAAGCACAAACTTGCTAGTGCAAGTTTTGCAGAACTTCAATTCTGGACAGGATGTGAGTGGCATTATTTCATGAACCAAAAATATGCCAATGGTTGCATGCATCTGGACTTAGGGGTTTAGTATGGAGGACTACAAGTAGGAGAAGGAATCAAGGGCCAAAGAGCAAGCAATAATATGGTTATTGTACAAACCATCATGATGGACCAGAAACAAGATTAGGTTGATTCACTCAAAATTTTCAAAGAACATCCTTGGATTATTGCATATAATGGAATCATATGCTGCTACTGACATCCCATAATTTTGGTGGAAGCTAGAAACAAATATTTAAAAGGGTTGCAGTGAAAAATTGCCCTTTGGACCGAGAGAAGAAAAACATGTGTAGCTCTTAAAATATGCAATGAATGAAATATATTATTGCACAAAAGTGATTTAGAGACATCACATGACATCTCCAAATTTTGGTTGGATTTTTAGTTAAATTTATCAAATGGTTGTAGTACAAAAAGAGCTCCAAAACTAAAAACAAGTCATTTTAATGAATATAGCTCAGGGTGGAATAATTTAATAAATAAATCTACTGATTAGGAAATTTGTTTTAGTGAGAGGGCATAGAAGTCCAATATATTTTGGAGGGATCCACTAGGGATAAATTCCTTAATATTAAAGGGAAAGTTTTGAAATCAACAGAGATATTCTTGCAGGCAAAAATTTTAGACTCTTGGAAATATTTTAATAACTAAAACCTGGTTATATTTTTTGGGTGTTACAGTTGTCTTCGGTATTGTGAGGCGGGTTCTTCTCCAAATTCCATATACTTGTCGAATAGTGTCCGGCTTCTGATAAATGCTGCGCTCCTTGGCTTCTACGCCCAATAATGGCCATCTTCCACGTGTTTGAATGAATGCGAAAAGCCAGGGTATTTTTACAGTTACCCCCCTAGCTGCGCAAATGAGCTGCCTATAAAAGGGGCGAGGATCTAGATTTGAGTCACACCATCCCCCTTCATGAAGCTTTCATCGGGCGCCTCGACCAAAGCCCATTCCATCATGGACAGCCGACGCTGCTCCTCCTCTCGCGCTCAGCCCTCGGCACAGAAATTGGGAGAGATGCTCACCCCCATAGCAAGCTAGTTATACTCCAAACCAAGGGATTTCTTCCCCCGGCCTTCATGGTTCCGGTTCGAGCCGAACTCGCCACCTACAAGTGCGGAAAGCAAGCGGAGAGTGTCCCCGATCCCTCTAAAGGAGAGCGGGTATGCTTCATATCTTATCTAGTAAGAGGACTCGGATTTCCAATTCATCCGTTTCTCTTGGGGCTCTTGGAGTTCTACGGCCTCCAGTTGCACCACCTTACGCCTGCCTCCATTTTGCACATCGCGGGCTTCGTGGCCCTTTGCGAACTGTTCCTAGGCGTCGAGGCTCATTTCGGGCTGTGGAAGAGATTATTCTGCCTAATACCCCGTTCTCATGAGGGGTCAATATATCAAGTGGGCGGAGCCGAGCTATGGCGCATCACCGGGACCAGATACCTATCCGGAACCCCGAAGAAGGCGTCCGAAGACTGGCCTTTAGAACAGTTTTACATGGAGGACATCCCGCTGCCGGATCCTGTTCGGATCCGCCTTCCAGAGTTTAGCAATGCTCCTCTGAAGAAGCGCCTAAGCTGGCGCCCTCGGAGCCCCCAGAGGGAAAATGACCGGGATGTCCTTTACTTGATGAGCCGAATAAGATTTATGGCTCATGCCGGATTGACCATGATTGGAGTCATGGCAATCTGCGTTATGAGGGGAGCGCAGCCGCTCCAATATAGGGGCCACCCCATGTGGGACTTCAACGGGGAGGACGATGCCACCCGCCATGGCCGCAAAGGGCCGGGATCGGTCACCGAACTGGTGAAGATCTTGTCTGCCATGTATAAATGGGAGGAGGAGGATTTCCTCCGTGGCAATCCGCTGAAGGAGTTTTCTTCGAATAATCCTCGAAGCTGCGTAAGCAAACATCTTTGTGGTATGTCCGATCCATGTTCCCGTGGTTAAATAGCTCATTTCATGGTTTACCTTGAACTGCGCCGGATTATGTGGAGAAGATACACAGCCCGCCCCCACAACCCAAGGATCCGGAACGGTCCCTCGGTCCGACCTCCGAAGATGATCCGGATATAAAGGTGGAGTTGATCGACGGGGTGTTCCACCAACTTAGCATCGACAATGCCTTGGTCGCCATTACGGCCGATTACCCCGGAATACTTCCAGCCTCGCAGGTAACTGAGACTGAGGTCCCAATACTCTGATAATGACCCATCCGTGCTAATTTCTTGATCATTGTATACCAATGGTGTTTCGCAGGGGGCGCCTTCGAGGCAGGAGGCGGAGCCCGTGGCGGCTAGCCAACAAGGGGCAGTACAGCCCCGCAGGCTAAAAAGAAGTGCGGTCCGGATCGAAACTCCGCCGCAACGGTATGGCGCATCACCATATTCCCAGGATTGATTCCTGGAAGGTGTACTAATGCTGGTTCCTTTTTCAGGAAAAAGAGCGCTCGCCGGACTGAGTCCGTAGAGGTTACCAATCGAACCTCCGCCAGCCAGGCTCCAAAGCCGGTTCCAGAAGCGGAGGCGCGCAAGAGCATACGTCGGATGCTCCTCCGACAGAGGATGCCGATAGATTGTCCGCCACCAACTCCGAGGTGGAGAGCGCCATGAATCACAGGCGCCACCGGACAGTTCTTCGTGACGCATGTTTGTCCCAAGAGGCCTTGAATGCCTTCAATTCGGGAGATGCGCACCTACATGCCGCTCAAGATGGTCTAGCTTGAGCCATGGAGCAGTATGTAAAGGACATACGGGTGAGGAAATTTGTGATTATATATGCCAGTAGTCCCCGAGACTTAAAATAGTTAGGATAACTGATTTAAGGATCATTTCTTATCTTGAGATCTTACAAAAAGAGTACCCGACTGTCCTGTGAGCTTGAAGAATGCAAGGCCCAACTTGAGGCCGCACTAGCCGCTACAGGGGGAGCCACAGGGACCCCCACTGGTAATATACGCTTCAGAAGATAAATAGTTTATGAAGTGCGGCGGGTGTGTAAATTTGACAAAAATATTGCAGATGGCGCCGGACTAGATCCGGACAAGCAACAGCTCTTGCGCCAGCTAAAGGCCGGCGAGCGTCTTGGCGAGGGTGCGGCAGAGAAAAATAACCTCCAAGATGCCAACACCAAACTGGGTGAGGAACTAAAGGATGTTCGTGCCCGGTTGTCCGACTCCGTAAAGGAGAATCGGCGGCTTCATCGCGGCATTTTCAAGAGTGCTTGAGCGAACTTTGAAAGAGTTCGGCAAGGAAGGCGACTAACATAAACATGTATGTAGGTTTGCTCACGTGTCGCCCCGAGGAGGAGATGCCCAGTTCTTGGTGATCTTCTTCCCGAACTGCGTCGGCTACCTGAAACGAGTTCGGCAGTGATGAAAGACGTCGGCCAGGCCTTGTGGCCATCTATCTCCCCGCCTCAAGGCATTGGGGAGCTGGCGAGCGGCTTCAAGGAGCACGGGCGGCGCTTCCGACTATGGAAGATTTCGGCCTGCCGTCAAAGGCGCCAGGGAGGCTGGGCCATGGAAAAGACGCAGTACACGGTTAAGGCTGACCCAAACCACATGGCGAGGTCGGACCTGTGGGGCCTGATGGGAAGGAGATCCTGTAAGCTTAGTGTACGGCCAAGTAGAATTGGCCGCCAAGTATTCCCAAAGAAGATTGTAAATTTGATAGCATGTTAGATGGCATTGAGGAGGAATACAATGAGTCGAGTTGACTATGTAAAAATATGACATGAAAAATGTCTTCTAGCCGGATTGTAGATCGTTTTTCATAGCGGACCTTTTCGCTTCGACCTCAGGACCCAATAGTTCGGAGTGTGTCCGAATACCTTCGTGGTTATATAAGAACCAGGGTATGCATGGAGACAAGGCGTAGGGGTCATTATTGTTGTATCGCATAAGTGCCCAACTAGTTATGTTATATTACATGGATAGTAAGAAACATCTTCCAGGGAGAATAGTTCCGTTAAGGGTTCCTTTCGCTGGGATGCATGCCCTAAAGTGCATGTCAAAACTGCTAGGAAAGCAGAAAATCATCTGGGGGCAGATGGGTAAATAGTTAAAAATCATCTTTCAGTTCACCGACCGAATATTCCCTTAAGAACGCTAGCTTTCGGCTTCACCCAGTCTAAGGTACACATCCAGCTGACCCGGCAGTAACAATCACAGAGGTGCTCCCTTTACCACCTAGCTGAACAATCGGGAACGTAGGGGTAAGCACAGGAGCCAGGCAACCCAGCTTGGCCAAAACTTAAGTCATATCGATGCATATAATGGTGAATAAAAGGTACATGCGGAAGTTTAACGCATGTGTTGGTCATGAAGCCCGTATAAGCTTCTGTTAAAGAAGCCCCCAGGTATAATGAGCGCGGACAGCGCGTCAAGTATGTGCGAAAAAAGCGCAAATGAGCCTCTAAAGGCTTCAAGAAGAAGGAGGAGGAAGGAGAGAAATAGAAGACAACAAAAATAGAAAATGTGGACGGAGGAAGGAGACGAACTTGGAGTCCGGCGCTTAGGCGTAGAATCTTCATAGACGGGCTGCGTTCCATGGGTTTGGCTCAAGTCGGTTATCCGATGCGTTTCCCAGACGGTATGCTCCGCCGGCCAGGACCTGGTCGATGATGAAGCGACCTTCCCATTTGGGCTTGACTTTGTCCTTTTTCTTGTCCGGCAGGCATAGAACTAGTTCGCCAACGTTGTCAGCTTTGGCTCGTACTTCCCTGCTTTGATATCTTCGAGCCTGCTGTTGATATAATGTGGAACGAGCTTTTGCCACGTCGCGCTCCTCCTCCAATGCGTCCAAACTGTCCTGCCGATCGAGCTCGGCTTCTCTTTCTTCATACATGCGCATGCGAGGTGAGTCATGAATTATGTCGCAGGGCAGGACTGCCTCTGCACCTTACACCATAAAAATGGTGTGAATCCGTAGTACGATTCGGCGTGGTCCCCAGCCCCAGTACTGGTCGAGCTCCTCAACCCAGTCGTGTTAGATTCCTTGAGGGACCGCACTAGTCGTGGCTTAATGCCGCTCATGATTAGACCGCTTGCTCGTTCGACTTGGCCGTTGGTTTGAGGGTGATAGACTGAGGCGTGTCGAGCTTGATGCCCATGTTTTTGCACCATAATTAGACCTCATCGGCCGTGAAGTTGGTGTCGTTATCGGTGATGATATCGTGGGGACACCGTAACGGTGAACTACCCCTGATATGAAGTCTATCACTCGTCCGGATTCGGCCGTTTTAACAGGTTTGGCCTCTATCCATTTGGTGAATTTATCCACCATGACCAATAGGTATTTTTGCTTGTGGGTTCCCCCCTTAATGGGTCCGACCATGTCAAGCCCCCAGACCATGACGGTCGTGTGATGGGTATAGTTTTGAGGCGGTGGGTGGCATGTTGCTTTGGTTAGCAAAAAGCTGGCAACCGCCGCATCGTTGGACTAAATCCTGCGCATCTGCCGGGCCGTCGGCCAATAAAATCCTGTCTGAAGGCCTTGCCTACAAGGGCCGGGCTGCGGCGTGGTGCCCACCCAGTCCGGCATGAAGTTCAGCCAGGAGGTTTCGCCCTTCCTCTTCGGAGATACACCTTTGAAGGACTCATGTTGTGCTTTTCTTATAAAGCTCTCCCTCATGGACTGTATAGGCTTTAGATCGCCGTACTATGCAGCGAGCCTCATTTTGGTCTTCGGGGAGTTCCTGCCTAGTTAGGTAGGCTAGGAATGGCTCCGTCGACGGGGCGATAACCGCCATTATTTCGTGGGTGGAGGGTGTTATCTCGGTGGCAGAGCCGCCGATTGTGTCAGACTGTTCGGCGTCAGGCAGTGCGGTTGGGTCCGCATTGTTATTTCCGGACTCCCCTTCCCATAGTACGGATGGCTTGAATAGCCGTTCCAGGAAGATGTTGGGCGGGACCGCATCGCGTTTTGCACCGATGCGTGCCAATATGTCCGCCGCCTGGTTGTTATCCCGGGCTATATGATGAAACTCGAGCCCTTCGAACTGTGTTGACATTTTTAGGACCGCATTGCGGTACACTGCCATTTTCGGATCTTTGGCATAAAGTCTCCGTTTATTTGAGATATCGCGAGGTTCGAATCCCCGCGCACCTCTAGGCGTTTAATGCCCATGGAGACTGCCATCCGGAGGACGTGCAGAAGGGCCTTGTATTCGGCTGCGTTGTTGGAGTCCATATACATTATCTGAAGAACGTATTAGACTGTGTCCCCGGTTGGAGACGCGTCGAGGACGCCAGCCTCGTGCCGCCAACATTTTGGAGCCGTCAAAGTGCATGATCCAATTGGAGTAGGCGCCGTACTCTTTAGGGAGTTCGGCTTTAGTCCATTCGGCCACGAAGTCGGCCAGAACCTACGACTTAATAGCTCGTCGTGGCTTATAAGTTATGTCGAATGGAAGGAGCTCTATGGCCCATTTAGCAATCCAGCCGTTGCGTCGCGGTTGTTTATAATGTCGTTAAGAGGTACTTCGGAGGCTACCATTATCGAACACTCTTGAAAGTAGTGTCGCAGCTTCCGGGATGCCATGAACACCGCGTATGCTATCTTTTGATAGTGTGGGTACCGGACTTGCATGGAGTTACGACGGTGGACACATAGTAAACCGGTTTTGAAGAGGGAATCGGTGTTGCATCCGTTTCTCGTTCGACGACGAGCACCGTGCTGACAACTAGATGTGTTGCAGCGATATATAATAGCATTGGTTCGCGCATGTTGGGCGCGGCCAGGACCGCATTTGTTGCCAATATGGCTTTTATCTCTTCGAGTCCGGCCGTGGCGGCATCCGTCCACTCGAAGTGATCGGTGCGGCGGAGGAGGCGGTAAAGGGGTAACGCCTTTTCTCCCAATCGGGAAATAAAGCGGCTTAGAGCCGCTACGCATCCCGTCAATTTTTGTATTTGTTTGAGGTCTTTTGGAATATCCAACTGTGACAAAGCTCGGATCTTGGCTGGGTTTGCTTCAATTCCTCTAGCGGACACAATGAAGCCGAGGAGCTTTCCGGCCGAACGCCAAGACGCATTTTTCCGGTTTGAGCTTGATGTCATATTTTCGAAGATTGTCGAATGTGAGCCTCAAGTCGTCTACTAGAGTTTCGATGTGCTTGGTTTTGACGACCACGTCATCTACATATGCTTCCACTGTTTTGCCGATCTGGTTTACCAAACATGTCTGAATCATGCGTTGATATGTTGCGCCGACGTTTTTGAGCCCGAAGGGCATTGTGTTGAAGCAAAACGGGCCGTATGGAGTGATGAATGCTGTTGCGGCTTGGTCTGGCTCCGCCATCTTGATTTGGTGGTAGCCGGAGTACGCGTCGAGGAAGCACAATGAGTCGTGTCCTGCTGTAGCGTCGATAATTTGATCAATTCGAGGGAGGGGGAAGGGATCCTTTGGGCAAGCCTTATTAAGGTCTTTAAAATCAACACATAGGCGCCAGGATTTATCCTTCTTTGGTACCATCACCAGGTTTGCTAGCCAGTCCGGATGTTTTATATCTCTGATGAATCTGGCTTCCAAAAGTTTGGCTAGCTCCTCTCCCATGGCCTGTCTTTTGGGTTCGGAAAAGCACCAGCCTGTTTGACTGGCTTGAATCCTTTTAGGATATTTAGGCTGTGCTCGGCCAGCCGACGTGGGATTTCTGGCATGTCTGAAGGGTGCCAGGCGAAGATGTCCCAGTTTTCTCGTAGAAATTCTCGTAGTGTGGCGTCTACATTAGGGTTTAATTGTGCCCCAATGGAGGCCGTCTTTGCAGGATCCGTTGGGTGGACTTGGAATTTGACTATTTCATCCGCTGGTTTAAAAGAGGTGGACTTGGATCTTTTATCAAGTGTCACATCGTCCCTGTTCACCGTGGAGCGCATCGCAGTGAGTTCCTCGGCCAGTAGGGCTTCGGATAGTGCCTCGAGGGCTAGTGCGGCTGTCTTGTTTTCGTCGTGGAGTGCTATGTTCGGATCACTAGCGAGAGTGATGATTCCGTTAGGTCCGGGCATTTTAAGCTTCATGTACCCATAATGGGGTATAGCTTGAAAAATTGTGAATGCCTCTCGCCCTAATAAAGCGTGATATCCGCTAGTGAACGGGGCCACTTGAAATGTGACCTCTTCGGACCTGTAATTGTCCGGTGAGCCAAACACTACGTCCAGTGTGATTTTTCCTGTGCAGCATGCTTCCCGGTTAGGGATTATTCCTCTAAAGGTTGTGCTGCTTCGCTCAATGCGGTTCCAGCCTATTTCCATTTTTCGGAGGGTTTCCTCATAGATGAGGTTTAGTCCGCTGCCGCCATCCATGAGTACCTTAGTAAGGCGAAAGCTGTCCACTATTGGACTGAGGACCAATGCGGCTGGTGCTCGGGCTGTTCGGAATTTAGGTTCGTCACTGGCATTAAAGGTAATAGCCGTGTCACTCCATGGGTTTATTGTTGCTACTTGGTAGACTTCGGCAAGGTTGCAGAGTGTTCTTTTTCGCATGTTGTTTGATGCGAAATTCTCGAAGACTGTTAACACCGTACTGGTGTTGCTGGGCTAGGATTCTGAAGCTAGAAGATCTTCGCCACTTTTGGCCACCTGCCATAGTATCCAACATGCTCGAAGGCTATGATTTGGAGTGGCGCCCTCTGTGCTATGAATTTTGCATGGTCCGTTTAGCCAACCCTACAGTACGGTTCCGTACCCTTTAGGGGGTTTTGGTTTTTTGGTGTTTAACCCAGGTGCTTGGTAATGATGCACCCTTTTATTTCGGACTAGGGATGTATTCGGGGTCGGATTATCCCAAAATTTACTTTCGGTTTTCCAGGCGCTCTCCATCACACAGTACTTTTGTACTATGGTCACCAAGTCAGCAAAGCGTGTAATTTCGCGACGACTTATGGCGTTTAGGATTCCCTTGTCCGCGCAATTATTGCAAAAAATTGGGATTGCGTCCTCCTCTCGGCAGTCCTTTATCCTGTCCATAACCAGGAGGAATCTGGCCCAGTAATGATCTACTGTTTCAACGGGCTCTTGCCGAATTCGGGATAGATCGCTAATGTTTGGGTGGAAGGGTGGAACTAGATCCGGAACCCCGTCGAATTTAGGACTCAGGGGCCGAGAAGTTTCTGAACTCGGAAGTTTGGATTTTTGAGTGTTATCCAATGAATCCAACCCGCCGCCTAACTTTAAGTTCAGGGCTTGATCGACATCCGTCCCTCTGCGGGAATCCGGCATGGAGGGGTCGGGAATTAAGGACATAGCTAGTCCTTAAGATAGAAGAGGAATCGCCGCATTGCTCCTCTATCACAGCAACATGATGGGTAGCCTGGGGAGAGTTGATCTCTCTCAGATCGGTTTTAGGCCCAATCTGGTCATAGTCGGTGGCGACTCCCAGGGCAGCGATGCGATCCAAGAGCTCGTTTACGGAGGAGAGCTTGATCGGATCTAACTGTTCGGCAAGTTTCGAATTAACGTGAAGATTGGTTTCGATGACTCGAGAAGTTATCGTTGCCGCGGTTGTTGAACTGGCGGTCATAAGAAAACCACCTCGCCGAAGATTCTGACCAGTGGCCAAGGCTCCTTTGGCGATAGTATCGTCTTTAAAGACGGGATGAGGCATCCTTCCTGACGGCAACGGCACAGAGGAACTCTCAATGAAAGCACCAATGACGGTGTCAAAACCGGCGGATCTCGGTAGGGGTCCCAAAGCTGCGCGTCTAGGCGGATGGTAACAGGAGACAAGGGACACGATGTTTTTACCCAGGTTCGGGCCCTCTCGATGGAGTTAATACCCTACTCCTGCTTGATTAATATTGATGATATGGGTAGTACAAGAGCAGATCTACCACGAGATCAAGGAGGCTAAACCCTAGAAGCTAGCCTATGGTATGATTGTTGGTCGTCCTACGGACTAAAACCCTCCGGTTTATATAGACACTGCATAGGTTAGGGTTACACAGAGTCGGTTACAATGGTAGGAGATCTACATATCCGTATCGCCAAGCTTGCCTTCCACGCCAAGGAAAGTCCCATCCAGACACGGGATGAAGTCTTCAATCTTGTATCTTCATAGTCCAGGAGTCCGGCCAACGGCGATAGTTCGGCTATCCGGACACCCCCTAATCCGGGACTCCCTCAGGGGGCAATAAAGGTAGTGCTCGAAGGTGAGACTTCGATCATCAAGGGTCCGGTGTGTGCAGTCCCTATGGGGACCGACAATAAAAGCCCCGGACTATCCGGTTTACAGCCGAAGGCGACTCTAGGGTCGAGTAAACATATCCCTTCGAAGGGAGTTCGTACTCCTGCAGCCGCTTCCAGGAGTCCAGCGATGTTGGATACATTAATGGGCATGTTGCAGAATGCGTCCATCTCAGAGGAACATCGTGCATTAATGGATACGGTAGTTGAGAGGATTCTGTCTGCAAGAAGCTGATTGAATGAAGCCTTCACGGGCCTACTAAGTGGCTTTGAGGTATGCAATGTAATATCTTGACTACTCTTTACATGCAAAATGTGCCTCTGTATAGATAGTAGCCCCTAAGACTCTGGTTGGCCTCCACAGAGAGGCGATCAGAGGATCCAAAGATATGCTCAATACATAACATGAATAATTTAAAAAACAGGTTGTTACGTCAATGACGACTGCCCCGCTACAGAAGTTGCGGATTTGAAGCAAAAACTTGAGTCAGCAGATGAGGACATTACTCTTATTAACAGGCGGCTCGACGAGGCACAAGGTATCTTTTGGGGTAGTTAGCTTATGCATGTATAATAATATGATCATGAAGCTGAGAATTATATACCAGGTCATGCATAATTGCAGATGGTGCTACTGCGGTTGAGACCCTTCGGGCTGAACTTGCCCGGGCCAAGGAGCAAGCCAGAGTGAGCAATGCAGCTGTCAAGAGGGCAGGTGCTGATTTAAAGGCCGAACAGGCCATTCGGCGCCAGTGCGAGGAGAGAATGTCTACCATGACGCAAGAGCTAAGGGATACCACTGCCCAGTGCCAATTACTCGAAAAGGATAACAAAGCCAAGATGGCCGATCTCGACAACACCTTACATGAGGCGAGAGAGGCACGATCCGAGTCAAGAGCGGCTCGAGAGGAGATTCAACAAGCTGGGGAGATAGCGGCTAGTAAGCCCTTTCTTTTACAGACTAAAAATTTAGGGATCCGAAGTATGCCCCGCTCAATGAAATGTGGAGTTCTCCAAATGCATTCTTGCACTTGCCGAAGAGTGTCCCCGATGCGGCGCAGTTTTTCCAAGCGCAAGAAGGACATGCAATGGAGAAGCTTTTCTGGTCGCAATTCAGCATGCCAAAGCGTCCGCTGTTGCTGAACGAACAGATGGCCCAGTGGGCCGAGCTCCACAAGATATTTGGATCTGCCATAAAGGACGTCGTGGCCCGGCTGTGGCCGACTGAGCCAATTCCGAATAGTTATTTTGGTTTGGTGCAACGACTTGTTGATACGGTGCCGCGTATCGACACCGTTAAGCGGTCAACGTGCATTGAAGGTGCACGCATGGCCCATGCCCGCATCAAGACGTACTGGGTGAATGTCAAGGCCACCGATATTGCAGCAAAGAGTCCACCCAGGAGCAAGAACCATCACACGCCGGAGCATTATTTTGAGGATGTCCTAGAGGGTGCCCGCTTGATAGAGGGTCAATGCTCGAAGGATATGATATTGGAGTGATTGTACCGAGATTCTAAAAACAATATTGTGATATATTAGAGGCTATGCTTTTTGCCTGAAGGTTTTGGTTCCTCCTGTGCGGCCGTTTTTTGTATAATCTGAAAGTTTTCTAGTCGTCCGCTTCGGCCCCCTCGCATATAATACGGGGGTCTTCTAAAAAGCACTCAATCACTCTTGACCCAACGTCTTGGTCCATGAAGGAGGTGTTAATGCAGCAAACTAGGCAATCGTACTATATGGCTTTAACACTTTCACGTAGCCATAGGAGTTTGACGGTGGGTCTATGATATAGCCCCTGGTATGTACGTGGTTATCCGAATACGGTGTGTTACATAGGTGACCAGAAGAAGGTCCTTCGTGCAATATGGAAGGAATTGTGAAAGATTTTGATAAGTCATTCAGTGGTTGACAAGCTCTTGCCGCATCATGACAGTCAGTTTTCGGCTTTCTCTACTGAGGCACTTGACCAGATGAACCAGAAACACAATCACAGTAGTTCTCCCTTTACTACATTAGCCGATAGGATGGAACGTAAGGTAGTAAGCACAGGAGCTGGGCAACCCACCTATTGACCAAAGACATTATTCGAAGCTGATGCATATAAGGCCAAACACATGACGCCGAAGTGTGCTATAAAGTTGTTCGGACTTTTCGGCAACACATGTGTTGCCGTATCGAGCCCCTGGAAATTTGAGCCGTGGTGCGTGTGTGAAACAACCGAAGAAGCAAAATTTGGTGCTAGAAAAAGAAAATACCGAATACGGATTTTATGTTCACTAGAACCTGATTTATACGTCAAACACAATTTTAAAGATTGCACCACCACGACCCAGGCTATTTGACATGCCAGGGGTCGAAGGCTGGGGAAAAAGGCACTTTACAGGTTTGAAATAAAGTGTGCAGTCTACAAAAAATCATTTGGACCTCCTGTCGCATGTCTGCGCTGCCTTTGCCTCAGCGGAAAGATTGCTTAATAGGAATAGTCGTTGGTTATTTATACGAAGCTGAACTCAGAAAGAGTCCTTGTATGTCCGCAGGATGAACATGTTTTGATTCACCTGTAAAAGATAAAAAATAATTTGAAAAAAAAGAAGGCTATAGGAGTGCGAACCACATTGTAAGCCTCTCCGTATTGTGCCTCCGCCGATGACCAAGGTTTTTTAAGTGCATAATGATGCATGCGCGATACGGACTTCGCGAGTATATGAGGCGAACGACGGAGGACGAACTGCTGATCCAGCTCTGAAATTGACCGGTCCTGTATAGTAGCGGCTGATGGCTTAATGGCCGATGAGGTACGCGGCTTAATGGGGCCGCTTTGAGCTTCGGCTGCAATAGCCGCAGTATGCTCCTCTATACGGAGGGAGCGTTCCGTATTTCCGTCTATCCTGATGACGCCTCATGGACCGGGCATCTTAAGCTTTAGATAGGCATAGTGTGGGACCACATTAAAACGAGCAAAAGGAATCCGTCCGAGTAGTGCATGATAGCCATTGTGGAATGGGACAATATCGAAGATCAAGTCTTCGCTTCGAAACTTGTTCGGCGAACCGAAGACTGCTTCCAATGTAATTGAGCCCGTGCAGTGGGCTTCTATGATGGGTACTGCCCCCTTGAAGGTAGTTGTGGTGGTCTTGATTCTTGAATGATCAATGCCCATTTTGCGAACAGTGTCTTGGTAGCGTAGATTAAGGCTACTGCGGCCGTCCATAAGGACTTTCGTGAGATGGAACCCATGGATAATTGGGTCAAGGACCAGAGCTGCCAAACCTTCACGACGGATACTGGCTGGGTGGTCCTTGCGATCAAAAGTGGTCGGGCAGGCCGCCCATTGGCTAAATTTGGGGCGACCGGCTCTATGGCGTAGGTGTCCCGTAGTGCGCGCTTGTGCTTCCCTGTAGGGATGTGCGTCACATATACCATGTTTACTGTTTTTACTTCAGGGGGAAATTGGTTCTGACACCCGGTGTTCGGTTGGCGAGTCTCTTCGTCGTCGCTGTAACTGGGTGGCGCCTTCCCCTTGTGTTCAGCATTAAGCTTGCCGGCTTGTTTAAAGACCCAACAACTTCTGTTGGTATGATTGGCTGGTTTATCGGGGTGCCATGAATTTGGCAGGGCCGATCCAGTATCTTGTCTAAATTGGATGGTCCTTCTCTGTTTACCTTGAATGGCTCTTTCCGTTGACTAGGTTTGGAGCCGCTGAATCCGGCGTTGACCGCCATGTCTTGCGTTCCTTCATTATTATTTCGACGCTTGTGTTTATTGCGTTGTGGCTTGTCGTTGCCGTCTGGAACTTTGGAAGTTCCCGGATCACTTGTGTTGTTCCTTCTACGAGCGAGCCAGCTGTCTTCTCCCGCGCAAAAGTGGGTCATCAGAGCGGTAAGGGCTGCCATGGATTTTGGTTTTTCTTGACCGAGGTGGCGGTTGTGCCACTCATCTCGGATGCTATGTTTAAAGGACGCGAGGGCTTCAACGTCCTGACAATCGACAATTTGGTTCTTTTTAATTAAGAACCTAGTCCACAGCTTCTTGGCTGACTCCCCGGGCTGCTGGATAATGTGACTTAGGTCATCGGCATCTGGAGGCCGGACATATGTACCTTGGAAGTTATCGCGAAAGGCGTCTTCCAATTCTTCCCTGCTGCCAATGGAGTTTTCGGGCAGGCTGTTCAACTAGTACCGAGCTGGTCCCTTGAGTTTTAGTGGGAGGTATTTGATGGCATGAAGATCATCACCGCGGGCAATATGAATATGGAGAAGAAAATCTTCGATCCATACCGTGGGGTCTGTTGTCCCATCACATGATTCGATGTTCACGGGTTTAAACCTTTCTGGGAATTTGTGATCCATTACTTCATCAATGAAGCAAAGGGGTGTGCGGAGCCTCTATATCGGGCCACGTCGTGACGTAGCTCGGATGGAGTCCATCTGCGATTGTCGGCCCGGGCGTGATTATGCTTGTCACGCCCGGCTAGATGGCCGTCGTCGCGTGTCGAGGCACGCTCCCACGATCCGTAGATCGATCTGGTCCATTCTGCTCTATTTTCCAGGTCCTGCTGTAGGTCATATGTATAACCCCGAGTTGTTATGTCCCTGCCTTTATGGCGGTGTAGTATGGGCTGGTGTTCAACTTGAGTTGCTGTTTGGTCCCGGACACATGGTGGCCGGTCAGCTGCATTATGCGTTGATGGTACAGGCTGCAGCGCCTCGTCATTGAATTGAGGTAACAATTTGCACTTCGGGTAACTTTTGGTTGGGCGCTCGAGGCCGTATTCCTCGGCTGCCAAGACATTAGTCCACCTGTCATTGAGCAGATCTTGATCAACTTGAAGTTGCTGCTGTTTATTTTTCAGGCTCCTTGCAGTGGCGATTAGCCTGTGCTAGAAGTGCTCCTGCTCGAGGGGTTCCTTAGGTATGATGAATTATTTGTCACCGAGGCTCACCTCATCCCCGAAGAGTGGGAGATAATTACTGTCCTTCGAGTCTTCGTTTATGGTCTGTTCATCGGGGCTAACTTGCCCATCTTCCCTATCGTCCTGTTCGGAAGTTGGCTCGACAGGGTCTTCTTTGTCTACGGCATCATCTGGAGTGTTGTTGTCTCCTGTGACGGTATTGCTGTTTTTTCCACGGCGTGATTTAGAGCGGCGCCGCTGAGGTCGGTGCTTTGGCTGTATCTCAGGAGGTTTATCATCGACTGGATCTTCCTTGTCATCGCCGCTATTCTCTTTGGGTGTATCTACCATGTACACGTCATACGAAGAGGTGGTCGTCCGGCGTCCGGTAAACGCCGGGTTTTGGGCCTGCTCTTCTCCGGCATCGTCGTCCATACCGTCGATGTCTTCGGAGCCGTAATCGATCATGTCGGTTAAGTCCTCGAAAGTGGCTATAAAGTGGGTGGTGGGTGGGAAGTAAAATTCCCTGCTCTCAGCCCCTCGTCTGGGCTGGGTGTAGTTCGGATGTTGCTCCTCTATAATAACAAGGAGGGATTACATTAAGTCCAGAGTCTCGGTTAAAGGCGAGGTCTGGCCAGAGAGAAGAGAGTCCTTGGAGTACAGCAGGAGGGAGACTCCATGGCCGAACTCACACGATGCTGGTCCTGAGAATTCGGAGCCAGTAACCGGGGAAGAGTCCGGCTTCATGACGGATGCCAGTGAAACTGCTTCCTCTGGCTCTCCCGTACTGGGCTTAGTGGCCGCGGATAGTCCAGCAAGCTTAGGGATCCCGTCTTCGGACCTGGTGATACGCTCCGGATCTAAGGCCAGAGCGGAGATTGGGGGCACAAATCCTTGGAAGATCAAGTCTCCTCGGATATCAGCGACATAGTCTAGATTTCCAAAACCAATCTCTTGACCTGGGGCGTAGCTGTCGATCTGCTCTAGATGGCCAAGCGAGTTGGCCCGCAGTGCGAAGCCGAACACAAAGATCTAGCCGGGGAGGAAAACTTTCCCCAGGACAGCATTGTTGTGGCTGATTGATGGAGCCATCGAACCTCTTGACGACGATGCAACGGTACTCTCAATGAAAGCACCAATGTCGGTGTCAAAACCGGCAGATCTCGGGTAGGGGATCACAAACTGTGCGTCTAAGGTCTATGTTAACAGGAGACAGGGGACACGATGTTTACCCAGGTTCGGGCCCTCTCTATGGTGGTAATACCCTACTTCTTGCTTGATTGATCTTGATGAATATGAGTATTACAAGAGTTGATCTACCACGAGATCATAATGGCTAAAGCCCTAGAAGTTTAGCATGTATGATTGTGATTGCCTCTACGGACTAAACCCTCCGGTTTATATAGACACCGGAGGGGACTAGGTTTGTACAAAGCCGGTTACAGAGAAAGGAATCTGCATATCCGAACCCCAAGCTTGCCTTCCACGCCAAGGAGAGTCCCATCCGGACACGGGAGAGAGTCTTCTGTCTTGTATGTTCATGGGTCATCAGTCTGGCCCATGTCCAACAGGCCGGACACCCGAGGACCCCTTAATCCAGGACTACCTCACCCACCATCTACAACGTGGCGGTAACCAAGACCCTCATCGACGAAGGTGTCGGCCTCAATGTGCTCTCCGTGGAAGCTTTCGACTTGTTTCACGTGCCCCCAGGCCGGCTTCGCCCCACCAAGCCCTTCTCCATGGTCGTCGATGGTTCCACCTGCCCCTTTAGGCAGATCCGCCTCCCAGTCTCCTTCGGCACCTATGACAACTACCTCACCGAGCTTATCGACTTTGACATTGCCCGCATCGGCCTCCCGTACAACACCATCCTCGGGTACCTGGCCTTGGCCAAGTTCATGGAAGCAACTCATCCTGCCTACAATCTCATGAAGATGCCGGGGAGTAGCGGCATCCTCACTGTGGCCGAAGACACCAAGGAAGCCATGTTGGCCCTCAAGCTCGCCTTCAGGGTCACAACTGTTGCGACCAAGTCAGGAAGGAGCCCCAGAGGCTCCGGGGGCTGCGCCAGCGAAGAAGAAGCAATTGTTCTCCCAAGATCACGCCGAGACGAAGCAGGTACTAATTGATGATGACGGGGCATCAGGCACCACCTTCACCATAGGTGCCAGCCTCCTCCCAGATCAAGAGGAGGCATTGGTTAGCTTCCTGCGCAAGAACAAAAATGTGTTCGCATTGGAGCCTAAGGATCTGGTTGGATTCCCGAGGGGGATAATCGAGCACCACCTGAGGGTGTGCCCCAACGTGCACCCGGTGAAGCAGAACGCGTGGTGGCAGTCTGAGAAGCAGTCGTTCATCATCCCGGACACTCGCAAACTGCAGGAAGCTGGTGTCATTTGGGAGGTGTGGTACCTGGAATGGCTAGCAAACCCGGTTATCGTCCCCAGGAAAGGTTGGAAGGAGCGCATGTGCGTCAATTTCACCAACCTCAACAAGGCTTGCCCTCAAGACCCCTTCCCGCTTCTGCGCATTGATCAGATCGTCGACTCCATCGCCGAGTGCGACCTGCTGTGTTTTCTGGACGCCTTCTTGGGCTACGACCAAATCAAGATGGCGGTGCATGGCGTTGACAAGACAGCCTTCTTGACCCCATGCGGGGTGTATTGCTACACCTGCATGCCGTTTGGGCTGTGTAACGCTAGAGCAACTTTCCAGCGACTGATGCACATCGTTGTGTGCCAGCACCTCGGGAGGAACGTCAAGGCCTACGTCGACGACATAGTGGTGAAGTTGCGGGAGGCAAGGACCCTTATTGATGACCTGGAGGAGACATTTGCCAGCCTGCGGAAGGTAGATCCGCGGCTCAATCCGGAGAAGTGTGTGTTTGGCGTCCCCTCCGGCAAGCTGGTCAGCTTTCTGGTGTCGCATAGGGGGATCGAGGCCAACCGGTAGAAGGTCAAGGCAATAGAAAGGATGAGCCCACCGCAAACCCTCAAGGAGATGCAGAAGCTGGTGGGTAGTGTGACCTCGCTGGGGTGCTTCATCTCCAAGCTAGGAGAATGCACCCTCCCGTTCTTCAAGCTGATGAAGAAGAAAGGACCATTCGAGTGGACTATGGAGGCTAACGCGGCGTTCCAAGACCTCAAGAAGTACCTCACCAGCCTGCCGGTGATGGTAGAGCCACGCCCCCTCGAGCCCTTGGTGCTCTACCTGGCTGCCACGCCCCATCGGCCAGTGTGGCACTTGTGGCGGTCCGGGAGGAGCGCCCGGCCAAGGGCTCGCGGAGCAGCACCCAGCAACCGGATGAAACGCGACGGCTTTAGGACGGCGCTCCTGAGGCCACGGCTACCCCAATAGATGACCAAGCTCCTTAGGACGGTGCTCCTGAGGCCCCGGCTTCCCGAACGGGCGACCAAGCTCCGGAGGCCACCCAGTCTCTAGAGGTAGAAGACCCCACCGACACTTCCTCCCTCGTCGAGCACCCGGTGTACTTCGTCAGCACGGTGCTACGCGATGCACGAGTACGCTAGCCCATGCCGCAGAATCTCTTTCTCGCACTCCTTGTCGCCTCCCACAAACTGCGCCACTACTTCCAGGGCCACCCCACCAAGGTTGTCTCAGCTTACCCACAGGAAAGGGTGCTCCGGAGCCACAACGCCGTGGGAAGGGTCGCAGAGTGGAACATCGAACTGCAGGCATTCCAGTTGGAGTTCAGCACCACCAGGGTCATCAAGGGTGCGGCGCTCGGTGACTTCATGGCGGAATGGACCGACGTTCCCAGCCTAGAAGTGGGCGAGGATCGACCCCTCTCGCTAGGAAGCGAGGCACCAGACGGCTGGGTCATGTACTTCGACGGTGCATTCGCGCGTCAGGGTACGGGGGTTGGAGCCATGCTCATCTCGCCCACCCATGACAAGCTCTACTACGCCGTGCAGCTCTGCATCCAGTAGGGCAAGAGGGTCTCCAACAACATCACGAAGTACGAAGGCCTGATCGCCAGTCTCAAGGCTGTGGCAGCCTTGGGAGTGAAGCGCCTCACCATCAAGGGCGACTCCCAGCTCCTCGTCAACTTCTCCAACAAAGTATACAAGCCGAAGGACGAATACATGGAGGAATACCTCGCGGAGGTACGCAAAATTGAGAAACTATTCTTGGGCCTGGAACTGCAGCACGTGCCACACGACACGAACAAGGAACTAGACGACATTGCCAAGAGGGCGTCCCGGCGGCTGCCTTAGGAGCCTGGCGTCTTCGAAGAGCGGCTCTTCAAGCCGTCGGCAGCCCCACCTGCGGCCCGACCTTGAGAGCACATCTACTCCTCGCGCTTGAGCCTCTGGAGGGGTGCTGGACCGAGGAGTTCAAGGCGTACATGCTTCAGGGGACGCTGGCGGAGAAGGAGGAAGACACGGAGCGCGTGGACCGCCAGGACATTGCTTATGGCATTAGGGACGGTGAGCTCTAACGGAAGCGGCCAAGCGATGTCTCCTTGTGGTGCATCTCCAGGGAGCAAGGACACGAGCTGCTGGCTAACATACACGGCGAGACTGCGGGCATCACTCTTCGTTGCGCACCCTCGTGGGCAAGGCGTTCCGCAGTGGATTCTAGTGGCCCATGGCGCTCAATGACGCTACCGAACTGGTGAGATCCTGCGAAGCCTACCATTTCCATGCCAATCATATCCACCAGCCTACACAGGGTCTCCAAACCATCCCGCTCTCATGGTCGTTCGCGGTCTGGGGGCTGGACATCTTGGGCCCATTCACTCGAGCGTCTAGGGGCTACCTCTACCTCTATGTCACCATCGACAAATTCACCAAATGGGCAGAGGTGGAGGCTGTCTGCGCCATCCCAGCCGGCTTAGCAGTCAAGTTCATCAAGGGCCTTGTGAGCCGGTTTGGCGTTTGTAATCACATGTTCACCGACAATGGCTCGTAGTTCACTAGCAATGTTTTCAAAACATATTGTGCTAACCCTGGAACGCAGATATGCTACACCTGAGTGGCACACCCCAGGAGCAACGGCCAAGCCGAGCGCGCCAACGCAGAGGTCCTGAGAGGCCTCCAGGAAAGAACCTTCAAGAAGAAGCTCAAGGCCTACGGCAGGGCTAGCTAGACGAGCTCTAGTCCATGCTGTGGTTCATCTGCACCACCGTGACCAAGCCAACGGGCGAGATTCCATTCTTCCTGATCTATGGATCCGAAGCGATTCTCCCACACGAGGTCAAGCATCGCTACGCGCGGGCCTTAGCGTTTGACGAGGCATGCCAGGATGCCTTGTGGGGGATGGACATCATGCTGGGGGAGGAACGCCACCGCCAAGCCTCGCTCCGAGCAGCGAGGTACCAGCAGGCGCTGCGGCGATACCACTGCCGCAGCGTCTGCTCCAGGACGCTCGAGGTGGGTGATCTCGTCCTGAGGCGGGTGCTCTCCAAGGGGGCTGCATAAGATCTCACCATGTGGGACGGCCCGTTCAGGATCGCCCGTGTCTCCAGGCCTAGCACCGCGCGCCTAGAGACACAGGATGAGATCCCCATCCAAAACGCCCGGAGAATCCAACATCTCCGGAAGTTCTACCCATGAAGCAAGGCCCCGTGCCTGTGAAGGTCTCCGCTCGTGACACTCTCACGTAATAATGAGTAGGGTTGTACATGCCCCGGAGTCTCCTGAGAGTCACCCGCGGGCCTCATGGGGGATCCCTCCCACATCCTAGTGGCAACACTTAGCTCCGCGCTGGTGAGGAGACTAGACTAGGTGCCGGACGCTGTTGTTCTTCTGCTTGCTTTCTGTAGATGGTTTGCAACTTCTTAATGGAATTTGGAGCTTTCGTGTTCTTGTTCGCCAGAGTTGGAGTTTTTCTCCTCTTGCTTCGTTCACTTCTCGGTCTTGGCCCGGGAAGAGCAGCAGTTACCCGTCGCTCCTCCTCGTGCATCCCGCGCACAGGGGCTAGACATGTGTGCGTGTTTGGGCTCGCCTGCACGCAAGCACACCTCACCGAAACAATGTTGGCCCAGTGCTTCGGCTTTCTTAATCCTCACGAGACGCTCTCGAACGAGCTCGTGGACGTGTGCACCATCTTAAGTCCGTGCCCCCTGAGCAGCGCGACGCGATGCACTAAGCCACAATTAACCCATGCCTAGGGGCTCGCGCAAGGAAGAACAAGACGCCCCGTCAAGCTTTCTAATATCTCTGTAGCTATACAATGTTTCCTAAGGCCGACAGTCCCTGAGTCGACAGGAAGGGCACGCCCTCGTGAGGTGGGAAGCTACCACAAGCATATTGAGCTAAGTTACCTTAACCGCACCTACTCGGAACATAGATATCACAGCATGACATCAAAATAGTAAACATAGCCTAGTGGCATAAGTGCCATACTTCACCCTAGCGCGGCCCTCTACTTTTTTCAAATGCAGGAGAAAGGAAAGGTTAAACAAAAGTGGCCCGCACGACCGCAGTAGCTCTCAAGGACAGGCTCCGGTGACCCCCGGGCTCAGTACGAGTCTTCCTCCCACTTCACTGGAGCGCGGCAACGAGACCACTAGTCGCCTTCCCCGATGCAAGCCCGGCGACGTGGTGGTTGGTCGTAACCACCGCTGCTAGTGCTCTCACTGGAGGAGGAGCCGCCAGTGCTAAAGGAAGCGCGACCGTCGCCAAGGGCAAGCTCACCCTCGTCGTCGTCACGGTCGTCGTCATGGCCAAGCTCATTGTTGCCGCTACCATCTTCTGGTAGCACCTCGCACGACGGACGTCCTCCCTGAACACCCTCACGTAGAGGGTCGCAACGCCGTCATACCTGACGTGAAGGGTGTGCCTCCCGCTCAGGCCTTGCGCGCTGGCAAATGCCTGCTCCTACGTCTCCAGCGTATTTATAATTTTTTATTGCTCCATGCTATATTATCTACTGTTATGGACCATATTGGGCTTTATTATCCACTTTTATATTATTTTCGGGACTAACCTATTAACCGAAGGCCCAGCCCAGAATTGTTGTTTTTTTTGCCTATTTCAGAGTTTCGAAGAAACGGAATATCAAACGGAGCCAAAAACCTAATTCCACCGCCGAAACTTTCTGTATCCACGAGATCCCATCTTGAGGCCTGTTTCGGAGCTCCGCCAGAAGGGGAATCCACCACAGAGGGCTTCTACATCATTCTAGCCTCTCCGATGAAGTGTGAGTAGTTTACCTCAGACTTTCGGGTCCATAGTTAGTAGCTAGATGGCTTCTTCTCTCTTTTTGGATCTCAATACGATGTTCTCCCCCTGTCTCATGGAGATCTATTCGATGTAATCTTCTTTTTGTGGTGTGTTTGTTGAGATCGATGAATTGTGGGCTTATGATCAAGATTATATATGCGCAATATTTGAATCTTCTCTGAATTCTTTTATGTATGATTGGTTATCTTTGCAAGCCTCTCCGAATTATCCTTTTGGTTTGGCCAACTAGATTGGTAGTTCTTGCAATGGGAGAAGTGCTTAGCTTTGGGTTCAATCTTGCGGTGTCCTTTCCCGATGTGAAGGGGCAGCAAAGGCACGTATTGTATTGTTGCCATCGAGGATAACAAGATGGGGTTTTTATCATATTGCATGAATTTATCCCTCTACACTATGTCATCTTGCTTAAGGCGTTACTTTGTTTTCATTAAGTTAATACTCTAGATGCATGCTGGATAGCGGTCGATGAGTGGAGTAATAGTAGTAGATACAGGCAGGAGTCGGTCTACTTGTCTCGGACGTGATGCCTATATACATGATCATACCTAGATACTCTCATAACTATGCTCAATTCTGTCAATTGCTCACCAAGAATTCGTTCACCCACTTGTAAAATACTTATGCTCTTGAGAGAAGTCACTAGTGAAATCTATGGCCCCCGGGTCTATTCTCTATCATATCAATCTTCCATCACTTTATTATTGCTTTGCTTTTTACTTTGCTTTTTATTTTACTTTGCATCTTTATACCAAAAATACCAAAATATTATCTATCATCTCTATCAGATCTCACTCTCGTAGGTGACCTTGAAGGGATTGACAACCCCTAATCGCGTTGGTTGCGTTGAGATATTTGTTTTGTGTAGGTAGGAGGGACTTGCGCGTGGCCTCCTACTGGATTGATACCTTGGTTCTCAAAAACTGAGGGAAATACTTACGCTACTCTGCTGCATTATCCTCTCCTCTTCGGGGAAATCCAACGCAAGCTCAAGAGGTAGCACCTTCCAACCGTGGGTCAAGGACACGCTGCCCGTTGCGGTGACTTCGACCCTGACCCATGAAGCCATGCTGCTGCTGCCGTCAAGCCCCACGACCGGCAGCTCACCCGCGAAGAAGCACGGGAGTGGGAGCCAGGTGCCGACGGGCCTCTCTGCCCACACGACGAACTCCGGGAGCACATCTGCCGAGTGGAAGTGCGGCCGAGGAGGCTGGGCAATAATGGCACGCCTCCCCTCATCGCAGGGGCTGCCTCGCCCTTGGCGGCACCTACCTTGAGAAGAAGCGCCGCCGCGGCCCTCGAAAATGACGTCGGCCCCGAAGAAGTGCGCCCGCGCTCTCGAGGAGCTACCGCCTGGGTTGCAACATGCTTGCGGGGCGGCCACACCCTCTCTTGGGCGGTGGCAAGCCTGGCCCCTCCTTGGGGGTTTCCCCTTCTCGGCGGTGGAGAACTTCCTCGTCAGCGACATGAGAACTTCGGCAAGACGACGAGGCAAAGAGGAAGAAGGAGGAAAGGGCGGCAAGAAGACGGAGTTGAGCAAAGGGGGCTCCGCCCCTTCCCTCATTTATAGTCGGAGGGAAGCCAACCGCTGGCCTCCAAGATCCCCCGCAAAGACGGTTTTTCTCTGCATGCAGCAGAGTCTCGTCCAGTCAGGAGCGGTGGCCGAGGCAGCATGAGGAAGCGGAGACGCCCATGTCCCATCAATCGCCAAGCATCGACCAAGCCCGCGGGCGGTTAGGGCCCGCGACGCTTCACACTTGCCCTTTGGCTTCACCTCGAAGCCAAGTCCGAGCACGCCTTGGGCCCGGGGGCTACTATCGACATTCTAGGAATGGGGGTACCCAGACTTGCCTTCCGGCAGCCCACGGCGTGGCTCCATCTGTGGCCTAGTACGGCCCAGCTTCGGCATCAGCAACTCAAGACCCTCATGAGGGGCTAAGCCTCGCGAGGCGGACGACACCAATACTTTCACGAGGAGTGGTCTGCCCAGGCTGGCTCCTGAGGAGTGGATATTTCTATGCAAGCCTCACCTCGCGAGGTGCAGATGACGTGAGCCATGACGACCAAGGCCAGGCGGGCGCCAGCGGGCGCATTGTACCAATTTACTCTTTGGTGCTAAAGAGGCAAGCGTAGGCGCGGAGTCCAGAGGAATCAGCAGGTTTCCATTCCGGTGCAACGAGACCAAGACCGCCAGGATGGAAGGACGGAGGTCATTGCCGAGCCCACCACGGCGTCACGACAAGTGGCTTTTGCAAGTGAAGACTACTTTTGTCAGGATAGCATGTACTAGTTGTCTCCCTTCAAAATTGGCCGTTCTGGGATCCCTTTTCGCCTTACATTTGGGAAGAGGACCAAGGCCACTATAAATAGGACCTAGCCACCACCGTAGAAGACGACAGATCATTCAGATCACACTCTCCCTCACCAGCTCACTTTAGCCTAAGAACACTCCTCCTCCTGAGGTTGTTCTCCCACTGTACTAGTTCATCCTCAGCCCCTCGAGGCCAGTATATCGGATTTTGGGTTCCGGCAGACCTTCTAGGTTCGAACTCTGGGGTGCACGCGGAGATCTCACCCCCTACCTACCTGCACCTCGTCGCCTCGCAAGGATCTAAAACTACACAAAGAGCAACACAAGGGACACAAGGTTTATACTTGTTTGGGCCACCATTGTTTCTCTCTAGATTGCTTGATCTCTAGCTCTGTTCTGGATTCCGGATCCTTGATCTCCCATCTCCGATCCCCCTACCCTGTGGGAGGCTAGTCCTATTTATAGGCAGAGGCCCTGGGCCTCTTCCCAAATATTGAGCGGGAAGGGCGCCAACAATTGGCCATTTTGAAGGGGAACATCTAGTACACTTATCCTGACTAAAATTGGTCCTCGCCTGTCAAAGGCTCTGACGGTGACGCCGGCTTGGGCTCCATGATGACCTCCTTCCTGCCGTTGTGATGGTCTTGGTCTTTTTGCACCGAAATGGCTGCCTTTGCTTGATGCTCTCACCTGCGCTTGCCTCCTTTGCACCACATGGCCTCCTTCTTGGCCTTCTTCTCCGGCACCACATGGGGTGCCGGAGCCAGCAGCCCCGTCAATCGGGCATCCGCTGGGTCTTCTGGCAAAGGAGCCAGACAGTTAATCTGTCCGGACGTCTTCAGCCAGACCTGTCAAAGAACAGGGAGTTTTTAGATCCCACGTAGAGTCAATCTATGAAAAAAGAGTCCCGTAAAGGGTAAAAAAACTTACCTCACCGGCTTGACGCCGCGAGCTGTATCCGTGATCTTTGTTAGCGGATGCGGGGGCTTTGGCGCCCTTGAACAGCACCTTCCAGGCATCTTCTTACGTGGTATCGAAGAGCCGGCTCAAGGTTCGGTGCTGTGCCCGATCGAACTCCCACAAATTGAAGTCCCGTTGTTGGCATTGGAGAATCCGGCGGATGAGCATCACCTGGATTACGTTGACAAGCCTGCGATTTTTGTCCACCAGGTTCCGGACGCGTGTTTGGAGTCCGGATAGCTCATCCGAATCCCCCCACTTCAGGCCCGTCTGTTTCCATGACGAGAGCCGTGTGGGGAATCCAGATCTGAATTCGGGGGCCGCCACCCATTCAGGGTCGCATGGCTCGGTGATGTAGAACCACCTCGATTGCCACCCCTTTATTGTCTCCACAAAGGAGCCCTCGAGCCATAGGAATTTGGCCATCTTGCCGACCATGGCGCCTCCGCACTCTGCTTGGCTGCCCTTCACAACCTTCGGCTTGACACTGAAGGTCTTGAGCCACAAGCCGATGTGGGGCTGGATGCAGAGGAAGGCCTCGCACACGACGATAAACGCCGAGACGTTGAGGACGAAATTCGGGGCTAGGTCGTGGAAGTCCAGGCCGTAGTAGAACATGAGCCCCCGGACAAATGGGTGAAGTGGAAAACCTAATCCGCGGAGGAAGTGGGGGAGAAGTACCACCCTCTCATGGGGACTGGGGGTTGGAATGAGCTGCCCCGCGTCGGGCTGCTGTCTTGGCGATATTGCCGGACAAGTATCCGGCCTCCCGCAGTCTTGTGATGTGCCCCTCCGTGACGGAGGAGGCCATCCACGTGCCTCCCGCTCCGGACATAGTTGGAGAAGGTTGAGGTGAGAAGTGTGGACTTGGGCGCTGGAGTTCGAGTTCACGAAGATGGATAAGCCAAGGAGGAAGAAGGCGCAGGTAAAAGGGTTGGATCTTTATCCCCTTATATGGGCGGACAGAAACATGTGTCCCCACCGGCCTGGTAAAACTCGCTTATCTCCCAAGCGTCACAATCAATGGCGCGGTTGGGTTACCCACGTCCGTATTGATGGGAATCCCGGAATAAGGGGAACACGATCTCTGCTTCGACAAGACGTGCCAAGGAAACCGCTTCGCTAAACGAGCTGAGGTGGAACAATAAAAACAATTTGAGTGAAGGCTTGGTAGTGGTGCGACGTCAATACGTCAGCAGATTGATCTTGTGTAATATAATTCTCTCTACGGTGGTATGTGGAATTTATTTTTGCAGAGCCGGACACTATCCTGGTGTTCACAATCTTCTATAAATTATTCGGAGGAGGAACCCGCCTTGCAATGCCAAAGACAACATGCGCGCCGGACTCGTCGTCATTGAAGCCTGGTTCAGGGGAGACTCTTGAGGAGTTCCGGACTAGGGGTGTCCGGATAGCCGAACTATCATCATCGGACGGACTCCAAGACTATGAAGATACCAGATTGAAGACTTCGTCCCGTGTCCGGATGGGACTTTCCTTGGCGTGGAAGGCAAGCTTGGCGATACGGATATGTAGATCTCCTACCTTTGTAACTAACTTTGTGTAACCCTAACCCTATCTGGTGTCTATATAAACCGGAGGGTTTTAGTTCGTAGGACGAACAACAATCATACCATAGGCTAGCTTCTAGGGTTTAGCCTCTTTGATCTCGTGGTAGATCTACTCTTGTAACACACATCATCAATATTAATCAAGCAGGACATAGGGTTTTACCTCCATCAAGAGGGCCCGAACCTGGGTAAAACATCGTGTCCCTTGTCTCCTGTTACCATCCGCCTAGACACACAGTTCGGGACCCCCTACCCGAGATCCGCCGGTTTTGACACCGACAGTTGGCCTTCCCCAGTTATAAGTACGGAACGACGCGTGCCCTTCCGGTCGATCTCCTCTTTCTCCTCCTTCTTCACCATCCCTTGCTCCAGTGTGCGCCAATGGCTCCGATCCACCGGTTCTTCGCAGAAGAGAAAGGAAAGGCTCCCCGAGAGGGTCCCGACCCGCTTCCGCCGAAGAAACGGCTAGCCTTCTGCCGTCGAGATGAGAGCGCCCGGCAGGAGGTGTCGAGGCCCTGGTACGAGCGGCCGCCGCCAGTGTTCCGGCTGCCCTTGTACTCCCGCATTGAGGGCCCTGAAGGAGTTGTCGCCGAGCGGCATGGACGACGCCACCGTCGGCGCCGGCGGGTCACGGCGGTGCGCGTTGTTCCCCCCGGAGTCCATGCCGAGGGCTCCTCCCAAGAGTTTGTGCTCCACGCCACCATGCCTCCTCAGTCTTGGATTCGCCTTCCTCCCTCCTTCGCCTTCTTGATGCCGCAGGGGGGATATTTGGAGCTCTGGTTGTAGTGTGCCGGCTGCAGCACCCTTCCGACCGAAGCGGAGGTCGCGGTCGTCGCTCCGGGCAAGGTCTTCATGACTTGAGGCTGGGGCGAGATCGCCCAGGTCTGCAGGACGAGGGGCGCCCTTGCGATCCACCTGGAGTACGACGGCGCTTCCGTGATGCTCTTCAAGGTCTTCGACGCGGAAGGACGCCGGCTGGAGTGCTGCCACGAGAGAGGTGGTGAGGGCCTGCCTTGGCGAGCACCAGGCTCGCCGATCGCTCCCTCAGCAGCTCCTCAGGCGGCGGAGGCGTCGGAGGATCCAGCGACTCTGCCGAGCTCTTCGCGACTCCGGAGAGGAGCGACGACAGCTACAAGCCCCCGAGCTTGCGTTGTTCCCGGAGCAGGGCGGGCTCGTTAGGCCGCCGCCGCCTCTGATCTGGATGAGGTTGGCACCGGTGCCTGACGGCCCGCTATTGATGATGGCGTCTCTTGCGGAGGCGCGTGTACTTAGCGTTCTTTAGGATCTGCTCCCTCTGTTCCCTACGAGGAGTCGAAAAACGTGCCCCGTGGGGGCTTGTAAGGTGCCTGTGGTTCTGTTCGTTAATCTGATCCTTGTCGTGAAGTAGTGCGAGATGCTCATTCCGTCTTAGCTTAGTTCCTCCTTTCGAACCTCGCGAGGGCTTGATGCTCTGCCCCGACAGGTCCCGGTTCCATGGCAGGCTTCAGCCGTCGCTGGTATGCCAGGTCGCGATGCCGTGGTTAAGGCCAGCAGGTGAGCGTCCTGGGGTCCAGTAAGAGCCCCTGAGTCGCGATGCTCGGGAGGTCCCCTTTGGCGCTCAAGTAGCCATCGTTCGGTGAGAAAGGAGCGCGACGTTGCTAACACGGGATTGCCTTAGGTGCGAGGTCGATGCTACGATAGCTAGTGTTTCCGGAGGATGACTTATCTCGGGAGTCAGGAACCGCTTCCTAGTGCGGCGTTAGGTCCGCGCATCGGCAGACAAGGAGTTGCCTGGCGAGGTCCCCGCGTGCCTCTTCCCTCTCGCCTTTAATCCCCTTTCTGCTCTACGTCCTCGGGTCCCGGCCCTCGAGCGGGGCTCAGCCGTCGCTGGTATGCCAGGTCGCGATGCCGTGGACAAGGCCAGAGGGTGACGGCTAGAGAGCCAGTAGGAGCCCATGAGTCACGATGCTCAGGTACCCCCCTTTAACGTGCAAGCGGTTCGCGCGGACGAGAGTGAAGAAGACGCCATGAGGGCCTCGCCTGGCGCTGCTCCTTGAAGAGATCCCGCAGGCTCATCACAAGAAGAACAAGAGTCCGCCATGACAAGCGACAGTCAGCCGTTGGTTGCTCTGGATGGGTGACGAGGCACTGAAGGCTTGACGAGATGGCGCCATGCGGGGCTGCCGCGGCCAGAGCTCGGGCATTCAGGTTTGTCGGTGTTGCAGGGACGGACCCATGCACAAGCGTCGTGCCGTTGGGGAGCAGCTCCATCAGTTGGTGTCCGTCGAGCGGGGGACTAGGTCAAACACGTTAATCATGAAGGAGCAAGTTCATTTAGATAGTTCCAGGGAAGGCAGACATCGCTGGGTCCGGCCCGAGCGACTTGGGGATGATGCAGCCCGAGGGGCACCCCCAATAAGGTAAGCTAGGAACATGAAGCAAAAGGGATACACGCCGCAGGGACAGACCCACGCGGCCTGGGAATGATGCAGCCCTGGGGGCCGCTCCCAGCTGAAAATGAAACTCGAAGGATGTCACCTGATATCGTTGAAGATGAAGGGATCATGAAGTAGCGGACGTCGTGGGCTGTGGAAGCCGATCTTCACGAGCCCCCACGCCCAGGAGCCTCGGGAGGCTCCGCAGGCGCTGGTGGCTCCTCGCGGACCATCTCCATCTCCGCCAGGACTGTGGAACGCCTGGCCTCTTGAGCCTCCAGGATGCTCCCCATGAGGCGCTGGCGCGTGGCAGCCGCGTTCGGCACGCCGTAAGGCATGCGAACGTAGTTGTGGGGTGGACCTTCACAGCGCCTCACGCATGAGGGCCAGAGGCGGCTCGGTTGAGCCCTGGTATGTCGATGCAGACGCGCAGCCCACCATCCTCGCTGGATGGGGAGCTACGGCGGGTAAGCGGCGGCTGCCACTCATGACTCTTGACTCCTGCAGCTCCTGAATGATCTGCTTGACGAACTCCTGAGGGTTTGGCCCTCCTATCCACGCTCCTTCCTGAGGGAAACGTGCTTTGAAACACGCCTCCAAGTGGTGCCCAAGCGCCTCCCTCGTGACCTTAGCAAGGTCGGTGACCCTCCAGGAGAGAGCCCCCGAGCCTTGCTCGAGGAGGGTGTCGGGCGCACCTTACTATGCGACAGAAGGAGGTAGCCCCTGAATAGGCACGGACCCCGAGGGGCTTGCCTCCCAAGGGACCGGGCCAGGCGATGTCTTCTTCTTCTTGGGAGCAGCCTCAGGGAGCCTCCCGCTCCTGCGATCTGGGTCTTCAAGTGACGCGGCTTGAAAAGCACGCTCCAGGGAGAACACTGCGTCTCTCTCTTCACAAGGCACCGTGATGACTCCACCGCTCCCTGGCATCTTGAGGATATTGTAGCCGTGGTGAGTCACGACTGTGAATTTGGCCAGAGCTGGGTACCCGAGGATGGCATTGTATGGCAGGCGAATGTGGGCGACGTCGAAGTCGATGAGCTCGGTGCGGTAGTTGTCGCGCGCCCCGAAGGTGACAGGGAGGCGGACTTGCCAATCGGAACTGTGGAGCCATCGGTGACTACGGAGAAAGGCTTGGTTGGATGAAGCTGATTGTAAGGCACATGGAGATTGTTGAATGTCTCTAAAGACAGGACATTGAGCCCTGCTCCGCCATTGATAAGGGTCCTGGTGACTTGCACGTTGCTGATGATTGGGGAACAAAGCATCGGGAGGTCTCCGGTTGTGGCCGCGCAGTTGAGCTGATCCGCTGAGCTGAATGTGATGGCGCATGCTGACCACCTGAGAGGGCGCGTGGCTTCGAGCTTGGGGAGGACTGCATTCAAGTCGTGGGCGAACTACTTGAAGATGCGCTGAGAGGCTGGGGCTTGAGCTCCGCCCAGGATGCAAGCGATCGCGCGCGACTCCTCGAAGCCCCCAGCCCCCTCGTCCTGATGATGGTCCTCATTTCTCCTTGGCTGCGGTGGCAGAGGTGGGAGGCATGCATTGCCTTGTGGGTGATCCTCGCGAGGCTGATTCCTCCACCCTCCCTTCGCGAGGCTGATCCCTCCAACCTCCCTCGCGAGGCTGATCCTGCCAGCGGTCCTCGCATGGTCGGTCGCGCCACCCTTGGCGAGGGCCACGGTCTTCCCAGCGTCCTTCGTTTCTTCCTCCTCCTCGGCTGTAGCCTCGATCGTTGCGGTCGGGGCGTCGGCCGATTCGCCCTTCTCGCACAAGTCTGAGCTCTTGACACTCGTTGGTGTTGTGGGTGTGGAGGTCGTGGTACACGCAGTACCGGCTGCCCTTGGAAGACTCAGGCTGATCAATGCCTCGCTTGGTGTCGGGTTCTGCCGCGAGCACGGCAGCCCCCTTGCGCTTCACATCCTTGACCTTGGGCTTCTTCTCTTCTGGGTCTGCGACCGGCAGCTCGAGGAGGGAAAGGCGTCCTTCCTCAGCCCTGCCAAGTTGAATAGCTCCAAGGACGTGCACAGGTCTTCGTGCATCGCCAGCTCCTCCTTCATCTTGACCTCACGCACACCGTCGGAGAAGGCTGAGATGATGGCCTCCTCGGTCACCTTGGGAATCTTGAGGCGTGCGTTGTTGAAGTGCTGGATGTACTTCTGCAGGGTCTCTCCTGGCTGCTGCTTGATGTGGCGCATGTCGCTCATGGCAGGAGGCCGGTCGCGAGTGCCTTGGAAGTTGGCGATGAAGCGGGTGCGCATCTCGTCCCAGGAGGAGATCGTGCCAGGAGCCAGGTTCAGGAGCCAGGTGCGGGCACCGTCCTTGAGCGTCATGGGAAACCAGTTCGCCATGACCTTCTCGTCCCCGCTGGCGGCTTTGATGCCCAGCTCGTAAAGCTGGAGGAACTCCGCAGGGTCGGCCGTGCCATCGTAGCGAGGAGGCAGGTCTGGCTAGAACTTGCTGGGCCACGCGACGCTGCGTAGCTCGCTGGTGAAGGCGCGGCAGCCTGTAGTGGCCACGGGAGGCCGTTGGTGACGAAGGGCCTAGTCTTGCGGGTCCCCATGCGCTGCCGCTGGGAGCAGCGAGGGGTCTTGGCGTCTTTGGAGCGAGGCCTTGATGTCGTGGACGGGCCGGTGCGAGGGAGCATTCGGGCAGCTTCTTGGGGCGAGGACCTCTTGGCAGCTCTGCTCTTCTTGCTGCACTGGTGCCCGTCTGAGTGGGTTCCGCTTGGGACATGCGCCTTGGGTCCAAGGCGCCTTCTTGAGGGGGAGGCGGCTGAGGCGCCCCCGGAGCTTCATCGCCCGCGCAACGCGGGGCATGGTGCAGTGAGAAGGACGGTGCAGGAAGCCCCTGCGCAGCGGGACGAGCTTCAAGAATGCGGTCGAGCCACTCCTTGTAGACGTCGTCGGCGTGGCGGTAGCGCAGGAGCTCGTTGCCGCGATGGCGAGCGTGGCTCGAGCCTCCATGGTAGCGGAGCCTTGCGCGAGACGAAGAACCAGAGGCGGCGAAGCGGTAGCGATACCGTCCGCCTCACGGATGGATGCTTTGGGGCGATGCTTGCTGCTCGTTCCCTCCGGGCGGTGGCGGCGTTAGCGGCGGCGAAACGGCGGCGAAGCGGCCGCCGGCGAAGCCGTCTGGGCGACGCAGGTGGCGAGAGCGGATCGGCGCTCGGCGCGGGCCCGATGAGCGTTCGACATGGATGCGACGGGCGGTGAAGAACAGCGCGGCGGAAGAAGGATTCCGGTGCACCCCTACCTGGCGCGCCAAATGTCGGATTTCAGGTTCCGGCAGACCCTCTAGGTTCGAACTCTAGGGTGCACGCGGAGATCTCACCCCCTACCTACCTGCACCTCGTCGCCTCGCAAGGATCTAAAACTACACAAAGAGCAACACAAGGGGCACAAGGTTTATACTGGTTCGGGCCACCATTGTGGTGTAACACCCTACTCCAGTGTGTGGTGTGGTGGATTGCCTCAGGGGCTGACGATGAACAATACAAGGAAGAACAGCCTCGCGAGGGTCTGTTCTTGGCCGGTGCGACGAACCGCTAGGGGCAGTTCGGTCGCTCTCTCTCTCTCTCTCTCTCTCTCTCTCTCTCTCTCTCTCTAGATTGCTTGATCTCTAGCTCGGTTTTGGATTCCGGATCCTTGATCTCCCATCTCTGATCCCCCTACCCTGTGGGAGGCTAGTCCTATTTATAGGCAGAGGCACTGGGCCTCTTCCCAAATATTGAGCGGGAAGGGCGCCAACAATTGGCCATTTTGAAGGGGAACATCTAGTACACTTATCCTGACTAAAGTTGGTCCTCGCCTGTCAAAGGCTCTGACGGTGACGCCGGCTTGGGCTCCATGATGACCTCCTTCCTGCCGTTGTGATTGTCTTGGTCTTGTTGCACCGAAATGGCTTCCTTTGCTTGATGCTCTCGCCTACGCTTGCCTCCTTTGCACCAAAGAGGAAACGAGGACAGTGCCCGGGCTGGCGCCCGCCTGGCGCCCTTGGTCGTCATGGCTTGCGTCTTGGGCACCTCGTGAGGTACCCCGCCTTGATCTCTCCGCCTCCTCGCGAGCCAGCCTGACGATGCCGTGCCTGAGGAAGCTTCCTGTCATCCGCCCCGCGAGGCTTGGCCCCTCGCGAGGGTCTTGAGCTTGTGCTGATGAAGATGGGCCGTGCTGGGCCACCCCTTGAGCCATGCCGCAGGCCGCAGGCAGGCAAGTCTGGGTACCCCCGTTCCCAGAAGGCCGACACAATCCACCACAAAGCAGGAGTAGGGTTTTACATCGCAAGGTGACCAGAACCTGGGTAAACTGTTGTGTCTCATTTCCTTCTTGTTCATCGAGCTAGGCCGTGAGATTGGCGAGTAGTCAAACTGGGGAGGTTAAGTTCTTCGCACGCGCCCCAGAGTTCGAACCTCTCAAGGGTCTACGGAACCCGAAATCCGACAGGCACGGTAAACAAAATTGAACGAAGTGCCCAAACTCGTAGTAACCGCCCGAAACCAAAATATGGGAGACGGAAATTACTGCCTGCCCCTGACATGCAAGACATCTCAGCCCGATTTAAATAGGTATTGATAGCGGCAGGCTTGTAATTTCACTCAAACGTGACATAACTGCCTCTCACCCAGATTCATACATGGTGGGCGCCAAAACACAGTGTCTCCTCGGCCGAAATCGCATCCCTCCCTGATTCATACATGGTGGGCACGAAAACAAACTCTCGTCGGCCGAAATCTCTGTCGGCAAATATTCGGTGTATGCGAGAATACCATCCTATCCCCAACCGACTATTAATTTTGTGATGTAGGAAATTTTAAACGGGGGCTAAGTTTGTAAATTTCCTTGCATTTGAGAAAAGCGCACCCTGAAGACATGGTTCCCCCCTTACTCTCTCCCTCCATTTCCCCATTCGTACTCCGTGGGCGCCAAAACACCCTCTCCACCCTAGCCTCCTCCGTCCGCCACCCCATCCACCACCGTGCCCCTCCATCATGCCGGAGCTGATACCTCGATGCATCGTCCATAACAAGAGATCGACCTCTCTCATTCAGGGCTTCGGACCAGGATCCTTGCATCCCGTATTCTCACTTCATCCCTGCCACCGTCCACCTTGCCGGTGCCGCTCCTATGACCTTCTCGTCCACCGCGCTGGGATATTTCCCCTGTCACCATCGTCTACCCTCCTAGATCTTCTTCCATGTCGTCGATAGCCATCGCTACCGCAACACCGTCAAATTCTCAGCAGATGCATACATGGCGCCACAGCAGAGGCGGTACTCTTTCGTATCTGCTCAACTTATTTATCGCAGCAAGAAAATAGATCGCCACTACTTTACTATGATTTCTTGTCCACCACTTAGGATCTTACTTGTTAGTTGAAAGCAAACATTGGTTGCGAAGTTGCCTTTGTCCGGTTTGCACCTTCAGATCCACCATGGAATGCTCAACACTATACTCGCAATGCTTATGGTTTTCCCCTTTTATATTCCACACTAGTTAAATGACAATAGAATAAATTTCAAAATTGGGTCGTTCAATTTTTGAGAGCTCGCCGGAGTTCGTCGGTGGGAAGGAAGGGGCTCGGGTCGGGACGGTGGTTGTGGGGGTGGTGGCCTGGCGGTGGTGGGGCCTCACCAAATGAAGAAAGTTTGACGCAGGTGAGGGCGGGAGTGGGGGTGGGGGTGGCGGAGGAATACATACGATGGGGGCGGTACAGGGGATGGCGGGGGGGGGGGGGGTGGTTCGGCCGGCGGCCCGTGCGGTGTTTTGTAGGGGAAGAATCAGAGACGAGGAAGAAGAAGGCTTAGGAGACGTAGTATCTTCATCCAACGGCCTGAAATGGTCGACTGACCCAAATGACGAAAGTCACGCGACTTGCATGCAGACATTCCATGGGGACCCCGACTCACAAGTCGTGATCACCGAAATGCACGTGCACAGTGATCCCAGAGATCAATGCTCACTCAACACACAGAAGCTGAATAACAAGAGTCTTACATCCACACATACCGTCTTACACAAATTATGACCATTATGGTCCAGCCTTACGTAGATAAAGCCACAAGGGCTGAATACCAAATGAACTTAAGCAGCGGAAATCTTCGTCGATAAGTAGAACCCATGCCATCTGCCTTAACCCTACAGGCATTCTGACTGGCAAATGTCCTAGTTTGCATGTTCGTCTCCAAAGAACTCTCCTTCGAACTCCTGTTCTTCCATGCCTGGCCAATTAAATAACCAGTGGCAAGCCAATGAGTACTTTGAATGTACTCGCAAGCAACCCATGTTTTGGTTCAAGATACAACAATGCAGGATATAGGTAAATTTTTGCAGAAAGCTAGTTTTTGTTGTTGTGCTAAGACATGTTCAACAATTGGTGAATCATGCATCATACAATTTCAAGTATCCATAGGGTCTGGTTACAGATATAAACATAAATGGAGTGGGCATCAACCCAACTCAATCATGTCAAGTCCTTTGACTTGACCCAAGTAGTTCTTCCCACTTATCACAACACACCCACTAGTTTGTAAACAAGTGGACGTAGCCCAAGAGCGGTTACCCAACTGTCCTTGACCGTGGACACGGCTATTTGAATAGTTTTACACCCTGCAGAGGTTGCACACTTTACCCACAAGATCCGGGGAACTTTCGTGTCATCCACGACCCGCGGTACCTCAAGTACCCGGGGTAAGCACCCGATCACTATCTTTCCCTAGACGACACTAACATAGAGTCCACTCGATTGGTAGTAACCCCAGTGCCCAACATTTCACAGCTTAAAATTGTGGCGCCTCGCTCCCATATTCATCACATACCACAAGCACGGGGTACCAACGGTGTGTCCGGTGCCTCAGAAAACAGTCATGGCCGCCCTACCTGGCACGACCCTGTCCCGAGAGAGCGCAACAACAACTCTCCCGTCACTAGTAATGCGGGCTCCAAGCTAGTATCAGCCTAGGTAATTGATACGTCTCCAACGTATCTATAATTTTTGATTGCTCCATGCTACTTTATCTACTGTTTTGGACTATAATGGGCTTTATTTTCCACTTTTACATTATTTTTGGGACTAACCTATTAACAGGAGGCCCAGCCTGTAATTGCTGTTTTTGCCTTTTTCATGTTTCAAGAAACAGAATATCAAACGGAGTCCAAACGGAATGAAACCTTCGAAACGTGATTTTCTCACGAGCGTGATCCAGGAGACTTGGACCCTACTCCAAGGAACGAAAAGGCGGTCACGAGGGTGGGGCGCGCACCGCCCGTGGGCCCCTGTCGCTCCACCGACGTACTCCTTCCTCCTATATATACCTACGCACCCCAAGCGATCGTAACAGGAGCCAAAACCTAATTACACTGCCGCAACTTCCTGTATCCACGAGATCCCATCTTGGGGCCTGTTCGGAGCTCATGAGGGGGCATCCACCACGGAGGGCTTCTACATCAACACCATAGCCTCGCGATGAAGTGTGAGTAGTTTACTTCAGACCTTCGGGTCCATAGCTAGTAGCTAGATGGCTTCTTCTCTCTTTTTGGATCTCAATACAATGTTCTCCCCCTCTCTCGTGGAGATCTATTCAATGTAATCTTCTTTCTACGGTGTGTTTGTTGAGACCGATGAATTGTGGATTTATGATCCAGCTTATCTATGAACAATATTTGAATCTTCTCTGAATTCTTTTATGTATGATTGAGTTATCTTTGCAAGTCTCTTCGAATTATCCGCTTGGTTTGGCTAACTAGATTGGTAGTTCATGCAATGGGAGAAGTGCATGGCTTTGGGTTCAATCTTGCGGTGTCCTTACCCGATGTGAGAAAGGGTTGCAAGGCACGTATTGTATTGTTGCCATCGAGGATAACAAGATGGGGTATTTATCATATTGCATGAATTTATTCCTCTACATCATGTCATCTTGCTTAAGGCATTACTCTGTTTTTAACTTAATACTCTAGATGCATGCTCGATAGCGGTCGTTGAGTGGAGTAATAGTAGTAGATGCGGAATCGTTTTGGTCTACTTGTCTCAGACGTCATGCCTATATACATAATCATACCTAGATATACGCATAACTATGCTCAATTCTGTCAATTGCTCAACAGTAATTTGTTCACCCACCGTAGAATACCTATTCTCTTGAGAGAAGCCACTAGTGAAACCTATGGCCCCCGGGTCTATTCTCATCATATCAATCTCCATCACTTTTATACTTGCTTTGTTTTTACTTTGCCTTTTACTTTTCACTTTGCATCTCTATATCAGAAATACGAAAAATATTATCTCTATCAGATCTCACTCTCGTAAGTGACCGTGAAGGGATTGACAACCCCTAATCGCGTTGGTTGCGAGTAGCTATCGTTTTGTGCAGGTACGAGGGACTTGTGCGTGGCCTCCTAATGGATTGATACCATGGTTCTCAAAAGCGACGGAAATCTTGACGCCATCTTGCTGCATCATCCTCTCCTCTTCGGGGAAACCCAACGCAAGCTCAAGACATAGCAGGAAGGATTTCTGGCACCGTTGCCGGGGAGTCTACGCAAAAGTCAACATACCAAGTACCCATCACAATCCCTATCTCTCACATTACATTATTTGTCGTTTGCCTCTCGTTTTCCTCTCCCCCACTTCACCCTTGCCGTTTTATTCGCCCTCTCTTTCCCAATCTCCTCCTCTTTTTCCAGTTGCCTTTTCCTCATCCGTTTGTTTGCTCGTGTGTTGGATTGCTTGTTTGTCGCAATGGCTCAAGATGCTACTAAATTGTGTGACTTTACCAATACCAATAATAATGATTTCCTTAGCACTCCGATTGCTCCTCTTGCCAATACTGAATCTTGTGAAATCAATACTGCTTTGTTGAATCTTGTTATGAAAGATCAATTCGCCGGCATTCCTAGTGAAGATGCCGCTACTCATCTAAATAGCTTCGTTGATTTATGTGATATGCAAAAGAAGAAAGATGTCGATAATGATGTCGTTAAGTTGAAGCTATTTTCTTTTTCGCTTAGAGTCGTGCTAAAGCATGGTTTTCATCTTTGCCTAAAAATAGTATTGATTCTTGGAACAAGTATAAAGATGCTTTTATCTCTAAGTATTTTCCTCCCGCTAAGATTATCTCTCTTAGAAATGATATTATGAATTTTAAGCAACTTGATCATGAACATGTTGCACAAGCTTGGGAGAGAATGAAATAAATGATACATAATTGTCCTACTCATGGTTTGAACTTGTGGATGATTATAGAAAAAAATTATGCCGGATTTAATTTTGCTTCTAGAAATCTTTTAGATTCGGCCGCGGGAGGCACTTTTATGGAAATCACTTTAGGAGATGCTACTAAACACCTAGATAATATTATGGTTAATTATTCTCAATGTCATACTGAAAGATCTACTAATACAAAAGTGCATGCTATAGAAGAAATCAATGTTTTGAGTGGAAAGATGGATGAACTTATGAAATTAGTTGCTACTAAGAGTGTTTCTTCTGATCCTAATAATATGCCTTTGTCTAATTTGATTGAGAATAATAATGAATCTATGGATGTGAATTTTGTTGGTAGGAATAATTTTGGTAACAACGCCAGATAGAGGGAATTTTAATCCTAGGCCTTATCCTAGTAATCCTTCTAATAATTATGGACATTCCTACAACAACTCTTATGGAAATTTTAATAAGATGCCCTCTGAATTTGAGAATAGTGTTAAAGAGTTTATGAATTCACAAAAGAATTTTAATGCTTTGCTTGTAGAGAAATTGCTTAAAGTTGATGATTTGGCTAGGAAGATTGATAGAATTTCTCTTGAGGTTGATTCTTTAAAGCTTAGATCTATTCCGCCTAAGCATGATATCAATGAGTCTCTCAAAGCTATGAGAATTTCCATTGATGAGTGCAAAGAAAAAACCGCTAGGATGCGTGCTTCCAAAGATGCCTTTATTAAAGCGTGTTCTTCTAATTCCTATGAAAATCAAGATGAAGATCTAAAAGTTATTGATGCGTCCCCTATTAAATCTTTGTTTTGCAATATGAATCTTGATGAAACTGAATATTCCTTTACCTAGAAGGTGTTCTAAGAATTCGGAGTTTTTAGATCTTGATGATGAAATTGATAAAAGTGGGATTGAAAGAAATAAAAATCTAGATGTTGCTAAACCCACTATATTAGATCTCAAGGAATTTAATTATGAAAATTTCTCTTTAATTGATTGTATTTCCTTGTTGCAATCCGTGCTAAATTCTTCTCATGCTTATAGTCAAAATAAGGCCTTTACCGAACACATTGTTGATGACTTGATGCAATCTTATGAAGAAAAACTTGAGTTGAAAGTTTCTACCCTAGGAAACTCTATGATGAGTGGGAACCTACTATCAAAATTAAAATTAAAGATCATGAGTTTACTGCTTTGTGTGATTTGGGTGCTAGTGTCCCTACTATCCCTAAAACTTTGTTTGATTTGCTAGATTTCCGTGACCTTGATGATTGCTCTCTAAATTTGCATCTTGCGTATTCCACTATTAAAAAGCCTATGGGAAGAATTAATGATGTTCTTATTTTTGCAAATAGGATTATGTGCCCGTAGATTTTATCGTTCTTGATATAGATTGCAATCCTTCATGTCCTATTATTCTTGGTAGACCTTTCCTTCGAACGATTGGTGCAATTATTGATATGAAGGAAGGGAATATTAGATTCCAATTTCCATTAAAGAAAAGGAATGGAACACTTTCCTAGAAAGAAAATAAAATTACCATATGAATCTATTATGAGAGACACTTATGGATTGCCTACCAAAGATGGCAATACCTATATCTATCCTCGCTTTTATGCCTAGCTAGGGGCGTTAAACGATAGCGCTTGTTGGGAGGCAACCAAATTTTATTTTTAGTTTTTTGTTTTTGCTTCTGTTTAGGAATAAATAATCAATCTAGCCTCTGTTTAGATGTGGTTTTATCTTTCAATTAGTGTTTGTGCCAAGTTAAACCTATTGCATCTTCTTGGATGATAGTTATATGATCTTGCTGTAATTTTGAGAAACTTTGCGCTCAGTGCCCGAATTGTTAAAAATCACCAGAACGTGATAAAATACTGATTCCAATTGCTGATGATCAATAAACAAATTGTCCAGGCCTTCTAATTTTGGTAGATTTTTTTGAGTTCCCGAAGTTTGCGTTAGTTACAGATTACTACAGAATGGTCTGTTTTTGACAGATTCTGTTTACGTGTGTTGTTTGCTTATTTTGATGAATCTATGGCTAGTAAATTAGTTTATGATCAATAGAGAAGTTGGAATACAGTAGGTTTAACACCAATATAAATAAAGAATGAGTTCATTACAGTACCTTAAAGTAGTCTTTTGTTTTCTTTCTCTAACGGAGCTCACGAGATTTCTATTGAGTTTTGTGTTGTGAAGTTTTCAACTTTTGGGTGAATTCTTTTGATGGATTATGGAACAAGGAGTGGCAAGAGCCTAAGCTTGGGGATGCCCATGGAACCCCAAGATAATCCAAGGACACCAAAAGTCAAAGCTTGGGGATGCCCGGAAGGCATCCCCTCTTTAAATCCACTTCCATCGGTAATTTACTTGGAGCTATATTTTTATTCACCACATGATATGTGTTTTGCTTGGAGCGTCTTGTATTATTTGTGTCTTTGCTTGTTATTTTAACACAATCATCCTTGCTGTACACACCTTTTGAGAGAGCCATACATGAATTGGAACTTGATAGAATACTCTATGTGCTTCACTTATATCTTTTGAGCTTGATAGTTTTGCTCTATGTGCTTCACTTATATCTTTTGAGCGTGATAATTTTTGCTCTAGTGCTTCACTTATATCTTTTAGAGCACGGTGATGGATTTTTTTTAAAGAAACTTGATCTCTCATTCTTCACTTAGATTATTTTGAGAGTCGTTAATAGCATGGTAATTTTCTTAATGTTAATATACTTGGTATTCAAGATATGTGAAACTTTCTTTTGAGTGCGTTGAATACTAAGATAAGTTTGATGCTTGATAATTGTTTTGAGATATGAAGATAGTGATATTAGAGTCATGCTAGTTGAGTAGTTGTGAATTTAAAGAATACTTGTGTTGAAGTTTGTGATTCCCGTAGCATGCACGTACGGTGAACCGTTATGTGATGAACTCGGAGCATGATTTATTTATTGATTGTCTTCCTTATGAGTGGCGTTCGGGGACGAGTGATGGTCTTTTCCTACCAAACAATCCCCCTAGGAGCATGCACGTAATACTTTGCTTTGATAACTTCTAGATTTTTGCAATAAGTATATGAGTTCTTTATGACTAATGTTGAGTCCATGGATTATACGCACTTTTTCCTATCCTTCCACCATTGCTAGCATCTCTAATACCGCGCACTTTTTGCCGGTACCATACACCTACCATATACCTTCCTCGAAACAGCCACCATACCTACCTATCATGGCATTTCCATAGCCATTCTGAGATATATTGCCATGCAACTTTCCACCGTTCCGTTTATTATGACGCGCTCCATCATTGTCATATTGCTAGCATGATCATGTAGTTGACATCGTATTTGTGGCAAAGCCACCATTCATAATTCTTTCATACATGTCACTCATGTTTCATTACATATCCCGGTACACCGCCGGAGGCATTCATATAGAGTCATAATTTGTTCAAAGTATCGAGTTGTAATTGTTGGGTTGTAAGAAAAATAAAAGTGTGATGATCATCATTATTAGAGCATTGTCCCAAGTGAGGAAAGGATGATGGAGACTATGATTCCCTACAAGTCGGGATGAGACTCCGGACGAAAAAAAAGAGGCCATAAAAAAAGAGAAAAGGCCCAAATAAAAAATGAGAGAAAAAGAGAGAAGGGACAATGTTACTATCCTTTTACCACACTTGTGCTTCAAAGTAGCACCTTGATCTTCATGATAGAGAGTCTCTCATTTTGTCACTTTCATATACTAGTGGGGATTTTTCATTATAGAACTTGGCTTGTATATTCCAATGATGGGCTTCCTCAAATGCCCTAGGTCTTCGTGAGCAAGCGAGTTGGATGCACACCCACTTAGTTTATTTTGTTGAGCTTTCATATACTTATAGCTCTAGTGAATCCATTGCATGGCAATCCCTACTCACTCAAATTGATATCTATTGATGGGCATCTCCATAGCCCGTTGATACGCCTAGTTGATGTGAGACTATCTTCCCTCTTTTTGTCTTCTCCACAACCACCATTCTATTCCACATATAGTGCTATATCCATGGCTCACGCTCATGTATTGCGTGAATATCGAAAAAGTTTTGAAAATGTTAAAGTATGAAACAATTGCTTGGCTTGTCATCGGCATTGTGCATGATTTAAATATTTTGTGTGGGGAAGATGGAGCATAGCCAGACTATATGATTTTGTAGGGATAACTTCCTTTGGCCATGTTATTTTGAGAAGACATAATTGCTTAGTTAGTATGCTTGAAGTATTATTATTTTTATGTCAATATGAACTTTTGTCTTGAATCTTTCGGATCTGAATATTCATACCATGATTAAGAAGATTTACATTGAAATTATGCCAAAGTATCACTCCGCATCAAAAAATGTCTTTTTATCATTTACCTACTTGAGGACGAGCAGGAATTAAGCTTGGGGATGCCTGATACATCTCCAACGTATCTATAATTTTTGATTGCTCCATGCTACTTTATCTACTGTTTTGGACTATAATGGGCTTTATTTTCCACTTCTATATTATTTTTGGGACTAACCCATTAACCGGAGGCCCAGCCCAGAATTGTTGTTTTTTGCCTTTTTCAGTGTTTCGAAGAAACAGAATATCAAACAGAGTCCAAACGGAATGAAACCTTCAGAAACGTGATTTTCTCACCGAACGTGATCCAGGAGACTTGGACCCTACTCCAAGGAACGAAAGAGGCGCTCACGAGGGTGGGGGGAGCCCCCCCTAGGGCGCACCCTCTGCCCCGTGGGCCCCCTGTCACTCCACCGACGTACTCCTTCCTCCTATATATACCTACGTACCCCCAAACGATCAGAACAGGAGCCAAAAACCTAATTCCGCCGCCGCAACTTCCTGTATCCACGAGATCCCGTCTTGGGGCCTGTTCGGGAGCTCACGAGGGGGCATCCACCACGGAGGGCTTCTACATCAACACCATAGCCTCTCGATGAAGTGTGAGTAGTTTACTTGCACCTTCTGGTCCATAGCTAGTAGCTAGATGGCTTCTTCTCTCTTTTTGGATCTCAATACAATGTTCTCCCCCTCTCTCGTGGAGATCTATTCGATGTAATATTCTTTTTGTGGCGTGTTTGTTGAGACCGATGAATTGTGGGTTTATGATCCAACTTATCTATGAACAATATTTGAATCTTCTCAGAATTCCTTTATGTATGATTGAGTTATCTTTGCAAGTCTCTTCGAATTATCCGTTTGGTTTGGCTAACTAGATTGGTAGTTCTTGCAATGGGAGAAGTGCATGGCTTTGGGTTCAATCTTGAGGTGTCCTTACCCAGTGACAGAAAGGGTTGCAAGGCATGTATTCTATTGTTGCCATCGAGGGTAACAAGATGGTGTATTTATCATATTGCATGAATTTATTCCTCTACATCATGTCATTTTGCTTAAGGCGTTTCTCTGTTTTTAACTTAATACTCTAGATGCATGGTGGATAGCGACCGATGAGTGGAGTAATAGTAGTAGATGCAGAATCGTTTCAGTCTACTTGTCTCGGACGTGATGCCTATATACATGATCTTACCTAGATATACTCATAACTATGCTCAATTCTGTCAATTGCTCAACAGTAATTTGTTCACCCACCGTAGATTACCTATGCTCTTGAGAGAAGCCACTAGTGAAACCTATGGCCCCGGGTCTATTCTCATCATATCAATCTCCATCACTTTTATACTTGCTTTGTTTTTACTTTGCCTTTTACTTTTCACTTTGCATCACTATATCAAAAATACCAAAAATATTATCTCTATTAGATCTCACTCTCGTAAGTGACCGTGAAGGGATTGACAACCCCTAATCGTGCAGGTACGAGGGACTTGTGCGTGGCCTCCTACTAGATTGATACCTTGGTTCTCAAAAACTGAGGGAAATACTTACGCTACTGTGCTGCATCATCTTCTCCTCTTCGGGGAAAACCAACGCAAGCTCAAGACGTAGTAGTAATCAATAATGCCCTTTCCCATATAAGGGTAGAGTGGTTGCGCATGTAAGGTTGGAATAACGGTCGCAACTGAAACCAATCCGTTTTCAAAACAACACACACTTGCCTCGGTACACCACTTCATCATCAAGTGGTTACACAACTCATTATCTCCCTCGGGCATAAGTGGCACCCGACAGGGTTTTCGAAAAGTTTTGTGCAAATACTTTGTCTCCATCACCATGCATATTCCCGTCCCTTTTTGCTTAGCAACTACTTTAGCATCCTATCTAGTCCCACTTGCATAACCCTCATAAGGAGGTCGGGTCATGCACAATGCAAGTATCAACGAGGAAGTAACAGAGGCAAACCATCAAAGTGGTTCCACCTAATCATGATTCCGTTGCAACAACAATATGGTGCTATATGTCATGCATAAAAAGGGTTTCATAGTCATGGTCAAAGGGCTGCTTGCCTTGGTTGGCTTGGTCTTCAAAGTCTTTCGGCCCTTCTCCTTCTTCTTCTCCAACTACTTCGTCAAACGGGGGATCTAATCGTCGCAAGAAAACAACGGAAAAAATAAGACAATAATAAAAAAAGAAAAGTCAAAGTGCTTAGAAAAATGTCAATTTATTTTTGTAAAATACTAGGAGGAAAACTAGGAAGGAAAAAATTATTTGTTTTGGATTGGAGTTAGGGGGCCAGAGTTGTGGATTTTCAAATAGAGATTTTATTGTTCAAATTTGAATTTAAATTTGAAGAGTGCAGAAAAGTGTAATGGATGTGCATGGAAGTTACATCAATAAATAGGTGGGATTATTCAGAGATTTTCGGAGTTGGAATTATTTCATTTGGATGAGTATTTTATCCTGTGGAAATTTTATAAAACTGATAGAAAGAGAAAAAGGAAAGTGGCACTGTGCCACTAGGCCAGAAAGGCCACGGGGCAGCAGGCCCAGAGGGAAATCAGCCCGCGCGAGGCCGCCTTTTCGAAGGCGTTAAGGCGAAGTACGCCATCAGCCGACGGCGAATCGGCGCGCGCGCGTGCGTTTTTAAACCTGACGGGTGGATCCCACCCATTAGGGCGTGAGGTTGATGGACAGGGCCCACGGCCGTTGTCGTCTACCTCCGTCCAGAGGCGACGGCGAGCTCGCCGGCGGCGATATAGGGCACGGGAGGATGCGTGGGTGGTACCGTTGGACTCAGGGGGATGTCGCCGTTCGGGTGGTGGTGGAGATGGTCGCCGGAGCAGTCTGGTTTGCTGACGACGAGGTCTCGCGGCGGAGGTGCTTCGGGCGTTGATGGTTTCTGCCGTTCCCGGCTGCAAAAGGAGTGGGAAAGAGAGGGGAAAGGGTCAGCGACGCCTTGCGGTTCCAGATCGAGAGAAAACAGGGCGGAGGAGGCCTGTACGGCGTGGACGTCGATGACCCGAGGCGGTGGAGCTCGAGGTCGATCTCGAGCTTGGGCCTCTCTGGGGTTGAATGGATGGGTCGGGAGGTAGATTAGGGGTGTAGGGGAGCGACAGGGAGCGAGAGAGAGGCTCGGGGTCGCCTTTTATAGGCTGGCCGAGGTCCATCGTAGGCGCGGCCTACGGGTGCCCGCGGGATCGGCTCGGGTGGCCGTTAGAAAGGGAATGGAGGGCTCGGGGGTGTTTGTGGGAGTGGTGTAGGGTGTCAGGGATCGAGAGAAGGAGCGGGACGAGCTGCACGCGGGCCACAAGAGTGGCGCGAGTATTGGCCGAGTGGGGCGGCGCTCTGGCGCGAGCTGCAGGAGAGAGAGGAGGGCGCGGGAGCAAGTGGGCGGCCTGCTGGCGTGGAGCGGACGTCGAGGGGCATCGACTGGCGTGTGGGGGAGGCTCGAGGTGGTCGGGAGACGCGACATCAATGGTCGGGTGCCCTGCCAGGCTCTCCAGAGCACGACTTTGGCCGGCATCCACGGCTTTCCCGCGTCCGCGCGCGTCCACTTGCGTCTGGCAACTGAAGGGGGCATGAGCAAAAGTTGGGGAGAGCCTTGGATGCTCTGGAAAGCTGAGAGGAGAGAATGAGGCTGAGAGAGAGGGAGGAATCTACTTCCCAGAGAAGAAAAATGGGGTTCTCCCCCTTCATCATTGCTTCCTCGGGCAGCAAGGCACACAAGTGCTAAAGGGGAACTAGGAGGGGTCTTGGCAGAAAGTTGAGCCTACGGAGATTAGTGGAAGAGGTCAAAAATGGCATTTTGGAAAAGTGTCAGAAGGTGTTTGATAATGGTTTGGGCAAGTATATGATTTCCATTTGCCATGAGACTCCACAGGGTGAAATGACACATATAATTAGGGCCTTCCACCAATTTAGAGCTTATTTGGGCAAAGTTGCCAATGCAACTTTTGTAAACCCTATAAATTAGCAGAAATGAACTTGTTCAGATCCAGTTAAGTAAATCACTTCTCTTTGATGCACCACTTGGTGTGGTGGCCTAATTTGGTCATGTGATCATGCTCACAAAAGTTGGGGTCAAGGAGAGAAAGTTGGTAGTACAAAGTTGTTCAAATTTGATTCTGGACAGAGAGGGTTTTGGGGAATTTTGGTGGACCAAAATGACCTTAAATGAGATGAGGCTTTGCAAGGTGACCACGATATGCATTTGTGACATGCTGGATTTTCCTTGGATTTTTATGAAAATATTTCCTATAGAAATATTTCAAATCCTTGAAATGGGCAGGAATGGTTTTGGGAGGTTTTTTCCAATATTTTGAACTTGACCATGTGTTGAAACTCTTATATATGGAAAATATATGTCCACTGAATTTCCATGATTTTCCAAAATTATTTTTGAAGCTTTTAAATAATTTTAACCTATTAAAGACCATTTCTGGCCTAAAGAAAAATCCTTTAAATAAAATAGGAAAATAACTTTTAAATTATATTTTTGTGGTTTTTGGTAGTCATGTACCTAATAGGTTTCAAATATACTCTTTGAAATATTTTTCATACCCCAAATCAAGTAGTTTTAGTGCAAACCTCAATTCAGGGTTTTTTTTGGAAAACTATTTTTTGAAAATACTATTTGGCCAAATTATTTTTGTAAGAAAATACTATATTGCACTATACACATGGCATGATCATTGTGCAGAAGTTTGGGGCAAGGAGATGAAGTATATAAGTTGGAGTTGTGTTGACTTTAAAGAGCACTTAAAAATCACAGAGAGAAAAACCAACTCCAAATAAAAAGCCAAATGATGCAAAAGTTTTTGCTGGTCCAAATTTTCATGCTTTATTAATGCAAATGACATGTTACAAAAACAGGGTGTGACACATTCTTTTATATTCAATACCATCATCGTTGCTGCTTAGCACCGCTCCTCAATCCATCAAGCTAAACAACATGCCACATATAATTCCAAACTTGTCGCTCAAATATGAATCTGATATTACTAAAACAGATAACGTTTAATTGGTCAGCTAATGTTCCCACTTTACTTTCGAAAAGCACGTGCACCACATATAGAGAGACAACAGGGAGGTGCATTCTTAATGCGCTCTAGTTCATCATGTGTGGGCACTGCGCAACGAACATTTTATTATCCAAAATCCGCTTGCTCTTCTTTAGCAGGTTCCTCTTATGTTCTTCTTTAATAAGTACTCTCTCTGTTCCTAAATACAAGCTTTGTATATATTCCACCATGGACTACATATCGAGCAAAATGAGTGAATCTACACTCTAAAATGTATATGTATACAACCGTATGTGATACATAGTGGAAATCTCTACAAAGACTTACATTTTGGAACGGAGGGAGTATGATAGTAGTACAGTATGTTCCTTGTAGTGAAGAGGAGCAGGAACATTTGCAGTGTACAGGTCTATTCGGTCGGTTGTGATGGACAGTTTCAACTCTTCGGGCCACTTTGATTCGTAGGATTCTGTAAACATAGGAATAGGAATTGTAGTGGCCTGACCACTTGAATCCTATAAGATTAACAAAGACATGTGGGGAGTTGCGTCGCCTTTGACAGGTACACTGATATTAACAGTAGGGCACCTTCAGTTGAAGAGAGCTGGTATCCAAAGCATTTCTAGCCGTACCGGCAATAGTAGCCCATATTTTCCAGCAAGTTCCACTTTCCTGATTTTACTTGTGATGCTTACGGTTTTACCGTTATATCTACACTATGATCCGTGTAGATGCTTTGTGTCACACTAGCAGTAGTCCACTCTTGAAGCGAAATAACACACCAATCATAAGTCCAAACCTTACTTCTTCAAATACGAATTGTGATATGATATTGATATTAGTTAATAGACACACATTTCATTGGTCGGCTAATGCTCCCACTTGATTTTCCAAATGCATGTGGCCACGTATAGAGAAACAACATGGAATTGCATTTGTTTGGGCACTGTGATTCATCATGAGTGGGCAACCAACATTGTATGCAAAGAGGTGGAATCTCAAGAATATGCTTCCTCTTCTGTTCTTTAACATGTTCCTCTTTTGTTATTCTGTATTTAGTACGTATAGTATGTTCCTTATCAGGAAGGGGAGTAGGGACATCTGCAGTCAACAACTGATAGAGCTGGCCTATACGTGATCGATAGGCAATACAACACCGTATTTGCCAGTCCCACTTTCTCGATTTATATATCCTGTTTTTGGTGAACCCCTTTTATGTACACTACGATTTCCCTAGTTGTTGTGTGCTCTTGTTATCATGGTTTGGCAATAAACTCTCTATACAATATATTATGAACCTATCATCTGCCAACTATCCTTACTCCGGGAGCCTATTTTTTGTGTACTTGTGCCAGATTATATTAGTGCATGCACCATATTACAACACACACATGCTCTCTCATCAGAATCCAGTGATAGCACACAAGGGTTTACAGGGAGACCCTATATTAGAATATCCTCTGCATTACAAAGATAATCTCACAACTATTTATGTTTTCATGGTCCTTAGATATTGTACATAATCATAGTGGATATCAGAATGCGCACATCTGAAGAATATTGTGGAACACTACAACGACTAATAAAATTGGCACCAAGGCATTGAGTGCAATTCTGGATGCAATGAAACTCATACGCTCCCCACCTGCAGATTCTTGTTCGGAATATGATCCTAATGACTATTCTAACCTCGAGGAGTCGAAGGTAGATAGCCTGTCCTATTCACCCATCAAGGTGCATGTTCTAATTTGGAAAGGTTTTATTTATTGCACATATCTTGCATAAGGTGTCTTGCATTTCTTCTACTTTGTTGCACCGCCAGCTGCTTAGTTTACTCATCATATATGTTAGGGTGCCATGCCCATCCATTATCAATACATATTCCATCTGTCATCATACCATGTTTTTTCACTCAAATGTTGTTCTTGTGCATCAGACATCAAAGAGAGTGATTGCTGAACCTGAAGGAGCACCAGCAAAGTCCTTGAAAAACATGGTGGTGCCGGAGAAATCAGACAGCACCCCACTTATATTGGCTCTACAACCAGTGACACAAAACGTAGGACCGACTCCAGTAGACTGTACCCATACTTCACTGATCACACCACTAGCCCCACCACACAGGACCTGCACTCTAGCAAAAGGTATGCTGATTTCAGTTGCCATAGCACCAGCCGTACCACAGAAAAAAGTACAGCAAGTCCACCGGCCGAAGACCTACCCCAACTGCAGAGATGGCCAATTCCTGCAGATTGGAACCCCATTCCAGTTTTTCCAGTTTAAAAGACAATGCTTTCAATATTGTTAGGGACTACATGCATATATTCCCATCATGGGAAGATTATAGTGAAGACAAACACCATTTTCACATCTTCATGTCCCACTTACGTCTAAGTGCTATTATTCATGGTGATTATTTTCCTGATTTCTGCTGATTGAACTCGTCAATGATTTACATTACATTGTGGTAAGTAGGTGAGGATCAATCTGGATAGTCATGACAATCAAAGCTTGCTTGCGCTTTTCAAGGAAGCATTGCAGCAGTATCGGTGTTACCTGAGGAAATCACACTTTGATGGCAAGTCTATAAATGAATTTCCGGTGAAGTCTCGTGTGCTAAATTTACAAGACATTGAATGGAAAAACCTTGTTATGCACTGGTCTCGTTCCCAGGATGAGGTACTGTCTATGATATCACATGACAATTTGAACTTCTACTTTTCCGCATGTGCCTTACGGATCTCTTTTGCAGGAAATCTGCTCGAAGAAGAATTCCGGTTTGAAAAGTTCGACAGGATATCGCAAATATGCTGCCCGCTGCTTTGCTCTTGTTAGTACCTGTTGTCCTGTATCACTGTACTTCCATTCATACCTAGTTCATTATGTGACAGCAGTATGCATGATAACTTGCTTATCAATTATTCGCTTCAAATTATCTGATCCGTATGAATGGTTACATTAGTGTAGATTATATCCAGTTCCAATGAAAAAGTTTAGCTCTGCATTGTTCTTGTAAGTACCTATTGTCATTTATCAGTGTACTTATATTGACAGCTAGTTGTTCATGTACCATCACTCTGCAGCTTATTTTCCTTTGCACTCCATTTTCAACACATCAGATCTATATTTACTCTTACCATAAGGTTGGATAATACTAATGGTACTGAAGAAGTTTAGCTCTGCATTGTTCTTGGTTGTACCTTTTGCATGTATCGCAGTACTTACATTTATAGCTACTTGGTTATGTAGAATCACTCATCAGCTTATCTTAAATATTCTCCATTTTTTCTTATATTATCACATCTATATTTACTCTTAACAAAATGTAGAATAAAGGCAATGTTTATGAAGAATATTCTGTGGTAAACTTCTTGAATTGTCCCCCCCATTAGCATGGGCAAGGGCTTTATAGAGCCGACCTTCACCACTAATGTAAGTTTGTCCTTCTCAAGCCTTCAAACTTTGTTGTCTATATTTGGTTAGGAATGACTGCAACGGTTGTTTATTTTTGGTGTTTGCATCAAATTGCATGTTTAAAGTTTATTATGTAGTTCATAAACAAAAGTTTGTCCTTCTCAATTTAAGTTTTCAGTTGTACAACCAAGTTCCTTCTTCACACCATGTAAACTAAACTATACAGAGCAAGTGATCTTCTTTTGCACTGAATGTATGCTTATGTTCTTGATCCGTAATCCAGTGGTGTGGTGAACATGCCCACTACATCACAATGTCATATTCTGCAATGTCTTAACTATGAACAATGTCATATCATTCTACTATTATTTAAAACGTCTCTGTATTTGCCAATCTGAAATGGGATAAATTGAAAGCACACTAACCATTTCTACTTATGAGTTTTGATCTGTAATCCAGTAGTGTCGTGACGCCGCCAACTCCTTCACAATATCATTTCCTGCCATGTCTTAACCTGACCAATACCATATTGTGTTAATGCTATTTTAAATTGTGTCACTTTATTCGTCAATAAGAAATGTGATGTATTGTTAGCACTGATACTTATATGTGCAAAACCTGTCATATGTCTGCTTGTTTATCTTTCAGAGTGAGGAGGATATAAGCGTCAAATAAGCACAATCTCAGCAGCGTGCTCAGCTGCTTACGCTGCAGCTCCCATGTAGGGTTAACCTTTCTTGAACTCTATTAAAGAGCTGTTGGTTTTGTATATTATTTTGTCGGCGTGTTTATTTGCACTAGTGCTGATGTTTGATGCCTAGTGTATGCAATCGGTTGTCTGCTTGTGCTTTATTATCATAGTGGCGAACTTTGATGCCCAGTGGATGTAATATGCCGTAATTTCTTTATTTTATAGTCTAAGTTTTTTCTTATTCACGATGCTGCAGTTATTTTACTATATATATATCCTGTCTTCGCTCCATGAAAAGTAAACCGGGAAAACCATAAAATTACGGTACATAATCGGGCCGTCTTGCAAATCACTATGTATGGGCCGCATCATGGGCCAAGTCATCTTGGTCTGTGAACAGGCCTAAATGTAAACTGCCCCACTAGTATTTTATGGCCTTTAATAGGCCGAGTAAACCGCCGGCCCTATTTTCGCAAGAAAATTCAATGGGCTTTTAGTAGGCTGGAAAGTAGGTTGGGCCTAAACGTGCCGAACAGCTCACGGGCCGACAACAGGACGAAATAGACCCCGACCCATGATTGTGCCAATCACATCAGGGGCTGTTAACAGGCCAAAATTGTCTCGGTCCTTGGCCCGGTCAGATTATCGGCTATGAGCAGGCCGGATGCAAAGCGGGCCATAGTTAGGCCCAACTATATGACATGCTTTTAACAGGCCGAAATAAATATAGGGCCAGAATGTTAAACGGGCCTTTAACATGCCGAAACTAATATCAAGCCATATTACTAAATGGGCCTTTAGAAAACAGAAATCCTAACCGGGCCTGAAGTGGGCCCAAAAGCATAGCGTCCAGTTGATGGGACGAATCTGATATGGGCCATAATTTAGCCCAAAGGCTCTTAAAGGGCCGGATCTGATATGGGCCCTAATATGGCCCAGAACTTGGTAGGCTATTTAACGGGCCGGATCTCATATGGGCTCTTATTAGGCCGAGAACGTGGCAGGCTGTTAATAGACCGGATCAAATATGGGCCGGCATATGGCCCAAAACATGGTAGCCTGTTAACGGGCCGGCCCACTAGTGTCTAGCTTGAAAATCTTGTGGACCTTTAGCTGGGCCGGCCCATTATGGGCTGCAAAATCTTGTGGGCCTTTAGCTAGGCCGGCCCATTATGGTCTGCAAAATCTTGTGGGCTACTTTTGGGATGGTCCACGTATCAACATATCATAGGCGCATTTCGCCCATTGGATGAGTGACACCTGTGCCAACGCGGAGCTGACACGTGGTTCCGTCGGCCAATGAGAATTTTACACATGGAAACTCAGCATTGGTCGTGGCTGTTAGAGGGTTATCGGATCCAAAACTGTACCCGATAGCTTAACGACGACCCGTTACTTTGGATGCCACATGTCGGTTACCCTTGATGAAAGCACTTCCATGACGCGCCATTTATCGTCATGGAAGTGGACACTTCCGTGATGATAATTTTGGTAATGTCATGGAACACATCTACGACATCACAGGTATGACTATCTTGACTCTGTCATAAAATCGTCATGGATGTACATGCATGAGAGAAAACGTGACCAACTGTGACAAACACGTATCATCACAGAAAGTGTATTTTTTAGTGTGGGTCTCCGTCCAGTCGACGAGGAAGTCGGCCAACGCCTGGGAATTGATGGTCGTGCGGGGTTCATAGAGGATGGTGTGGCTCGCCAGCTCGATGGCCCACTTGGCCACCTATCCGGTGGCATCCCGGCAGCCCATGATCGGGCCGATGGGGGCTATGCTGCCACGGTGATGGTGTGCTCCTGGAAGTACCGCGTCAGCTTCTTGGCGGTGAGGTACACACCGTATCACATCTTCTTGTAGTTCAAATAGTTCGACTTGGAGGCGGAGAGCGCCTCGCTGAGGTAGTAGACCGGACACTGGATCTGTTAGATCTTGCCTTCTTCCGGGCGCTCGACCACCAGCACCGTACCGATCACGCACGAGGTGGCGGTGATGTATAGCAACAACGGCTCCTTGTCAGCCGGCACGTCCAGGCGTGGCGGAGAGCATGCGCTTAAGATTCCGGAAAGCTTCGTCCGCCTGGTCGTTCCACTCGAACGATGACATCTTCTTCATCAGCTGATATAGGGGCAAGGCCCTCCCGCCCAGCCGACTAAGAAACAGACTGAGAGAGGCCAAGCAGCTGGTGAACTTCTGGACATCATGCAGTCGGGTTGGCTTGCACATGTGCTTGATGGTCTTGATCTTCTCCGGGTTAGCCTCAATTTTGCACTCCGAGACGAGGAAGCCAAATAGCTGGCCGGCTGGCACGCTGAACAACCACTTCTCTGGGTTGAGCTTGATCTGATACTGGCGCAGATTGGCGAAAATCTCCTTGAGGTCGTCTAGGAGCATGAGGTGCTGCTTGGTCTTCACCATGATGTCATCAACATAGACGTGGATGTTGCGGCCAAGTTGCGGTAGCAGGCATTTCTGCATGCAGCCACTACAAAAAAGTCACATCCGTGACATTTTGGGCTGAACAAAAAAATTTCTGTCATGCTTGTGACACTTGTATGATGATAATTGTGCCAAAACCTGGTATCATCATAGATGTGGTGGGATCCTACTTCTATGACAAAAAAATCATGACAAAAAATGGGCTTTTCGTCCTCGGCAGGACGGAGACGCAACTGCGTGACATTCTTTGGGCCGTCCATGATAGAAAAAACCATGGTAGAAGCGAGGGTGAGGAAAATATCGGGGAGTTCCTGGTTACGGTGGGTGGTCGGGGGCCGAGCGATGCACATTTCTCTCGTACACGTACGCACGTGGGTGCAAGGCGTTGGGCTCTAACTGAACCCGAACAAGGCGTTCGCCTACTGAACCCGAGCGATTGCACTGCAGGCTATGCGTTACTGAACCCGAGCTGTCGATCGATCTGGCTGTTAACTGAACCCGATCGAGCGATTCCTTCACCACTTCTGCTAACTGAAGACGATCGAACCTGCTGCCTCTTGATGAATAGTGAGTGTTGTTGTGGGGGTTGGATGAACAGTTCCCTGTGGGGGGGGTTGGATGAACAGGACACCGTGGTAGTAGAGGCCGTTGCCGCCGGATGAGAAGGACCCTGATCGATCGAGTCGGTTTGGGTGGATGAACAGGACCCCGTTGAGGACTGGATGAACAGGACCCCGTGGAGGGCTGGTTGAACAGTAGCTGGTGGAGGGCTGGATGAACAGTAGCCCATGGAGGGGTGGTTGAACAGGACCCCATGGAGAGGGCTTGTTGAACAGTAACCGATGGAGGAGAGGTGGAGGCTGGATGAACAAGAGCCCGTGGATGAAGAGTCGCAGGTGGAGGCTGGAGGAGGTTGACGATGGATGAACAGTAGCCCGTGGAGGCTGGAGGAGGTCGACGGTGGAGATGAACAGTAGCCCGTGGAGTCCTTTTTTGTGGTACGCCCCACACCTCCCGATGAATAGGACCCCCGTTTCGACTGTAGCGCTCCAACACAAGTCTGTTTCCTCTGTTTTGCGGTACGCCACACCCCTCCCGATCAACAGGACCCTGTTTCGACCATAGGCACTCAAACACAAGTATGTTTCCTCCGTTTTGTGGTACGCCACACCCCTCCAGATGAACAGGATCCCATTTCGACCGTGGCCGGTCGAACAGAAGGCTGTTTCCTCCGTTCAGCGGTATGCCAGGCCTCGTTTCGATCGGCTATTTCGTCCAAGCCGGTTGGCTCCCAATGAACACGACGTATTCCATTGCCTCCCGATGAACACGACAACGTAGTTTCTCTGTTCCGACCCAGCCATGTACATGAGCCCTGGCCGTACGTATGCGCGAGTACGTGTTCGAGACCCCGCCTGTCGTGGAATTATCACGGCAGATGTCCTAGGGTGAGGACTTAGTCGTGAGGCCAACGCATCTATGTGGTAGCTTGAGAGGGGTTGAGCGTAATCGAGAGAAGCAATACAAGACATGGGTTTTGATAGCTTCGGGCCTCGGAAACATCATCCGGTGACAACCCTACATGCTGTTTGTGGCTAGGTCTCATTATGATCATGAGGGAGTCGCTGGTAATCCGGCTCTTTGTGTCTAGCCCTAGAGATTGTTTATTCTTGCTTGTCCCTCTTTGGGGTGCCCTGCCCCTCCTTATATATGTTGAAGGGGCGGGTTACATGACTAGTCCTAGTTGGATTATGATTACTCTATTACAAGTGGAGTCCTAGTCTTGCTTCCTTTGTAGGAGAATATTCCTTATGTCTTCCTCTTAAACCGGCCCACCCTAACATGAGCCGGCCTTTCATGAACCGCCTATTGGGCCACCGGGTCTTGTCACTCCTCTGACCCGCCTGCCGGATTACCAACGAATCGAAAACCGCCAGGTCCAAGCGGGTCGCCAGTGAATCACCAAACTCCAGTCAGGTCATACATCCGGAGGTTTATACCGCGGGGTATATCCCCGACATTAGCCCCCAGTTTAATTTGGATTTATCCATGTTAAACTAATCCTGCAACATAAACACAAGAACGAATTTGACAGGTTGCACTCTGGGTTAAATATTCTTGTAAGTCGGCATCTGATCATCCTTAAGTCCTTGTTATTTCCTTCTTCTAGAAAATCCGGGTCATTGGACCATCTTCATAATCAATTTGCTTGTAGAAGAAATATTGCAAATAAAGAATCCATTTAAATCAGCCTTCAATGCTTTGATTTGACAAAAATATTGGTCTCCAAATATTCAACTGATATTCAGCCGGCTTGAAGATGTAGAACTCGCCGGTTTATGATTACCACCATTGTCGGGTTATAAAAACTGATAATTCCAGGTCATGATTGTTGCCAATGCCGGTTCATGATTGTTGCCAATGCCGGTTCATGATTATTGATGACGCCGGGTTGCAACCACAGGGTCATAATGATTGGTGACGCCGGGTCAATCTAGTTTGCTCAATCAGAGAATTTGAAAATATTTCTTCGATAATAATATAATACATGTAGCCCCCAAGTCTTGAGCAGAACAAAGTGATGGCTTAAGACTTGCTTGAATATAAATGTTGCAACCTTGAAGAAATCCAGATTGTTCATCTCAGTCATTAGTCACAACTGAATATTCCATATTATGTAGCCCCCAAGTGTCAGGTTGTCATTGCCTGATGCTCAAAAAATTTCAACCAGTATAGCCTCCAAGGGTCGGGTCATTATGCAATAATGAGCAGGGACTTTATAAATATGATCATGCTTCATTGAAAATAACATCATATGATGTAACTCCACCATGGGGCTTTGAACCCACGTCCACAAGGTTAAGAGCTTTGTGCTTTTACCAATTGAGCAGTGGATCTGTCAATATAATGGTTTTAAAACATGTGTACCTTGAATTGTTGATAGGAGCAATTGGTAGCCCCCAAGGGCCAGCTCATTATGATGTGATGAATCGGGTCTTCAATATGGCCAGTAAAAATGACTTTGCATTAGCCCCCAAGTGCCATGGTGCATGCTGGCAGTGACATGGGACTTGTATATTTGATGTAATCTCAATTTGAATAATGTAGCCCCCAAGTTTTTTTTGACACTTGAAACAGTAGGAGAGGCTCCTACTGTATGTATTAAATTAAGTGACAAAAAGTCTTACAGAGTTATAACCTTACATCCATAGCCATGTTGAAACTAAGGGGGGAGGGTTGAAAACTAGACAGAGGGCACAAAAGACTAAAGTTATATACTATTTACAAAAGAGGACAAAAAGGGTTGAAGTTTCTCTCCCACTCTGTAACGAAGAAGGGAAAGGTCCTCCTTCAACCTAGATGTAGCCCCCAAGTGCCGGGTCATAAGCCTGCAGCGACTCGGGACTATTCCTTCCATTGTAGAATAAATCATATCCTTTGATAAAATAATGGCCATTGCGCCAAAGCGACTTTGAATACCTCATCTGTTGATAAGTAAATCCGGAGTTTAAATACCCGGCGGCTCTTGGCCGATAGCGATTTAATATGCCTCCATTGTAAACCAGATTTTTTATAACCCGGCGGCTTATAGCCTTTGAGAAAATCAAGAATTGATAACCATTTTGAGACACCAATTTCAATCTTTGATGATGGGCTTGAACTTAATCATTTATGTAAGTCATAGCTCTGTAAATCCTGCACAGAGTTTAAACAACATATGCCCTGTCGACTTAACGTCAAAGCTGTATGGTAACCACCCAAATGTAGTCTTATCCTGCACACAAGTAGATCACAAGATCCCTTGGTGGTTTACCGCAGGGCGGGTCATAATATCTCACATATAACCACTGTGATATTGAATTTGTACTGTAGGTTTACATGACCTATGCAGTAAGAGTGATAACCCAATCCTTAGAAGCCAATGCTTCCACATATATGATGATTGTCATAAGCTGGCGATTTGTCATCGAAAATCAAGCAGGATTAAATAGAAATCACTCATATACACTTTAGATATGATCAAAAAAGCGTCAAGTAAAATCCAAAAAATTGTTTGCAAAAAGGGACTTCAAAAATTTTGAGGCTTCTGATTCGAATACGATCCGAAAACCGTTCCAAAAGGGTTAAGCTAAGATTCGAATACGATCATATAGCCCCCAGTGGCTTTGGCGTTGTCGATCAAGAGGGTACCGACAGCTATGTTCTCTTTGGTTCAAATACGACCTATGTTTGAACAGGAAGCCCCCAAATGACCTTGAGAGTTGTTTAACGACGCTGATTCGAATACGATCCACATCGGACCCAAAGGGGTTGAGCTATGACTCGGATAAGATCAAGAAGCCCCCTAGTGGGTTTGGCAGTGTGCCAACCAAAAGGGTACCGACAGCTATGTTCTCTTCGGTTCGAATACGACCTATGTTTGAACAAGAAGCCCCCAAGTGACTATATAAATTTTGGCATCACGGCCGATCAAGAGGGTACCGACAGCTATGCTCGATGAGCAGGAAGCCCCTAAGTGACCATAATAAGATAAGCCGTAAGCAGGATACCCATGTTTGAAACGCGCACCATGGCATCAAGTTCTCTTTGGCAACCTTTATTTTATTTTTGAGAACTCAAATCTTGCGAGAGATTAATTCTTTTTGAACCAGAACTTTGAACCGCATTTGAGAGCTTAAAAGCTTTGTAAGAGACAAATTTACGTTGAGCCGGATGTTTGAACCGTATTTGAGAGCTTCAAAGCTTTGCGGGAGAGAGTTGTCTCTCGAACCGAATTTTAAACCGGAATCTTTATTTTTGAACCGGCAATTTTCTGACATCCTTTAAATTTTCATCAATATGGCGGTGTCCTCCAGAACCGGGTTATCATTCCCTCCAATGACCCGGAGTTCCCGAGTCATGTCATTGTAGCCCCCGAGTCTTAAGACGACTCGAGGAGTTGTCTTGAGATTCTCCACATTTGACCGTGATATAAACCGCTACGAGTCATTGAACGTCTCAGTGATATAACTTGTCCTGCACTGGAGAACTTGCAAGCCAGAGAAATTTCACTTTCAAAGAAAGCAATATATAATATAAAATATACTGGATAAATTTCACCTAATGCGTCAGGTCAGTAATTATCACCGCGGAGTTGATGATCATTACGGTGAAGCTGAAATCCATCACGGGCAAGTCGGCCGCGGGTAGAGACCGATGAATCAGCCGCGGCCGTTTAAATCGGAGCGGACGAGCGAGTCAATCGTGTTGTGTTGATGTAGTAGGGGCGGCAACTCGCGTACGTGTCCATCGAGCAGCACAACACGGACAAGCGCTAGTGCAAAAGTGATGTCAGCGCACGCCCCTTCTGCGACACCTTTGTGATGAATAATGATCCTGGTGCATTTGGAATGCTTGTTATCACCATCCTTATTGTCTTTTTCAGCAAAAAAGGTTGTTCGCGGCCGGGTAGCAGATGGGGGCTGTCTGATCTGTGGTAGCAACTGTAGATAATCCCCGTGGACACAACAGGAAACAGTGATGTTGGAGCCAGACCTTTTTGTTTTCTCCTTTTGCTCACACTTCACGTGAGGTCTTCGCCATTTAGTAGGAGTAGTAATCAGTGTAGATTAACTACCAACACATAATGCTTTTATTCACATCTGTCAGTAATTCTCCCGCCACTGACCAAGTCAATCCTGATTAGCCATGTGATGGCATGGAAGGCGCTGCTGATTGTAGTAGAGATCGCAGGCGGAAAAAGACGGCTGGCCGCATCAAACATTTTTATTCTCCTTTGGAATTCCTCAAGTGATCGAACATCCGTGGAGCTCCAGATTGTGACTGTCTGCAGAAGAAACAGCGGCTCATAAGATCGAGGGTCAAACGAGGCAGCAACAGCGGAAGTGTCCGGCGTAGGCACGTGCGTCGCCGAAACGGTCCAGCGTGACGGGTCAGAGATGCAGTCCGGCAGGCCGGCTCACCGATGGACTCGAGACCGCACTGATTTGCAGCAGAGACGGAGCAACAGGTGGCGGCTCACGGCGGCTCCGAGTCGTGGCAGAGGCCCGGAGGCGTGCGAGCAGCAAAACGGCAGGGCGCGGTAACGGTGTAGAAAAGCGGCCACTTGCAGTAGTGAACCGGCAGGTGGGCGCGACGGCGGAGGCGGCACGGGTATGCATCCAAGTGCCGAGGCGGTGTTGTACAACTGCGGGCATGGAGGTGAGCCATGGCCACGGCGAGGGTGGCTTGCAGGCGCAGCTCGACGGCGGCCGACTCGGCGTGAGGCCACAGAGCAGAGGCAGGCAGATGACTCAGCGGTGGCGGATCAAACCAGACCTTGGAGCCGGCTCGGAAACGCGTCAGTGAGCACGCGGTGGCGAGGTAGAGTCGGAGTCGGGTGACCCAGAGACCAACGGCGACTCATAGTGATGAAGGCGAGGCTGTAGCGGCTGGTGCGGCGCAAGGGCAACTCTTGAACGGCGAATCGGCCATTGTCGGCTTGGCTATAGCGGAAGAAGAGGCGAGGCGCGACCGACAAAGAAGGCAGCAGAGGCGGAGCGGAGCGGCAGCTGCTGTAGACTCGCGGTCGTAGAGCGAGACCAGCGGTGGTGGTTTGCGGTAGAGGCAGGCCGCCAGGCGCGTCCGGTCCGGGGTGCAGCCATAGCCACAACGCCGGCAGAGGGCGGTTCGGAAACGGGCTCGAAGTGCAGCGATTGCCGCAACGGCGGTGGAACGAGTCCACGCCCTCGACCCCATCCAATCCGGGTCATGGTTGCTTTGATTTTATTTTTATTGACGAATCGTTCGCCCAGGACTTTCCTTCCTCTGAGTATTTTCTCCGATCCAGCTCGTATTGCTTACTGATTGATCTTTGAATGATTTGGACTATACATGCAGTATACCATATGGGCAGTATATCATATGTGCAGTATATCAACTCCTTGTCGTAAGGTGCCCATCGAGCAGCTATTTTACGGAACTCGACGGATCCGGCCGTAACTTTGGAATGATTTGTACCATACGTGCAGTATATCATATGTGCAGTATATCAACTCCTTGTCGACCTCGGATTTGGCGTAGAAGCGGTTTCAACGCATCACCTTGTCACGTCTGGCGGCGTAGGCGAAGGAACCCTAACCTTTTGATCTCAAACTTCGTGTTGTAAACTCCAATGTTAATCATGATTCTGATCACAAAACAGTCTTTTCTTCATCTGATCGATGGCGAACTTCTCGATCCCTTGTGAGAGATCCCTTCAAGAACTCAACACCACCTTGCGCAGGGTGGGCGCCAACTGTCGTGGAATTGTCACGACAGATGTCCTAGTGTGAGGACTTAGTCGTGAGGCCAACGCATCTATGTGGTAGCTTGAGAGGGGTTGAACGAAATCGAGAGAAGCAATACAAGACATGGGTTTAGACATCTTCGGGCCCCGGGAAACATCATCCGGTAACAACCCTACATGCTGTTTGTGGCTAGGTCTCTTTATGATCATGAGGGAGTCGCCGGTAAGCCGACTCTTTGTGTCAACCCTAGAGATTGTTTCTTCTTGCTTGTCCCTCTATGGGGTGCCCTGCCCCTCCTTATATATGTTGAAGGGGCAGGTTACATGACTAGTCCTAGTTGGATTAGGATTACTCTATTACAAGTGGAGTCCTAGTTTTGCTTCCTTTGTAGGAGAACATTCCTTATGTCTTCCTCTTAAACCGCCCCACCATAACATGAGCCGGCCTTTCATGAACCGCCCATTGGGCCACCGGGTCTTGTCGCTCCTCTGACCCGCCTGCCGGATTACCAAGAATCGTAAACCGCCAGGTCCAAGCGGGTCGCCAGTGAATCGCCAAACTCCAGTCGGATCATACATCCGGCGGTTTATACCGTGGCGTATATCCCCGACATCGCCCGTATGTACGTACGTGTACCCGATATTAACAGGACTGCGTGACATGCTACGTGTGCGCCTCTACTACAACATGTGCACGCCTATACTATGACACGTGCCCTTCCTTACTCGGCCACGGTTCATCACTGCAGCCTGCAGTCGGACCGATCGTATGTACATACACGTTCACGGCCAGAATGACAACACTACGTACACTTCGACCAGGTGGGTCCCAACTGTCAGGGAGGATAAGGAGGCACTTGCTTGTGTGCGAAGATGCAGCTCGTGGGTCCCAGCAGTCAAGGGGGAAACATTTTTTTCGCGATATACGGTGGCCCATCCGGTGGGTCCTTGCTGTCAGGTGGAGGAGTCGTTATTTATCACGTAATAACACTACAAAAAAATACACTTTCGTGATGATACATGTTTGTCACAGTAGGTCACGTTTTCTATCATGCATGTACATCCATGCGATTTTAGGACAGAATCAAGATAGTCATTCCTATGCTGACGTAGAAGTGTTCCATGACATTACCTAAATTATCATCATGGAAGTGTCCACTTCCATGACGATAAATCGCGCGTCACATAAGTGCTTTTGTCAAGGGTGACCGACACGTGCCATCCACCGTAACGGGTCGCCGTTAAGTGCTTCCGGTTTGGATCCGATAACCTATTAACAGCCCGGACCAATGGGGATTTTCCACGTGTAAAATTCTCATTAGCCGGAGGAAACACGTGTTGGCTCACCGATGGGACAGATCTCATCCACTCATTGGACAGGAGGCGGCTATGATAGGTCAACACGTGGGATGGCCCAACAGTGGCCCATTCCGATGAAAAAGGCTGGCCCGGTAAAAATTAGCAGGCCGGCCCATATAAGGCCTACTTGTGTTAGGTCCATTTAAGCCCACGGCCCATACAAGATGTGCCAATTCGGCCCGTCAACGGCCCGGTAACGATTGGACACCGTTGCAGCCCATCGTCAGTTTGAGCCTGTTAACAGCCCACTATATATTTGGGCTCAATATCGGCCCGATGTGGTTTCAGCCTGTTAATGGCCCATTCAAGGGATGGGCCAATTTTCAGGATGTACAACTTTTGGCCTTTTAGCAACCCATTTAAGTGTTAGGCCAATTTCCGGCCCGGTGTATCTTTCAGCCTATTGACGGCCCATAAATGAGTTTGGCCATTTGCAGTCAGGCCTGAGTTTTTGCCTTTTAACTGCCCATGCTCGTCATGTTCCAATACCAGCCCGGTTTCTCTTTCGGCCTGCTAAAAGCCCACAACACAGTTGGGCCATTTACAGTACGACCTGACTTTCGGCCTCTTAGAGGCCCATGCTCTTCATGGTCCAGTACGAGCCCACTATCTCTTTTGGCCTGCTAAAGGCCCACAGTATAGTTGGGCCATATGTAGCCCGACCTTAGTATCGACCTGTTAACGGCTCGTAAAATCAAATGGGCCCACCTGTTGCCCGCTTCAATGTCAGCATGTTAATGACCCGGGAGGTAGGAGGGCCGACCATTAACTTTTGGCCTGGTAACGGCCCATTAACTTAATGGGCCCACTAAATTTCGTACATGTATTTAGGCCCAATTAGATAATTTGAGCCCATTAGGACGAACAATTATGCATAGGACCAAAACTGATCAAGCAAAAGTACGACATATAGGGAAAACATTGCACATCCAACATATATTATAGGAAATTACATCCACTGGGCAGTAAAAGATTGATGCCAGTACAAATAAATGATCAGAACCTAACGATCTACGACGTCACAATCTGCAACCTCAGCATGGATGACGACCATAAGCATGTGGGCAAGTTCTTGCTGCTTTGCTACACTATCTCTGAAAACATGGATCAGTTGTTGTTGCGCACGAATGTGCACCTCTAATTTCTCCACCATTTCTTTCATTGCTTCAGCCATTAATTGGTTCACAAACATACATTTTTTCCGTTGGAAACTGAACAGATTAAGATGGCGATTTTGTCAGGCTTGTAGTGTCTCGACCACTGCATCATAACATAAATTAGGAGGGGAACCGAAAACATTAATCAAGAGTTATTGCCATATTACCTGGCCTACATTTATTGGAAAGAAACAATGGGGTTTCCTTGCTATTTTTAGAGTTTGTCCTCTTATCTTCAGCAGCCTGCACCAAATTAAGACACTAGCATTGCTATCATTGGCCAGGTCAGATAATAGGAAAGCAACATTGACACAACAAACGTTTGGGCAACCAGACCACACTAGCCTACACCAAATTAACACAATATGGCACACCTATCATCAGCCAGGTAAGGTAATACGAAAGCAGCATTGACACTACAATTCAGTATTGTGCATGATATGAGATAGTACACTCATGCAGCTCAGTATGGAAAACTACCAGGCAGTTTTCCATACAAAAATCAACATTGTCGCCTTTAACATTTTGCTACAACTAATTTTAGATCTGATAAAGGTTGGACTCAAGCCGATTACCAAAATACATGCTGATGTAAAAATATAATGATATACAATAGGTACTTAAATCAGCATTGGAGCATAGAGAATTCCTGCAAGATACTTTCCCCGAATACGATCCCAATGGAGGAAGTCTTCTATCGTTTAACCATATTTTCTAAAAGAGAGATGGGTAAGAAACATGTAGAAAATATGATCAGAATGCTATAAAATTTCATGATGCGAGGATACGCACATGCTTCTTAGAATGTAGTTGACATATTTTGCTGGACGGGAGCGGACTAGTTCTTTGTCCACTAGAATCTGCTTATTATCAGTGGGAGTTGGGTTTCTCTATGCTGGAGCAGTATCTATGAAAACTGGAGTTGGTTTATTATTTCCTGGCGTTTGGATCTTTTGAAAAGACCTGGTTTGTAACCCTTCAGATTCTAACATAGCCGTCTTCCCCTTGCTTGCCTTATATAGAAGAATTGTGCTTCAATTATAAAACATACTACCACATAGATGGCATAGGTACTGGAGAATAGAAAGGCATGGCATATTGACATGTATTCCCTCCATCCAGAAATAATTTCAGTTCTAGATGTCGGCGTTCTGGGAACGGGGGTACCCAGACTTTCCTGCCTGCGGCCTACGGCGTGGCTCAAGGGGTGGCCCAGCACGGCCCATCTTCATCAGCACAAGCTCAAGACCCTCGCGAGGAGCCAAGCCTCATGAGGCGGGGACAGAAGCTTCCTCAGGCACGGCCTCGTCAGGCTAGCTCACGAGGCGGCGGAGAGATCAAGGTGGGGTACCTCACGAGGTGCCCATGACGCAAGCCATGACGACCAAGGGCGCCAGGCGGGTGCCAGCCAGTGTCCTCATTTCCTCTTTGGTGCAAAGGGGGCAAGCGCAGGCGAGAGCATCAAGCAAAGGCGCCCGTTTCAGTGCAACAAGACCAAGACCGTCGCAACGGCAGGAAGGAGGTCATCGTGGAGCCCAAGCCGGTATCACCACCAGAGCCTTTGATAGACAAGGACCAAATTTAGTCAGGATAAGTGTACTAGATGTTCCCCTTCAAAATGGCCAACTGTTGGCGCTCTTCCTGCTCAATATTTGGGAAGAGGCCCAGGGCCACTGCCTATAAATAGGACAAGCCACACACAAGGTAGAAGAAGAAGATCATCCAAGGAGAGAGAGAGAGACCGAACTCCCCCTAGCAGTTCGTCGCACCAGCCAAGAAGAGACCCTCGCTAGGCTGTTCTTCCTTGTATTGTTCGTCATCAGCCCAAGCGGCAATCCACCACACCACACACTAGAGTAGGGTGTTACACCACAATGGTGGCCCGAACCAGTATAAACCTTGTGTCTCTTGTGTTGTTCCTTTGGTAGTTTTAGATCCTAGCGAGGCGACGAGGTGCAGGTAGGTAGGAGGCGAGATCTCCGTGCGCACCCCTGGAGTTCGAACCTAGAGGGTCTGCCGGAACCGAAATCCGACATTTGGCGCGCCCGGGTAGGTGCGCGGAATTAAATCTTCCGCCGCCCTGTTCTTCGCCGACCATCGCATCCATGTCAGACGCTCGTCGGGCCCGTGCCGAGCCGCTCTCGGTACCCGCATCGCCCAGACGGCTCCCGTCGGTGGCCGCCCCCGCCGTTCCCCGTCGCCTGCCGTCAACGCCACCACCGGCCCGGTGGGGAACGAGCAGCAAGCATCGTCCCAGCATCCGTCCGTGAGGCGACACGGTCGTACCGCTACTCCTTCAATCACCCCACCTGGTTCTTCGTCTTGCGCACTCCGCGCGCCCATGGAGGCTCGAGCTGCGCTAATCGCGGCAAACGAGCTCCTGCGCTACCACCCTGTCGACGACATCTACGAAGAGTGGCTCGACCGCGTCGCCGAGCTCGTCCGCGCCACAGGGGGCTCCCCGCGCCATCCTTCTCGCCGCACCGCGCCCCGGCCTGCGCGGGCGATGAAGCTCCAGGGGCGCCTCAGCCGCCTCCCCCTCAAGAAGGCTCCTTGCCCCCAAGGCGCGTGGCCCCTGGGCGGAACCCACTCCGTCCGGCGCCAGCGCAGCAAGAGGAGAGCTGTCAAGAGGTCCCTCGCGCCCAAGAAGCTGTCCGAGTGCTCCCTGCACCGGCTTGTCACGACCGCGCTCCTGCTCCAGCACGCCAAGACCCCGCACTGCTCGCAGCGGCAGCGCATGGGGACCCACAAGACCAGGCTCTTCATCAACAAAGGCCTCCTGTGGCCACAACAGGCTGCCACACCTTCACTACCAAGCTGCGCAGCGTCGCGTGGCCCGGCAAGTTCAATCCAGACCTGCCTCCTCGCTATGACGGCACGGCCGACCTTGCGGAGTTCCTCCAGCTCTACGAGTTGGGCATCGAAGCCGCCAACGGGAACGAGAAGGTCATGGTGAACCGGTTTCCCATGGCACTCAAGGATGGGGCCCACACCTGGCTCCTAAACCTGGCTCCTGGCACGATCTCCTCCTGGGACGAGATGCGCACCCGCTTCATTGCCAACTTCCAAGGTACTCGTGACCGGCCTCCTACCGTGAGCGACATGTGCCGCATCAAGCAGCAGCCAGGGGAGACCCTGCAGAAGTACATCCAGCGCTTCAACAACGCACGCCTCAAGATTCCCAAGGTAACCGAGGAGGCCATCATCTATGCCTTCTCCGACGGTGTGCGTGACGTCAAGATGAAGGAGGAGCTGGCGATGCATGAAGATCTGTGCATATCCTTGGAGCTGTTCAACTTGGCAACCAAGTGCGCTAGGGCCGAGGAAGGACACCTTTCCCTCCTTGAGCTGCCAGCCCAGACCCAGAAGAGAAGAAGCCCAAGGCCAAGGACGTGAATCGCCAGGGGGCTGCCGTTCTTGCGGCAGAACCAAATACCTAGCGAGGCAGAGATTAGCCCGAGTCTTCCAAGGGCAGCCGGTACTGTGTGTACCACGACCTCCACACCCACAACACCAACGAATATCAAGAGCACCGAGCCGTGTGAGAAGGGAGAATCGGCCGACGACCTGACTGCAACGATCGAGGCTACGACCGAGGAGGAGGAAGAAACGCAGGACGCTGGGAAGACCATGGCCCTCGCCAAGGGTGGCGTGACCGACCTCGCGAGGATCACTGGCAGGATCAGCCTCGCGAGGGAGGCTGGAGGGATCAGCCTCGCGAGGATCGCCCGCAAGGAAACGCAGGCCTCCCTCCTCTGCCTCCGCAGCCAAGGAGAAATGAGGACCATCATCGGGGCCGAGGGGCTGGGGGCTTCCGAGAGCAGCGATCGCTTGCATCCTGGGCGGAGCTCAAGCCCCAGCCTCTCAATGCATCTTCAAGCAGTTCGCCCGCAAAGTGAATGCAGTCCTCCCCAAGCTCGAGGCCACGCGCCCTCTCAGGTGGTCAGCGTGCGCCATCACGTTCAGCTCAGCGGATCAGCTCAAGTGCGCAGCCACAACCGGAGTCCTCCCGATGCTTTGTTCCCCAATCATCAGCAACGTGCAAGTCACTAGGACCCTCATCGGTGGCGGAGCAGGGCTCAATGCCCTGTCCGTAGAGACATTCAACAATCTCCAAGTGCCTTACAATCAGCTTCAGCCAACCAAGCCTTTCTCTGGAGTCATCGATGGCTCCACAGTTCCGATTGGGCAGGTCCGCCTCCCCGTCACCTTCGGGGCGTGCGACAACTACCGCACCGAGCTCATCGACTTTGATGTCGCCCACATTCTCCTGCCATACAATGCCATCCTCGGGTACCCAGCTCTGGCCAAGTTCATGGCCATGACTCACCATGGCTACAACGTCCTCAAGATGCCAGGAAGCGGCGGAGTCATCACGGTGCCTTGTGAAGAAAGAGACGCAGATTAAGCCATAGTGACCTGAGATTAAGAAAAAAACGAAAAAAATTGAAAAAAAATTGAAAAAAAATATAAAAAAATTCTAAAAAAAATTGTTACTAATGGCGCACTTCTATGTGGTGCGCCATTAGTATACCAGATACTAATGGCGCACCGTGGGCTATACTAATGGCGCACCGCAGGCAGTGTGCCATTAGTAGCGAAAACAGGTGCGCCACTAGCAGCCCTTTTTCTAGTAGTGAAAACACTACTTGAATGTGAAACTGTATGCTAGCGGAATACATACAGAAAAACACTAAGGCAACATATGCGTGTATGATTGGGAAACTAAGATGGCATTGCATGAGACCACTAGAACATCACTTTAATGTAAAAAAGAACATGGTATGGTAGACATATGAAGTACATACTTATGAATAACAATGCATAAGATATTCAGAAGCATGATGTCCAAACTAAGCAGATGGCATTGCGATAGAGTAGAATGACAATACTTAAATTTGAAAACATATTATCATGAATGGAATAGGTACTGAGAAACAGGAAGGCATGCCATATTTACATGCATGATCAGAAGGCTAAGCACAAGGCATTGCAACCGAGTAGATGCAGTCCAGGACATTATATGCATGTTGTACCCATATCACAGGCCAAGTTAGAGCAAGGACCTTGTGGGGTGAATAGGATTCATCATCTTTCTGCAAGTCTTGTGAAGAACTGCCTTTACATGTTCCATCATATTGGGTATCATTGACGTCAAGTTTGTTGGCTGTTACATTGCACTGTGAGGTTCTTGTCGATAAATCAGTGTGTGCAATTATATCTGACATGCATGGAAGACAACTAGTAGTTAGATTTATATAATGAGTGCCTGTAGGAGACGACATAAATAGTAGGACTGGGGTTAACTAGCAGCAATAGGTCTCGAAAACTAAAGGGATAACACAGATGAAAGCTATAGAATATGTATCGTTTGTACTCGAGATTAACTAGATGGCACACAAAAGTATTAAAGAACAACATAGGTAATACTAGAAGTGGTATAATACTATAATCACCAGCCTATGGGATATCATTGGCTGATGGATGATAACAATGGAACATCGTTACCTAACGAACAAGTCTCTTAGCTGAACTATGGAATAGCGTTAACTCCTGAACAAGACCCGTAAGAGATCAGCATGAATATACAGTGAAATGTGATAATCAATTTTCCATGCTTAGATGAATAAGAAAGCCATAAATGTTGCAAACAAGTAAGATGAGGGTACAACCTGTCTGGCCGCCATCCATAGGAGTGAGCATCATGTGCTCACTTGTCGATGGCCCTGCAGTTGTTGTGGCTGTCCATGTCGGGCATGCGCATTCGATACAGGGAACTGTTGAGTGGGGACTATAGCTCCCTTCTGGTGTATGGTTCCCTTGTTGGAGCAGCTGTGGTGAGTCGGAAGACGGTGTGGCTGAAGATGCAGAAAACACATAATGTTAAGATCGACACATCTCTCTGATCTGAAGAAACCGCCTGGAGGAGCTGGAGAAGAAGGTGGGGGCTGAGAAGACCCTGCTGGAGGCCATGGAGAACATTCTTGCCGAGGACCACGTGGCCTTCAAGTCCCTTGAGGAGAGATCCCGTGAAGCGTTGCAGGCACTCTACAAGAAAGGCTTGTAGAAGCCTCTGCCGACGGACGATGAAGGCCGCGCCCAGCAGCTTCCTTACCTTGTCGAGGCGCTCGAAGGTGTCGTCGATGGGATCGGCCCCATGGTGGAGGGGGAAGCCCGCACACTTTCTTCTTCAGCTCTGACGCGCGTCTTCAGCCACCTGCATCTTCGAAACCCCGGCGCCGACCTCGGCGAGCTGCTCGAGACCGTGGAGAAGGCGCGCTGCACAGCCGCCGCCGCAGCCATGGAAGGCCAGGTGGAAGCCCTGTCGGATTTCGGGTTCCGGCAGACCCTTGGGGTTCAAACACTGGGGTGTGCGCGGAATCTCGCCCTCTACCTACCTGCACCCCGCCGCCTCGCTAAGATCTAAATACGAAAGGAACAACACAAGAGACACAGGGTTTATACTAGTTCGGGCCACCATTATGGTGTAATACCCTACACTTCCCCATGACGTCTCGGCAACTGCATGAATCGACAAGTCCCTGCATGCAAAGCGGGTCATGATTACCTGCGATCGTGGAGGTCGGCGGTGGCCTCCTCTGGCTTAAAGTACGGAATGATGAGCGCTCCTCTGGTCCGTTTCTGCTTGCTTCTTCTTCTTCCCGGTTCTTGCTCCGTCTTGCTACAATGGCTCCGATCCGCCGGTTCTCTGCGGCAGAGAAGGGAAAGGCTCCTCGAGAGGGTCCTGACCCGCTCCTGCCGAAGAAACGGCTAACCCTCTGCCATCGGGACGAGGGTGCCCACAAGGTGGTGCCGAGGCCCTAGTGCGAGCGGCCACCACCGGGGTTCCCGCTTCCCTTGTACGCCCAGATCGAGGGCTCTGAAGGGGTTGATGCCGAACGCATACAGGCGGCCTTGGCCGCGTCGGCGCCCGGCCAGTCACGAAAGGTCGCGGCGTCGTTCCTCCTGGAGTCCACGCCGAGGGTTCCTCCCGGGAGTTCGTACTCCATGCCGCCATGCCTCCTCGGTCTTGGATTCGCCTTCCTCCCTTCTTCGCCTCCACGATTTCGCGGGGAGGACCCCTGGATCTCTGGCTGCAGCACGCCGGCTGTGGCACCCTCGCAACCGGGGTAGAGGTTGAGGTCGTTGCCCCGGGCGAGGTCTTCATGACTCGAGGATGGGGCGAGATCGCCCGGGTTTGCAGGACAAGGGGCGATCTCGCGATCCACCTGGACTACGACGGCGCTTCGGTCATGCTCTTCAAGGTGTTCGATGCGGAAGGGCGCCGGCTGGAGTGCTGCCCCGGGAGAGGCGATCGAGGCCCTGCCGTGGCGAGGGCTAGGCTCGCTGGCCACTCCCTCGGCAGCTCCTCAGGCGGTGGAGGCGTCGGAGGATCCAGCGACTCTGCCGAGCTCTTCGCGACTCCGGAGACGAGTGACGACAGCTACGAGCCCCCGAGCCTGCGTCGCCCCTGATCTGGATGGGGTTGGCGCCGGTGCCCGACGGCCCACTGTTGGTGATGGCGTCTTTTGCAGGAGCGTGTGTAGTTAGCGTTCTTTAGAATCAAAAGCGCGCCCTGTGGGGGCTTGTAAGGTGCCTGTGGCCCTGTTTGTTAATATGATCCTTTTTGTGAATCAGCGCGAGTTGCTCATTCCGCCTTAGCTCAGTTCTCCCTTTCGAACCTCGCGAGGGATTGATGCTCTGCGCCGACAGGTCCCAGTCCCAAGGCAAGGTTCAGCCATTGCTGGTATGCCAGGTCGCGATGCCGTGGTCAAGGCCAGGAGGTGAGCGGCCCGGGGTCCGGTAAGAGCCCCTGGGTCGCGATGCTCAGGAGGTCCCCCTTAGCGCTCAAGCAGCCATCGTTCGGTGAGAAAGGAGAGCGACGCTAACTCGGGATTGCGTTTGGTGAGGGGGCGGTGCCGTGTTAGTTAATGCTCCCGGAGGGTGACTTATCTCGAGAATCAGGAGTCGCTTCCTGGTGCGTTGCCGGGTCCTTACTTGGCAGCGAGGTCGCTTGGCGAGGTCCTCACTTGTCCCTCCCTTCTCTCCTTTGCTCCCCTTTCTGCTCTACGTCCTCGGGTCCCGGCCCTCGAGCGAGTCTCAGCCGTCGCTGGTATGCCAGGTCGTGATGCCGTGGGCAAGGCCAGAGGGTGAGGGCTGGAGAGCCCGTAGGAGCCCTGAGTCGCGATGCTCAGGCACCCCCCTTTAACGTGCAAGCGGTTCGCGCGAGTGAGAGTGAAGGAGACACCATGGGGGCCTCGCCTGACGCTGCTCCTTGAAGAGATCCTGTGGGCTCATCACAGAAAGAACGAAAGTTCACCGTCACGACCGTCAGTCAGCCGTTGGTTGCCCCGGAGGGGTGACGAGGCACTGAAGGCTTGACGAGGTAGCACTATGCGAGGCTGCCGCGGCCAGAGCTCAGCCATTCAGGTTTGTCGGCGTTGCAGGGACGGACCCATGTGCAAGCGCCATGCCGTTAGGGAGCAGCTCCATCAGTTGGTGTCAGTCGAGCGGGCAACTAGGTCAAGCATGTTAATCACGAAGGAGCAAGTCCATTTAGATAAGTGCAAAGAAGACGAACATCGCTCGGTCGGACCCGAGCGACTTGGGGATGATGCAGCCTGAAGGGTGCCCCCAACAAGGTAAGCTAGGAATAGGAAGTAAAAGGGATACATGCAGCAGGGACAGACCCATGCGGCCTGGGAATAATGTAGCCCTGGGGGGCGCTCCCAGCTAGAAATGAAACTTGAAATATGTCACCTGGTAGCGTTGAAGACGAAAGGGTGTTGGTGCAGCAGACTCGGTGGGCTGCAGGAGCCGATCCTCACGTGCCCCCAGGCTCAGGGGCCTCGGGAGGCTCCGGAGGCGCTGGTGGCTCCTCGTGGACCATCTCCATCTCCGCCAGGGCTGCGGAACGCCTGACCTCTTGAGCCTCCAGGATGTCCCTCATGAGGCGCTGGTACGTGGTGGCCGCGTTCGGCAAGCCGTAAGGCATGCAAACGTAGCTGTGGGGTGGACCTTCGCAGCGTCCCACGCGAGAGGGCCAGAGGCGCTCCTGAGTGGCGGATCGGTTGAGCCCTGGTATGTCGATGTAGATGCGCAGCCCACCATCCTCGCCTGGATGGGGAGCCACGGCAGGTAAGCGGCGACTGCCACTCATGACTCTTGACTCTTGCAGCTCCTGAACGGTCTAGCTGACGAACTCCTAAGGGTTTGCCCCTCCTTGCCTTGCTCCTTCTTGAGGGAAACGTGCTTCGAAACACGCCTCCAAGTGGTTCCCAAGCACCTCCCTCGTCACCTTAGCAAGGTCGGTGGCCCTCCAGGGGGGAGCCCCCGTTCCCTGCCTGAGGTGGGCGCCAGGCGCGCTTTCCTATGCGATAGAAGGGGTTCCCCTTGAGCAGGCGCGGACCCTGAGGGGACTGCCTCCTGAGGGGCCGGGCCGGACGATGTCTTCTTCTTCTTGGGAGCGGTCTCGGGAAGCCTCCTGCTTCCGCGATTCGGGTCTCCCTCGGTGATCTGGCTGAAAGGCTCGCTCCGAGGAAACACTGCTGGGTCTTTCTCTTGTGAGGGCACCATGATGACTCCGCCACTTCCTCGCATCTTGAGGGCGTTGTAGCCGTGGTGGAGTTCTGACCATGAACTTGGCCAGCGTTGGGTACCGAGGATGGCTTTGTATGGCAGGCGAATGTGGGTGACGTCGAAGTCGATGAGCTCGGTGCGGTAGTTGTCGCGTGCGCCGAAGGTGACAGGGAGGCGAACCTGCCCGATCGGGACTGTGGAGCCGTCGGTGACCATAGAGAAAGGCTTGGTTGGTTGGAGCTGATTGTAAGGCACTTGGAGATTGTTCAACGTTTCCACGGAAAGGACATTGAGCCCTGCCCCGCCATCGATGTGGGTCTTGGTGACTAGCACGTTGCTGATGATTGGGGAACAGAGCATCGGGAGGACTCCGGCTATGGCCGCACACTTGAGCTGATCCGTTGAGCTGAACATGATGGTGCACGCTGACCACCTGAGGGGGCGTGTGGCTTCGAGCTTGGGGAGGACTGCATTCACTTCACGGGCGAACTGCTTGAAGATGCGTTGAGAGGATGGGGCCTGAGCTCCGCCCAGGATGCAGGCGATCGCGCGCGGCTCCTGGAAGCCCCCAACCCCCTCGTCCTGATGATGGTCTTCATTTCTCCTTGGCTGCGGTGGCAGGGGAGGGAGGCCTGCGTTGCCTTGCGGGCGATCCTCGCGAGACTGATCCCTCCAGCCTCCTTCGCAAGGCGTTTCTTGCCAGCGATCCTCGCGAGGTTGGTCACGCTATCCTTGGCGAGGGCCGCGGTCTTCCCAGCGTCCTGCGTTCTTTCCTCCTCCTCGGCCGTAGCCCCGGTCGCTGCGGTCGGGACGTCGGCCGATCCTCCCTTCTCGCACGGCTCGGAGTTCTTGACATTCGCTGGTGTTGTGGGTGTGGAGGTCATGGTACACACAGTACCGGCTGCCCTTGGAAGACTCGGGCTGATCTTTGCCCTGCTTGGTGTCCGGTTCTGCCGCGAGCACGGCAGCCCCCTTGCGTTTCACATCCTTGGGCTTGGACTTCTTCTCATCTGGGTCTGCGGTAGGCAGCTTGAGGAGGGAGAGACACCCTTCCTCGGCCCTGGCGCACTTGGTCGCCAAGTTGAACAGCTCCACGGAAGTGCACAGATCTTCATGCATCGCCAGCTCCTCCTTCATCTTGAAGTCGCGCACACCGTCGGAGAAGGCAGAGATGATGGCCTCCTCGGTCACCTTGGGAATCTTGAGGCGTGCGTTGTTGAAGCGCTGGATGTATTTCTGCAGGGTCTCCCCTGGCTGCTGCTTTATGCGGCGCATGTCGCTCACAGCGGGTGGTTGGTCAGGAGTACCTTGGAAGTTGGTGATGAAGTGGGTACGCATCTCGTCCCAGGAGGAGATCGTGCCCGGGGCCAGGTTCAGGAGCCAGGTGCGGGCCCCGTCTTTGAGCGCCATGGGAAACCAGTTCGCCATGACCTTCTCATTTCCGTTGGCGGCTTTGATGCCCAGCTCGTAAAGCTGGAGGAACTATGCGGGGTCGGCCGTACCGTCGTAGTGAGGAGGCAGATCCGGCTTGAACTTGTCTGGCCACGCGACGCTGCGCAGCTCGGGGGTGAAGGCACGACAGCCTGCTGTGCCCACAGGAGGCCTTGGATGACGAAGAGCTTGGTCTTGCGGGTCCCCATGAGCTGCAGCTGGGAGCAGCGCGGGGTCTTGGCGTCTTGGGAGCAGGGCGTGGTCGCGGCAGTGGAAGCGGGGAGCACTCGGGCAGCTTCTTGCGGGCGAGGACCTCGACAGCTCTGCTCTTGCAGCGCTGGCGCCCGGGACGGAGCGGAGTTCTGCCCAGGACCACGCCCCTTAGGGCAGGCGCCTTCTTGAGGGGAGGCGGCGAGGCGCCCGAGCTTCGTCGCCCGCTGCAGGCCAGGGGGTTCTGCAGGGGATGTATGGTGTGGGGAGCCTGCTGGCCTTGAGACGAAGCTCGGCGGCAGCGGTCGAACCACTCTTCGTGAAGCGTTGTCGACGGGCGGTAGCACAAGAGCTCGTTTGCGCGATGGCGCAGCTCGAGCCTCCGTGGGCGCTTAGAGCAGCGAGGCGAAGAACCAGCGAAGCGGCGAGGGTAGCGGTGCAGCCGTCTTGCCTCGCGGAGGATCTTTGGGGCGATGCTTGCTGCTCGTTCCCCGCCGGGCTAGTGGTGGCGTTAATGACGAAGCTGACGAGGAGCAGCGAGCGCCCGCCAGCCGTGAAACCCGTCACGGCGGCAGCGAAGCGAAGCGGCTTGGCGCTTAGAGTGGGCAGACGGCGTCGGAACACAGATCACGGTGGTCGGCGGAGAAGCAGGCGGCGGAAAGGCAATTACAGGCGCACCCCTACAGCGCGCCAAATGTCGGTTCGGGTTCCGGCAGACCCTTGTGGTTCGAACCTTTGGGGTCTTGTAGCGGAATCTCGCCCTCTACCTACCTGCACCTCGCCGCCTCGCTAAGATCTAAACTACGAAAGGAACAGCACAAGAGACACAGGGTTTATACTAGTTCGGGCCACCATTGTGGTGTAATACCCTATTCTAGTTTGTGGTGTGGTGGATTGCCTCTTGGGCTGATGGTGATGAACAATACAAGGAAGAACAGCCTCGCGAGGGTCTGTTCTTGGCTGGTGCGATGAACTGCTAGGGGGAGTTCAGTCGCTTCTCTCTGTCTCTCTCGTTTGTTCTCTTGCTATCTTTACAGAATGTATCTACCACTGTGGGTGGCTAGTCCTATTTATAGGCGGAGGCCCTGGGCCTCTTCCCAAATATTAATGGGAAGGCGCCAACAATTGGTCATTTTGAAGGGGAACATCTGGTACACTTATCCTGACTGAAGTTGGTCCTCGCCTGTCAAAGGCTCTGGTGATGACGCCGGCTTGGGCTCCACAATGACTTCCTTCCTGCCATTGGACTGGTCTTGGTCTTGTTGCACCGAAATGGATGTCTTTGGTTGATGCTCTCGCCTGCGCCTGCTCCCTTTGCACCAAAGTGGAAAGGAGGACACTTCTTGTGAACTGGCGCCCGCCAGCGCCCTTGGTAAATCATGGCTTGCATCATGGGCACCTCGTGAGGTACCCCGCCTTGATCTCGCCGCCTCCTCGCGAGCCAACTGATGAGGCCGTGCTGAGAAGCTACTCTGTCATCCGCCCAGCAATCTGGCCCCTCGCGAGGGTCTTGAGCTTGTGTTGATGAAGATGGGCCGTGATGGGCCCCCCTTTGAGCCATGCCGCAGGCCGCAGGCAGGCGGTCACGGCGCTACGCACACGGCGGGTACGAAATACACGGCGCTACGCACACGGCGCTACCGGTTTGTGTACCGTTTTCAGAAATCACAGATCACATCTGAACTCCGATCACGCCGAATTCTCTGATCTGACCGATCTTATCGATCATCGCGAATTCAATTCAGTTCGTTTCACTTTATTAACCCGATGGCGGATAACCAACCGGTAGGGGTAGATCGTGTCACGACCTCATCGATCCCGATTTACAGAAAACATAGCCACATCGATCCCCATGTGCAGTTGATCTCATCAACCGTGCATACAGCCGATCTCTTCAAGGACAACAGATCTCATAAGCCGCCTCGACATATCTAATATGCATACGATCTGAATCCAAATCCTATAACAGAGGCTCTGATACCACTGTTGGGTTCTACGGTAGGGTGCGTCGACTCCAAATTAAAAATTCCTACGCGCAAAACATCCAGGAACATGCTACGGGAGATGGATCACAGTTCGTTACCACTAGACGCGTAGTGCCGTGCAATGAAGAAGAGTTGGGGGCAGCGCGTCCCGTGGATCGTCTCCTCCTCGTTCGATCTCCCTCGGCGCCCGGTCGTCCGATCCAACGTCTGAAGTTGGCGGGCGGCGCAAGTGCACCGCCTCTAACGGTATCCAGCGTGCGAGAGGAGCGTCGTCGCGGCGGACTGCTAGGTCGATCACCTGATCGGCGGCAAGTGGAGGTGGCTCCACGAGGCTGAAGCGATCTCCCTCACGAGGCGAAGCGATCGCCTCCACGAGGCGAAGCGTTCTCACTCTTGATTGGTGTGCCGCACCTCCACTTTATATAGGCGTCCGTCATAAGCTCAACACTTGGGCCTCGCCACGGACCCTAAAGCTAAAAGTCTACTCGGTCACGTTCCTAGTCGATTCGGATCACATCCGACCGGTGTCCTCTGAACCGACCTCGTAGGTTCCTTCCCTTAAGCCAGCGTGACCCCTTAGGTTCAAGTCGGTTTGGTCACGATTCGGATCACCTCCGACCTGTACGGTTGGTAGCGACCTCTAGCAAGGCGTGCCGACCACCAAGCGAGCGATGAAGCTGGTTAAGCGAACCAGCCTAACGTGTCACACTTCTGTTCCCTTTGCCGCCTTACGATATATGTTAGCCGGGCTCAAAGGCGAGACCGCCATCCTTGTTCTAGCCCGACCTCTTTCTTGTTCGGTGATACCGACCACTATCCGGATTATCTCATAATCCTTGTCGCATAGCCATGCTGTTCCTGGTCGGATCACCACGAGGGGCCCAGTATATCTCTCCTGATCGGAGGGCAAATCCCATCTTGCTCGACCATGTCTCATGACATGGGATTTGGACAAACCCGAAACCTACCTTTGTAACTACCCGATCACGGAGTAGCGTTTGGTCGGCCCAAAAGCAAGTCATCACCATCCCGAGTACATCGTCGGCTCAGGTCTTAGGACATAGAACGTATGTTGTCTTGGAGACTCACAGATGACATATCGCTGCGTCTCATAGTTGGGTCTGTCCGACTTGGACCTTATCTCGACTTCGGATCCGACTATGTCGAATCCGACAAGACCTTTCAAGTCCATATTATCCGGTTAGCATCCAATGCTCCATGGCTAGTGAGACCGAGCCATCGGCCGTGTCATATGCTAGTCTGAGTCGGCTTGGCGTCCACACAACCCCTTTTCGACTAGGGACCTTTTAGGACAGTCATCATACAATGCATAGTCCCACAAACAAGTCACGTACTTGCTGATACACATCATTGATAATGTCCAAGGACTATCTTTATTCATAAACACATAGGAAATATCTTCATACATGATTGCCTCTAGGGCATATCTCCAACACCTTCACCCCCGAGCTGAGTAGTGTCGCCTGGCCAGGCAAGTTCAAGCCAGACCTGCCTCCTCACTACGACGGCACCGCGGACCCGCGGAGTTCCTGCAACTCTACGAGCTGAGCATCGAAGCGGCCAACGGCGATGAAAAAGTCATGGCGAACTGGTTTCCCATGGCTCTCAAGGATGGGGCCCGCTCTTGACTCCTGAACCTGCAGCACGGCTCAATCTCCTCCTGGGACGAGATACGCAACCGCTTCATCACCAACTTCTCGGGCACTCGCGACCGCCCACCAGCTGCGGGTGACCTGCGCCGCATCAAGCAACAGCCAGGAGAAACCCTCCAGAAGTACATCCAGCGCTTCAACAACACCCGCCTCAAGATCCCCAAGGTCACGGACGAGGCTATCATCTCCGCGTTCTCCGACGGCGTCCGTGATGTCAAGATGAAGGAAGAGCTAGCTATCCACGAGGAGCTCTGCACCTGTCAGGAGCTGTTCAACCTGGCGACCAACTGCGCGAGAGCTGAGGAGGGGCGTCTCTCTCTCCTTGAGTTGCCAGCTGCAGGAGCGGAAGAAAAGAAGACCAAGGCCAAGGACGTGAAGCGCAAGGAGGCAGTTGTGCTCGCAGCGGAGCCCGACACCAAGCAAGGCAGAGATCAGCCTGAGTCGTCCAAGAACGGCCGACCGTTCTGCGCCTTCCACAACCTGAACACCCACAACACCACGGCGCCAAGAGCTCGAGCCATCTGAGAAGCGGCCTTCTGATCGGCGCCGCCAAAGCGCAACGACCGGGGCTACAGCCGCGGAGGAGGATGTGGAGGTGGACGCTGGGATGACCATGGCCCGCGCCAGGAGTGGCGTGACCGGCCTCGCGAGGATCTCTGGCAGGACCAACCTCGCGCGGTCGCTTGGAGAGACCCACCTCGCGAGGCGCCCTCGCGAGGATCGCCCTTAGGGTAACACCGGTCTTCCCCCGCAGCCACCACCAAGAAGGAACGACGACCACCACCAGGACGAGGGGGCTAGGGGCTTCCAGGAGCCGCACGCGACCGCTTGCATCTTGGGTAGTGCACAAGCCCCAGCATCTCAACGCATCTTCAAACAGTTCGCTCACGAGGTGAATGCTGCACTCCCCAAGCTTGAGGCCACGCGCTCGCTCAGCTGGTCCCAATGTGCCATTACCTTCTACTCGGCAAACCAACTCAAGTGCGCGGCCAGTGCAGGCGCACTCCCCGTGCTGTGCTCCCCATTCATCAGCAATGTGCAAGTTACCAAGACTCTCATCGATGGCGGCGCAGGGCTTAACGTCCTATCCGTCGACACGTTCGACAACCTTCAAGTGCCCTATGAGCAGCTCCAGCCAACCAAGCCTTTCTCAGGAGTGACTGATGATTCCACCACACCGATAGGGAAATTCCGCCTGCCCGTTACCTTCGGCAAGTGCGACAACTACTGCATCAAGCTCATCGACTTCGACGTCGCGCACATCCGCCTACCGTAAAATGCCATCCTCGGGTATCCAGCCCTGGCCAAGTTCATGGCGGTCATTCATCACGGCTAAAATGTTCTCAAGATGCCAGGAAGCGGAGGAATCATCACGGTCCCGTGTGAAGAAAGGGATGAGGTGTGCTCTCTTGAGCGTGCCTTTCAAGTTGCAGCAATCGATGACCACGACAACAGAAGCGAAGGCCCTCCGGAGACCACCCCCAAGAAGAAGTTGCCGCGCCGTGCAGGACCCCGAGGAGATGGCGTCGCGTCAAGAGCCTCGTCAGGATCAGCGCCCGTTCCAGGGGCGCCTCTTTCCATCGCATAGGAATGCGCGCCTGGCGCCCTCCTCAGGCAGGGCTCGGGGGCTCTCTTCTGGAGGGCCTCAGACCTTTCCAACCTCACGAGGGAGGCGCTTGGGCACTACTTGGAGGCATACTTCGCGACACGTTTCCCTCAGGAGAACACAGGGCAAGGCGTGCCCACCACCCAGGAGTTCATCACCAAGACCACCCAAGAATTGCAAGAGGCAAGAGCCATGCGCGGCCACAGCCGCACACAGGGCGCAGTACCCCATCCGGGCAAGGATGTCGGGCTGCGTCTCTGCGTTGACTTCCCAAGGCTCAATAGGGCTGCATCTCAGGAGCGCTTCTGGCCATCACGTGCGGGCCACTGTGAGGGCCCAACACACAGCTACGTTCGCATGCCCTTCGGCTTGCCGAGCGTGGCGTCGGCCCATCAACGCAACTTGCGGCAGGTCCTGGCGTCTTAGGAAGCCAGGATCCATGCCGTTCAGGAGGAGATGGACATGCTCTTCATGGAACCTCCCGAGCCCCATAAGCCTCCCGAGGCTCAGGGTCCTCGTGGCTCATGAGGAGTCATCCCTTCAACGCGTGGCTTCAGCTACATCAACTCTAATTCATCTACAGCACTAGGTGACATCTTCCAAGTTCGTTTAAGCTGGCAGCGTCCATCGGGCTACATTATTCCCAGGCCGCACGGGTCTGTCCCTGTGGCATGCATCCCTTTGCTTAAGTCTTTAGCTTACCTTGCTGGGGGCGCCCCTCGGGCTGCATCATCCCCAAGGCCACTCGGGCCAGACCCAGTGGCATGTATCTTCCTACATTTATCCAAGTCAGTCTGCCCTTTATGCTTAACCCACCAACGGCTATCACCTGCTCGATCAGCGCCTCCCACGGGGCCCTTCACACAGGCACGGCGTTGGTGCATGGGTCCGTCCCTGCCACGTCTGAAAAATCTGAGTGGTCGAGCTCTGGCTCACGGCACGCACCGCACACGTCACCTCACCAGGCCCTCGGTGCCTTTGCCTCACCCAGAGCAACCAGCGGCAGGCTAACAGCTGTAACAGTTAACCATGTTCCTTCTTGTGCTTGTTCGCAGGAGTCCCGAGTGAAGGATAGCAGACGGCACCGCGAGTCTCCTTTTCCTCGCGCGATCCTCTTGCGCGTTAAAAGGGGGCTCCTGAGCATCACGACTCAGGAGCTCTTACTGGCTCTCCAACCCTCACCCCCTGGCCTTGACCACGGCATCACGACCTGGCATACCAACGGCGGCTGAGCTCGCTCGAGGGCCGGGACCTGAGGACGTAGAGCACTAAGGAGAGCACGGGTAAGGGAAACTCGTACGGGCCAACATGTCTATGCTGCAGGAGATTGGCACGCAACCCTAGCGCAACGTCATGAGTTGGCGCGAAATCGACAAGATAAGTCTTGCACCCGGATCAGCTAAATGTTTGGGCTTCATGGCCGATCGCGCCCTGCTGTAACCCCATTGTGGCCACGTCAACTCTCTTTCTCTCCTTACCATGGCTGCTTGGGCGCTAAGGGGGACCTCCTAAGCATCGCGCCTCAGGGGCTCTTACTGTACCTCGCGCGGCGCACCTCCTGGCCTTGACCACAGCACGCAACCTGGCATACCAGCGACGGCTGTAGCTGCCTTGGGACCGGGACCTGTCAGCATAGAGCAACAAGCTATCGCGAGGAAAGAAAGGGGGACCAAACCTTAACGGGACATGCATTTACCGAGCTCTTATAACAAGGAAGACGAACACGAGAGAGATTACATACCCTTACATGCCCCCACAGGGTGATTCACGATCCTTCGCAGGAAACAAAAGCTGCTACTAAGAGGAATCCTATCTACACCCTCCCGAGGCGGACGCCATCATCAACGGTGGTCCACGGGAGGCGGCGTAACCCCATCCGGATCGTGCGGCGGCTACCGGGCCTTGTGCCCTGCTCAGCGCCCGCGAGCTCGGAGGGACGTAGCCGTCGTCGCTCGTCTCCGGAGTCTCGTAAAGCTCGGGAGAGATGCTGGACTCCCAAGGGCTGCTGCTGCTAGAGTGCTCGCGATCGGATTGCATGATGGCCTGGCGCTCCTCTCCAGGGCAGCACTCCAAGCGGCGGCCCTCGGCGTAGAAGACCTTGAAGAAGAGCGTGGAGGCACCGTCGTACTCGAAGTGGATCGCGAGGGCCCCCCTCGCCGCAGCAAACCAGCGATCTCGCCCCAACGGCGAAGTCATGAAGATCTTGCCGGTGGGGACCGCTTGATCTCCGCTCCGGTCCTTTGAACACTGCGATCTGCGTCTTTGCAGCCGAGCTCGAGTGGCCCCCTCGGCGGCATCACGTCGGAGAAGAACCGCGGGAAGCGGATCCAGGATCTTGGTGGCATTGGCACCCATAGCACCAACTCGCGCAAGGAGCCGGCGGCGTGGACCCCAGGGGCAACAGCGCGCGGCGCCATGGCGCGGCGACTCTCGACGTGGCGCGGGCGGCGCTGCTCGTCTCTCCGTCCTCCCAAGCCCTCGGCTCGAGCGTACAAGGGTAGCGGGTACCCTGGTGGGGGCCGCTCGCACCAAGGCCTCATCACCACTTGCATTGCCACCTCGTCACGGCGGTGGATCGACTGTTTCTTCGGCGGAAGAGGCTCCGTCTTGTCACAGGGAGCTTTCCCTTTCTCTTCGGCCGAAAACCTTCTAATGGGCACCATTCCTGTCAGCAGGGTAGCAAGGAGGATGAAGCAAGCGAGCAAGGAAGAGATGGGAGACGGGGGCTCCGCCCCTCCCCATTTATAGCAAGAGAAGGCCAGCCGGTGTCTCCCACGATCGCAGGTAATGATGGTTTTCCTTGCATGAAGCAGGGACTCGTGAAATCGTGCAGTTGCCGAGGCAGCGTGGGGAAGCGGAGACGCGCACGCCCAATCAACCGCCACGCATCGACCAAGGCCGCAGGCTTTTGGGGCCCGCGGCGCTCCAAACTTGACCCTTGGCTTTGCCGCGAAGCCAAGCCCGAGCGCGCCTTGGCCCGGGGGCTACTGCCGGCGTTCTGGGAATGGGGGTCCCCAGACTTGCCTGCCTGCGGCCCACAGCGTGGCTAAGCAGCGGGCCGTACGGCCCATCTTCATGAACAAGGCATCCAAGACCCTCGCGAGGGTCCAAGCCTCGCGAGGCGGACGATGCAAGGCTTCCTCTGGAGTGGCCTAGCCAGGCGGCCTCACAGGAGCGGAGATATCCAAGTGGGGCAAACCTCACGAGGGACTCGTGACGTGAGCCATGACGAACTGTGCCACGCGGGTGCGAGGCGGGCGCCAGTACGTGCAACGTCCACATTTCCTCTTTGGTGCTAAGGAGGCAAGCACAGACGAAGAGTACCGAGGCATCAGGCAAAGGTTGCCATATTGGTGCAACAAGACCAAGACCAGGGGGGCGGCAAGGCGGAGGTCATCGCGGAGCCCAAGACGGCGTCATCCCAGGGCTTTTCGCAGGCGAAGACCGCTTTTGTCAGGATAGCTTGTACTAGCTGTCCCCCTTCAAATTTGCCCGCCGTTGTTGGCTCCCTTCCCGCTCAACATTGGGGAAGAGGACCAGGGCCTATTTAAGTAGAGCTAGCGACAACAGTAGGGGAGAGGCTGAACCAAGGTACGACTCGAACAGATCGAGAAGCCAACACACACACAAGAACACCTCAACCCTAGGAGGCTGTTCTTCTCTTGTACTGTTCATCATCAGCCCAAGAGGCAATCCACCACCACCACACTGGAGTAGGGTATTACACCACAGCGTTGGCCCGAACCAGTATAATCCCCGTGTCTCTTTCTGTGTTGTGAGTTCGTTGATTTCGTCCGCAAGATCTTAGCGGGCTAGAGCGTAGATCGGTAGGGGGGAAAGACTTCGCGCGCACCCCAGTGTTCAAACCTTAAGGGTTTGCCGGAACCCTACATGCGACAGTTCTACGTCGGCTGGGCCTGACCCAGTGCATACCTCAGCCGCCATTGGGCCGTCCGGATCACCAGGACGGACCAAGGGGTGAGGGGCTACGTGGCCAGTTACGCTCCTGAGTCCCGATGCTCAGGAGTCCCCCTGATGCTCAAACAGACCTTCATACCTGTCTTCACCGAGGTCCCGCTCGGGAGTGGCGCACGAGGACCAGGTCCGAGGGACCTGGCAGGGCGGCGTATGCTAGGCAGGGCCTAAGCATAGCCCCCGTGCCCAGCCCCCTCGCGCGACTCTCCCGAGGGGAAAGCATTGCGGTGAGGCTGGACACTGAGCCGGGTGGATCCCTGAGGTTGGTATGGCCATGGGGCCGCCCTGAGTTGTTTATCACCAGCGCGGAGCGTAGCCTTCCACACATGATGGGGATAGCCGCTCCACGACCGTGTCGACTGCCAACGCGGAGCACGGTGCATCCACTAGTGCGTGGGTGCGGGCTCCCTCTGAGTGGAGCCCCCGGGGCGTGTACAGCCCCGCCCTGACACGTGGCTTGCACGGCAGGGCTAGACGAGGTGTGTCTAGGCACTCGTGAGCCAGCGCGGGACTCACGAGGCCCTACCTCAAGGCGGGTTGCGCCTGGTCTTGGTTCTTGATAGCTTCAGTGGTCTTGCCGGACGAATTTCCTTAGGCGATCCCATGAGAAGGCCAGGCCCAACGACCCCAGGAGGTGACGTGGACGGGGCCAGACCGCCAGACAGAGCTCAATCGTTGGGTTTATCGACGCTGCAGGGATGGACCCAAGCACAGACGCCGTGCCAAGCCTACACATGTGAGGAATCCTAAGGAAAGACAACCGGCGCGGCTCCCGTGGCAACGAGGGTTGTCACGGGTGGGGTATCAATATACCAGATAAGCAGGTGATAGCCATAGATAACTCATGTAAGGAGACAACCTAACTTAGATATATGCAAGAACGATACATGCCACTGGGTCGGACCCGAGCGGCTTGGGGATGATGCAGCCCGAGGGGCACCCCCAACAGAGTAAGCTAAAGATGCAAAAAGAAACATGCTGCAGGGACATGCCCGTGCGACCTGGGTATGATGCAGCCCGAGGGGTGCTCCCAGCTGAGTAAACCGAAAAATGTCACCTGGTTCTATCGTCGAAGGAGTGTTGAGGTAGCTGAAGGTGCGTGCTGAAGGAGTCGTTCCTCATGACCCACCAAGGCCCTGAGCCTGAGGAGCCTCCGGGGGCTCCGGTGGTTCCTTGAGGACCGTCGCCATCTCCCCCCGGACTGCATGATGCCTGGCCTCCTGAGCGGCCAGGATGCTCTGTAGATGACGCTGGTAGGTGACAGTCACGTTCGGCAGGCCAAACGGCATGCGAACATAGCTGTGATGTGGCCCCTCGCACCGTCCAACACGCGAAGGCCGGAAGCGCTCCTGAGATGTGGCCCTGTTGAGGCCTGGAATGTTGACGCAGACATGCAGCCCGCTGTCCTTGCGTACGTTCCTTGCCTCTTGAAGCTCCTGGATTGCCTGGGTGATGAACTCCTGAGCACTAGGCGCTCCTTGCCTTGTGCCCTCTTGAGAGAAATGTGTAGCGAAGCACGCGTACGTGTGGTGCCCGAGCGCCTCCCTGATGACATTGGCTAGGTCTGAGGCCCTCCAGAAGAGGGCCCCCGAGCCCAGCCTGAGGAGGGCGCCGAGCGTGCCTTCTTATGCGAGGGTGGGAGGTGCCCCGGCTGCGGGCGCGGATCCTGAGGTGGTGCCACTTGAGACACCGCTTCCCTAAGGCGCTGGGTGGATTAGCTGCTTCTTCTTGGGGATGGCTTCAGGAGGGTACAGGGTGTCTTCATTGTCGGGGTCTTTGATTGCTGCGTCTTGGAAGGTGCGCTCCAGGGAGCACACTGCACCTCTTTCTTCACAGGGGACCGTGATGACTCCGCCGCTTCCTGGCATTTTGAGGATGTTGTAGCTGTGGTGGGTCACCGCCATGAACTTGGCCAATGCTGCATACCCAAGGATGGCGTTCTATGGTAGACGGATGTGGGTGACGTCGAAGTCAATGAGCTCGGTGCGGTAGTTGTTGTGCTGGCCGAAGGTGACAGGGAGGCGGACCTGCTCTATCAGGGTGGTGGAGCCGTCGGTCACTCCTGAAAAAGGCTTGGTAGGCTGTAGCTGATCATATGGCACTTGGAGGCTATCGAACTTCTCAACGGACAGGACATTGAGCCCTGTGCCGCCGTCGATGAGGGTCTTGGTGACTTGGACATTGCTGATGACGGGTGAGTAAAGCATCGGGAGGGCGCCGGCAGTAGCCGCACACTTGAGCTGGTCCGACGAGCTGAAGGTGATGGCGCACTTGGACCACCTGAGCGGGCACGTAGCCTTGAGATTGGGAAGGGCCGCATTCACCTTGCGAGCAAACTGCTTGTAGATGCGCTGGGAAGCTGGGGCCTGAGCACCGCCAGAGAAGCAAGCGATAGCGCGCGGCTCCTCGAAGCCCCCAGCCCCCTCGTCCTGATGGTGGTCGTCGTTCCTTCTTGGTGGTGGCGGCAGCGGAGGGAGGCCAGGATTGTCCTGAGGACGGTCCTCACGAGGCTGGTCCTGCCAGTGGTCCTCAGGGGGCCGGTCGCGCCACTCCTAACGGGGGCCGCGGTCGTCCCAGCGTCCTCCACTTCATCCTCCTCCTCGGTTGTATCCCCGGTCGTCGCGCTCGGGGCATCGACCGAAGTGTCCATCTCGAAAGGCCCTGAGCTCTTGGTAGTCATTGGTGTTGTGGCTGTGTACATTGTGGAAGACGCAGAACGGATGGGTGCTCCTGGACGACTCAGGGTGGCTTTCTTCTCTTCTAGGTTCGCAGCAGTGAGTTCGAGGAGGGAGAGGCGCCCCTCCTCAGCTCTCGCACACTTAGTCGCCATGTTGAACATCTCCAGCGCCGTGCATATCTCCTCTTGGATAGCGAGATCCTCCTTCATCTTGACGTCATGGACGACATCAGAGAATGTTGAAATGATGGCCTCATCCATCACCTTGGGGATCTCGAGGCGAACACTGTTGAAGCGCTGGATGTACTTCTGCGGGGTCTCTCCTGGCTGCTGCTTGATGCGGCGTAGGTCACCCGGGGCCGGCGAGCGGTCCAAAGTGCCCTGTAAGTTGGCAACGAAGCGGTCACGCATCTCACCCCAGGAGGAGATCGAACCCGGGGGCAGATTCAGGAGCCACGAGCGAGCACCATCTTTGAGAGCCATGGGAAACAAGTTCGCCATGACTTTCTTGTCGTCGTTGGCTGCCTCGATGCTCAGCTCGTAGAGCTGCAAGATCTCCCCAGGGTCGGGTGTGCCATCGCGGAGGCATGTCTAGCTTGAGCTTGCCTGGCCAAACGATGCTACACAGCTCCCGAGTGAAGGCACGGCAGCCTGCAGTGGCCTACGGGACCCGCCGCTGGGGCAGAGCTTAGTCTTGATGCCCACGCACGGCTGCCGCCAGCGGCACGCGGTCTTGACATGGTGGTGCCGGGAGTGCGTGAGCGTCTTCTCGTGGTCGGGGAACTTCTTGGTAGCTTCCTTCTTCATGCGTGGGCGCCCCAGTAGTGTGGGGCGAGGAAGCGGAAGGGGCCAGTGTGGGAGCCCAGCCAGTGTGTGGCGAAGCTCAGCTATGTGGTCGAGCAGTCCTCGTAGAGCTAAATCGACCGAGGCGGTAGCGCGAGAGCTTCGCAGCGTCATGAGCTGACGGCCAGCGTCCGTGAAGCGTATGACAGCGTGGGGCGAAAAGCGGCGACGGTCAGCGATGGGGTAGGGGTGCCGCCGTCTCGCCGCACAGAGGGGTGCAGCGAAAATGCTTGCTGCTTGTTTCCCACCGGGCCCGTGGCGGCGTCGGCGGCAGGTGATGGAGAACTACTGGGAGGCCCGGCGATAGGGGCTGTCTGAGCGACACCGGCGGCCAGGGCGGCCCGGCGCTCGGCGCGAGCTTGGCGTGCATCTGCCATGGACGTGGTGGACCGGTCGAGCGCGGATCAACGAAAGGGAAGCTTCAGCGCACCCCTACCTAGCGTGCCAAATGTCGGACTACGGGTTCCGGCAAAACCCTTGAGGTAACTCTGGGGTGTGCACGAAGATCTCTCTCCCCCTAGCTCACGCTCTCACCACGATCGCAAAGCCTATCTTGCCGACCCGAAGAACAAGGGACACAAGAGTTTATACTGGTTAGGGCCACCGATGTGGTGTAATACCCTACTCCAGTGTGGTGTGGTGGATTGCCTAGTAGGCTGGGGATGAACAAGTACATGGGAAGAACTACATCATGAGGAGAGGTGTTCTTGAGCTCGGTCAGCTTTGTGTGTGTGTGGATGGAATGGATTTGATCCAGTATCAGTTGCCTTCTACGGTGGTGGCCAGTCCTATTTATAGAGGCCGGGGTACTCTTCCCAAATATTAGAAGGGATGGGATCCCACAATGGCCAATTTGAAGGGGGACAGCTAGTACAAGCTATCCTTGTCGGCGTTCAGGGAACGGGGGTCCCCAGACTTGCCTGCCTGCGGCCTGCGGCGTGGCTCAAGTGGGGGCCCAGCGCGGCCCAGCTTCATCAGCTCAAGCTCAAGACCCTCGCGAGGGCCAAGCCTCGCGGGGCGGATGATGGGAACCTTCCTCAGGAGCAGCCTCGTCAGGCAGGCTCACGAGGAGGCGGAGAGATCAAGGCAGGGTACCTCACGAGGGTGCCCCGTGACGCAAGCCATGACGATCGAGACCCGAGGTGAGGCGCCGACTCATGCTTGATCCTCATTTCCCCTTTGGTGCAAAGGGGCAAGCCTGAGCCAAGGCATCGGGCAAAGGTTACCGCTTTGATGCAACAAGACCAAGACCAGCAGAAGGCGGCGGGGAAGGAGGTCATCGTGGAGCACAGGGGCGGCGTCACCGTCGAGCCTTTGGCGGCGAAGACCAACTTTAGTCAGGATAAGTGTACTGGATGTTCCCCTTCAAAATGGCCGATTGTTGGCATCCTTCCCGCTCATTATTTGGGAAGAGGCCCAGGGCCTCCCTCTATAAATAGGTCTGCCGGAACCCGAAATCTGACATTTGGCGCACCAGGTAGGGGTGCGCCGGAATCTTTCTTCCGCTGGGCGTGTGTGATCTTCCGTCGTGTCCGCTGGTAGAGGTGCCCCGGCTACGGGCGCGGATCCTGAGGTCGCGCCGCTCGAGTCGCCCAGACGGCTCCCGTCGGCGGACACCCCCGTAATACCCCGTCGCATGCCGCCAACACCGCCACTGGCCCGCCGGGAAACGAGCATCAGGCCTCGTCCCTGCATCCATCGGTGAGGCAGGAAGGCCACACCGTTACTCCTTCGCTCGCCCCTGTTGGTTCTTCGTCCCGCGCGACTGCGCTCCCGTGGAGGCTCGAGCCGCGCTCATCGCGGCAAACAAGCTCCTGCGCTACCGCCCTGTCGGCGACGTCTATGAGGAGTGGCTCGACCGCGTCGCCGAGCTCGTCCGCGCCGCAGGGGGCTCCCCCTTGCTGTCTCTCCCGTTGCCTCGACCTTCACCTCGCGCGGGAGGCAGGGAACCGGAGGTGCCCCCGCCACCTCCTCCCCAAGAAGGCGCCCTGGCTCCAAGGCGCGTGGCCTCGGGCCAAGACCCTCCGCTTCCTGTGCCCGCGCAGCAAGAAAGGAGCTGCCAGGAGATCCCTCGTCCCCATTAAGGTGCTCGCGTGCTTCCAGCACCAGAGCGCCGCGACTGCGCTCCAGCACCACCGCGTCAAGACCCCGCGCTGCTCCAGGCAGCGGTGCGCGGGAATCCACAGGAGCAAGCTCCGCATCCGCAAAGAGCCCTGGTGGCCACCGCAGGCTGTTGCGCCTTCACCGCCGAGCTACGCAGCGTCGCATGGCCCAGCAAGTTCAAGCCAGACCCGCCTCCTCGCTACGACGGCACTGCCGACCCCGTGGAGTTCCTTCAGCTCTGAGCTGGGCATCGAAGCTTAGCCAGCGGGGATGAAAAGGTCATGGCGAATTGGTTCCCCATGGCGCTCAAGGGCGGAGCCCGAACACGGCTCCTGAACTGGCTCGACACGATCTCCTCCACAGGGCGAGATGCCAACTTCCAGGGCACTCGTGACCGGCCACCGGCCGTGAGCGACATGCGCCGCATCAAGCAACAGCCAGGAGAGACCATGCAGAAGTACATCCAGCGCTTCAACAACGCCCGCCTCAAAATCCCCAAGGTGACTGAGCTAGCAATGCATGAAGACCTGTGCACATCCCTGGAGCTATTTAACTTGGCGACCAAATGCGCCAGGGCTGAGGAAGGGCGCCTCTCCCTCCTCGAGCTTCCGGCTGCCGATCCGTAAGAAGAAGCCCAAGGACAAGGACGTGAAGTGCAAGGGGGCTGCCGTGCTCGCGACAGAACCAGACACCAAGCGAGGCAGGGATCAGCCCGAGCCATCCAAAGGCAGCCGGTACTGTGTATACCACAACCTCCACACCCACAATACCAACGAATGCCAGGAGCTCAAGGCCGTGCGAGAAGGGTGTATCACCTAGCGCCCCGAGCGCAATGATAGGGGCTACGGCTGAGGAGGAGTCAGAGGCGCATGACGATAGGAAGACCGTGGCCCTCGCCAAGGATGGTGTGGCAGACCTCACGAGGACCGCTGGTAGGACCAACCTCGCGAGGGAGGTTGGAGGGACAAGTCTCGTGAGGACCGCTCTCAAGCAACGCCGGGCTCTGACCTCTGCCACAGCCACCAAGGAGGTACGAAGACAATCATCGGGGCCGAGGGCTGGGGGTTTCGAGAGCAGTGATCGCTTGCATCCTGGGTGGCGCTCCGGCTCCAGCCTCTCAGTGCATCTTCAAGCACTTTGCTCGCGAGGTGAATGCAGTCCTCCCCAGGCCAGAGGCCACACGCCCTCTCAGGTGGTCGTCGTGCGCTATCACGTTCAGCTCAGCCGTGCCCTTCTTCTTCCTCTCACCGAACAGCTCAAGGAGCCTCTTGTAGCCACTTGTTCATCTAGTGATCATGCGGAGACCCCGCAGAGCAGCAGTAGGGGTGTTATCTCCACGGAGAGCCCCGAAGCTGGGTAAGATTCGCCGGCGTGCATGTCTTCGCCTCATCCCGTTTCCAGGAACCAGCTACGTCTTATTGGCTCCCACAATGATAAGCCACCCGTTGGCATATGTCGCACCTACCACCTGACATTTGGCGCCCACCGTTGGGCCAGGTGCACCGTCGTCCGGAGACCTATTCTGGACGGGAACCCTCTTCCTTCCCTGCGAGCGTAGCCAGCCCGGCACGCCCGATGGCTTTTTTTGCCCAAGCACGCAAGCGTCGGCTGACGCTTCTTGTGAGCTGCCTCACCAATCTTCTTGGCGAGGCCCGCATCTCCGACGAGCCCGCCTCCGACGCGGGCACAGGTTGCCCCGAGAGCCATCTTGTCAGCCTCCTTGACCAACTCCATGTCTCCAGCGAGCTAGCTGTAAATTTGGAGTCGGTCGGCTCCACCGACCCGATGTTTGTCGACTCCGACACGGCGTCACTCGACGCTTTCCCCACCAACATTGTGGTCTTCAACGACCCGGTCCCCCAAGCCAACAGCTGTGGCAGTGCCATCACCGAGGTGCTGGTCATCTGTCACGGCGGCCCCTCTGGCGAGAACGCCCACGATGCCCTGCAAGCGGTGCTGCACGACCTTTCCGCCCCTCTCCCGGCCGACACCGACACCGAGGCACTGGAGGCGCGCCGCCTCACCCTCCACGCGGAAGGCCAGAGGATAGCTTCCATGGGACGCCTCACTGAGGCCCACCAGCGCGAAGCCGACCGCGCGCCTTTGGCACGCCACCCGCTGAAGGGCCGAGCCGAATCTGCGTCATCAAGAAACGTGGCGCAGTCATCGCCGACATGCTGGGAGTAGACCGCCCAGTCTACACCACGCCCCTCAAGAACCTACACGCCGCCAGGCTGACTCTGAGAAACTGAACGGACTAGGGCCCGGCGAGCTCCCCTATATGGCTAGGCGCATCCAGCAAGCGATTCAGGCGGCATGACGCGGCATGAAGGCGGCGCCCAAGAAAGCCCTCCCAGCGCCAAAAGCAGGCGGCGTCCGCCACGCACGCCGACCCATGAGCGTACGCTGTAACACCCCAAAAATTTAACCAGGTTTTAGTTATTAAAATTTTTCCAAGAGTTTAAAATTTTTGCTTGCAAGAATATCTCTGTTGATTTCAAAACTTTTCCTTTAATATTAAGGAATTTATCCCTAGTGGATCCCTCCAAAATATATTGGACTTCTATGCCCTCTCATTAAAACAAATTTCCTAATCAGTAGATTTATTTATTAAATTATTCCACCACTGAGCTATATTCATTAAAATGACTTGTTTTTTAGTTTTGGAGCTCTTTTTGTACTACAACCATTTGATAAATTTAACTAAAAATCAGCAAAATTTGGAGATGTCATGTGATGTCTCTAAATCACTTTTGTGCAATAATATATTTCATTCATTGAATATTTTGAGAGCTACACATGTTTTCTTCTACGGTCCAGTGGGCAATTTTTCCTTTGCAACCCTTTTAAATATTTGTTTCTAGCTTCCACCAAAATTATGGGATGTCGGTGGCAGCATATGATTCCATTATATGCAATAATCCAAGGATGTTCTTTGAAAGTTTTGAGTGAATCAACCTAATCTTCATTACGGTCCATCATGATGGTTTGTACAATAACCATATTATTGCTTGCTCTTTGGCCCTTGATTCCTTCTCCTACTTGTAGTCCTCCATACTAAACCCCTAAGTCCAGGAGCATGCAACCATTGGCATATTTTTGGTTCATGAAATAATGCCACTCACATCCTGTCCAGAATTGAAGTTACGCAAAACTTGCACTAGCAAGTTTGTGCTTTTCACCAACTAACCTCACCACCCTCTTGTGCACCCACAGAGACCCCACTCTGGAAGTTTTGGTCACTCCAAGAAATGCCTAAGTGCATCGGCATTTTGTCGAACACCACAATGGGCATGGACAGTTTGGCATGATTGTAAGTTTGTGTTGTGAACTTTCCCATCTGTCCAAACCAAGTTGTCTAATTAGCACGCTAATGGTCTCTAACCCGGACTTGTGGATTTGCATTTGATCTCTAGCCGTTTTGGCCATCCACGGCATTTAAATCGAGCGGCGCCGTGCACGCCCGAAGCGCTGGCAGCGCAGCACGCGTTTTGCGTGCCAGCGCCGAGCAAAGCGCGCCCCTGGATAAACCTCCCGAGATCACTCTGATCCTTTCCCCTCGCGCGTCGTGCCAAGAGCCCGACCGCCCCTGGCTCGCTTCTGATGGCGCGCGGCAAGCTCCTTGGCGGCACGCTTGCGGCGCATCCATGGGCGGCGCCGCCCAAACCTCCTCCTTCGCCCGGCCGCCCCCTTAAGCATCTCCAACTCAGCTGCGGCTTACGTCACATGGCAGCGTCGCCACCTGCGTCGCCATTTCTACATAATGACGGTTCGCCGCCATCCTTATCGCCCGGCCGCCTCGGAACCGACCTCCACAGCGTATATAAGGGCCCGGAGACCAATCGTGTTCTCGGGCAACCTCTTGATCCTCCTAGAGCTACCACAGCCAACATTCGAGGAGGAAGGCCTTCTTGCCGAGTCCGGCCAGTTCGGTGGCCGCCTCGCTCCGGCGATTCCGTGGCCACGGTGCCCCTCCCTCTCCATTCTCTCCACCAGAACTCCCCCTCCCTCTCATGAGTGCAACCTCGATCAATTTTGGTCGGAGACCTCCGCAGCCCCAAACTCACTATCCACTTTCGAGCACGCCCGGCTCCGCCCTTGGCTCGTCGCCCGTCCACGTCGGCGACCATGGCGGTACCCACAGACTCGTCTCGAACCCACTGAGTACACCCATACCCTCAGATCACCAAGAGCGCCCCGTTCGCCCGGCAAAACCTCGGCTGGAGCTCCGCCTCCGTTCGATTCGGAAGGAGGCAGGCGCAGGCGTGGCTGCTCAAACTGACCCGATGGGCGAGGCGGGCCCACCGTCGGCGACCAGCGCTTTGTCCACGCGGGAGTAAGTGGAAGCGCCTTTTCGAATCACGCTTCGGCGTGTATGTTTTTATTTGAAACATTTTCTTTTACATTTATTTTTTAAAACAGATTTTGACCAAACTTTGACTCTTTGTATCTATTAAAATACAACTCCAATTAAATTGATTCTTTTTCCTACCTATCTCAAATATTGTCTAGTTTATTTTAAGATTTATTTGAAAAAATTTCAGAACAACTTTTTGTGTTGTTTTTATTTTTGTGTTAATTCATTTATATTTCAAAAATAGGATTTTTGAAGAGAGGAGAAGTATTTCAAGAGTTTGAAATGCACCCTGCCTTCCCATGACACGAAGGCAAGCATTCTGAACCCGGCATAAATATTTATGTGTGTCATTGACACGTTTATAACATCACCTCACTTTGGAGAAACTTGTTATTTCATGTGAGATGATCATGTGCATGGATGCATATTTGTGCTTTCCATGCTGTTGGGAATGATCACACTTGTGATAATAATCATCCTCATGTGCCTTGCTTGCATGCGGAAGGAATCCCGGAAAGCCTCTTGCCTTTGGTAGGCATGAGGTTGTCGCTGGTCCCGTTGGAGACGGTCATGTCTGCGGTATGGCATAGTGAGGTATGGTGGCGGTGATCGTGTTGGTTGAGATATATTTGTTATACATGTCATGCAGGAAATACTTAAACCTCCTGAGTCGACCGTAGATCGAGTCTTGTTCGATAACCCCCATACTTGCCCGTACTACCACTCGTCTCTACAACAAGTAGAGTGCAGTTCGATAAGTTATCAACCCCTTTCCAGCACACACCGTCTGAGAGGCTAGGGTGGAAGATACGGTTGTAGCTGGTAGGCAGACCACCTGGTCCGGGGCATGGGTGTTTCCGGTTGAGACCGAGAGGAGGCCACCCCTTAGAGCGCCGCATAATATAAATTTGATCCCATGCTACGCGAGGTTGTAGCCTCCCACTTAGAGTTTGCTTGGCAGTGTCGTGGGTGATTCCGGACATTGTGATTTAAGCTGGTGTGTGCAAGTTAGGTGTGTTTTCAACAAAAGACCATAGGCGGAATTAGTCCCGATGGACTAAAGGAATCCGTTACTAAATGGGTAAAGAGTACACCCTCTGCAGAGATTAAACCTATTCGAATAGCCGTGTCCATGATTAAGGATTTCGATGCAGGATGGGTCAAGTGTCGGTCTTAGTGTCGGTCTTGGAGGTGAAAGCTGTTAAGTCGAGAACTGATATTACGACTTGTGCCATGTGGTAATGATGATTATTATTTTGTTGTAGACTAACCCGTGATATTATTGGTATTATCGAATATCCACAGGGCGGTTCTACCTCCTGGATATTCACTATGATTGTTTTTGTTTTTAAAGCCCTTTATGTGGTGTCGCTTAGGCGCCCGTATAGTATTTCTTTTAAAGCCCTTTATGTGGTGTCGCTCGACGCCCATTGTAACATTTCTTTTAAAGCCCTTTATGTGTTGTCGCTTAGACGCCCGACTGCGGAATTTCTATTAAAGCCCTTTATGTGGTGTCGCTCGACGCCCGACTCGTGGCATTTTTTAAAGCCCTTTATGTGGTGTCGCTCGACGGCCTTCGTGGCATTTCTTTTAAAGCCCTTTATGTGGTGTCGCTTAGGCATGCATTGTATGGCATTTCTTTTAAAGCCCTTTATGTGGTGTCATTTGAGGCGCCCATTGTGGCATTTCTTTTAAAGCCCATTATGTGGTGTGTCGCTCGGGGCCTTGACTGTGGCATTTCTTTTAAAGCCCTTTATGTGGTGTCGCTCAGACGCCATTGTAGCATTTCTTTTAAAGCCCTTTATGTGGTGTCGCTCGGGGCCTTGGCATTTATTTTAAAGCCCTTTATGTGGTGTCGCTCGACGCCCTTGTGTAACATTTCTTTTAAAGCCCTTTATGTGGTGTCGCTCGACGCCTTGTAATGGCATTTCTTTTAAAGCCATTTATGTGGTGTCGCTCGAGGCCCGATCGTGGCATGCTTGTTATTTATTTCATTATACCTTTTTATACTTCTTTGATATTGCATATTCATATATAACATGCTTACACGTGTCGAGTTATATTTATATTGTTGTGGTAGACGTCATGAGTATAAAATATTTTTAGCACATCATTGCCATATTATCCCTGTGTTCTTAATGTTTGCGAGTACATTCAAAGTACTCACTGGCTTGTCCACAGCTATTGTCTTGGCCAGATTTCTTCTTGTGAGAGGAAGGCGACCGTGATGATAGCCCGTAACCTAAGCAACGGTGATAGCAGCCTCGTGAAGATAGGAGTTATCCTGGTCAGTTGTTCCCGTGGGAAATGGAGTCCCATAGACACTGATGATTTTCAACCCGCTTCCGCCATCAACCACTAGAAATCATTGTTGTACTCACAGACCAAAATGGTCTTGTACTACATATTTTTATTTGCTTGGAATTTACGTATCAAGTTGGTGCCTCATCAGCTACTTGATTATCACAGGGCTGATGAAGCTGTAACCGATTCTGGGAATTTGTACCCGGAGAACCGGTCGCCACAGACGCCCGCGCACGGCGAGAGAAGGAGCCGGCTGCCAGCCGCAGCCGAACCCAGATCTCCATCGAGCGCGACGCAGAAGGCCGTCCTCGAGCCATGGAGCGGCGAGGCAACCCGCCTCCTCCCGCGCCTCACATGGAAAGATATCCCACCCCGCCGCCTGTCACGCATCCGACTCTCAGCGGCCGACTAGGCCGCCACGAAGGAGTCGGCGAAAACGATGCCCGCCACCGGATTGACCGCCTAGCGCGATCCCTGGCATTGGAAGAAGAAGACGATGTCGGTCCGCCTTGCTTCGGCCCCCGCATCCGCGACGACCCTTCCCTAAAGGATTCTCGCTCCCAAGAGACACGCCCAAGTACAACGGCTCTGTGAAGCCGAAGGATTGGCTGATTGACTACTCCACCGTGGTCAGCATAGCGAACGGCAACACGCGCGTTGCCGTGAAATATGTGCCCCTCATGCTTCAGGGCACGGTGCGAACCTGGCTCAACAACCTCAACCCGTATAGCATCAACAGTTGGCTAGACTTCACCAAAGCCTTCATCCGCAACTTCACCAGCACCTACAAGCGGGCTCCCAAGCCTAGACAGCTATCCTTGTGCATACAAGGACCCACCAAGTCGACTCGCGACTACCTCACGCGTTGGGCCGAGCCCCGAAATTCCTGCGAGGGGGTGCACGCGGTTCAAGCTATAGAGTCGTTCACCGCCGGGTGCCGAGAAGGCACCCTCCTCAAGCACAAGCTTGTCTGCGACGACCCGACTACCCTCGACGAGCTACTAGTCATAGCAAACAAGTACGCCACCACCGACTCCTCGATGAAGACCGAGCCCCGGGTGGACACCTCCGGGAAGGTACTCAACCCGGCTCCCAAAATGTCGGCTGGCGACTCCAGCCGACGTCCGTACCAGAACGACAACAAGCGCAAGGGCCCAAAGCCGCCTCCAACAAGTCGGTAGGTGGCCACCATCAAGGACGAGGAACCCGAGGGGCGGCCCGCGCCTAAGAAGCCGAAGGGCGGCATGCCAGCTTGGCAGCCGGCTTTCTCCTACGAGCAAGCCCTCGACGCCCCTTGCAAGTTCCACAGCGGCGCGAAGCCGTCCAACCATACGACCCGGAAATGCCACTGGCTCACCCGAATCACCAAAGGCGAAGGGCTGGTGCCGCCTCCGCCTGCTCGACTAGCAGTCGGAGCCGTTCAAGACGAGTTCCCCGAAGAGCATGCCGCCTACGTCGTCTTTACAAGCCAGCCTGAAGACCGGCGCAGCCGGCGCCGACAGCACCAAGATGTCAACGCGGTCGCCTCCAACAACCCCGAGTACATGCACTGGTCAGAAAGGCCTATCAGCTGGAGCCCGGCCAACCACCCAGAGTTGAGGCCGTCCCCGGGCTCTGATGCATTGGTTCTGGAGGCAACCCTAGCAACAGACAGGCTTGCTGCCCAATTCACTCACGTACTGATAGACGACGGGAGCAACATCAACATCTTGTATCGCGACACCATGGAGAAGCTAAACATCAAGACCAAGCACCTCATGCCAAGCCGGACCGTGTTCCATGGCATTGTACCCGGCCTGTCCTGCTTACCAAACGGCAAGATCAAGATAGATGTTCTCTTTGGAGACAAGGATCATTTCTGCCGAGAAGCAATCTGGTTTGAAGTGTTGGACCTTGAGAGCCCCTATCATGCGCTTCTTGGCCGACCTGCTCTGGCCAAGTTCATGGCTGTCCCCACTACTCCTACCTCAAGATGAAGATGCCAAGCACCAAGGGCATCATCACCATAGCCGGCGATTACAAAAAATCCTCCTAGTGTGCTGTAGCGAGAAGCCGGATGGCCGAGTCCCTTGTGATCGCTGAAGATAAGAAGATATTGGATCGAGTCGTGGCCATGGCCGGCAAGCAGCCAGCCCTGTCCCCCGACTCCAAGGAATGTGATGCCCAAGGTTCTTTCCAGCCGGCCAAGGAAACGAAGAAGATACCTCTGGACCCAGAGCACCCAGAAAGGTTTGCCGTCATTGGGGCAAACTTGGACAACAAATAGGAAGGCGAGCTCGTCGATTTCCTCCAGGGGACATCTTTGCATAGTCCCCCAAGGACATGCCTGGTGTTCCGAAGGAATTCGCCGAGCACAAGCTACAGTCCGAGAAGACGCAAAACCAGTCAAGCAGCCCCTCCGCTGGCTGTCGGAGGAGAAGAGAAGGATTGTAGGAGAAGAGATAGCCCGGCTCCTGGCGGCCGGCTTCATAATGGAGGTATTCTTTCCGGAGTGGCTTGCCAATCCGGTCCTCATGCTGAAGAAGAATAACAAGTGGCGCATGTGTATAGACTACACAAGCCTCAACAAAGCCTGCCCCAAAGATCCCTTTGCCCTGCCGAGGATTGATCAAGTGATAGACTCCACGGCCGGATCACGAGCTGCTGAGTTTCTTGGATGCCTACTCGGGCTACCACCAGATAAAGTTGGACCCGGTGACCGCTTTGAAGACCGCCTTCATCACGCGGCAGACTTTACATTACTGACTATGACATTCGGCTGAGAAATGCGGTGCCACTTTTCAGCGTTGCATGTAGAAATGCCTCCTCAAGCAACTCGGCACAAATGCCCACGTCTATGTAGACGATATCGTGGTGAAGACGGAGAAGCGCGGCACCTTGCTGGAAGACCTCAAAGAGACATTTGAGAACCTACGCCGGTTTCAGATCAAGCTCAACCCCGAGAAATGCGTGTTCGGAGTGCCGGCCGGCCAGCTTCTAGGCTTCCCGGTCTCCGAGCAGCGGCATTGAATGCAACCAGTAAAGATCAAAGCCATTGAGAGAATGGAGATTCCCACCAAGTTGCGAGGCGTCCGAAGTTTACCGGTGCAGCCTCCTGAACCGCTTCATCAGCCGGCTTGGAGAAAAGGCTCTCCCACTCTACCGACTCATGAAGAAAACCACTCACTTCGAGCGGAACGACCAAGCCGACCAAGCTTTCCATGAGCTAAAGAAGATGCTAGTCACGCCGCCTGCCTTGGCGGCGCCGACTCAGAAAGAGCCCATGCTCCTTTATATCACCGCCACCAGCCGGGTGGTCAGCACCTTCATTGTGGTCCAGCGCCCAGAAGAAGGCCGAGCTCAGCCAGTCCAGAGACCGGTGTATTACTTAAGTGAAGTACTGTCCACCTCAAAGCAGAACTACCCGCACTACCAGAAGATGTGCTATGGCATGTACTTCGCTGCCAAGAAGCTGAAGCCCTACTTTCAAGAGCACCCCATCACGGTCGTATGCACCGCCCGCCGCCAAGATCATAGGCAGCGGGGCGCATCCGGCGGGTGGCAAATGGGCCATTGAGCTGGCCCCTTACACGATCTTCTACCAGCCTCGCACCGCCATCAAGTCCCAAGCATTGGCCGACTTCCTCGTCGGTGGGCGAGACCCAATACACCGCCTCGGCTCCCGACTCCACTCATTGGCGGGCCTTGCCAGCCCGGGTCCAAGATGCGCACCGGCTTGGGAGCCGCATCATCCTCACCTCTCCCAAAGGCGACAAACTCAGATACACATTGCAAATTCACTTTGCCGCCTCCAACAATGTGGCCCGAGTCTGGCGCTCATACGAACTCCGGCTAGCCAAAGAGCTCGGCATCCGCCGGATCCTGTGCTATGGCGACTCGGATTTGGTGGTCCAGCAGTCATCTGGTGACTAGGGCGCCAAGGACGCAAGCATGGCAAGCTACCGCTTCCTCGTTCAGCAAATCAGCGGGTACTTTGAAGGATGCGAGTTCCTCCACGTGCCACAAGCAGACAACGAGCAAGCAGACGCCCTGGCACGAATAGGCTCCACTCGACAAGCTATACCAACCGGCGTCTCTCTCCAACGCCTCCTCAAGCCGTCTATCAAGCCATCTCAAGAATCCGATTCCATCTTCGTGCCGCTTAACCCCGACACAGCCGGATCCGGCTTGGGGAACCAAGCAGGCAGCCCGGTGACTTTGATAGGCGGCTCGGGGACTGCCATAGTCGCACCCGGCCCGGGGACTACGGTAGTCGGCCCGGGGACTGCATCAACACCACAGGCGGTGGCCAACTCCAGCTCTTCACCACCCAGCCCACCCGCCCTGGTTGCAGTAGCCGTGTTGGCTATAGAAGAAGTCACAGCTCCATCATGGGCTCAGACCATCCTCAACTTCCTGATAAACAGAGAACTGTCAGCTGACGAGATCACGACAAGACAAGTCCAACGCCGAGCCGGAGCATATACAATTGCTAACAGAGAGCTCATCAGACGCAGTGTCACTGGAGTCTTTTAGCCAGAAAAGGGCATAGCAATCCTCAAGGACATTCACCAAGGCGAATGCGGCCACCACGCAGCCTCAGGATCCCTTGTTGCCAAAGCTTTCCGCCATGGATTCTTTTGGCCGACTGCTTTGGACGACGCCAAGGAGTTGGTCAAACATTGCAAAGGGTTCCAAGTCTTGACCAAGCAACACCTGCCGCCGGCACTCAAGACCATTCCCTCACGGCCTTTTGCCGTCTGGGAATTTGGACATGGTGGGCCCATTCAAGGCGGTAGCGGCGCATGACACACACCTGCTTGTCGCCGTGGATAAATTTACCAAGTGGATCGAAGCAAAGCCGATTAAGAAGCTGAATGGGCCGACTGCCGTGACATTCATCGCAGATATCACACCTCGGTACGGCGTGCCACACAGCATCATCACCGACAATGGCAGGAATTTTGCCAAGGGAGCATTGGCACGTTTCTGCGCGACGCAGGGCATCCGACTGGACCTAGCGTTCGTTGTCCACCTCCAGTCAAACGGCCAAGTTGAGCGAGCCAACGGCCTCATCCTTTCCGGCATCAAGCCCCGACTGGTCGTGCCACTCCAGCGTTCGGCCGGCTGTTGGCTCGACGAGCTGTTGGCTGTCCTCTGGAGTCTGCGCACTACCCCGAACAAGTCAACCGGCTTCACCCCTTTCTTCCTTGTATATGGTGCCGAGGCTGTCATCCCAACTGACATCGAGTTCGACTCGCCTCGGGTGACCATGTACACACAAGCAGAGGCCCAAGAAGCACGAGAAGACAACGTCGACCTACTGGAAGAAAGCCAGCTATTAGCCCTCAACCGGTCCGCCATCTACCAGCAGGGTTTGCGCCGCTACCACAACCGAAAGGTCAAGCCAAGATACTTTCATGAGGGTGACCTTGTGCTCCGGCTGATCCAGCGAACAGCCGGCCAGCACAAGCTCTCGGCCCCTTGGGAAGGCCCCTTCGTCATCAGCAGAGCATTGGGGAACGACTCCAACTACCTAATCGACGCACAGAAGCCGAAGTCACGCAAGAGAGATGATTCCGGCAAGGAGTCGGAACGACCATGGAATGCCAACCTCCTCCGAAGATTTTACAGTTAAAATGTAGTATGTATCACGCTACATTTTGTACTAAGTATGAGACAATGGGCCGCCCGAGGAGCACTCGGGGACTGCCACCTTTTATCTATGAATGACGAGTATCATGCTTATGATTTTGTCATTACACTCTTCCTCCTCGTCCGGCACCGGGTTCGACTAGTCGGCCCGGGGACTGGCCATATGAGTTATATTCAAGTTCCACCTGCAGTCAGACAAGTAGTGTGAGGGCACCCAAGCCCTCTCTTGTCAAAAGTCGCAGCTCGAAGAACCGACTGTCCGGCTGGCAAGAGTCAAAGGCAGGAAAGGATGCCCACACGAAAAATGACTAAGGACTTACGAACTCGTATAACAAAAGCCGGCTTCCTCCCATTACCGACTGGCTACCAGAGTAGCCGGCCGGCCGACTTCCCATTCCACTTTGCCACAATCCAAGAAAGCTCAAGTACTTGCCTTCCCACAAATGGCCAAGTTCCTCCCCAGCCACAGACTGCAAAGCATTTGTTAATTTGGGAAAGGCGACCAAGGGAAGGCAGCAAAGGAAACAGCCTAAGGATAAAAAGCAAATTCGAATGGAAGCCAAACACATGCATAATTATATTTACACAAAAGCCTTCGAAAGGCCGGCATTCAACATAGTCTGAATACACCCCTAATGGGTGGAACTGCGCAGTTTTAATAAAAAGTTGTTCAAAGAGTAACAGCAGGAAAGCAAGAACGGCAGATCAGGCCAAGGGGGTGATAGGTGAGTTGGGCAGGTCGGCGGAGGCGGCAGTGCTAGCCGGAGGAGTGGCCGGCTGGCGGGTCTCGGCCTGATCAGCACCCCTGGAAGGCGGCGTGCTCGCACGCGCCTCCTTGCTGGAGGCACGATCAGGCTGAAGCTGGCTGGTCGCTTCGCCGTCGGGCACGACGTCTTCGCCGCCCTCCCCTTCTTCGTCTTCGCCTTCATCGCTTGAAGCGATCTCCTCCGCCGAGTCCTCACCTTCCGTCGGGTTCAGCCCAAACCACTCCTCCGGTTGGGCGACGCCGTTGTCATTCACTTCAGGAGCAAAAATGCTGGTGTCGGTATATTCGGCGATAGCCGGCTGCACCGCTACCAGCTCCTCGTCGGCCTCCTGCCTCCAGGTGCTCAGCTAGCGCAAGCTCAGCCCAGGATAACTGGCTCGAACGAACTCCAGCGCTCGCCTGGCGCCGGACCGAGCAGCGGAAGCCTTCCAGGCCTCGAAGCGGCCAACCGCAACCTCCAGCCAGTCGGCGATCCGGTGAAGTGCGAGAATCGCCTCGCCCGGGCGGAGAGGCGGTTAGCACTTGCGCCCGGCAGCCGAAGCCGGTGGAGCATCTGGTGAGCGGCTGCAGCCGGGCCTGGATTGCCAAAGTTGTTCCTCAAGCGTCCGGTGGCATCGGCGCGATCTCAACCCTAACTTGCCGGCGTGCCTCGTGGTGGGCCTCGATGGCTTGGCTGGCGGCGGAGTAACCGGGAAATGTCTGCGTGAAGAACAAAGAAACAACACAAAAATTAGAAGATAAACAAGAGGGCAAGGAGCAAGCAAAGGGATGAAAAGGAAGGCGGCTTACCGTCGATGAGATCCTCAACCCGTCCATAGCCCTCGCTCAGCGCTTGCCTCGCTTCAGCCTAGCCCGCCGCCTCGGTATCGAAATCGGCCTTAAGGGCGGCCTCGCTGTCCTGCGCCTTCTTCAGGGCCGCCTTATGGCTCTCCTCCTGGTCAGCCAGTCTCTTGGCCAGGCGGTCGCGTTCCTGGGCCAAGGCGCTGCACTCAGCCTCCTTGGCACGAAGGGCGGTCTGGGCCCTGCCTAGCTGCTCCCTCAAGTCGGCATTAGGCTCTGCAAGTGTGGAGAAAAAGGAAAAAAGCAATAAGGAAGAAGTCGTCAGGGAATATCCGACCCGACTGCTCAGCAGTCAGGCCGAATCTCGGGGACTACACCCAGTGGGTGCCCTGGCGCGCCCCCACATGAGATAAAAGAAACAAAGCACTCACTCCGTCTATTTGTCAGGTCGGCGGCTTTTTGGCTCAGCTCCTGGACCTGGGAGTTGACGACAGCCGCGCGAAGATTGTGATATTCCTGAAAATCAGACGGAGTGCGAATAAAAATAAGATTGCCGCCAAGGCCTGCTAAAAGTTCCAAGCCGCCTGCTCAGGGACTATACCTAGTGGGTGCGCTGACGCGCCCCCACGGGAGAAATCAAGAAAGAAATCGACCAAGGCCAGAAGACTCACCCAGATGACCGCTCGCGTAGCGAGAAACTCCTGGGTGTACCGTTGCAGCGAGGCGGCCTGGGTCTGAAGCCGGCGTCGGACCTCCTGCGCCACCACCTTCAGCTTGGTCGTTCCACTGTTGGGCGTCCACTCGGACGTGCTGGCGCTGGCTGCCTCCAGGTCCTGAGCCGTCGAGCTCGCTCCCGCAGCTCTCTGCGGCTCCGGCGCCGAGGACACCTCTCCCGCTTGCCGGCGAGGCGGCGACTGCACCAGAAGATCCGCCCCCGCCACCGACTCGCCCCCAGCCGGCTGCTCAGGCGCCGCAGCAGGTCGGCCTCCTTGGCCCGTTCCAGTCGGCGCTGGCTGTGGTGCCTCCCCCAGGATGATCGCGTCATCCTCCCTCCTCTCCAGCACCGGCTGGTCGCGGTCGGCTTCCTCCGACGGGGGCACGGGGATGTTGGGAGCCATGGCGCGTAGAGGAATAACGAGCCGCGGAGGCTAATTGCGCAGGGCCTCCACCTCCCTCTCTGCGGCCGCGGCCTCCGCCCGGGCCTTGGTCGTTGCGTCGGCTTGCGCCTCGGCCAACTTCTCTGTCGCCTCCTTGGCGGCCCTCCGCTCCTCCGCTTCCCGCTCCTCCCGCGCCTCCCGCGCGTTCCGCTCTGTTGCCTCCATGAGGTCGGCGCGGGGATCCACGCGGTGGGAGCTCGAAGACCCTCCCACCGGTCTGACTATTGAGGCAGCGTCAACCCGTTCGAGGGAAAGCGGCGCCCTATTCAGCAAATCAAGAAGACGGCTTAGGTGAGCCTCAACCAAACAAGACAACAAAAAGTACGAGACATCCAACACTTACGCCGAGACCGCCTGTGGCTGCTTCACCACCTTGCGAAAGCGGGCCGCTTTCATGGCCGCCTCGTCCCGCTTGGTCGCCGCCGTGGAAGCCTTGGGTTTTTTCGGCCGACTGCCGAAGAGACCTGGCCCGGCTCGACGCTTTTGCGCGCCACCTCGAGCGGCTCGTGCGGCAGAAGGTCCCGTGCCTTGACGATCGGCCGCCGGCTGGCAGCGTGGGATGGCCTCTGCTTCGTCATCGTCTGGCCAGTCCCCGAAGCCGGCCGTGAGCTCAGGGCCGCCTGCCTCTCCGCCGGCTCCGCCTATGGCGTCGTCCATGGAGGCTGCCCCCAGATCTGGGTCGTCGGGGTCGTCCACCATGCAGTCGGCCATAAACTGGCGCTTCGGCCCTGCGGCCCCGGCCGCCGGTCGAAGAAGGGGGTTCTGCTCAAAGACAAGCCAACTAGTCAAAAGTCGGCCGTCACGAACCCGAAAACAAAAGAAGAAGAAAAGAAGGAAAACTCACCACAGGTGGGGGATCAGCCGGAGAATACGGCGCCTTGCCATACTGCCACTCCTCGGTGAGCTCGAAGTTGGAGATGTAATTCACCATATAAGACAGCTCGCCACGAGGCACCTCTCTGGTGCTCAGCCGGCATGGGTTGAAGCGGCCGCCCATCTGGCAGATCATGTGAGGCCGGCTTTGGAGCGGGAGCACCCGGCGCTCCACGAAGGCGGCGACCAGGTCGGCCCCCACCAAGCCCTCCGATTGGATCATCACCCGGAGCCGGGTGACGGCGGCGTTCCCGGCCGGGGAGCAACCCGGGCTCGGAAGGACCAAGACGGCTGCCTCCCAGCCGGCGGGCCGGCTATGTAAACCGGCAGGTTGACGAAGTCGCCTTGCGAGGCGACGTTCTTCATGTAGAAGTATGATTGCTGGCAGAGCTTCACCGACTGGGTCAGCGAGATAGGCAGAAAGGGGTTGTTGTCGGCTGTCCTCCGCATGGCGATAAAGGCGCCACAGGGGGCGGGCACACCCACGGAGACGGTGCCAAGCTTGCACTGGAAGAACTCCCCAAAGAGCTCAAGGGTGGGGAGAACGCCAAGAAAACCCTCGCCTGAGGTGTGAAGGCCGGCAGCATCACCATGTTGGGGGTGAGATGATGCGGTGGAGGTGGTAGAACTTCGAGGAAGGAGCGGAAGAACCCGCTCGCCCGGCAGGCGAGGCCGCCTTGAGGCGATCTGAGCGGAAGATGACCCGCTCGCCCTCCTCCGGCGCCGGCGAAACCTCCGCCTCCGGTGCGAGGCGGGTCTTCACGAGGTTCTCGCCCGACAACCGCCGCGTCTTGCGAAGCGAATCGATATGGTCCTCGTGGACGTTGGAGCCATCCCACGAGCTAGACAGCGCCATGGGAACAAGAGGAAGCGAGGGAGGCGCCGCGGCGGAGAGCACAGCCACGCTGTGGTGGAGCCGCGGCAGATCAAGAGGGTCGACGGTGGAACGCTGCAGTGGTGAGGGCGCTGGGGCAGCGGAAGAAAGGAGAAGGAGGTAGTGGAAAGGGTGGAGCGAGGGCGAGCGTGCGAGCGTCTGCCGCTCCCCCTCCTCCCCCTATTTATAGGCTCGTGCGGTGGAGCCAAGGAGGCGAGGCGTGGGGGAACGTGGGATTAACTGCGCCCCCGCACGTCCCGCGATTATTGCGCCATAAAGGCGTGCTGAAACCGCCGCGGGAAGGCGAGCGGTCCGTTCGGTCCGCAGAGGATCCGCACACGAGCCGAGGCCTAGGTATGGTGGGCCCTAGCTTGCGGCGACGTCTCGTCGCGCGCGTGGGCTGGCAGGCCTTTCTGGCCACGTGGCGCGCGGTCAGCGCGCGATTCGGCTCACGTTCTCACCTTCTGGCTATGGAATTTCTCGGAGACGGCACACCCGCTCAAGACCGACTCCTAGCTGCTGACTCATCAGGATAGGAAGCTGATCGAGCTTCTCGTCCTCCTTTCAACCTCGAAGTTCAATCAGCTTCGGGGACTACTGTCGGAGTAAATGACCACGGGTAGCCTAGCCGGCTCCCCCTGGGACTTCTGAAAAAATTACAAGCCAATCAAGGCATCCAACATCCAAGACGCAGGGCCGCCCTCCCCCGGCCGGCTGACCCTCAGGCCGGCTGCCAGGGGCGGCCCGGCCCCAAAACCTATCGGGAGAAGGCCACGAGATGGCCGGCTCCCAAGGAGCCGGCCACCAGAGGGCCGACTCCGCGGAGCCGGCCACGAGAAGGCCGACTCCAAGAAGCCCCCCCCCCCCCCAGCAAGCGGCCAAGGCCGCACCCTCAGAATCTGCACCCACATAACGGTGATGAGACGGGGCGTGGCTATAGTGAAGCCTGCCACCCCTGCATCCGGGCCAGCGGCAACAGCGATGCGCCCGTATGGGGCGGCCATCACCCGTCCGACGCGGCACTGTTACCTTGTTGACCATGATGTCACCCACGACGGGCTGTCAGTACGACCCGTGGGCGACGGGCCCATCCGGTCAGAGAGATGCCCGAAGGTGGCTCGGCCTCCCCCAGTCGGCCTGTGATAGGGCCAACTTCCCATAGACGGCCTGTTCCCTCCCTCGAAGGAGGCGCCTCATTAAGGAGACAAGACGAGGTGAGACTACAGTGATCGCCAACCCCTGAGAAGGCCCTCAGCGGTGGGGCCAGCTTGTCGACCAAGAAGCCGGCAGCCGGCAGGACCCACCAGCCGGCGGGCCCTAGCGGCCGGCGGAGAAGCCGGCGAGCGTAGACACTGACGGCTAGGGCTCGCTCCCAGCCGGATTAACATTGTACCCCTGGGGGGTAGGCCTATATAACCCCCCAGGGCACCCATGCAAAGGGGGGCTCCCTTAGAGTTTTAGACACCACATAGAAGGAAGAGGAGAGCTAGCCGTGCCCTTCTTCTTCCTCTCACCGAACAACTCAAGGAGCCTCTTGTAGCCACTTGTTCATCTAGTGATCATGCGGAGACCTGCGGAGCAGCGATGAGGGCTGTTATCTCCACGGAGAGCCCCGAAGCTGGGTAAGATTCGCCGGCGTGCATGTCTTCGCCTCATCCCGTTTCCAGGCACCGGCGTCGTCTTATTGGCTCCCACAATGATAAGCCACCCGTTGGCATATGTCGCACCTACCACCCGACATGAAGTTTTCTTGTGTTCTTTTCTGTGCCCTTGCATTTGTCTCATGCATATTTGTTTCCCCCTTCAAAAAAAAACTTCATCTAGGTTTCCTACCTTTTCTTTTCTTTTCGTTTCTATTTGTTCTGCATTCCCTGCATCCAATTCATTGCAAATCTTTCAGTTAATTCCTTGCAAATCCTTGTGAGATCTTAGTTGTCTAGTGAGCTGAGGTGACAAGTGTTTTTCTCTGTGATGAACTCGGTCACACCGGTTTCTTGTTCTCGGTCTTACCGAAGTTTTTCGGTGCAACCGAAGCATACAACTCGGTGCCACCGATTTCACTACAGGAAAAACATTTTGCCATTTATTCTTGCTTTACTCTTGATCCAGCTCCACTCAATGAATCTTGTCCTCTACAAGCATCACATTTACCTTAGTGCTTTGTGCTGTGACTCAAGGACCAAACCCATTCACGACAAATTCTAGAAGACCCTTCTTGGAAATTGATGTGAAAGGGGGAGAGTGAGATCACATCAAAGCTTAATCATATCTCTAGGGGGAGAGATCTCTAGGGGGAGGGAATACTCAAGGAAAGAGTAATCTTCAAGGATCCCAGATGCTTGGTGTTCAAGAGGAGAGATGCCACATGACTTCTTGAGGGGAAAGACATGTTCATATGTGCTTATTTGCATTAGCTCTGTTCATTTGTTTCTCTGAGCTCTGATTTTCTGTTCCCTATCTTTTCCCAGTATCCCATGCTAGATTCAGGGGGAGCAAGACATCTAAGGGAAAGAAATTTCTTAAATTCATTGCACATCTTTACCTTTGGGGACATGTCCATATCTATTGTGGTACTTAGTACTCACTCCACATGTCATCCCAGTCTTGGTACTCTTGTGGTTTCTTTTTGTCTGCTCTGGCTAGTAGGTGCATCTGTGTTATCTAACCTTAGTTTCACAAGTTAATTCCATCCTAAGCCAAATCAAGACCACAAGTTAAGTATATGCATCACAATCATGTGTATGAGGAATTCTTGCTGATGTATATATTGTTTGCAAGAAGGACTCATGAGCATGAAGGTATATTTCCCATATTCACATCTTTTGCTCTGATGCATATAGCCAAGATACATGTAACACATTGCCTACTCTGTCATCGTTATGCTCTCACATGCTTCTATATTATAGATTCACATGATTGCATACATGTAGGGGGAGCCTATGCATGTTACATGTCTTTCCAAAGCTTTACTTGCTATTCTCTATATCTTTATCTAAAGCTTTGATCTATGTTGCCATCAATTACCAAAAAGGGGGAGATTGAAAGCACAAGTGCTCCCTGGGTGATTTTGGTAATTAATGTCAACATATCTCTTGTTGGACTAACACTTTTACCTATCATGTTTTAGACAAGTTCAACAAATTAAGTGGCATGGATTAAAGGATGTGGAACCCCTTCAAGGTGCTAAGGACAAAGGATTGGCTCAAGCTTCAAGTACAAGACTCTACACTTTATATTTTAGTGATCCAAGATCACATTGAGTCTATAGGAAAAGCCAATACTATCAAGAGGGGACGAGGTGTTGCTTAATGGCTTGCTTGCTCAAAGTGCTTAGTGATATGCTCCAAAGCCCTCAACTACTTTCTCACATCCACATATGTTCTAAACCAAAAGCCTAACTCGACCCACCGATCTTTCTACCCGGTGCCATCGAGTTCAGATGTCATAGCCACTGCCACAAACCCTAGGCAAATCGGTCTGACCGATAGGGATCTTGGTCTCACCGAGATGGGATTGTAATCTCTATGTGTATGTCCATTACCAAAATCGGTCTCACCGAGTTTGAGCAATCGGTACTACCGAGATTACAATGCAAACTCTCTGGTTAGCTTATTACCAAAATCGGTCCCACCGAGTTGTGTAATCAGTCTCACTGAGTTTGCCTGACCAACTCTCTGGTTAGCTTATTACCAAAATCGGTCCCACTGAGTTTGTGAAATCGGTCTCACCGAGATTACATTATGCCCTAACCCTAACCATATCGGTCCTACGGAGTTGCATGTTGGTCCCATCGAAAATCCTAACGGTCACCAGATTTGCTGAATCGGTCTAACCGAGTATATCAATTCGGTCCCACCGAGTTTGGTAAGTTGTGTATAACGGTTAGATTTGTGTGGAGGCTATATATACCCCTCCACCTCCTCTTCATTCGTGGAGAGATCCATCAGAACGAACCTACACTTCCAATACACATTTTCTTAGAGAGAACCACCTACACTTGTGTTGATGCCAAGATATTCCATTCCTACCATATGAATCTTGATCTCTAGCCTTCCCCAAGTTGCTTTCCACTCAAATCTTCTTTCCACCAAATCCAAATCCTATGAGTGAGAGTTGAGTGTTGGGGAGACTATCATTTGAAGCACAAGAGCGAGGAGTTCATCATCAACACACCATTTGTTACTTCTTGGAGAGTGGTGTCTCCTAGATTGGTTAGGTGTCACTTGGGAGCCTCTGACAAGATTGTGGAGTTGAACCAAGGAGTTTGTAAGGGCAAGGAGATCGCCTACTTCATGAAGATGTACCGCTAGTGAGGCAAGTCCTACGTGGGCGACGGCCAGGGTGGGATAGACAAGGTTGCTTCTTCGTGGACCCTTCGTGGGTGGAGCCCTCCGTGGACTCGCGCAACCGTTACCCTTCGTGGGTTGAAGTCTCCATCAACGTGGATGTACGATAGCACCACCTATCGGAACCACGACAAAAACATCCGTGTCTCCAATTGCGTTTGTATTCTCCAAACCCTTCCCTTTACATTCTTGCAAGATGCATGCTTTACTTTCCGCTGCTCATATACTCGTTGCATGCTTGCTTGCTATGTATTGTGATTGTTAAACTTGTGCCAGAACTCCACTTGAACTTAAAGAAGTTAAAAAATTCAACTTTTGGTACTTAGTGTTTAATCACCCCCCTCTAGACACCTCTTCTCGATCCTTTCACTCCGCCAACGCATCAGAATCTGGGACGCAATGATGGGAGTCAGGCAAACCTCCGCCACCTCCTCCGCCTCCAGAGGCATGGCAAGCTATCATGGCAGCCACCAATGCCAATGCCCATATGCTTTTGCAACTATTGCAAGAGCGCAACCAAGGCCAAGGCAACCAAGGGAATCAAGGTAAAGGGCAGTTCAATAATCAGCCTCAGTTTGCTACCCTCAACCAGTTCCTTGCGAACCAGCTAAAGTCTTTCAGCTACTGTGCCGAGGCCACAGACGCCGATGATTGGCTCGTGGACATCAACAAGCATTTTGAATGTAGCAATCTCAGTCCTGAGGACTTTGTCAAGTTTGCTTCTTTTCAACTCAAGGACCAAGCTGCTGATTGGTATCAACAATACAAAGATTCCAGAGGAGGTCGAGTGATTACTTGGACTGACTTCTATCGAGACTTTAAAGCTCACCACATTCCTACAAGTGTTGTCGAGAGCAAGCGTGAGGAATTCCGCAATCTCAAGCAAGGCAGCATGTCCGTCTATCAATACAACATCCAGTTTCAGAAACTTGTTCGCTTCGCTAAACAAGATGTTCCTGATGAAAAGAGCATGATCTATCACTTCAGAGGTGGCCTTAGAGAAGATCTACAATTAGCTCTCGTTCTTGTTGAGCCGACTGAGTTTGATCAATTCTATAACATGTCACTAAAGCAAGAAGCTTCCCAGCTCAAGTGTGAGGCTTCCAAGAACAGAATCAGGGATGCAGTTCAGTCTTCTTCTTCCTCACAAGTGGCTGCTAAGCATCAGAAGTTTTGGCTTCCTCCACCTCCTCCGCTTCGTCAGCCCTTCCAGCACAAGAACAAAGGTGGCCATGGATCTTCCCACCCACCCAACCCTGGCTATTAGAACAAGACTCAGTCTCAAGCTCCAAGGTCAAATGCTCCTTATCATCGTTCGCTCTCAGAGGTGACTTGCAACAAGTGTCAGCAGAAAGGTCACTATGCGAACAAGTGCTTCAACCAAAGGCGCCTTCCACCTCCTCCTCCTGTTCGATCAGCAAGCAATGCAGTGGTCAAGCATAATCCCAAGCATGCTAAGGTGAACATGATGAACGCATCTCAGGCAGAGGATTCTTCAGATGTGATCATGGGTAACCTTTCAGTTAACTCCATTCCTGCAAAAGTCTTATTTGATACTGGTGCATCGCTTTCTTTCATGTCATACCCATTTGCATCAGAGCACAATGTTGACACAGAGATTTTGTCCAAAGTTATGCAAGTTGTTTCTCCGGGAAAGCTTATGTCTCTATCAACTTGGGCAACTACAAATTTCTAGCTTCTCCAATTGTTCTTGGTGACTCTGATATTGATCTAATTCTCGGGATGGACTGGCTTTCTAAGCACAAGTCTCAACTTGATTGTCCTGCCAGGGAGATTCAATTGACACAATCTTCTGAGGATGTGATCATCTATGCCGCTCGTGATGAAACCATTCGGTTATTCTCTCTCAATGAGAAGGGCGAGCTAGACGCAATCTCTCAGATTCCAGTCGTTTGTGAGTACCAAGATGTATTTCCAGAAGAGCTTTCGGGAATGCTTCCTCACCGGCCAGTCGAGTTCGTTATCGATCTTGAGCCCGGTACTGAAGCCGTTTGCAAGCTTACTTACAAGCTTGGACCCAAAGAGCTGAAGGAATTGAAGAAACAACTCGATGAACAAGAGCGTCTGGGTCTGATCAGACCGAGTTCATCTCCATGGGGTTGTGGTGTTCTTTTTGTCCAGAAGAAGGATGGCACGGACCGACTTTGTGTCAACTACCGCCCATTGAACAAGAAGACAATAAAGAACAAGTACCCACTTCCCAACATCAATGAGCTATTCGAGTAACTCAAAGGTGCAAAAGTGTTCTCCAAGCTTGACCCGCGTATGGGTTATCATCAGATTCGCATTCGCGAACAAGATATCCCCAAGACAGCATTCAGAACTAGCTTTGGTTCCTATGAATATACTGTCATATCTTTCGGCTTTGTCAATTCTCCTCCAACGTTCTCTCGAATGATGAACTTCATCTTCAACCCCTACACAAATGAATTCGTCCTGGTGTATCTCGATTGTATCTTGGTCTTCTCCAAGAAAAAGAAGGATCCTGCCAAACATTTGCGATTGGTGCTCAACAAGCTCAGAGAGTATCAATTCGATGCGAAGTTTACCAAATGTGAGTTCTGGCTTGATGAAGTTCTTTACCTTGGTCATATCATCTCTGCCAAGGGCATCGCTATTAATCCCGAGAAGGTGTCTGCAGTTGTGAATTGGGAACCTCCTCAGAATGTCAAGCAGCTCCGTAGTTTCCTTGGGCTTGCAAGCTATTGCCGAAGATTCGTTGAGAATTTCTCTAAGATTGCAAAGCCTCTTTCATACCTCCTCCAGAAGCATGTGGAGTATGTCTGGACTCCTGAGTGTGAAGTTTCTTTCAACACTCTCAAAGAGAAACTCTGCACAGCTCCTGTCTTAACTCCTCCTGATGAATTCAAGCCATTCGAAGTTTTCTGTGATGCTTCTCTTCAAGGTCTCGGTGCTGTGTTAATGCAAGAGAAGAAATTTGTGGCCTATACCTCTCATCAGTTGAAGCCCAATGAAAGGAACTACCCCACTCATGATCTTGAGTTGGCGGCAGTTGTCCATGCATTAATAACATGGAGACATCTCTTGTTGGGAAGGCAAGTGGACATTTTAACCGATCACAAGAGTCTCAAGTATATCTTCACTCAACCCAACCTTAACCTCAGGCAAACTCGATGGGTCGAAATGATTCAAGAGTACAATCCAGGTATTGAATATACTCCAGGCAAGGCCAATGTGATTGCAGATGCTTTGAGCAGAAAGGCTTATTGCAACATCTTAATTCTCAAGCCCTTCCAACCGGATCTTTGTGAAGCTTTCCACAAACTTAATCTCCAAGTTGTTCCTCAAGGTTTTGTTGCCAACCTTCAAGTCACTCCAACTTTGGAAGACCAAATTCATGAGGCACAACTCCTTGACACTATGGTGAAGAAGGTGAAACATGGTATTGCCAAGGGCCTCTCCAAATACAACTGCTATCACATTAATGACAGAGACACTTTATTCTTCGAGGACCGGATTGTGGTTCCTAAAGGTGATATAAGGAAGGTCATAATGAACGAAGCACACAATTCTCGTCTTTCCATTCATCCTGGAAGTACGAAGATGTACCATGACCTCAAGCAGTCGTATTGGTGGACTCGAATGAAGCGAGAAATCGCTCCATTCGTGAACGAATGTGATGTCTGTCAAAGGGTGAAAGCAGAACACCAACGACCAGCTGGTCTCCTCCAACCTCTTGCTATTCCAGAATGGAAGTTTGATCATATTGAAATGGACTTCCTTACTGGATTTCCAAAGTCCAATCGTGGGAATGATGCTATTTTCGTTGTCATTGACAAGCTTACAAAAGTGGCTCATTTCCTTCCAATCAAAGAATCTATCACAACAGCTCAGTTGGCAGAGCTACACACCTCCAGAATTGTCTCCTTGCACGGTATTCCGCAATTGATCTCTTCAGACTGCGGATGCATTTTCACTTCTAAGTTCTGGGACTCCTTCCAGAAGGCCATGGGCACCAACATTCGCTTCAACACAGCTTTCCATCCTCAAACAAGTGGCCAAGTCGAGCGAGTCAATCAAATCCTCGAAGATATGCTCAGGGCTTGTGTCATCTCTTTCGGTATGAAGTGGGAAGATTGCCTCCCATATGCCGAGTTCTCCTACAATAGTAACTTCCAAGCAAGTTCGATCAAGGCCCATTCGAAATTCTATATGGCAGAAAGTGCCGTACTCCTCTCAATTGGTCAGAGACTGGTGAACGCCAACTGCTTGGCAATGACTTAATCACATAGGATGAAGAAATGTGTAAAGTCATCCGTGAAAATCTCAAAGCCACGCAATCGCACCAGAAGAGTTACTATGATAGCAAGCACCGTGACTTGGCTTTCGAGATCGGAGACCATGTCTACCTCTGCGTCTCACCAATGAAACGCACCCATCGCTTTGGTATCAAGGGGAAGCTTGCCTCGAGATACGTGGGTCCTTTCAAAATCATTGACAAAAGAGGCGACCTCACCTATCAACTTGAGCTTCCCTCCAACTTCGCAAATTTGCACGATGTGTTCCACGTGTCACAGCTTCGCAAGTGCTTCAAGACGCCTGAGCGCACTATCAACTTCGAACAGATTGACCTCCAAGAAGATATGTCTTATCATGAGCATCCCGTTGCTATTCTTGAAGAAACCGAGCGCAAGATTCGCAACAAGTCAATCAAATTCCTGAAAGTGAAGTGGTCACACCATTCCGACCGAGAAGCCACCTGGGAGCGCGAGGATCACATCCACTCCGAATATCTGGAGTTCTTTCAGTCCTAGATCTCGGGACGATATCCTCTTGTAGTGGTGGAGTGTTGTAACACCCCAGATGTAAAACTTCCATATTTGGCAATATATCCATGTTGATCTCCATCCAATTCCATTCGGGGTTCCATCTTTTGGTCTCATTTTGTTTTGTTATGTTGTTCTAATCATTTCATTGCCATGCTTACCTTGTCATATTGCATTTGTGCTTCTTGTAATATTCCTTTTTGCCTTCAATGTTTGCATCATGTGCATATCAATGTTGTGTTGTGCTTATGTCAACTTGCATTTCCATGGTACGCATGCATGATATGTTGTTGCATGTTCTATGTGTGATCCATGCATCACCACCTCTCCTTCTCTTTCTTTCTTTTTTTGCAAGTGCCATTTTACCCTCCTTCATTAATGTTCAACTTTGCCTCAATATTCTATCACCATGTCCTAAACCTCCCTGCCAAGTTTCATCCCATTGGGAGTTGATTTGGTTAGGTTAAAAATGCCTCAAGTTTGAATTTTATTCAAACTTGTTTTATTTTTCTACCTATAAAAATGTCCAACTCAATTTATTAAAATTCTTCTTACATCTAGGGTACTGAGGATATTTTCATATATCTCACAAACCCCTCCAATCCTTCTGTGCTTTTCGCCCTTTATTTCTGTTTGAAAAAATAGAAAAGAGCCAGAGGGAGAGAGAGAGAGAGCGAACAGCCCATTGTAGCAGCCCTTCAACCAACGCCTGCAGCCCAACCCACGCAGCAGTAGCAGCCCATCGAGCCCATTAGCACCAGGAGCTTCGTCTCCCCTGTACGGCATTCATCCAGATGCGCCACGTCCATGTCCGGTCGATTTGACGACCGAAGAAGCTCCCTAGACCCCTATAAAGTTGTCCCCGATGCCCTAGCGTCTCCCCTCAACCGATCCCCCTCCTCTTCTTCCCTCACTGCCGCCAGGTAAGGCTAGCCACGCCACATCGTCGCCCTGCCCACCATGCTCCGGCCAAGCTCGAACTCGAGCTCGGAGTAGCCATCTACGCCGCGCCTCTGACCCCCTCGTCCACCATGGGGAGGAACGCCAAGTCCCCCTAAATGCCTTCCCACGGCCTTGCCGCGATCACAAGGCTTCCAGATCGACTCCCTCGGCCGTCTTCTTCCTCTGCTTCGCGGACAGCAGCCCTGCCAAGTTCAGAGCTCCACCGCATCGTCTACGGCTCGTCCCCGCCGACCCCATCGTGTCCTTGGGTGAGCTGGGTAACGCACCTACCTCTCCCTTTCTTTCCATGGCATATAGGGCCCCGTGAGACTCGATCGATCCATGTCTTTTTTTGTGCTCCCGGTGCTCCGGCGAAGTCTGTAGTTTTGTTGTGTGTACTTGCTGCAGCGTGCTCGTGCATCCTCGCGCTCCGGTTCCCGCCTAGATGCAGTCGCCTCACGCCCCATCCTGCACGTGTGCGCTCAAACGCAAGGAGCAGCAGCCTCGCCCAGCCTTGCCGCCGCCATACCCGAGACGAGCATGAGCTCGTACTCGAGCTGCCGCCGCCTTTTCGCACCCTCGCGGCAACCGCTTCGCTGCACACGCACCCACACCACTTTTCCACGCGCCCGGTATTGCCTCACGGCGCCTTGCTTGCTTCCCTGCTCGCCGCGAACGCCATGGCCCCGAGCAGAGCTACGCTCGTGATCGAGCGCCCAGCCCTCTATTGCATGCGTGCAACCACGCATGTGCTCCCCTCGCAATCCCGTGCGCCCGCCGGAGCTCCTCTGCTCGGCTAGACGCGCCGCCGCTCACCGGTGCCGTCACCGTCTTCCCTGTGCGTGTATGGAGAAGATAGCCATGGCCCTGGGTTGAGTCAAGTAGAGCCGAGCCCCTTGCCAACCAGCATACCGACCCTAGCCCATTGGTAGCGACCCGTCTCATCCACCCCACAGAACAGGGATTGAATCCCCCCAAGGGCAGTTTATTAAAGCCCCCTTTTTCTCTCCTCTCGGATCGCTGTTTCTATGACAGAAGGGTCCCACCAGTCAGCCTCTCAGCGCCCTCCTCCTTCTATTTTTTTCCTTATCCGTGCGTTTTCCATTTATGGCAAGTCCCCGTTTTCCATATCAGGCAAGTCCATTTCTGGACGTTTCCAAATAAGGAAAATGCCATTTCTGTCATATCCCATTTAGGGCAGTTTCTAACTTATTGCACTTGTGATGATTTTTCTACAGCAACCCTAACATATTATATATGTTTTTGGGGTAGAAAAATCCCACCAATCCAGTCGGGGCATTAGTTTCTGCATTCGAGCTAGTTCATGAACAGGTCATTTTACATCATGTTGTTGTTTTGTCTTTTATGTGTATATTCATGCAAATATGCTATGTGGTTGTTTTGCACATGGATAGCTTCATTTTCATGCCTACTCCATGCTAGATTTATTTCATGCCATGATATGCTATGTAGTGAGTTAATCAAGCTTGTCAACATGCCAACATGGATCTGTTTTGCCATGTCCTGAAATTTCACCAAGTCTGAATCTGTTTATAAAACTAGCTATGTTTGCATGGGTGTAATCATATTTTCTGTGCCATTTTGGCTCATCTTCAGTAAGGGAGTTTTGTTAAGTGAATTCAGTAGAAGCATGCCATAGTTTTTCTTGCTATGTTATTTTCCGGTAGCATGTTGTTTGCTAGCTCTAAACATTGCTACATGATGTTGTTTATGCCACGTTAGTATTCTCACCAAGTCTGTGAAGCTGATACCTTTTGCACTTTTGCCATGCTTATTTGGACCTGTTATGATGTGATCAAGCCGTAGCTCAGTGTTCATATTTTGTCAAACATCTCATCTACTTCACTTCCATGTATTTAGTTTTCATGTTTGGGTGTTGTAGCATATTTAAACCTTGCTTCTAAGTGGCCATATTGTTGTTTTAAGCAGTTTGCATCATTCTTGTGTTGCTTGTTATTTACAAACCGTGCATCCGTTTCCGGTGATCCTTATATTGATTTCGACCAAAATCACCTCATCTTTCCAGTGGCATACTTGGTTAAAATTTCAAGTTGATGCCTTGTTCAACCTTTTTCCTTCCGGAGTACTCATATGCATTGCACATCACATCTTGCATTCCATGCCATGTCTTGCATCATGTTGCTTGTGCATTGCACCGTGGTTGATTGTTGTTTCGTTGCTTGTGTTCTTGCTTTGGGTAGAGCCGGGTCGAGTACGTGAACGAGGAAGCTGTTGAGTACCATTACGAGGATCAAGCTTTCGACAACTCTGATGTCACGCCCAAGATGCGACTCTATCCTAAAGGAACTTGAAGGCCCCACCAAGGATAGAAGCGCATCTTGAAAACGCTTTTGCAATGTGGATATCATTACATCAACATTACATAATAGTGGGGATACAACCAAGACATACAATGTCACGTGAATACAACGATACATCATACATAAGATCAACATCCGACTACGGATGAAACATAAACAGAAACTCAAACAATATCCACCCTGCTAGCCCAGGCTGCCAACCTGGAACCTATCCCCTGATTGAAGAAGGAGCAGAAGAAGAACTCCAAAACAAGCAAACATAGCTCTTGCGTCATGATCATCTCATAACCTGTAACTACAACTGTTGGTGTAGTAATCTGTGAGCCACGAGGACTCAGCAATTCCATTACCATGGGTATCAAGACTAGCAAAGCTTAAAGGGTATGGAAGGGGTAAAGTGGTGAGGTTGCAGCAGCGACTAAGCATGTATGGTGGCTAACTTACGCAAATAAGAGTGAGAAGAGAAGCAAAGCAAGCGGTCGTCAACTAGTAATGATCAAGAGGTGATCCTGAACTCCTACTTACGTCAAACATAACCCAAAAACCGTGTTCTCCTCTCGATCAACCCCGAACAGAGACACTCACGGTTACGCACACGGTTGGTGTATTTTAGAAGAGTTTACTTCAATTTTACAACAACCAGACATGATAACCGCGGGCACGGCTTTCGAAAGTTCAAACCCTGCAGGGGTGTCCCAACTTAGCCCATGATAAGCTCTCGCGATCAACGAAGGATATTCCTTCTCTCGGGAAGACCGGATCAGTCTCGGAATCCCGTTTACAAGACATTTCCACAATGGTAAAACAAGACCAGCAAAGCCGCCCGAATGTGCCGACAAATCCCGATAGAAGCTGCACATATCTCGTACCCGGGGCACACCGGATGAGCAAGACGACGGGTTGGCATAGACCCTGGTTGCCCAGGGGGCGCCGGACATTGCTCGGTTTGGACCAGCACTCAGAGGAGCACTGGCCCGGGGGGTAAAATAAAGATGACCCTCGGGAGCACGACTCCCAAGGGAAAAAGGCTTAGGTGAGGAAAATGTAAAACCAAGGTTGGGCCTTGCTGGAGGAGTTTTATTCAAAGCGAACTGTCAAGGGGGTCCCATAAATCCCCCAACCGTGTTAGGGACGCAAAATCCGGGAACATAATACCGATAAGACAGAAACTAGGGCGGCAAGAGTGGAACAAAACACCAGGCATAAGGCCGAGCCTTCCACCCTTTACAAAGTATATAGATGCATTAATAATATAAGAGATATTGTGATATCCCAACATAAACATAATCCAACATGGAGCAATCTTCATCTTCACCTGCAGCTAGCAACGCTATAAGAGGGGCTGAGCAAAAGCGGTAACATAGCCAAACAAAGGTTTGGTAGGAAGGGTGTCAAAGGTTAGAGGTTCATGGCAATTTGGGAGGCTTGATAAGCAAGTGGTAGGTAACACAGCATAGCGATAGAACGATGCAACTAGCATAGCAATGATAGTAATGAGATCCAAGGTGACAGTCATCTTGCGTGAAATCCCGCTAGGAAGAAGAACAAGTCCATGAAGAAGACAACCAGACGTAGTCGAACGAATCCTCACAACTCCGGAACGAAACCGAAGCTAACGAGAGAAGCGAACCGGAAAGAAGCAAACAACATGGTAAACACACAAGCATAAACATGTCATGATGCACAACCAAATGTGATGCATGTCCGGTTGAAATAGGCATGGCATGGCAAAGTGCAACAAACAATACTACAAGTTAAGTGGAGCTCAATATGCAACGGGTTGCATATCAACGAAACACCACATGGAATTATTTAGTTTGATCTTGTTATAAGCTACTCAACAATATTAAATGTTGTTAAACATGGAAAGAGGTGAAACAAAAGTAAACTAACTATTTAGGCAAGTTCAAATGAGGCCGGAACAACGAACAACAATTCCGGAAAATCCTCATATGCATATTTCAAATTTGGTACTGTTCTGCCCTATACACAATTTTAATGTTGTTAAACAGCAAAATAAAGTGCACCATGTTAATCTATGCATTTTTCTACCCCATTTACATATAAAGAACATTTAAATCTGAGCTACGGTTATGTAGTTATGAAATAAACCATTTTAACATGACATTTGTGCAAATTATTGCAAACAACAATTTTAAACATTTTTACGAGGATGAAAGTTGCATATTGTTAAAGAACTTAAACAGCTGAGCAAGATGCATATATGACATGTTTTATTTGGATGCATGGTTATTTAGTTGTATGCAATTCAAAATGATGGCATTCCTGTAAATATGCATGCCCTTGATATATGACAAAATCACAGAATGAAAAAAAACAACTGCGGGCCGAATGCAACACACTGTGCAAGGCCCAAAGCGGATCTGACCCGGAATGGATGAGTGTGAGTGAGCAAATTTAAAGGAAACAGAGCAAAAATGGGGCCGGCTGGGACTTGATCCCACGACTCATCACAGAGGGGAGCAACGCGCTGACCAGCTGGCCTGACTGAGTGTTTGTGATAAGGAAGGGGCATGGCTCTTTTGAACAAGCAGAGGCTCAGCCTTGGAACCGCCATGAAGGCACGACAACTTGCCAGCGACGACGACGAGCAAAGCAACAGCTACAGGTGCAGCGGATCATCGGCGAAGTGCGGAAATGTCTTGGTCTTGGCGCTTGCGGCGAAGGCTGCTTCCGGGTGGCGCGTGTGAACACTTGTGCACGAGCAGGAGCTCGTCTCAGACATGGGGAAGGCGACGACCGAAGTCGCGCGGGTGGTGTTCCGCGGCTGCTGCGCGTGCAGCGCTTCGGTCTTGCGTGTGCGAGCACGAATAGAGAGGGTTGAGCGCGTGCGGGAGTGTGCAGGGGCAGCAAGGTGAGTTCCAGAAACTCAGCCATGGCAGATATGGAATTGGCGGCTCGAGAAGACGACTACGGTGACGGATTGCGCAAGAGAGGGGCTGGGAGGAGCGTATGCTCACCGAGGGGGGTGCTGCTGGAGTTGTACGATGTCGTCGGAGACCGAAGACGGCGAGAAGGCGCGCTGATCAGGGCGGCGATGTATTAGTCGGAGGAAGAACACGATGTAGAGGACGCCGTGGAAGGAGCTACGGGACCGTGTGGACGTGTGCATAGTCGAGGAAGACGATGGCGAGGCACGAGAGGCTCCGGACGAAGAAGACGGCAGCTTCTTGTCCGATCACGCCGGAGAGAAGCTCGGTCTCCTGAAGAAGAGGAAGCAGGGGAGGATGACGACGACGTGGACGTGGACAACGGCATGGAGGCGATCCAGTTCAACCACCCATCAGACTCGGCCGAGGACGGAGACGGGGTGTAGGAGGACATGTCGAAGACGACCTTGAGGCCCTCCGGCCGCGAGAACAACGACGGACGTCGACATGTTTATCTCCCTGCTCTCGGTGCATCTGATTTGTGGAAGAAGCAGAGGGAAGGGAAAGAGGTGGCGGCGGCGAGAGGGGAAGAGGAGAACCCTAGGGCGCGGGGCTGCGGCTTTATAGGAGGGGCGCGGGCGCCGTGGTAGCCACGGTGGCCATGGGCGTGATTTCTCCCGAGAGTTACTGTGAGAGAAGAAAAATGCCAAGGTGGAAGAAAGGAGGAAGGAGTGAGGATGACATGTGGGTCCGAAGGATTTCACTGGATAGAAAATTACCAAGGGGAAGAGGAGAAAAGGCCAGGCGCGGGCTGGGATAAGGTGGCTGCTACGGTGTGGCTGGGCTGCACTGCTTCTCTCTCTCCCCTGCCTCAATTTCTCTCTTTGAATTTCTTCAGGAAGAGAACAAAGAGAAAAATCACAGGGACTTTGGAGAGGGAGTAGGCTGGAATACCAATATCTCAGGAATGCTGGAATTTTACACCATTTTAATAAATTGGCTTGGCAATTTTATAGATAGAAAAATAATTCAAGTATGAGTTAAATTCAAACTTGAGCCATTTTTGAACCCTACCAAAACAACTCCCAAAAGGCTTAAACTTGGCAGAGAGGTATAAGGTATGGTGCATGATTCATTGACAAAGATTGAACATTAATGGAGAAGGTAGAAATGGCAATTGCATCAAGGAAGGAATAAGAAGTAATGGGGAGGTGATGATGCATGGGCCAAATGCATAGCCAAGCAACATTACAAACATAATGCAAGCACAACGAGATGAATACCACAATGCACATGATGAATGCAAAATCAGAAGAGGCACAAATGCAATGTGACAAAGGTGAGCATGTCAATGCAATCTAACCAAAAGATGACCACAATGCAAGAAACAAAATATGACAATGGCACCATCAAGATCACGGCAACAAACAATTGGAACACCCAACCTCGATGAAATAAAAGGAAGGTAACTAGGGCATCGGTCTCGGGGCGTTACAACACTCCTCTACTAACAAGAGATCTCGTCCCGAGATCTTAGGACCGAGATGGGGAGAAATGAGGATGAGGTGAAAATAAGAGCAAAAGAGAGGGGATGAACAAAGTCAAGGACACTCAGGTAGAAAAGAGGAATGACGATTACGACGGGAATCAAAGATCAAGGAACACGATAAGAAAGGAAGAAGACTGAAAGAATTTAGGCAGCACTCCGGTTGAGAAGGGGGGCAAAACATGATAAGGTGAGAGAACTTGAATGGATGAAACGACACACTGGTTAAATGGATAAGCAAGAAAAAACATGATCTTGACAAAACAAGAAGATGGTTCGGAGAGAGCAATATCGCAATGCCTTCGGTAGAAATGAAAGAATGCAATGAAAAGAACGGAGAAGAAACAAGATGTTCTGCAAGTGAATTTGAGAGAGCGTCCTTAAAACAAGGATAGAACGGAGTTGTTGAAAAATCAACAAAGAAAGGATATGATCTTCGTGGGCTTATGGAGACATCTCAAAACTTGAGGTGAAATTCGGCCACTAACGAAAACAATTGCTTTCTTGAGATCAACGAAGAGCTGAAAACTTCTCTCGCCGAGAGGATAGGAGAAAACTTAGATCATTGATAGACACCACAATTAGCAACATTCCTACGAGAAGGCTTTAAGTGAGATCTATACCAAGATAACTCCAAGGAAGAAATTGATGGATTTAAAATACCTCATTCTTGACAACATGTGAATCATGAAACACGAACTCAAATTGTCAAGAATGACATAACACCACCTCAAATAATAAGGTAGAACGAATTGCACTTCGGAATGCAAGATGAAGAATGCTTGAGCTCGTCCAAGAAGAATGTTGAAGAATGCTTCGAAAGTGAATTAAATCCTTGATGAACCACCATGAAGAGCTTCGGTAACAAAAGAATGATGAGATAAAATTGAAGTATGAATGAGTAAGATTAAAGTCTTGCGATGATTAAGATTGAGCTTCGCGGCAAGACAACCGAGAAAAACTTGGAACTCCGGATAAGAAAAGATGAACAACAAAAACAAGAATTTTTATGAACCTCCGGAATAAGGAATTGAATCTAATCGATGAAGCAAGAATTAGAATTACATTATGCTCATCCTTCACCAGTTAAATTGATGACAAGCAAAGGATTTGGCATACTACTTATTCTCGTAGAAAGGATTAAGATAGATATGGCGCAAACTTGGGAAGGTCTTCAACGAACCACCGGTAGGATTGAAACAACGAATAAATAAATTAATATGAGAACATAGGAAGAGGAATCTTGACCGAATCACCGTAAGAATTGAAAATGAAAGTAGTAAAGACACAATTCACCAGGTAGAATTGAAAAAAATAATGAAGATACTTGAGGGGATTTAGATACATGAGAACGAAGAGATCATGAACTGATTAGAGGATATTTGAATGATTCACCGGTAATATTTGGAGAACGATAGCTACACGCTGACAATGAAGAATTATGACATATGGTCTTCGGAGGAAAGAAATGGAAACAACTCATGAAATGCTCCGGATGGGTGAAAAGAATTCCCACAATCGAAAACAATTATGAGAGGATGGCATCAAACTTGAACTACGCATCTTTGGAAGAACGGGTAAGGATTTAAGAGGAACTCTTCTTCGGTCTTCACATGCTGAGAATGACGAGGAGAAAAACCACCAAATTGTTGAGAAACTCTGGAAGGATTAAAAGAGGAAAGGTTGAGCCAGAGATGAAAAGAATTTGAAAGCGGCCTAGGAGAAGGCATGTGACTGATGAAAATTCATTCTTACGTCAAACTTTGAAATGAATTTGAGAATAGTTCTGGGAAAATTAGAAGAGTCAGGTAAGATCCTGGAAAAAGATCTGTGGGTTAAGGCCCACTCAAAAGGAAACACCGTTGAACGATTGATTGAAAGGGGATTGCACCGGTTGAGTTAAATGGCTTGAATGAGATAACAACCTCAAAATAACTTGAACGAATTGAGAATGGAAACACGAATCTTCCAAGATATCTTCAACACTCCGGATAAGAATAGAGAGAGGTGAACAACTAAGAGGTACACCAGCAAGCAAAAACATTTGAAACAAGGAAAGGAATATGATCAACACCGAAAGCTTGAAATTGGATCCGCCGGAGAAGAAACAACAACGAAGGATGATGAACTTGAGACTATTGAGCATCTACATGGGAAATCACCGGATAAGAACATCGAAAGAAAAGAATGAAGAGACTTCTCTCAAATAAAAAGGATACATGATTAAGAAATCTGAGTCCTTGAAGAAAGAAGGGTGGGAGGGCGGGAAAACAAAGACAACTTGGGATGGATGAAACAAACACCGGTGAGAAAACTTAGAGTTGATCTTGCGGATGTTGAAAATGATCGGATCCAATTGAAGAGAAGCACGCCGGTTTGGAAAAGAATTAACATGACGACCTCGATGATCAAGAAGGATTAGCACTCTCATAGAAATATGAGAACAGCGCTTGAAAGGTATGGAATCGACACTTGACTTCGAAGCAACTCGAATACCACAAACAAAACAAAACAAAGGATTTGGCTTGCAGAATAAGCCAAAACAAACACATATGATAGAGATTTACCCAATCTCATATCATGCATCTATCGGAAAGATATTCTAGGAGCTACTTGAATTCCCACCTATAAACTCCCGAAAATTTCTGGTTATGCAATCTGGTGTTGGTGATACAGGGGACACAAAATATCTCACCCAAACTAACAATCCCTAGATCCTGCTGTATCCATCCGTCAACACATAACCAAGAAACCTTCGGAAATCGTGTACCTCAACCTTCGAAAGGCATCCGTTATACAAGTTATGGCAATACTCCCGAACTCCCCAGTACTGGGTGGCGTCGAGGTTGTCTCACCAACAACTGCATAAAAGAGATTTTCGGTGTCGGCAGAACTCAACAACAGCCAACAATCAAGGGGGCTCCTATGGTCGGTCGAGGCTCTGATACCAACTTGTCACGCCCAAGATGCGACTCTATCCTAAAGGAACTCGAAGGTCCCACCAAGGTTAGAAGCGCATCTTGAAGACGCTTTTGCAAGGTGGATATCATTACATCAACATTACATAATAGTGGGGATACAACCAAGACATACAATGTCACGTGAATACAACGATACATCATACATAAGATCAACATCCGACTACGGATGAAACATAAACAGAAACTCAAACAATATCCACCCTGCTAGCCCAGGCTGCCGACCTGGAACCTATCCCCTGATCGAAGAAGGATCAGAAGAAGAACTCCAAAACAAGCAAACATCGCTCTCGCGTCATGATCATCTCATAACCTGTACCTACAACTGTTGGTGTAGTAATCTGTGAGCCACGAGGACTCAGCAATTCCATTACCATGGGTATCAAGACTAGCAAAGCTTAAAGGGTAAGGAAGGGGTAAAGTGGTGAGGTTGCAGCAGCGACTAAGCATGTATGGTGGCTAACTTACGCAAATAAGAGCGAGAAGAGAAGCAAAGCAAGCGGTCGTCAACTAGTAATGATCAAGAGGTGATCCTGAACTCCTACTTACGTCAAACATAACCCAAAAACCGTGTTCTCCTCTCGATCAACCACGAAAAGAGACACTCACAGTTACGCACACGATTGGTGTATTTTAGAAGAGTTTACTTCAAGTTTACTACAACCGGACAGAAACAAATTCCCATCTGCCACATAACCGTGGGCACGGCTTTCGAAAGTTCAAACCCTGCAGGGGTGTCCCAACTTAGCCCATGATAAGCTCTCGCGATCAACAAAGGATATTCCTTCTCCCGGGAAGACCCGATCAGTCTCGGAATCCCGTTTACAAGACATTTCGACAATGGTAAAACAAGACCAGCAAAGCCGCCCGAATGTGCCGACAAATCCCGATAGAAGCTGCACATATCTCGTTCTCGGGGCACACCGGAGGAGCAAGACGACGGGTTGGCATAGACCCTGGTTGCCCAGGGGGCGCCGGACATCGCTCGGTTTGGACCAGCACTGAGAGGAGCACTGGCCCGGGGGGGTAAAATAAAGATGACCCTCGGGAGCGCGACTCCCAAGGGAAAAAGGCTTAGGTGAGGCAAATGTAAAACCAAGGTTGGGCCTTGCTGGAGGAGTTTTATTCAAAGAGAATTGTCAAGGGGGTCCCATAAATCACCCAACCGCGTTAGGGACGCAAAATCCGGGAACATAATACCGATATGACGGAAACTAGGGTGGCAAGAGTGGAACAAAACACCAGGCATAAGGCCGAGCCTTCCACCCTTTACCAAGTATATAGATGCATTAATAATATAAGAGATATTGTGATATCCCAACATAAACATAATCCAACATGGAGCAATCTTCATCTTCACCTGCAGCTAGCAACGCTATAAGAGGGGCTGAGCAAAAAGCGGTAACATAGCCAAACAACGGTTTGCTAGGAAGGGTGTCAAAGGTTAGAGGTTCATGGCATTTTGGGAGGCATGATAAGCAAGTGGTAGGTAACGCAGCATAGCGATAGAACGATGCAACTAACATAGCAATGATAGTAATGAGATCCAAGGTGACAGTCATCTTGCCTGAAATCCCGCTACGAAGAAGAACGAGTCCATGAAGAAGACAACCGGACGTAGTCGAACGAATCCTCACAACTCCGGAACGAAACCGAAGCTAACGAGAGAAGCAAACCGGAAAGAAGCAAACAACATGGTAAGCACACAAGCATAAACATGTCATGATGCACAACTAAATGTGATGCATGTCCGGTTTAAATAAGCATGGCATGGCAAAGTGCAACAAACAATACTACAAGTTAAGTGGAGCTCAATATGCAACGGATTGCATATCAACGAAACACCACATGCAATTATTTAGTTTGATCTTGTTATAAGCTACTCAACAATATTAAATGTTGTTAAACATGGCAAGAGGTGAAACAAAAGTAAACTAACTATTTAGGCAAGTTCAAATGATGTCGGAACAACGAACAACAATTCCGGAAAATCCTCATATGCATATTTCAAATTTGGTACTGTTCTGCCCTATACACAATTTTAATGTTGTTAAACAGCAAAATAAAGTGCACCATGTTAATCTATGCATTTTTCTACCCCATTTACATATAAAGAACATTTAAATCCGAGCTAAGGTTATGTAGTTATGAAATAAACCATTTTAACATGACATTTGTGCAAATTATTGCAAACAACAATTTTAGACATTTTTAACAGGGATGAAAGTTGCATATTGTTAAAGAACTTAAGCAGCTGAGCAAGATGCATATATGACATGTTTTATTTGGATGCATGGTTATTTAGTTGTATGCAATTCAAAATGATGGCATTCCTGTAAATATGCATGCCCTGGATATATGACAAAATCACAGAATGAAAAAAAAACAACTGCGGGCCGAATGCAACGCACTGTGCAAGGCCCAAAGCGGATCTGACCCGGAATGGATGAGTGTGAGTGAGCAAAATAAAAGGAAACAGAGAAAAAATGGGTCGACTGGGACATGATCCCACGACCTCCTGTGTAGGGGAGCAACGCGCCGACCAGCTGGCCTGACTGAGTGTTTGTGATAAGAAAGGGGTATGGATCTTTTGAACAAGCAGAGGCTCAGCCTTGGAACCGCCATGAACGCACAGCAACTTGCCGGCGACGACGACGAGCAAAGCAACGACTACAGGTGCAGCGGATCATCGGCGGGGGTGCGGAAAATGTGCGTGGGTGCACACTTGCGATCGAAGGCTGCTTCCGGGGGTGGCGTGCGTGTAGACACTTGTGCACGAGCAGGAGCTCGTCTCAGACATGGGGAAGGCGACGACCGAAGCCGCGCGGGTGGCGTTCCGCGGCTTCTGCGCGTGCAGCGCTTCGGTCTTGCGTGTGCGAGCGCGAACAGAGAGGGTTGAGCATGTGCGGGAATGTGCAGGGGCAGAGAGGTGAGTTCCAGATACTCAGCCATGGCGGATATGGAGTTGGCGGCTCGAGAAGATGACTATGACGATGGATTGCGCAAGAGAGCGGCTAGGAGAAGCGTATGCTCACCGAGGGGGTTGCTGCTGGAGTTGTACGAGGTCGTCGGAGACCAAAGACGGCGACAAGGCACGCTGATCAGGGCGGCGATGTATTAGCCGGAGGAAGAAGACAATGTAGAGGACGTCGTGGAAGGAGCTACGGGACCGTGTGGACGTGTGAGTAGTCGTGGAAGACGACGGCGAGGCACGAGAGGCTCCGGACAAAGAAGACGGCAGCTGCTTGTCGGATCACGCCGGAGTGAAGCTCGGTCTCCTGAAGAAGAGGAAGCAGGGGAGGACGACGACGACGTAGACGTGGACGACGGCATGGAGGCGATCCAGTTCAACCACCCATCAGACTCGGCCGAGGACGGAGACGGGGTGCAGGAGGACATGTCTAAGACGAGCTTGAGGCCCTCCGGCCGCGAGAACGAGGACGAACGTCGACAGGTTTATCTCCCTGCTCTCGGTGCATATGATTTGTGGAAGAAGCAGAGGGAAGGGAGGGGAAGAGGGGAACCCTAGGGCGCGGGGCTGCGGCTTTATAGGAGGGGCGCGGGCGCCGTGGTAGCCACGGTGGCCATGTGCGTGATCTCTCCCGAGAGTTACTGTGAGAGAAGAAAAATGCCAAGGTGGAAGAAAGGAGGAAGGAGGGAGGATGACATGTGGGTCCGACGCGGAGAAAAGGAAGAGGAGAAAAGGCCAGGCGCGGGCTGGGCTAAGGTGGCTGCTGCGGTGTGGCTGGGCTGCACGACTGCTCTCTCTCCCCTGCCTCAATTTCTCTCTTCGAATTTCTTCAGGCAGAGAACAAAGAGAAAAATCACAGGGACTTTGGAGAGGGAGTAGGCCGGAATACCAATATCTCAGGACTGCTGGAATTTTGCACCATTTTAATAAATTGGCTTGGCAATTTTATAGATAGAAAAATAATTCAAGTATGAATTAAATTCAAACTTGAGCCATTTTTGAACCCAAGCAAAACAACTCCCAAAAGGCTTAAACTTGGCAGAGAGGTATAAGGCATGGTGCATGATTCATTGACAAAGATTGAACATTAATGGAGAAGGGAGAAATGGCACTTGCATCAAGGAAGGAATAAGAAGTAATGGGGAGGTGATGATGCATGGGCCAAATGCATAGCCAAGCAACATTACAAACATAATGCAAGCACAACGAGATGAATACCACAATGCACATGATGAATGCAAAATGACAAGAGGCACAAATGCAATGCGACAAAGGTGAGCATGTCAATGCAATCTAACCAAAAGATGACCACGATGCAAGAAACAAAATATGACAATGGCACCATCAAGATCACGGCAACAAACAATTGGAACACCCAACCTCGATGAAATAAAAGTAAGGTAACTAAGGCATCGGTCTCGGGGCGTTACATCTGAGAACTTTGCAGGCAAGATGACCATTATCCTCGATATCACTTCTATCTTTGCTTGCTAGTTGTTCGCTCTATTTCTATGCTTGCGCTACCTACCACCTGTTTATCATGCCTCCCATATTGCCATGTCAAGCCTCTAACCATCCTTTCCTAGCAAACCGTTGTTTGGCTAAGTTACCACTTTTTGCTCAGCCCTTCTTATGGCGCTGCTAGTTGCAGGTGAAGTTGAAGTTGGTTCCATGTTGGAACTTGATGATTTTGGGATATCACATTATCTCTTATTTAATTAATTCATCTATATACTTGGTAAAGGGTGGAAGATTCGGCCTTATGCCTGGTGTTTTGTTCCACTCTTGCCGCCCTAGTTTCCGTCATACCAGTGTTATGTCCCTTGATTTTGCATTCCTTACGTGGTTGGGGATTTATTGGACCCCCTTGACAGTTCGCTTTGTATAAAACTCCTCTAGCAAGGCCCAACCTTGGTTTTACATTTGCCTACCTAGGCCTTTTCCCTTGGGTTTTCGCAAGCCCGAGGGTCATCTTTATTTACCCCCCCGGGCCAGTGCTCCTCCGAGTGTTGGTCCGAACCGAGTAGACTGCGGGGCCACCTCAGGGAAACTTGAGGCTTGGTTTTACTCGTAGGATTTCTCATCTGGTGTGCCCTGAGAACGAGATATGTGCAGCTCCTATCGGGATTTGTCGGCACAGTCGGGTGGTCTTGCCGGTCTTGTTTTACCATTGTCGAAATGTCATGTAACCGGGATTCCGAGCCTTATCGGGCCTTCCCGGGAGAAGGAATATCCTCCGTTGACCGTGAGAGCTTGTGATGGGCTAAGTTGGGACACCCCTACAGGGTATAAACTTTCGAGAGCCGTGCCCGCGGTTATGTGGCAGATGGGAATTTGTTAATATACGGTTGTAGAGAACTTGACACTTGACTTAATTAAAATGCATCAACCGCGTGTGTAGCCATGATGGTCTCTTTTCTGCGGAGTCCGGGAAGTGAACACGCCGAGGATTGGTTGAGCTGAAGTAATGCTCTCATCATCCACAACCCCCGGTGACAACCCAACCAATTGTTTCATCCTTAGGCTTTTCAAACTCTTTCAACTTTTATGCAATATATGAGCGCAAGCCATGGACATAGCACTATGGGTGTAATAGAATATATTGACTGAGGTTGTGTGAGAAGACAAAAAAGGAGAAACTCTCACATTGACGTGGCTAATCAACGGGCTATGGAGATGCCCACCGATTGATGTCAATGCAAGGAGTAGGGATTGCCATGCAATGGATGCACTAGAGCTATAAATATATGAAAGCTCAACAAAAGAAAGTAAGTGGATGTGCATCCAACTTGCTTGCTCATGAAGACCTAGGGCATTTGAGGAAGCCCATCATTGGAATATACAAGCCAAGTTCTATAATGAAAAATTCGCACTAGTATATAAAAGTGACAAAATAAGAGACTCTCTATCATGAAGATCATGGTGCTACTTTGAAGCGCAAGTGTGGAAAAAGGATAGTAACATTGTCCCTCCTCTCTTTTTCTCTCATTTTTTTGTTTGGGCCTTCTCCTTTTTTATTTTGGCCTCTTTTTGTTTCTTTTCTTTCATCCGGAGTCTCATCCCGACTTATGGGGGAATCATAGTGTCCATCATCCATTCCTCACATGGGACAATGCTCTAATGTTGATCATCACACTTTTATTTACTTACAACTCAAGAATTACAACTCGATACTTAGAACAAAATATGACTTTATGTGAATGCCTCCAGCGGTGTACCGGGGTATGCAATGAATCAAGAGTGACATGTATGAAAAATTAAGCATGGTGGCTTTGCCACATATACGATGTCAACTACATGATCATGCAAGGCAATATGACAATGGTGATCCGTGTCATAATAAACGGAACGGTGGAAAGTTGCATGGCAATATATCTCGGAATGGCTATGGAAATGCCATAATAGGTAGGTATGGTGGCTGTTTTGAGGAAGAAATAAGGAGGCTTATGTGTGATAGAGTGTATCATATCATGGGGTTTGGATGCACCGGCAAAGTTTGCACCAACTCTGGAGGTGAGAAAGTGCAATGCACGGTACCGAAGAGGTTAGCAATGATGGAAGGGTGAGAGTGCGTATAATCCATGGACTCAACATTAGTCATAAAGAACTCACATACTTATTGCAAAAATCTACAAGTCATCAAAACCAAGCACTACGTGCATGCTCCTAGGGGGATAGATTGGTAGGAAAATACCATCGCTCGTCCTCGACCGCCACTCATAAGGAAAGCAATCAAAGAACACCTTATGCTTCAAATTTGTGACACAATGTTTACCATACGTGCATGCTACGGGACTTGCAAACTTCAACACAAGTATTTCTCAATTTCAAAATTACTCAACTAGCACACCTCTAATATGACCACCTTTATATCTCAAAACAACTATCAAGTATCAAACTTCTCTTAGTATTCAATGCACTTTAAAGTCTTTATCTTGGATGCCTATCATATTAGGACTAATTTTATAACCAAAGAAAATTACCATTCTATTCTAAAGGACTCTCAAAATAATATAAGTGAAGCATGAGAGATCAAATATTTCTATAAAATAAAACCACCGCCGTGCTCTAAAAAGATATAAGCGAAGCACTAGAGCAAAATTATCTAACTCAAAAGATATAAGTGAAGAGTATTCTAATGAATTCCGATTCATGTGTGTCTCTCTCAAAATGTGTGTACAGAAAGGATTATTGTGGTAAACTAAAAAGTAAAGACTCAAATCATACAAGACGCTCCAAGCAAAACACATATCATGTGGTGAATAAAAATATAGCTCCAAGTAAAGTTACCGATGGACGAAGACAAAAGAGGGGATGCCTTCCGGGGCATCCCCAAGCTTAGGCTTTTTCGTTGTCCTTTGATTTTAGCTTGGGGTGCCTTGGGCATCCCCAAGATTAGGCACTTTCCACTCCTTGTTCCATAATCCATCAAATCTTTACCCAAAACTTGAAAACTTCCCAACACAAAACTTAACAGAAAATCTCGTGAGCTCCGTTAGCGAAATAAAACAAAACACCACTTGTAGGTACTGTAATGAACTCATTATTTATTTATATTGGTGTTAAACTACTTTATTCCAACTTCTCTATGGTTCATAAATTCCATTACTAGCCATAGATTCATCAAAATAAGCAAACAACACTCGAAAAACAGAATCTGTCAAAAAACAGAACAGTCTGTAGTAATCTGTATCTAACGCAAACTTCTGGAACTCCAAAAATTCTAAAATAAATTTATGGAAGTGAGGAATTTATCTATTAATCACCTGCAAAAAGAATCAACTAATTAGCGCTCTCCAGCAAAAAGTTGTAGCAAATCTCATGAGCGCCAAAGTTTCTGTTTTTTATAGCAAGATCAAAAAGACTTCACCCTAGTCTTCCCAAAGGTTCTACTTCGCACAAACACTAAAGAAAACACAAAAACACATCCAACCAGAGGCTAGATCAAAGATTTATTCCTAAACATTACCAAAAAGCAAGAAAAAAATAAAATTGGGTTGCCTCCCAACAAGCGCTATCGTTTAGCGCCCCTAGCTAGGCATAAAGGCAAGGATAGATCTAGGTGTTGCCATCTTGGGCATGCAATCCATAAGTGGATCTCATAATAGATTCATGAGGTAATTTAATTTTATTTCTAGGAAAGTGTTCCAGGCCTTTCCTTAACGGAAATTGGAATCTAATATTCTCTTCTTTCATATCAATAATTGCACCAATCGTTCTAAGGAATGGTCTACCAAGAATAATAGGACATGAAGGATTGCAATCTATATCAAGGACAATTGAATCTACGGGCACATAGTTCCTATTTGCAACAATAAGAACATCATTAATTCTTCCCATAGGTGTCTTAATGGTGGAATCCGCAAGGTGCAAGTTTAAAGAACAATCATTAAATTCATGGAAACCTAGCAAATCACACAAAGTTTTTGGGATCGTGGAAACACTAGCACCCAAATCACACAAAGCATAGCATTCATGATCTTTAATTTTAATTGTAATAGTAGGTTCCCACTCATCATCAAATTTCTAGGGATAGAAACTTCCAATTCAAGCTTTTCTTCATAAGTTTGCATTAAAGCATCAACGATATGTTTAGTAAAGCCTTATTTTGACTATAAGCATGCGGAGAATTTAGCTTGGATTGCAACAAGGAATACAATATATTAAAGAAAAATTATCATAATTAAATTCCTTGAAATCCAAGATAGTGTGTTCATTGCTATCTAAAGTTTTGACATCTTCCACCCCACTTTTACCAAATTTTGCATCAAGATCTAAAAACTCCGAATCATTGGGACACCTTTTAACTAAAGTTGACTCATCTCCAGTCCCATAATTATCAAGATTCATATTGCAAAACAAAGATTTAATAGGGGACACATCAATCACTTTTAGATCTTCATCTTTATTATCATGAAAACTAGAAGAACACGCTTTCAGAAGGCAATCTTTTTTAGCACACATCCTAGCGGTTCTTTCTTTGCACTCATCAATGGAAATTCTCATAGCTTTGAGATACTCATTGATATCATGCTTAGGTGGAATAGATCTAAGTTTCAAAGAATCAACATCAAGAGAAATTCTATCCACGTTCCTAGCCAACTCATCAATCTTGGGCAATTTTTCTTCAAGGGAAAGCATTGAAATTCTTTTGAGAAATAATAAATTCTTTAACACTAGTCTCAAAATCAGAGGGCATCTTATTAAAATTTCCATAAGAGTTATTGTAGGAATTACCATAATTATTAGAGGAATTACTAGGATACGGCCTAGGATTAAAATTTCCTCTATAAGCGTTGTTACCAAAATTGTTCATACCAACAAAATTCACATCCATAGATTCATTATTATTCTCAATCTAAGTAGACAAAGGCATATCATTGGGATCATAAGAAACACTCTTATTAGCAAACAATTTCATAAGTTTATCCATCTTTCCACTCAAAACATTAATCTCTTCGATTGCATGCACCTTTTTACTAGTAGATCTTTCAGTGTGCCATTGAGAATAATTAACCATAATATTATCTAAGAGTTTAGTAGCTTCTCCTAAAGTGATTTCCATAAAAGTTCCTCCCGCGGCTGAATCCAAAAGATTTCTAGAAGAAAAATTCAATCCGGCATAAATTTTTTGTATAATCATCCATAGATTCAAACCATGTGCAAGGCAATTACGCATCATTAATTTCATCCTCTCCCAAGCTTGTGCAACATGTTCATGATCAAGTTGCTTAAAATTCATAATATCGTTTCTAAGAGAGATGATCTTAGTGGGAGGAAAATACTTAGAGATAAAAGCATCTTTGCACTTATTCCAAGAATCAATAATATTTTTAGGCAAAGACGAAAACCAAGTTTTTGCACGATCTGTAAGCGAAAACGAAAATAGCTTCAGTTTAACAATATCATTGTCCATATCTTTCTTCTTTTGCATATCACACAAATCAACAAAGCTATTTAGATGGGTAGCGACATCTTCACTAGGAAGGCCGGCGAATTGAACTTTCATGACAAGATGCGGCAAAGCAGCATTAATTTCACAAGATTCAGCATCAGTAAGAGGAGCAATCGGAGTGCTAAGAAAATCATTGTTGTTGGTATTGGAAAAGTCACATAATTTAGTATTATCTTGAGCCATCGTGACAAGAAAGCAATCCAAGACACAAGCAAACAAGAAGCAAGCGAAAAAGAGGCGAACGGAAAAGAGGGCGAATAAAACCGCAAGGGTGAAGTCGGGGAGAGGAAAACGAGAGGAAAATGGCAAATAATGTAATGTGAGGGATATGAGTTTGTGATGAGTACTTGGTATGTCTTGACTTGTGCGTAGACTCCCCTGCAACGGCGCCAGAAATCCTTTGTTGCTACCTCTTGAGCATGCATTGGTTTTCCCTTGAAGAGGAAAGGGTGATGCAGCAAAGTAGCGTAAGTATTTCCCTCAGTTTTTGACAACCAAGGTATCAATCCAGTAGGAGGCCACACGCAAGTCCCTCGTACCTACACAAACAAATAAGAACCTTGCAACCAACGTGATAAAGGGGTTGTCAATACCTTCATGACCACTTGCAAAAGTGAGATCTGATAGAGATGATAATATTTTTGGTATTTTTATGATAAATATTGAAAGTAAATATTGCAGAGTAAAAATAGATTGGAAACTTATATGATGGAAAATAGACCCGGGGGCCATAGGTTTCACTAGTGGCTTCTCCCAAGATAGCATAAGTATTACGGTGGCTGAACAAATTAATGTTGAGCAATTGATAGAAAAGTGCATAATTATGAGAATATCTAGTCGTGATCATGTATATAGGCATCACGTCCGCAACAAGTAGACCGAATCCTGCCTGCATCTACTACTATTACTCCACACATCGACCGCTATCCAGCATGCATCTAGAGTATTAAGTTCATAAGAACAAAGTACCGCATTAGGCAAGATGACATGATGTAGAGGGATAAACTCAAGGAATATGATATAAACCCCATCTTTTTATCCTTGATGGAAACAATAAAATCCTTGTCGTTTCCCCTTCTGTCACTAGGATCGAGCAACGCAAGATTGAACCCAAAGCTAAGAACTTCTCCCATTGCAAGAAAGATCAATCTAGTAGGCCAAACCAAACTGATAATTCGAAGAGACTTGCAGAGATAACCAATCATACATAAAAGAATTCAGGGAAGATTCAAATATTGTTCGTAGTTAATCTTGATCATAAACCCACAATTCATCGGATCTCGACAAACACACCGCAATAAGTTACATCGAATAGATCTCCAGGAAGATAGAGGAGAACTTTGTATTGAGATCCAAACAGAGAGAAGAAGCCATCTAGCTAATAACAATGGACCCGGCATCACCCTTTGTATCGAGATCCAAACAGAGAGATACAGCGGATGCTCTCCTGATGGAGATTCTAGTCCCGGCACCGTACAAGGGGCCGGAGAAGAAGGTCGAAAAGAAGGCCCCGGGGACCAGGAAGGATCTCCGGCGTAAGGTTGCGTCCGAAGCCTCGTCTGAAGACAACGAGGCGGACTCCTCCCACAAAGGGGAGGAGGAATAAGAAGACGCCTCATCCGAGAAGGATGAGGGGCCCGGCGAAGCGGGCCAGGGGGCTGGAAAAGGACCTCGGCGCAAGGCCGTTATTCCTCTGTCGTCCGATGACAACGAGCCACATTCCTCCCGCGGAGGCGGGGGGAATCAAGAAGAAATTCCACCTCCCCGCACTAGGGGGGACAAGAAGAGAAAAGCCGCCCCGGAGGGGGAGGCTGGGCCATCCCAGAAGGGGAAAACATCCCTTCCGGACTACTCCACCATGGCCGCCTACAGTGATGAAGGGTGGCTGCCCAGGGGGAAGCCCCTAGCGCGATCGTAAGTTTCCACATTCTACCATGGTTTTAATTCATAGATGTTTTAATGACGCCAAGCGTATATGCAGTCCGGCCAGGGCTCATCCGGAGGAGTCGTCTTCAGACGGGTCTCTGAGCGCTTCAGAGATGAACTCGCTCCCGACGGCTACCACTCCTCAGCCTGCGGATGACACGGAGTTGTTGTCCCGAAGGTTCCCTGAGCAGGGGGAGGTGGCACCAGAGATGCCCCAAGGCGGACTTTCGAATGCCGGACATGCGGGGTTCAAGGTCCCCGCGGATCGCATCGATGAGAGCCGCAACAAGGCGGGCTCCCGACCGAACACTGCTCCGGAACCTTCGATGGTTCCGAACTTAGGCGGGCAGCCCCTCGTTAGGGAGGGCGAGCTGCCCGTGCCGAAGACTTCCGTCGCATCGACGATGCCGAATAGTCTGGTGGAAGCGCTTCGAGGCACTTCCATGGAAGAGGAGCACCGTACTCTTATTAGTGCGGTGATTCAAAAGGTCCTGTCCGCCAAAAGCGGACTGAACGAAGCCTGCTCAAGCCTCCTGACGGGCTTTGATGTAAGTAAAAAATGTATGAGATTATTACCCGATAGGTAGTAGCCCCTGATACTCTGATTGGTGTTCGGAAATAAAAGCCAAACGGAGGGTCGACTATAATCCGCAGGAGTCTAATAATAAGCATTGTTGTGAATAAGCAGGTTGTGCTGCTTGCTGCTGCTTCCCGTACTGCCAAGGTTGCCGAACTGAAGCGGGACCTGGAGCAGGCGCATGGAGAGCTCATCCTCGCAAAGAGGCAGCTCGAAGAGAACAAGGGTAAGTGATTCCCTCTCTTGTGTATTTAACGATAGGCAAAATTTGTCAATCTAACGCCAAAGCGTCGTGACTGTGTAACAGGGGCCACCATCGAAGTGGCGTCCCTGAAGAAAGTGCTGTCCGAGGCCGAAAACATAGCGGCCTTGGAATGCAAGGAGCGTGAAAAGAAAAGTGCTAGAGTGGGAGAGGTATGGCAGGAGCTCCAGGACCTTGGCAGGAAGTGCGAGTCCGTAGAGCATAATCTGAAGATGAAGGAGGCCGAGCTTGCGAAGGCCCTTGTGAATTTGAAAGATGCCAAGGCCGAAGCCGAGAAAGCACATCAGGAGATCCAGGAGGCCAAAAAGGTAACAGCGGGCAAGAAATTCTTTATGCAAAGAAAACATGTGGAGGAGGCGTTTCTTTTACTTACTAGAATACGGAGCTCTCCAGGGGCATTTGCAGATCTGCCACGCAGCGCCTTAGACGCTGCGGAGTTCTACCGTGCCCAGGAGGGGAGCTCAACGGAGAAGTTGTTCTTGTCCCAGTATGCTAGGGCCGAACATCCGATGCCTCTGAGCGACCAACTGAAGCAGTTGGTCGAAGTCCACAGGGCGGCCGAACTGGCTATGAAGGACTTCATAGTAAGGATGTGGCCTGGTGAGCTACTTCCCAGTAGCTACTTTGGCCTGATCAAGCGGATGGTGGATGCCTGCCCGCGGCTTGAAGTGATCAAGAGATCCGTTTGCATCGAAGGTGCCCGCCGAGCTTTTGCCCGCGTCAAGGTGCATTGGGGGAAGCTAGATGCGGAGAAGCTAGTCAAGGACGGGCCGCCGGAGGGCAAGGCGCATCGTCATCCCGAAATGTACTACGATGGCGTGATAAAGGGTGCTCGTCTCGTCGCTAATGAGTGTACCAAGGAAGCCATATTTCAATGAATTCACTTTTTCATGTTTGTAATTAAAGACGAAGTTACTTGCGCTATGTAGCGCTTTTGTTATTTAAAATATTACCTTCTGTGCGGCTGTTTATAAAATCCTGAAAGTAGGCCAGTCGTCGGCTTCCGCCCCCACGTGACTAGCACTGGGGTGTTCGTGGAAAACCCGGACACTCTTCACCCAAATATTTGGTCCCTTAAGGAGGTTTCCGGCGCATCGAACCAGGCAATCGGACTATGCGGCTTTATAACTTTCACTTAGCCATAGAAGTCTACTATTTTTAATTTCGGTGAAGCCCCTAGAATCTGGAAGACCGAATCGGGGAGCTATACACGCCTAGATCGGACGAAGCCGATTTATCGCTTAAAGCGGAATATCTTTAAGGATTTTAAGACCTCTCGAACAGCGACCAGCTCTCGCCACATCATGCCGGTCAGTTTTCGGCTTTATCTACTGAGGTGCTCGTCCGAAAGAACCGGGACACAATCGCAGTAGTTCTCCCTGCGCTACCTTAGCCGATATAACGGAACGTAAGGCACCAAAACAAGGGAGCCGGGCTATCCCAACTGTAGACCCAAGACATGATTCGGAGCTGATGCTTATAGTGCTATAAGTTCAGGGTGCCGGACTGTTGAAAGTGTTCGGACTTTAGTTGCCATATAGCGGGCCGCCATAAGAAGCCCTTGGCAAACCGGCCGCACCAAGGTGTACGGATGCAATATCAAATAAACATTTATAAGAGAATGCTCACATGAGAATAATAAGCTGACGCTATATATAATCTCTCATTGACGAAAAATACGTTTTAGCGTACATTTACAATGGATGCGTTAAGCAGATATAAAATAGGACTATTTTACATGTCCTATCTAGGGGCAGGCTGTGTTCAGGTAGATAAAGCAGGTATAATGATCGTAAATAGATTCTACCTGTGTATTTTCTTCTGTGCACAACGTCTATTGCCTCCTTGGATGTCTCTTCCCTATAAGTCCGGCAATTCGGCTCTTTTGAGGATGTTGCGCCAACGCGGTGTCCGGAAAGATAAGAGGGAAAGAGTATGAAAGTATCTGGCGGTTACCCGCACTATTGACTGAGTCGTCGATGCGCCTCCGCCTATGCCCATGGTATTTTAAGTGCGTAATTGTGTGCACATGGCACGAATGCTTCCTTGATGGGGCTTAAGCGGAGGCCGGACTGCTAGTCGCGCTCTTGGCGTGCCTGGTGATCCTGTTGCGGGGTGCTCCGGACTCGTTTGACTGTGCTCGAAGTTGTTGTCGCCGGATTGGTTTGTCGGAGAAGGCCGCATTGTACTTCCGCCGCAAGGGCTGCAGTATGTTCTTCTGTTCATAGGGAGCGATCCATGTTTCTGTTCACTGTTATGACCCCGCGTGGTCCTGTCATCTTGAGCTTGAGATATGCGTAGTGTGGTACCAAATTGAATCTGGCGAATGCGGTTCGTCCAAAGGTGCATGGTAACCATCATGCGGAAGGGGTCGATATCGAAGATTAACTCTTCGCTTTGGAAGTTATCCGGAGATCCGAAGACCACTTCCAATGTTATAGAGCCTGTACAGCGGGCCTCTACTCCAGGAATTACACCTTTAAAGGTGGTTTTAGTGGGCTTGATCCTTGAAAGGTCAATGCCCATTTTGCGCACTGTGTCCTGGTAGAGCAGGTTCAGGCTGCTGCCACCGTCCATAAGGACGCGCGTGAGGTGGAATCCGTCAATGATTGGGTGGTTGAGCCGCCGTGACGGCGATCAAAGGTGATCGGGCAAGCTGACCAAGGCTTGAATTTGGGGGCGACTGGCTCCATCGCATAGACGTCCGTTAGTGCCCGCTTCCGTTCCCGCTTGGGGATGTGCGTGGCGTAGATCATGTTGACCATTTTCACCTGGGGGGAAATTTCTTCTGTCCCCCCGTGTTCGGACGTCGGGGCTCCTCGTCATCGTCGTTGTGCAGCCCCTTGTCCTTGTCTTCGGCGTTTATCTTGCCGACCTGTTTGAATACCCAACAATCTCTATTGGTGTGGTTGGCTGGCTTGTCCGAGGTGCCATGAATTTGGCACGAGCGCTCCAGTATGCGGTCCAGACTAGATGGTCCCTGATTATTTTTGTTGAACGGCTTCTTCCGCTGACCGGGCTTGGATCCACTGAATCCGGCGTTGACTGCCGTGTCTTCGGTGTTGTCGCCGTTGTTCCGTCGCTTATATCTGTTACGCTGTGGCTTGCCATTATTGTCGTGGCCGTCCGAATTGCCAGACTGTGGCGTAGTGCTGCTGCGGGCCAACCAACTGTCCTCGCCTGCGCAAAAGCTGGTCATTAGTGTTGTGAGAGCTGCCATGGACTTAGGTTTTTCCTGGCCGAGGTGTCGAGCGAGCCACTCATCACGGATATTATGCTTGAAAGCCGCCAGGGCTTTGGCGTCCGGACAATCAACTATTTGGTTCTTCTTAGTTAGGAACCGAGTCCAGAATTTCCTGGCAGACTCTCCGGGCTGTTGAGTAATGTGGCTCAAGTCGTCGGCGTCAGGTGGTCACTGTTGGGCTCTACGGTAGGGTGCGTCGACTGCAAATTAAAATTTTCCTACACGCAGAACATCCAGGAACAAGCTACGGGAGATGGATCACAGTTCGTTACCACTACACGCGCAGTGCCGTGCAGCGGAAGAAGAGTTGGGGCAGCGCGTCCGCGTGGATCGTCTCCTCCTCGTTCGATCTCCCTCGAACAGCTGGTCGTCCGATCCCACATACGAGTTTGCCGGAGCGGCGCAAGTGCACCGCCTCTAACGGTATCCGCGCGTGCAGGAGGAACACCGTGCGGCAGACTGCTAGGTCCGATCAGACAGTCGGCGGCAAGTGGAGGTGGCTATTCGCAACACATGCAAACCCTAGTCGCAGCCGAAGCAATCAACTTACTGAGTGTGCCGCACCTCCACTTTATATAGGCGTCTGTCGCAGGCTCAACACTCGGGCCTTGCACGGACCCTAAAGCCCAAAGTATACTCGGTCACGTTCCTAGTCCAGTTCGGATCACATCCGACAAGTGTCCTACGCTGACCTCGTAGGTTCCTTCCCTTAAGCGCGCGACCCCTTAGGATCAAGTCGGCTTTGTCACATTTCGGATCACCTCCGACCTGCACGGTTGGTAGCGGCCTCTAGCAAGGCGTGCCGACCACCAAGCAGACTATGAAGCTGGTTAGGCGAACCTGTACAACGTGTCACACTTCTGTTCCCTTTGCCGCACGATATATGTTGTCGGGCTCAAAGCGAGACTGTCATCCTTGTGCTAGCCCGACCTCTTTCTCGTTTCAGTGATGCCGACCACAAACTGGATTATCTCATAATCCTTGTCGCATGGCCATGCTTATCCTGGTCGGATCACACGAGGGGCCCAGTGTATATCTCTCCTGATCAGAGGGGCAAATCCCATCTTGCTCGACCATGTCTCGCAAAGATGGGACTGGACAAACCCGAAAACTACCTTTGTAACTACCCAATCACGGAGTAGCGTTTGGTCGGCCCAAAGCAAATCTGTCACCATCCCGAGTACATGCGTCAGCCCAGGTCTTAGGACATAGAACGTATGTTGTACTAGAGACTCACAGATGACATATCGCTGCGTCTCATAGTTGGGTCTGTCCGACTCGGACCTTATCTCGACTCGGATCCGACTACGTCGAATCCGACCGGACCTTTCCAAGTCCATATTATCCGGTTAGCATCCAATGCTCCATGGCTAGTGAGACCAAGCCATCGACCATGTCATATGCCAGTCTAGTCGGCTGCGTGTCAACACAGCCCTTTCGACTAGGGACCTTTTAGGACAGTCATCATACAATGCATAGTCCCACAAACAAGTCACATACTTGCTGATACACATCATTGATAATGTCCAAGGACTATCTTTATTCATAAAATCATAGGAAATATCATCATACATGATTGCCTCTAGGGCATATCTCCAACAGTCGCACATATGTGCCCTGGAAGTTGTCCAGGAATGCGTCTTCCAGGTTTTCCCAGCTACCAATGGAGTTTGCTGGCAGGCTGTTTAGCCAGTGCCGTGCTGGTCCTGTGAGCTTAAGGGGAAGATACTTGATGGCATGCAGATCGTCTCCGCGGGCCATGTGAATGTGGAGAAGAAAATCTTTGATCCATACTGCGGGGTCTGTTGTGCCATCATATGATTCGATGTTTACGCGTTTAAACCCTTCTGGGAATTCATGATCCATTACTTCGTCAGTGAAGCAGAGGGGGTGCGCGGCACCTCTGTGCCGGGCTATGTGGCTACCCAGGTCGAATTGCTCTGGATGGCTATATTCGGCCCGGCCGGACCTGTTGAAGGTGTGTCCGGCGTGACGGTCCTCGTCGCGTACCGAGGCGCGCCTCCGTGATCCGTAGATCGATCTTGGTTGTCCTGATTTGTTGCCCCGGGCCGTAGTATGTTGGCATGGGGGTGTTGGCTGGTATGCAGACTGGTATGCCGCTTTATCCCGGCCACGAGGTGGCCGGTCAGCCGTGTGGTGCTCGAGTCCATATTCCTCGGCTGCCAGGACGTCAGTCCATTTTTCCGTGAGCAGGTCTTGATCAGCTTGGAGTTGTTGCTGCTTCTTTTTCAGGCTCCTCGCAGTGGCTATAAGCCGACGCTTGGAGAGCTCCTGCTCTATGGGATCCTCAGGCACGCCGAACTCGTCGTCGCCGAGGCTAATCTCGTCTTCGGAGGGGGGCATGTAGCTGTCCTCCTCCGGGTATTCGTCCGTCGCCTGTTCATCTGGGCTGACCTGCTCATCCTCCTGTTCGGCCTGCTTGAAGGCGTGCTGTTCAGGGTTGTATTCTTCTTCGGCACCATTCGGATGCTTTCATCTCCTGGGCCGGTATTGGTGTGGCGGGACTCGGAGTGGCGCCGGCGATGCCCATTCTTTGCTTTTTTCCCCGAGGTTTTATCCTCCGTTGCCTCATCGCCATTTGTTTCCTTTGGAGTGTCCACCATATATATATCATAAGAAGAGGTGGTTGTCCACCGCCCAGTGAGCGGTGGTTCATGGTCTTCTCCTGCATCGTCGTCCATACCATCGTTGTCTTCGGAGTCGAAGTTCAGTACCTTAGTTAAGTCATCGACCGTGGCAATAAAGTGGGTGGTGGGTGGGCAACTGATGACCCACAAGTATAGGGGATCTATCATAATCCTTTCGATAAGTAAGAGTGTCAAACCCAACAAGGAGCAGAAGGAAATGATAAGCGGTTTTCAGCAAGGTACTCTCTGCAAGTACTGAAATAAGTGATAACAGATAGTTTTGTGATAAGGTGAATTGTAACGAGCAACAAGTAACAAAAGTAAATAAGGTGCAGCAAGGTGGCCCAATCCTTTTTGTAGCAAAGGACAAGTCGGAACAAACTCTTATAATAGAAAAAGCGCTCCCGAGGACACATTGGAATATCATCAAGCTAGTTTTCATCACGTTCATATGATTCGCGTTCGGTACTTTGATAATTTGATATGTGGTTGGACCGGTGCTTGGGAGCTGTTCCTACTTGAACAAGCATCCCACTTATGATTAACCTCTATTGCAAGCATCCGCAACTACAACAAAAGTATTAAGGTAAACCTAACCATAGCATGAAACATATGGATCCAAAACAGCCCCTTACGAAGCAACGCATAAACTAGGGTTTAAGCTTACATCACTCTAGCAACCCAGCATCTACTTATTACTTCCCAATGCCTTCCTCTAGGCCCAAATAATGGTGAAGTGTTATGTAGTCGACGTTCACATAACACCACTAGAGGTTAGACAACATACATCTTATCAAAATATGAAACGAATACCAAATTCACATGACTACTAAAAGCAAGACTTCTCCCTTGTCCTCAGGAACAAACGTAACTACTCACAAAGCATATTCATGTTCATAATCAGAGGGGTAATAATATGCATAAAGGATCTGTACATATGATCTTCCACCAAATAAACCAACTAGCAGCAACTACAAGGAGTAATCAACACTACTAGCAACCTACTAGCACCAATCCCGGACTTGGAGACAAGAATTGGATACAAAGATGAACTAGGGTTTGGAGATGAGATGGTGCTGGTCAAGATGTTGATTAAGATTGCCCTCTCCCGATGAGAGGAGAGTTGGTGATGATGATGGCGAGGATTTCCCCCTCCCGGAGGGAAGTGTCCCCGGCAGAACAGCTCCTCCGGAGCCCTAGATTGGTTCCTCCAAGGTTCCGCCTCATGGCGGCGGAGTCTCGTCCCGAAAGGTTTCTTATGATTTTTTTCTCATCGAAATACTTCATATAGGAGAAGATGGACGTCGGAGAGCCACCAGGGGGCCCACGAGGTAGGGGGGCGCGCCTTTGGGAGGGCGGGCCCCCACCTCGTGAGTGGTGTGGCCCCCTGGCCTTCATCTTTGGCGACGATTTTTCTTTATTTATTTTAAGGTATTCCGTGGAGTTTCAGGACTTTTGGAGTTGCACAGAATAGGCCTTCAATATTTGCTCCTTTTCCAGCCCAGAATTCCAGCTGCCGACATGCTCCCTCTTCATGTAAACCTTGTAAAATAGGAGAGAATAGCCATAATTATTGTGACATAACGTGAAATAACATCCCATAAGGCGATAAGTATCGATATAAAAGCATGATGCAAAACGGACGTATTAACTCCCCCAAGCTTAGACCTTGCTTGTCCTCAAGCGAAAAGCCGATAACAATAAATATGTCCTCATGTTTAGAGGTAGAGGCTTCGATAAAAATGAAATACGGACATGAAGGCATCATGATTATTCTCATAAGGGCGACATATATTGATTTGTCATATGATTACTCATGTTCAAATGATGATCTTTGCAAAGTGCAAAAGTATAAATCAGAAACCTTATTGGGCACCAACAAATTATAACCTCAGTCATTGAAGCAATTGCAATTTATCATAACATCGGGAAGAGTCTATTTCAGAGCTTAAAAGCAAGTCCACATACTCAACTATCACTTAGTCCTTCATAATTGCTAGCACTCACGCAATACTTGTGGTTACGGAGTTTTAATCGGACACAGAGAAAGATAGGGGCTTGTAGTTTTGCCCCACAACCTTTTACCTCAGGGGTAATGTCAACAATAATAAATCATGCTCCCCTACATCCAGTTAGATATATATATCATGTTCTTTCCAACATGCTGAGCTTGCCAAAGGATAAAATAAAAAGGAGAAGGTGAAGATCACCGTGACTCTTGCATAAGTTAGAAGATAATAATAAAAGATAGGCCCTTCGCAGAGGGAAGCAGAGGTTGCCATTCGCTTTTATGGTTGCATGCACAAAATCTTACTGCAAAAGAATGTCACTTTATATTGTCCCTTGTATGTGGAACTTTATTATGCAGTCCGTCGCTTTTATTACTTCCACAACAAGTTCGTACAAAGCTTATTTCTCTGTACTAATAAGGCATGCATATTTATAGAGCAATTTTTATTTCTTGCACCGATGACAACTTACTTGAAGGATCTTACTCAATCCATAGGTAGATATGGTGGACTCTCATGGCTAAACTGGTTTAAGGGTATTTGGAAGCACAACCAGTATCTCTACTTGGTGCTGAGAATTTGGCTAGCATGAGGGGGAAAGGCAAGCTCAACATGTTAGGAGATCCATGACAATGAACTTTGTCTCAGATATACAAAAACATAACTCATTACATTGTCTTCCTTGTCCAACATCAACTCTTTAGCATGTCATATTTTAATGAGTGTTCCCAATCATAACAGATGTCAATGATAATATATCTATATGTGAAACCTCTCTCTCCTTATTACTTCCTATTAATTGCAACGATGACCAAAACTATATTTGCCAACTCCCAACAACTTTTAATCATCATACTCTTTCTATGTGAAGTCATTACTTTCAATAAGACCAATATGAACTCTTTGTTTCTTTTTATTCTTTTATTTTATTCACTCAAGATCATGGAAAAGTAATCAAGCCCTTGACTCAACACTAATCTTTATTATATATAGCTCACGGACTCGATTGCATAGAGGGATCTTAAAGCAAAACTTCAAAAACTAGATCATGCTATGACTTTATTGTAATATATCAAGATACTACTAATAGGATCGAACTAAGAGAAACGGTAAAGATAGGAGTTGTGATGGTGATACCATACCGGGGCACCTCCCCCAAGCTTGGCATTTGCCAAGGGGAGTGTCCATACCCATGTGATTATGTCTCCTTCTTTGTTGTTGGCGGTGGAGGTGTTGTTGATGATGCAAGCTTGTCGTCCACCTTCCATGGCATAGGCTCACCCTCATAGAAGGATGATCGAGTCTCCGAAATCCTGAAATCTGCAACGGAAACAGCTCGAAACGAAAGTAGAGGATATTTGCGTGATACGGTCGTCAAAACCTTCGGGAGAATATATAATGAATTTTTTTACCGACCAAAATACGTATCGTGCAAGAAAACGGAGTCCGGAGGGCACACGAGGTGCTCACGAGGTAGGCCGGCGCGCCTAGGGGGGTAGGGCGCTCCCTCCACCATCGTGGAGGCCTCGTGTCCTCCCCGGACTGGTACTTATTTTTCTATTTTTCTAAATATTACAAAACGGAGAAATATTGCCTTAGAATTTGTTTTGGAGTCGGTTTACTTACTGTAACACATACCTATTCCTTTTCGGAGTCTAGAACGTTCTAGAAAGTGTCTCTTATGTATTCCTCTGGGGTTACGGTTTCAATAATATTAGTTTCAACATTTATAGGATTACCTGAGATATAGTGTTTGATCCTTTGACCATTTACCACTTTCGGATTTGTGCCTGCGAAGTTGTTGATTTTTATGGCACCGGAACGATAGACCTCCTCGATAACGTAGGGACCTTCCCATTTAGAGAGAAGTTTTCCTACAAAAAATCTTAAACGAGAGTTGTAAAGCAATACATAATCACCTACATTAAACTCACGCTTTTGTATCCTTTTGTCATGCCATATTTTAACTTTATCTTTAAACAACTTGGCATTTTCATAAGCCTGGGTTCTCCATTCATCAAGTGAGCTAATATCAAATAACCTCTTCTCACCGGCAAGTTTGAAATCAAAGTTGAGCTCTTTAATAGCCCAATATGCCTTATGTTCTAGTTCGAGAGGTAAGTGACATGCTTTTCCATAGACATACCCATAGGATTCTTATATGCAGTTCTATAGGCCCATAATGCATCATCAAGTTTCTTGGACCAATTCTTTCTAGACCTATTAACAGTCTTTTTCAAAATTAATTTGAGCTCTCTATTACTCAATTCTACTTTATCACTAGACTGTGGGTGATATGGAGATGCACCATATTTAGCAAGCATTTTACGGAAAGCACCATGAATAAAATGTGAACCGCCATCAATCATTAAATATCTAGGGACCCCAAACCTCGGAAAATTAACTTCCTTAAGCATTTTAATAGAAGTGTTATGATCAGCACTACTAGTTGGAATAGCTTCTACCCACTTAGTAACGTAATCAACAACAACTAAAATATGAGTATATCCATTAGAGGCTGGAAAAGGTCACATATAATCAAAGCCCCAAACATCAAATGGTTCAATAACAAGTGAATAATTCATAGGCATTCCTTGACGTCTACTAATATTACCAATTCTTTGACATTCATCACAAGACAAAACAAACTTGCGGGCATCTTTGAATAGTGTAGGCCAATAAAAACCAGATTGCAATACCTTATGTGCAGTTCTATCTCCAGCGTGGTGTCCTCCATAAGCTTCGGAGTGACACTTGCGTAGGATCTGTTCCTGTTCATGCTCAGGTACACAACATTTAATAACACCATCTACTCCTTCTTTATAAAGATGTGGATCATCCCAAAAGTAATGTCTCAAATCATAAAATAACTTTTTCTTTTGTTGGTATGTGAAGCTAGGTGGTATAAATCTAGCAACAATATAATTAGCATAATCAGCATACCAGGGGGTGCTACGAGAAGTGCTTATGAAATTTAATTGTTCATCAGGAAAGCTAGTGGGTCATCAAGAACATTCTCTAACCTAGATAAGTTGTCTGCAACGGGGTTCTCAGCTCCTTTTATATCAACAATATGCAAATCAAATTCTAGCAGCAAGAGAACCCATCTAATAAGTCTAGGTTTAGCATCTTTCTTTTCCATAAGATATTTAATAGCAGCATGATCAGTGTGAATAGTTACTTTAGAATCAACAATATAGGATCTGAATTTATCACAAGCAAATACAACTGCTAAAAGTTCCTTTTCGGTAGTAGCATAATTTCTTTGAGCATTGTCTAGAGTCTTACTAGCATAGTGGATAACATTTAATTTCTTATCAACTATTTTCCCTAAAACAGCACCTACTGCATAATCACTAGCATCACACATAATTTCAAAGGGTAAATTCCAATCAGGTGGCTGAACAACAGGTGCAGAGACTAATGCTTTCTTAAGTATTTCAAATGCTTCTACACAATCATCATCAAAGACAAATGGTACATCTTTTGTAATAAATTAGTCGAGGCCGAGAGATTTTTGAGAAGTCCTTAATGAACCTCCTATAAAATCCGGGCGTGACCAAGAAAACTTCTTATACCTTTGATGTCCTTGGGACATGGCATCTTTTCAATAGCATCAACCTTGGCTTTATCAACTTCAATACCTCTTTCAGAAACTTTGTGCCCCAAGACAATACCTTCATTAACCATAAAGTGGCACTTTTCCCAATTCAAGACAAAATAGTTTCTTCACATCTCTGCAAAACTCGATCAAGATTGCTCAAGCAATCGTCAAAAGAGGAACCATAGACAGAAAAGTTGTCCATGAAAACCTCACAAATCTTTTCACAAAAGTCAGAGAATATAGCCATCATGCATCTTTGAAAGGTAGCAGGTGCATTACATAAACCAAAAGGCATACGTCTATAAGCAAAAGTACCAAAAGGACATGTAAAAGTAGTCTTTGATTTATCTTTAGCCGACACAGGTATTTGAGAGAAACCAGAATAACCATCTAGAAAGCAATAATGTGTATGTTTGCATAATCTTTGTAGCATTTGATCAATAAAAGGTAAGGGGTAATGATCTTTCTTAGTACATTTATTCAATTTGCGGAAATCAATTACCATCCTATAACCTGTGATAATTCTTTGCGGAATCAATTCATCTTTATCATTAGGGACAACAGTAATACCTCCCTTCTTAGGGACACAATGGACAGGACTTACCCACTGACTATCAGCAACTGGATAAATTATACCTGCCTCCAGAAGCTTGAGTATTTCTTTCCTTACCACTTCTTTCATTTTAGGATTCAAACGTCGTTGAGGATCACGAACTGGTTTGGCGTCCGCTTCCAAATTTATTTTATGCTGACATAGAGTGGTACTAATGCCCTTAAGGTCATCGAGAGTATATACAATATCTGCATGGTGCTTCTTCAGAGTTTTCAATAATCTTTCTTCTTCATGCTCTGAAAGGTTAGCACTAATAATAACAGGATATATTTTCTTTTCATCAAGATAAGCATATTTAAGATTATCAGGCAACGGTTTAAGCTCAAATACGGGATCACCCTTGGGTGGAGGAGGATCCCCTAGGATTTCAACAGGCAAATTGTGTTGCAGAATATATTCCTGTTTAAAGAATACTTCATCTATTTCCCTTCTTTCACTCATAAACATATCATTTTCATGGTCTAGCAAATAGTGTTCCAAAGGATTACTAGGAGGTACGGCAATAGAAGAAAGACCAATAATTTCATCCTTACTAGGCAATTCTTCCTCACGATGTTGTTTACTAAATTTAGAGAAATTAAACTTATGAACCATATCATCCAAGCCAATAGTAAAAACATTCTTTTCGATCTATCTTAGCATTAACAGTATTCAAGAAGGGTCTACCAAATATAATGGGACAAAAGCTATCTTGTGGAGAACCAAGAACAAGAAAATCAGCGGGATATTTGGTTTTCCCACACAAGACTTCAACATCTCTAACAATTCCCGTTGCAGATATAGTATCTCTATTGGCAAGTTTAATTGTAACATCAATATCTTCTAACTCAGCAGGTGCGATATCATGCATAATTTCTTAATATAAGTCAATAGGTATAACACTAGCACTAGCACCCATATCACATAAGCCATGATAACAATGATCTCCTATTTTAACAGAAATAACAGGCACGCCTAACATAGGTCTATGTTTATCTCTATCACAGGGTTTAGCAATTCTAGCAGTTTCACCAGAGAATTGAATGACACGCCCATCAATATTATCAGACAAGAGATCTTTAACAATAGCAATATTAGGTTCTACTTTGACTTGCTCAGGAGGTGTATAAGTTCTAGTATTTCTTTTACAAATAGAAGTTGAAGCTTTAGCATGATCCTTTACTCTAACAGGGAAAGGTGGTTTCTCAACATAAGAGGTGGGAACAATAGGATCATTATAAGTGATAGTCTTTTCTTCAACTTTAATAGGTGCAGCTACTTTTACTTCTATGGGATGATGATATTTAAACCACTTCTCCTTAGGGAGATCAACGTAAGTAGCAAAAGATTCACAGAAAGAAGCTACTATCTCAGAGTCAAGTCCATATTTAGTGCTAAACTTACGAAAGATATCGGTATCCATAAAAGATTTAACACAATCAAACTTAGGTGTCATACCTGACTACTTACCTTCGTCGAGGTCCCAATCTTCAGAGTTGCGTTTAATTCTATCCAATAAATTCCATTTGAATTCAATAGTCTTCATCATAAAAGAGCCAGCACAAGAAGTATCGAGCATGGTGCGATTGTTATCAGAAAGCCAAGCATAAAAACTATGAATAATTATTTCTCTTGGAAGCTCATGATTGGGGCATGAATATAACATTGATTTAAGCCTCCCCCAAGCTTGAGCGATGCTTTCTCTCCTTCGCGAGGCCAAAAATTATATATATAATTGTGATCACGATGAACAAGATGCATAGGGTAATACTTTTGATGAAATTCCAATTTCAATCTTTTATAGTTCCATGATCTCATATCATATAGCCTATACCATGTCAATGCGTCTTCCTTCAAAGATAAAGGAAAAGCCTTCTTCTTAACAACATCATCGGGTACACATGCAATCTTAAATAATCCACAAATTTCATCCACATATATTAAGTGCTCATCAGGGTGCTTTGTTCCATCTCCTGTAAAAGGATTAGTTAGCAGTTTTTCCATCATACCCGAAGGAAATTCAAAAGGAGTTTCATTTTCAATAGGTTCAGTAGGTTGAGTAGGTTGAGGAGCAACTCTTTGCTCTACTGGACGGGGTGAATATACCCCGAACAAGCCCCTCAGACAATTACTTTCCATAGTAACAAGTGACAGAAAATTTCAGCACACAAATAAAATTTTCCTTACCAAATTGCACCTACCAAAGGCGCTTCACTCCCCGGCAACGGCACCAGAAAAGAGTCTTGATGACCCACAAGTATAGGGGATCTATCATAGTCCTTTCGATAAGTAAGAGTGTCGAACCCAACGAGGAGTAGAAGGAAATGATAAGCGGTTTTCAGCAAGGTACTCTCTGCAAATCTTGAAATAAGTGATAATGAGATAGTTTTGTGATAAGGTGAATTGTAACGAGCAACAAGTAACAAAAGTAAATAAGGTGCAGCAAGGTGGCCCAATTATTTTTGTAGCAAAGGACAAGCCGGAACAAACTCTTATAATAGGAAAAGCGCTCCCGAGGACACATGGGAATATCATCAAGCTAGTTTTCATCACGTTCATACGATTCGCGTTCGGTACTTTGATAATTTGATATGTGGGTGGACGGTGCTTGGCGCTGTTCTTACTTGAACAAGCATCCCACTTATGATTAACCTCTATTGCAAGCATCCGCAACTACAACAAAAGTATTAAGGTAAACCTAACCATAGCATGAAACATATGGATCCAAAACAGCCCCTTACGAAGCAACGTATAAACTAGGGTTTAAGCTTCTGTCACTCTAGCAACCCATCATATACTTATTACTTCCCAATGCCTTCCTCTAGGCCCAAATGATGGTGAAGTGTTATGTAGTCGACGTTCACATAAGACCACTAGAGGTTAGACAACATACATCTTATCAAAATATCGAACGAATACCAAATTCACATGACTACAAATAGCAAGACTTCTCCCTTGTCCTCAGGAACAAACGTAACTACTCACAAAGCATATTCATGTTCATAATCAGAGGGGTAATAATATGCATGAAGGATCTGAACATATGATCTTCCACCAAATAAACCAACTAGCATCAACTACAAGGAGTAATCAACACTACTAGCAACCTACTAGCACCAATCCCGGACTTGGGGACAAGAATTGGATACAAGAGATGAACTAGGGTTTGGAGATGAGATGGTGCTGGTGAAGATGTTGATGGAGATTGCCCTCTCCCGATGAGAGGAGAGTTGGTGATGATGATGGCGAGGATTTCCCCTCCCGGTGGAAGTGTCCCCGGCAGAACAGCTCATGGGAGCCCTAGATTGGTTCCGCCAAGGTTCCGCCTCGTGGCGACGGAGTCTCGTCCCGAAAGGTGGCTTATGATTTTTTTATCATCGAAAGACTTCATATAGGAGAAGATGTACGTCGGAGAGCCACCAGGGGGCCCACGAGGTAGGGGGGCGCGCCCAGGGGGGAGGGCGCGCCCCCCACCCTCGTGAGAAGGGTGTGGGCCCCCTGGCCTTCATCTTTGACGATGATTTTTCTTTATTTATTTTAAGGTATTCCGTGGAGTTTCAGGACTTTTGGAGTTGCGCAGAATAGGCCTTCAATATTTGCTCCTTTTCCAGCCCAGAATTCCAGCTGCCGACATTCTCCCTCTTCATGTAAACCTTGTAAAATAGGAGAGAATAGCCATAAGTATTGTGACATAACGTGCAATAACAGCCCATAATGCGATAAGTATTGATATAAAAGCATGATGCAAAATGGACGTATCAGTAACAAATTCCTTCGTCACCTGCCTCCCACTCAAGCCGGACATAGTTCGGCGAAGAGTCTCCTGACAAAGAGAGAGACTTTAATGAGTCCAGTATGTCGCCAAAGGGCGAGTGTTGGAAGATATCCGCAGCGGTGAACTCCATTACTGGGGCCTATCCTGGCCCGACGGGCTCGGGAGCATGTGGTCTGGAACCAACGTCCGGATACGAATCCTGGGATTCGGAGTCACTGGCCACCGCAGAGGTAAGGCCCGTGTTCGGCTCCACCGCCGATAAGTGTGCGACCTGGGGGGCGGGGTCCATCCCTTCATCCTTAGGCAACGCAGTCTGCTCCGGATCTAGGTCCGGGGACATTACGGGGATGATGCTCTGAGCTTCGTCCGACAGGAGGTCTATGACATGCTCGTCGTGACTGTCCGGTGCTCCTGGCATAGGCCCAAATCCATCGAAGATCAAGTCTCCGCGGATGTCCGCCGTGTAGTTCAGGTTTCTGAACCTGACCTGGTGGCCAGGGGCGTAGCTATCGATCTGCTCCAAATGGCTGCGAGTTGGCCCGCCCGCGAAGCCGCCAACACAAATATCATGCGGGGAGGAAAGTCTGCCTGCGGTGTCGTTGGCGATGATTCACGGAGCCATCGAGCCTGACAATGACGACACAGAGGAACTCTCAATGAAAGCACCAATGTCGGTGTCAAAACCGGCGGATCTCGGGTAGGGGGTCCCGATCTGTGCGTCAAGGCTGATGGTAACAGGAAGCAAGGGACACAGATGTTTACCCAGGTTCGGGCCCTCTCGATAGAGGTAAAACCCTACTTCCTGCTTGATTAATATTGATCATATGGGTAGTACAAGAGTAGATCTACCACGAGATCGTAGAGGCTAAACCCTAAGAGCTAGCCTATGATGGTATGATTGTAATTGTGATCGGCCTTCTAAAGACCAACATCTTCGGTTTATATAGACACCGGAGAGGGCTAGGGTTTACATGGAGTCGGTTACATGGAAGGAAATATAATATCCGGATCGCCAAGCTTGCCTTCCACGCCAAGGAAAGTCCCATCCGGAGACGGGCCAAAGTCTTGAGTCTTGTATCTTCACACTTCAATAGTCCGGACGTTGTACACAGTCCGGCTGTCCGGATACCCCCTAATCCAGGACTCTCTCAGCTACAGCCAGACCCACGTCTGCCAAGACTCCACCGCCGTTCCCATACAGCTGCCAGCCCAACCAGCTGGGCAGGCACCTGCGTGGCAACGTGCGGCTTCCAGGCCAACTCAGCAAGCACCTACGTGGTGGCATGCAGATCTTCGTGAAGGCCCTACCACCACGCCATCTCAGCAGCGTGCCAGCCTACGTGGCGTTGCATGCATCGTTCGCCTGGACGCGTGTCGGAGTGAGGCGGGGTGACGACGGACGGGACGGGCCTCGTTGCCATCCCCAATAAAGCAAAGGGACACCTAAGGGGCACATTTAATGCACCTTGTCCCGTAATGTCAAGCGATAAGCTTGTACACTGTATACCATTCCACCTCCCGTGTGCCACTATGGCAACCCCTTTTGTCTATAAAAGAAGGTCCGAGGCGTACTGGAGAAGGATTCGGATCTTTTGGACTGCGCAAGCCCCGTAGATAGTTCAAGAGCTCAAGAACACTCAAATATACATCAAAGCAAGACTAGGGTATTACGCATTCTCATGGCCCGAACCTGGGTAAACTATCCTTGTGCTGACTGCCAGACCCGCTCTTTGCACAACCCCGCGCCCGCCAGCCGTAGATGGGATCCCAGTGATCCCATAGCTGTCATTCCCTTAGACATCTTTGGCGTGCCAGGTAGGGGTGTGCACTTGTGAAAATCCGGTCTAGCAGTCAGTTTAGCAGTTCTTCATCGCCATGGCTTCCAAGAAGAAGACGATGACAACGATCGATTCATCGGGAGCCGAACGGCACGTACGAGTGCGGGCGAGTGGCGGGGCGGTCACGGACGGAAGCCGAGGCATGGCCTGTGAAGACCCACATTGCTCGGGCAGTCAAAGCATGGCGAGCGGCGTTGTTCGTGCTCGAGAAGACGGGCCGCACGCCACCAAATAAAAAGACGGAGCCGGCCCCCGCAGGTAGCTTGGGGCCCTCGAGGGGCGGCGTCGTGCCACCCACGGGCGGCGCAGTGACTTCCAAGATGCCTACACTGGCGCCCACGACGCGCTCTTCCCAGGTTGTGCACGACGAGCAACATCACCATGCTGGTGACCCCGGGCGCCGCCGTGGGAAGAGTCTTGTGCGTCATTCGCTGGACGTAGAAGGCCAGCATGCACTCCGAGACGCTGGCGAAAATGGCGCGCAGCCGCCAGGCTGTGATAGAGCTCCTTCTAATGTGCTTAGAAGTCGGAGCGCGTCACGGTCCACGAATCTTTCGCCGCCACCCACGCCAGCAGAAGCTTTGGTGGGCACGCAGTTTCTCCTCGACTTTCCTCCTACCGCGGAAAAGCTCGACGAGTGGAGAGCCACCATCCGAAACCTCGTCGGTGTTGCCAACAAAGATGAGCCACGACCGGCGGGGCCCTCAGGCCGGCGCTCCGTCGAGCCACCGCATGCGAGTGGTGGGAGGACCAGAGGTGCTGCGGGCACAGTGCACTCTCCTCCTCCACGCCAGCCACCGCGGGTGTCGATCCGTTGTGATGATGCTTGTGATAACATTTACATAGCATCATCCGACCAACGGACCCACCGCGATCAGCGCCAAGTTCTTTGGGAGTGAGCCCATGAAGACGCTCGAACCACCATCGAGCGTCAGCGCAATGCACGCCACCAGTCAGACAGGCAGGCGGGGCCCGCTATGGACCACCCAGCACCAGGAGGCTCTAGCGACCTACCCTACGAGGTGGGTTGCCCAGCCTTTACGCGTGAGCTGCGGCAGTTCCAGTGGCCCTCCCACCACATGTTCAAGCTTGATGTCGGCGAGAAGTACAACGGCAGGACCCATCCGTCGGAGTTCCTCAGCATCTACACCATCGCCATGCAAGCTGCTGGAGCTCGCGAGGATAAGGTGCTTGCCAATTACTTCCCATTGGCACTTAAGCCAAATGTCATGTCATGGTTGATGCACTTGCCGGCGGATTCCATTTCATCTTGGTCGGATTTGTGTCATGAGTTCGTTGGCACCTTCACTGGAGGCCACCAAGCTCATGGCCAGGCGAGCGATTTGCATATCACTACTAGGGAAAAGCCTATACACAGAATCTTACCAGCAGCGCTTCTCAAAATACGACACTGCTGCTATTTAGCAGCAGCGTATGATAGCAAAACATCTTCTTTGAAAGGAAAATAGCGATGGCGTCCACACAAAACCGCGCTACTGCTCTAATTGCCATGACCTCGCCACCCAGCTAGTTATAGCAACAACACGCTTCCAAGAAAATCGCTACTGCTAAGATCAGCCCACAAGTTTAGTCCCACCTCGCTCCGTGAACAGGGTGTTTACCACCTTAAATATGTTACTTCTGAAAGTATCACAACCAGTTGGTCTTCACTGAACTTTATGTGTAAAATTTGTGGCCGCAATATGAGTCCTCTCTAGTTCCTACCGGAGAGGACTCATATTGACAATTCAGATTGTACACAAAAAGATCATTGATGGCCAATGTATTTTTGCATTGACGTATTTTTTGTATACTTACACTTAGCGATGGCGCTTTATCCGCAAAGCGCTCTTTGGTAGGCCAACTTAGCAGTAGCGTATAACAATGCACAGCGCTACTGCTAGTCCTCTTAGCTGTAGCGCGTTTTGGTAAACGCGCTACAACTATCATTACCTTATCCCCACGTACGTGCACGACCGTCGAACCTCTCTCTCACTCACACTCTCACTCTCGCCCGCGCGCCGATAACCGTCATCGTGCGTCGCCGCCGCCGCCGCCTTCGTCCGTCCGCCGCCGAGGTACTCCCCTCCTTCCGTCCCTCCTCCCTCCTCCTTGCACGTCCTCCCTTGGCCTGCGGCCGCCCCTCCCTCCTCCGCCGCCGCCCTCCTCCCTCCGCCTGCGGCAGCCCTCCTCCCACCGCCCTCGACCTCACTGCCGCCACCCGAGCCCACCCAGCACTGTCGCCTCCTGATCCCGCCCTCGCCGCCCCTACCTCTCCGTCGCCCCCACCCCCTTTCTCTCTGCTTAGTTAGTACTAGATGTTGTTTAGTAGTAGTAGATGTTAATTTAGGGTTCGTAGATAATGATTTTTAGTAGTAGAAGTTAATTACTAGTAGTGATGGTACTAGTTAACTAGGGCAGTATGATTAATAGTAGTTGTAGTTGAACTACTTTAGTTGTAGTTGAACTAGTTTAGTAAGTAAATTAATAAACTAGTTGAACTAGTTGAACTAGTTGAATTAATAGAACTAATGTATTTTTAGTAAGATAATTAATATAACTAGTTGAATTACTTTATTTTTAGAAAGAACTAGTTTTTTTCTATTTATAGTAAGTTTATATTTAGTAAGAACTAGTTGAACATGTCATATTTGTTGTTATTTTTTAGTTAAGAAATTATTCGGGATGTATTAGTGATAACTTATATGGTTTTTGCTTTTGCAGAAATCAAGGAGCCCCTCCATCATCCCCGCCGTCGTCCCCGTCACCGACCCCCTCCGACATCGAGGTGAGACCAACCAAATATCCATGTATATCTTTTGTTGCCCAAGTGGCCGTTCATGTTCAGTTTACACCTCCGAGTGGCCTATGTTTTGCCGGAGTGTTCTTTAAATTCCGTTCCGGCAAATTTCAGGCGCTCGATATGTCCTTTTTTAGCAAAGGTCATCCCGGATTTTTCCGTGAATTCTGGCATGACTTGTGCTAGAATATGTAGGAAATATCGAGTGGCCTGGATTTTCTTGAAAAATAATGATCTAATTTAGGTTTTTTAGTACATATATTTAATTGTACAAGTTTAATCTTTGAATTATGAATGTAGGAAATGTCGTACTTTCGGGACTGACAGCCAGACTCCGAGGGAGTGCAACTGGTGCCACGCCGATCGAGGTATGTGCGACAGGTTCGTTGAGCTGGACGAAGATTGGCGCTTCAACATTAAGCTCGAGGAGACCTTCGATGTTGAAACGGTACTTAACGACAAGAGTTTTTTCGTAATTAAGCATGACTTCAACTATTTCAACGTCTAATTTTCATCTTTTACAATTCGACTAGCTTATCCCATGCCATGCAAGACGCTATGTCTTGGAGAGGATGGGTTTTGAAGACCATGCAAATTTTGAAACAAAGAAAATACACCTAAGGACCCATCATGATATGGATTTTGAAGTAAATCTGTACAATGCTCAGAGCGTAACCCATTTTGGTTGCCAAAATTGGGAAGCACTTTGCAAAATGTATGGTTTTTATGAGGGTATGATTGTCCCCATGGATCTTGGTGATCCTGACATCGAGCAAGACAATATGGACATGTTGATACGCTTCCGATTCTACCACAATGTGAGTTTCTCAAATATAGTTATTAACTAATTTATATTGTTTATTTCAAAATAGTTGACAACTTATTTCCATTGACAGCTTATTTTGAATCTTCAAAGAATGTGGAGAAGATGGTAGACAAATCCCACTACACTGATGGCTCCGAATTAACTTATAAGGAGAAAAGTCATCTGATTGCTTATTGTACTTATCTTGAGAATTACATCGGCTATTATCGAACTCCAAATTATGGTGAATACGTGCCACTAGTGCACGTGTTGAACCACTATAACTTCTATGGAGATACCCTGGTAAGATTTTTTACTATTACGACATACGTGCATCTTTTGCATACTTCTAAAACTAGTACATCATTGCTAACTAAGAAGTTATTACTATGTTTTTCAACAGAAAATCCGGATGGATTGTGTGCCTCATCTGATGTATCAGAATGGTCGCCTTGCAGTTCTGAACATATAGCCAGGTCAATCTAAGGAGCTCACCTGTGCATATCGGATTTCTAAAACCGTGAACACATGCTAATCAAAGAATGGAAAAAATGTTTGGACATTCGCAAGGAGGTTCTTGGAAGTAACATTAAGCGAAAGTCAAGAATTGGAGACATGATAATCTCCATTCTCCATAATGGAGAGTCAAGGGCTATCTTGTTTTTTGCTATTTTACCTTAGAGAATATAGTAGGTCCTAAGAGAATGTAGTAGGTCCTATGAGGCACAATATGTTTATTATGTGATACAATGTGTTAGAGTTGATCATGAGGAGTACTTGTGATTACGACTAGTGACAAATTTGCTATGTGATGTCTCATTGATGAAAACGAAGATCTTGAGGAGGTGTTATATGACAATGATGTATTATGATGATAAGTTGTTAATGATATGATAATGATGATGATTTTTATTATATCATTGGGTGAAAGAACCGCATATTAGTTTCAAGTGGATGTCCATCCACTTGAATCTAGTCCACGGTTCTTTCACCCCGTGATGTAATAACTCATTATGATGTAAAAACAATCTCTAAATTCCTGTTGTATGAAAACTTGTGTAAAGGTGTATGAAATACAACATGAAATAAAAAAGAAATAAAATACTAAATAATATTAGTAAGCGGCGTGCATGGAGGAGCGCAACTATTAATTACCAAGCTGACTACTGGAGAAGCGCTACTACTAGATCAATTTAGCACTAAGCGCCCGTTCGAACCGCCTCTTTGCTATGCTTTAGCTGTAGCGCCTTATCAGTAGTGCTCCTGGCCGCGCTACTGATAGGCCTAAAACCCGCGCTGCTGCTAGGATTTTCCCTAGTAGTGTATCATCCCCCAGAAGGAAGGTGAAAACCTGTGCAAGTACATACAGTGGTTCAGCCAGGTGCAGTACAACATCCCAGATGTTCATGCCGCCGCCGTGATCAGTGCACTCCATCAGAATGTGCACAACTGCAAGATGCGTGAAGAGTTGGCGATGAACAAGGTCAAACTTTACGTTCTGGCCGATAGGTGCGCTTGAGCTGAAGATGGGAGGAAGTACCCCGGCGAGGACGCCGGTGCGGAAACCGACTCTGTCGGTGTACAAAAGAAGGGGCTCTCCTTTTGACCCCTTTACTTGTGCACGAGCAGTCAGAGCCACGCGCCACGGCCACACTTAGCAGGGCAAAGGAGGGAAGCCGGAGAGAAGCCGAAAGCACAAGGCGACCAGAGGCAATGCCAAGACCCGAAATGCAGGAGAGCGAAGGGGCGAGGTGGACCCCCCCCCCCCCGGTCGGCAAGACCCTTGCCGGGGTGGCCTCCGCAGCCCCGGGAAGAGCCTTGCCGGGGCAACTTGCCCGACACCAGCAGAGCGAGCCGCCCTTGAGCCCAAAGGTTCCAAACGCCGTCAACAACTACATTGGAACCAGGGCTCGGGAGGCACCCCCATGGTGGCATGCAGATCTTCGTCAAGATCATAAACATGTGAGATCAGGTGAGGACCAGAAGACGGTTATCCTCGGCGGGATCCCAGCCGAGGGAATCCACTAGAACCCCGGCAAGCGCCTTGCCGGGGACAACTAAGATGCCGCGGCAAGACCCTTGCCGGCCCCCGGCAAGACCTTTACCGAAGGCGTCAGCGGGGCCACTGTCAGGCCCACGCCAGCCAACACTCCACCGCCGTTCGCATGCAGCTGCCAGCCCAACCATCTAGGCAGGCGCCTGCGTGGCAACATGCGGCTTCCAGGCCAACTCAGCAAGCACCTGCGTGGAGGCATGCAGATCTTCGTGAAGGTCCTGCCACCGCGCCACATCAGCAGCCTGCCTGCCTACATGGCGCTGCATGCACCGCTAGCCTGGGCGCGTGTCGAAGCGAGGCGGAGCGGCGACGGACGGGACGAGCCTCGTTCCCGTCCCCGCTAAAGCTAATGGAGACCTAAGTAGCGCAATTAATGCATTTTGTCCTGTAATGCCGTGCGATAAGCTCGCACACTATAGGCCTTTCCACCTCCTGTGTGCCACTTTGGCAACCCCTTTTCCTATAAAAGGAGGCCCGAGGCGACCAGGAGGGGGATTCGGCTTTGTGGAACTACGCAGCCACCGTAGCTAGTTAGAGAGCTCAAGGACACTCTGAAATACATCGACCAAAGCAGGACTAGGGTTTTACGCATCCTTGCGGCCCGGACCTGGGTAAACGATATGTGTGCTAGCTCCTAAACCTGCTCTTCTCACGACCCCGCACCCGTGGACCGTAGAAGGGATCCCAGTGATCCGATAGGTGTCATTCTCACCGACATCTATGGTGCGCCAGGTAGGGGGCGTAGTTGTGAGAATCTGGTCTAGCAGTTAGCCTAACAGTTCTTCATCGCCATGGCTCCCAAGAAGAAGGCGGCCACGGCGGTCGTTTCGTCCAGAGCCAGGCGGCCCGTACCGGTGCGGGCGAGTAGCGAGCCGTTCACAGACAGGACCCGAGGCGTGGCCCGCGAGCACCAACATCACTCTGGTAGTCAAAGCCTGGTGAGCAGCGTCGTTCGTGTGCAAGACGGCGGGCCGCACACCGTAAAATCCAGAGACGGAGCTGGGCCCCCGCAGGTGGCGCGGGACCCTTCGGGGTCGCCGCCGTGCCACCGACGGGCGGCGCGACGACCTCCAGGACGCCCACCCCAGCGCTCACAGCGGGCTCTTCCCATGGTGTGCACGACGAGCAGCGTCACCACGCCAGTGACCCTGGGCACCGCCATGGGAAGAGCCCTGTGCATCATCTGCAGGACGAAGGAGGCCAACATGCCCGCCGAAGTGCTGGCGGAAATGGCACGCAGCCGCTGGGCCGTGATAGAGCTCCTTCTAACGTGGCTAGAAGTCGAAGCGCGCCACAGTCAACGCAGCTCTCGCCACCACCCACGCCAGCATAGGCTTTGGCGCGCGCGAGCTGCTCCTCGACTTCCCTCCTGGTGCGGAGAAGCTCGATGAGTGGAGAGCCACCATCCGGAGCCTCGTCGCCGTTGCCAATAAAGATGATCCGCGACCGGCGGGGCCCTCGGGTCGGCGCTCCGTCGAGCCGCCACATGCCAGTGGTGGGAGAATCGGGGGAGCTGCAGCCATAGTACACTCTCCTCCCCCGTGCCAGTTGCCGCCGGTGCTAGTCCTCGTGACGACGCATGTGATAACATTTCCATAGCGTCGTCCGACCCACGAACCCACCGCGACCAGTGCCAAGTTCTTCGAGAACGAGCCCATGAATATGCTCAAACCACCATCGAGCGCCGGTGCGATACACGCCACCAGCCGGATCAGCAGGAGGGACCGCCTATGGACCACCCAGCACCGGGGGGCTCTGGCAGTCTACCTTACGAGGTGGGTTGCCCAGCCTTTACCCGTGAACTGTGGCAGTTCCAGTAGCCGTCCCACCGCACGTTCAAGCCTGACATCGGCGAGAAGTACAATGGCAAGACCCATCCGTCAAAGTTCCTCAGCATCTACACCATCGCGATGCAAGCTGCCGGAGCTCGCGATGACAAGGTGCTTGCTAATTACTTCCCATTGGCAATGAAGCCCAACGTCATGTCTTGGTTGATGCACTTGCCGATGGATTCCATTTCTTCCTGGTCGGATCTGTATCATGAGTTCGTTCACCGGAGGCCATCAAGCTCATGGCCAGGCCAGTGATTTGCATATCATTCCCCAGAAGGAAGGGGAAACCCTGCGCAAGTACATCCAAAGGTTCAGCCGGGTGCAGTACAACATCCCCAATGTTCATCCCGCCACCGTGATTAGCGCGTTCCATCAGAACGTGCGCAATCGCAAGATGCACAAAGAGCTAGCGATGAACAAGGTTAGGGATGTGGCCAAACTTTATGTTCTGTCCGATAGGTGCGCCCGTACTGAAGAGGAAAGGAAGTACCCCGGCGAGGACGCCGGCGTGGAAACCGACTCTACTGATGAAGACACCGCCGCCCTGACGAAGAAGGGCCGGCGTCGCAACAGGAAATGCAAGGGCAAGACCGTGCTTGCCGTCGAGGGATCCGACGACATCGACGCCGCCAAGAAGGCCAAGGCAGACGACCCCGGCAAGGAGATTTCCAGGTGCGCCGCTTGCCGGGCCTTGGCGGCTACCGACAAGCCAGGGGGCTCCGACAAGCAGTATTGCAAGATCCACCGCACCATGGGCCACGATCTCCAGAATTGCCGACAGGTCGAGCTGCTTGCCGAAAAGCGAAAGGCTGAGTATGAGAGGCGGGACAAGGATAAGGGTCAAGACAGTGCCATAGGATCCGGCAAGAACCGTGGCGGCCAAGGAGGTCGCCGCGGCAAGGATAGCTAGCAAGAGAGGCCTGCTCGGGGCCGTGACAAGAAGCAACAAGACGATGATCATGACGAGGACGACGAGTCCGGCGAGCAAGAGTTTCAGAAGGCTACGAAGGCCATGTGCGTCGATGGTGGCACCTCGCTCCACACTTCTCACTGCCAGCTCAAGCAGTGGGCGCGCGAGATTACAGCAGCAAAGCCAGCGTTTGACGCTCAGAAGTCGCTGAAGTGTTTCAGCACGCCCATCATCTTTGACGCCGTGGACCACCCTGACCGCACCACTGCGGTCGGGTGTTTGCCGTTGTTGGTCTCACCGATGATTCACAACCTCAGGGTGAACAAGATGCTGGTTGACGGCGGTGCCGGTCTAAACTTAATCTCGCCCGTTGTGATCAAGAGGCTGCAAATCCCCGACGGAGACCTTGAGGAGATGGGCACGTTTCAAGGGGTCAACCCGGGAAGAAGCCAGCTGAAGGGGAAGGTCATGTTGCCTCTGACGTTTGGAGGCGAGTTAACCCACACGACGGAGAGGATTGTCTTTGATGTAGCCAAAATTCCCTTGCCCTACAATGGGATCCTTGGCCGCCTAGCACTAGCCAAGTTCATGGCGGCGTCGCATTACGCCTAGAACACACTGAAGATGCCTGGGCCGATGACCATCATCACCGTCCCCTGCGACAAGAAGGATGCGCTGATCTACGCCGACCTACTCTACTGGGAAGCAGTTGCAGTAGCTGCCACCAAGGCACTTGCTCCTGCCGCTGAAGCCCTGGGAGGGAAGAAGAAGCCCGGCAAGACCCCTCGCACCCACTCTGGCAAGCGCACCTCTTAGGAGTGTTGTGCTACTGTCGAGGACGTGCCTGAGAGCTCCACTGGCAAGAGCAAGAAATCCAGAGCTGCGCCACCACAGAACAAGAAGGTGTCCGTTAGGGAGGATGGCACGGGAGGGGTTTCACCATAAGCTCCACCCTCGATGGCAAATAGGAAGGCACGCTCATCACCTTCCTGCGGGCGAACGTTGATGTGTTTGCATGGCAAGAATCCGACATCCCCGATGTTCCCAGGGAGGTGATTGAGCACCACCTAGCTGTCTGTCCACATGCGGGGCCCGTCAAGCAGAAGGTCAGGAAGCAGGCTCTGGAAAGGCAAGAGTTTATCACGGAAGAGATCAGGAAGTTGAAAGTAGCAAGCTTGGTGAGGGAAGTGCTCCATCCGACGTGGTTGGCCAATCCTTTGGTGGTGCGCAAGGAAAATGGGAAGTGGAGGCTATGTATTGACTACACAGATATTCATCAGCCCATGTGGTACGTATTGCTTTTTATGGATGCCTTTCAGGTTGAAGAGTGCTGTCTCAACATTTGCAAGAGCATTCCAAATTGGTTTTGAACCCCAGCTACATAGAAATATGGAAGCATACATGGATGACATAGTGGTCAAAACCAAGGACAAGGCACATCTTGTACAAGATTTGGAAGAGATGTTTGCCAACCAGCGCAAGATCAACCTCAAGCTGAACCCTGAGAAGTCTGTCTTCGGCGTTCCGTATGGCAAACTTCTCGGGTTCTTTGTGTCGCAGCGTGTGATCGAGGCAAACCCAGACAAGATCAAGGCTATCGAGCAGATTGAGGCGCCCAAGCAGATCAAGGATGTGCGTCGGCTCACTGGCCGCGTTGCCGCCATGAGCCAATTCATCTCCAAGTACGCCGAGCGCGCCCTTCCTTTTTTCAAGATTTGAAAAAGGCAGGCCCTATGGAGTGGACCCCGGAGGCCGAAGTAGCACTAAATGATCTGAAGAAATACCTCTCTTCTGCACTAGTACTGGTGGCGCAGAGACCGCAAGAGCCGTTGCTGCTGTATCTGGCAGCAACGAATCAAGTGGTTAGCGCCGCACTGGTGGCGCAGAGGGAGGTCGACAAAGAGGCAAGGCCCCCGGCAGAATCCGATGCCATCGGGACAGGGCCTGCGCAGCCAAATAAAGTGGTGCAGAAGAAGAAGATGATGTAGCACCCGGTTTACTTCGTCAGCTCCCTCCTGCAGGGGGCTATGTCAAGGTACCCTGGTGTGCAGAAATTGCTCTTCAGCCTCCTTATGGCCTCGAGGAAGTTGCTTCATTACTTCCAAGCCCACGAGATCACTACCGTCACCCGCCTCTCATTGCAACGGATACTGCACAACCGAGACGCAACTGGAAGAATTGTGGAGTGGGCCTTGGAGTTGTCAAGCTTCAAGTTGAAGTTTGGAAGTACTTCGACGATCCAGAGCAGAGTCTTGGCGGTGTTCATTGCAGAGTGGACCTCAATGCCCGACGACGAAATCCAAGAGAGCGCTCTCCCTGGCAAGGAATAAAGTAGTGACTAGATCATGTACTTTGATGGGGCTTTCTCGCTGCAAGGCGTCGGTGCCTGTGTGCTGCTTGTCGCACCCACCGGAGAGCACCTTAAGTATGTGATCCAGATGCACTTTCCCAGGGAGATGTCCACAAACAACACTGCTGAGTATGAGGGGTTGCTTGGCGGTCTCTGGATCGCGGCAGACCTCAGGGTTAAGAAGCTCATTGTCAGGGGTGATTCACAGCTTGTTGTCAGACAAGTCAACAAAGATTATCAGAGCCCGCTGATGGAGGCCTACGTAGATGAGGTGAGGAAGCTGGAGGAGCACTTCGACGGGATACAAGCGGAGCACATTCCCCTAGCGGAGAACGACACCGCTGATTACCTGTCAGAGCATGCTGCATTCAAGCTACCTGTGGAACCAGGTACCTTCCTGCTTCGGTTAACTCAACCATCCTTCAAACCATCAGCGGAACCGAACAAGCGGAGGAAATTAGGCCCCGGCACTTTCCCGCTAAGCCCCCAGGGGCCGCCGGCGAGGGTATTTTCACGGATTCTGAGCCTGCCGAGGGGCAGCTGGCTCCGGCAGGGCGTCAAGCCCTGGCCGTGGAGATGGCCGCCCCCATGGCAGAAGAGATGCCTTTGGTCCCTGCCGTCGAGCCCCGGGCTCTGGCATGGGCACAACATACCGTCCGTTTCCTCCAGACAGGGGAACTTTGTGAGGAGCAGGAAGAAGCGGAAAAAGTAGCCCGTCAGTCTGCCTTGTACCAGTTCATCGATGACGTCCTGTACAGAAAAAGACCGAACGGTGTGAAATTGAAGTGCATCCCCCGGGAGGAAGGACTGGAGCTGTTGGCAGAGATACACGGAGGCATATGTGGCTCCCACATAGGGTCGAGGGCCCTTGCCGGCAAGGCTTCTTCTGGCACACCGCCCTCCAGGATGCGACAACACTAGTAACCAGGTGTGAGGCGTGCCAGTTCCATTCAAAGAAGCGTCATCAACCAACTCAAGCCCTTCAAACAATCCCTCTCTCCTGGCCGTTTTCGGTCTGGGGGCTTGACATACTGGGCCCATTCCCTTGCGTAGTCGGGGGCTTTGAGTACTTGTACGTTGCAATCGAGAAGTTCACAAAGTGGCCAGAGGTGGAGGCAGTGAGGAAGGTTACAACACAGTCAGCCGTCAAGTTCTTCAAGGGGCTAGTTTGCCATTTTGGTGTACCAAACAGAGTCATCACCGACAACGGCACGCAGTTCACAAGCCACACCTTCATGCAATACATCCAAGACCTCAGCAGCAAGGTCTGTTTTTCTTCCGTGGCACTCCCCCGGAGCAACGGCCAGGCGGAGAGGGCAAATGCTGAAGTGTTGCGAGGCCTGAGGACGAAGACTTTTGACAAGCTGCACAAGAGCGGCAGGCGCTGGATTGATGAGTTGCCGGTGGTTCTTTGGTCGATCAGGATGACGCCAAATCGAGTCACCGGCTAGACACACTTTGCCCTAGTATATTGGGCAGAAGCCGTTCTTCCCCACAAAACTCATATACGGTTCACCTCGAGTGCTCGCTTACAACGAGCTTGAGCAAAAGCAATTGTGGCAAGATGATGCAATGCTCCATGAGGAACATCGTCTTCGAGCGGCTATGAGAGCAGCACGCTACCAGCAAACCTTGCGCCGCTACCATAGCCGCAAGGTTCATGCCCGAAGCTTTGAGGAAGGCGACCTTGTTCTTCGGATCGTTCAGTTGGCCAAGAATTCCAACAAGTTGACGCCAAAGTGGGAAGGCCCTTATCGGGTAATACGAGTCACCAGGCCCGGCGCAGTCCGCCTGGAGACTGAAGATGTTGTCCCAGTTTGCAATTCCTAGAACATCGAACATCTTCGCAAGTTTTACCCATAAGGCGCGGTTGCCGGGCCTCCCGGCACACCACCTTTTGTACAAGCCTTGCTAGAGAGGCATGTAACCCTCTGTACAAAGTCAGGCGCAAACCCTGAGCATAAATAAATGAAGCGCTGGCGCCCAAAGTTTTAGCATGCATGCTAGGTTGAGTCTCTCCCTCAGTTAGGGTTGATAGTGCTTAGCGGCGACTAACACCTAGCCTAGAGATCGAGTGTGCGTCTTTCTGTTCTCTTTGGTTCGCAGGGCACATGGGCACTTCTACTGAGCCGCTTGGGAGAAAGGGAATGGACCAGCGCTCCGGACCCAGCATGCTAAGACTGCCGGGGGCTGAAGACACAAGGATCCAACCACGGCAAGCCAAGGTTTCCGGGGGCTTCGGATTCAGATAAGTCTTTCATCCCCCTGTTATGAGTTTCCGTGTAGAACTGGGACATGTGAAAGCTCGTTTATATTCTTAAACCACCGTGCTACCCTTTTCCTGTGCCCAGAGCTATCTCCTAGGTCCGAATTTGGTCGTAGTCGTGGTGGCGAGGAAATGGACGAGGGGCCTAACTCTACTTCGCCCCTTGCCTCCGCCAAGAGCACGAGAATGGTCGACTGAAGTGGGGATATGGCAAGGCCTGTTGCCGAGCGACAATGTTTATCCTAAGGATAACAAGGATTCGTCCTTCACGTGGGCCTCACGCACGCACAAATAACCCAGCAAGCATCCTTTTCATTAAAAACATCCCATACAGGTACGGTTCATATGGAATTAAAAACATGAGCAAGGGGATTACAAGTCTTAAAATTAACAAGTGCCTGCAGGCTACTAAAAAGATATAAAGTGCCCGTAATCCATTTCTTGTCCCTCTCCTCAGAAGGTGGAACAAGACAGCAGGAGGGCAAAAAGAGCGCCTAGGCAAGGTACGAGGAGCAGAAGGCAAAAAGAGAACATCTTGGTGCCCGGAGAGGAGCTGGAAGATGAGGTAGCGGGCCGGCAATACGTGACGAAGGCGTCGGTGCCTGATTACTCTGACTTGACGGCTGCCACTCGCCTTCTTCGCCTTCTCCGGCCCTCTTATGCCAGCTGCCCAAGCAAACAATGGGGAGCGCCCCGATGGAGAGCTTTGCGAGGGTGGCCCTCGGGAGGGTGCGTGGCCAAGGGAGGAGCGGTGCGGTCAGTCGGAGTCAGGGTCGGTATCCCGCTGCTCGACTCCTTAGTCGTCACTGTCGCTGTCCTCCTCATCCCTCCTGCCCAAGGAGGAATCTTCATCGTCAGAGGAGCTCTCCATGCAGCACTTCAGGAGAATTCCAAGATCTCTGAAGACCTTGACGGAGAGCAGGCCGCCCTCCATTAACTTGAAGTAGAGGACGAGCCCCGCCGTCAGGCTGTGGATACGAGCAAACGTCTTCCATCCACGACGGAGGTACATGACGTGAGGAGCGGGGAAGTCGACGTCGACCCGCGTGCCACCGTTCCCGCAGCCCCTCATGTGTAGCCTGAGAGTCTGGGCGGGTCGGGCTCCATCTCCAGAGAAAATGGGGTGGGGAGGCGGAGACGACACCGCGGCGGCCAGCGCAGCCTAATGAAGAACTCCCGAGGCTGGTCCCCGACGTGGCCCTCCATCACAGGCGGCATCGTTGGTGAAGGCACGGCCATTGCGCTGCCTCGCCCCCCTCTCCCTCGACCGCTGCGGCGACCTCTACCTTGCCCTATCCCCCTTCCCCTCGCAGCTCCGTTGCCGCGAGCTCGTGGGAAGGAGGAATGCGCTACCGAGCGGCGACCCTCGCCCCCACCGTTGAAGGGCCTGCGCCCCCTCTCGCCATGACGGATGGAACGAAGGAGCGGAAGTGGAAGAAGATGGATACTGGGAGGAAGTGGGATGACAACCCCCTCCCCCTCCTTATAAAGGGGCTGGGTCAAGGCTCGGCCGCCCCACTCGACCAATCCAGCCATCGGAGGCGCAGGGAATCGGGACCAACCCGCTGCCCCAACCAGCGACGGCCCGGTTTCCCGCCTCCACCACCTGCCATCTGCATGAGAGGCACGTGGCGAGTGATCAGGACCGAGGGGACGGGTGAGGCGACCGTTCCCCACCGCATGATCATGGGGCGCGGGTGCGTTGAAAACCATGACCCGAGTCCACTAAGTAAATGAGCCACGCCTCTGTGCCTCCCTCTTTTTCTTATGGGGAAGGCGCGAACCGCCTCTTTACTACGATGTGACGCAGGCGTGCGGGAACCGTTCCACGCATGACCCCCACGTCACGCACGACCCTCCACATCACGCATTCAACGTGGGTCATGGGGAAGCACAGCGGACGAATAGTTGCTATGGTAAAAATCCGCCCCACCTGCCCGTGCACCGTTCTGGGCCTGGCCCAACAATGCGTCGCGCTTATGTGTGGCCCAGGCCTGGGGGCTCCTGTCGGTGTACAAAAGTAGGGGCTCTCCTTTTGACCCCTTTACTTGTGCACGGGCTGTTAGAGCCAGGTGCCGCCGCCTCACTTAGCAGGGCAAAGGAGGGAAGCCTGACAGAAGCCGAAAGCACAAGGCGACCAGAGGCAACACCAAGACCAGAAACGTAGGAGAGCGTAGGAGAGAGGTGGATCCCCCCAGCAAAACCCTTGCCGAGGCGGCCTCCGCGGCCCCGGCAAGAGCCTTGCTGGGGAAACTTGCCCGACACCAGCAGAGCGAGTCGCATGATACGTCTCCAACGATCTATAATTTTTTATTGTTCCATGCTATTATATTACTTGTTTTGAATGATTATGGGCTTTATTATACACTTTTATATTACTTTTGGGACTAACCTATTAACCGGAGGCCCAGCCCATATTGTTCTTTTATTGCCTGTTTTAGTATTTCGAAGAAAAGGAATATCAAACGGAGTTCAAACGCAATGAAACCTTCGGCATCGTGATTTTTTGGAAGAATATGATCCTGGAGACTTGGAGTCCATGTCAGAAGATCCCCGAGGACTCCACGAGATAGGAGGGCGCCCCCCCCTACAGGGCGCATCCCCCTGTCTCGTGGCCCCCTCGAGCACCCCCTGACTGACTTTTTTCGCCTATATAAGCCTACGTACCCTAAAAACATCGAATATGAAGATAGATCGGGAGTTCCGCCGCCACAAGCCTCTGTAGCCACCAAAAACCTCTCGGGAGTCTGTTCCGGCACCCTGTCAGAGGGGGAATCCATCACCGGTGGCCATCTTTATCATCCCGCCGCTCTCCATGACGAGGAGGGAGTAGTTCACCCTCGGGGCTGAGGGTATGTACCAGTAGCTATGTGTTTGATCTCTCTCTCTCGTGTTCTCTGTATGGCACGATCATGATGTATCGCGAGCTTTGCTATTATAGTTGGATCTTATGATGTTTCTCCCCCTCTACTCTCTTGTGATGAATTGAGTTTCCACTTTTGAAGTTATATTATCGGATTGAGTCTTTACTTTGAGAACACTTGATGTATGTCTTGCCGTGTTTATCTGTGGTTACAATGGGATATCACATGCCACTTGATGTATGTTTTGGTGACCAACTTGCGGGTTCCGCCCATGAACCTATGCATAGGGGTTGGCGCACGTTTTCTTGACTCTCAGGTAGCAACTTTGGGGCACTCTTTGAAGTACTTTGTGTTGGTTGGATGAATCTGAGATTGTGTGATGCATATCGTATAATCATGCCCACGGATACTTGAGGTGACAATGGAGTATCTGGGTGACATTAGGGTTTTGGTTGATTTGTGTCTTAAGGTGTTATTCTAGTACGAACTCTTTAATAGACTGATCCGAAAGAATAGCTTTGAGGTGGTTTCGTACCCTACCATAATCTCTACGTTTGTTCTCCGCTATTAGTGGCTTTGGAGTGACTCTTTGTTGCATGTTGAGGGATTGTTATATGATCTATCTATGTTATTATTGTTGAGAGAACTTGCACTACCGAAAGTATGAACCCTAGGCCTTGTTTCCTATCATTGCAATACCGTTTACGCTCACTTTAATCATTAGTTACCTTGCTGTTTTTATATTTTCAGATTACAAAAACCTATATCAACTATCTATATTGCACTTGTATCACCATCTGTTCGCCGAACTAGTGCACCTATACAATTTGCCATTGTATTGGGTGTGTTGGGGACATAAGAGACTTTTTGTTATTTGGTTGCAGGGTTGTTTGAGAGAGACCATCTTCATCCTACACCTACCACGGATTGATGAACCTTAGGTTATCCACTTGATGGAAATTTGCTACTGTCCTACAAACCTGTGCACTTGTAGGCCTAACAACGTATACAATAAGAAGGTTGTGTAGTAGACATCAGGCTCTTTTCTGGCGCCGTTGCCGGGGAGGCTAGCTAAGCGACACTCACACCCCGTCAACTAACCTCTTTTCTGGCGCCGTTGCCAGGGAGGTGAGTGCTTGAAGGTATATCTTTAGATCTTGCAATCGAATCTTTTTGTTTCTTGTTTTATCACTAGTTTAGTTTATAAAAGAAAACTACAAAAAATTGGAGTTAAGTTTGTCTCGTACACTTCGTCTTTTTAATATCTTTCGTGAGTATGATGGAAAGGAAAATTGTGCTCAAGTGCTAGAAGAAGAATGCATTAAAATGCTTGGTACTAAATCCTTGAATGATGAGCATGATTGCAATGTTGTTAGTATGAATTCCTTGAATATCCATGATTCTAATGATATGCAAAGCCACAAGCTTGGGGAAGCTATGTTTGATGAATATGATATACTTTGTCCCCCAAGCTTTGATGAGCAAATTTATTTTGATGATAGCATGCCTCATATTTATGATGATTATATTGATGAAAGTGGGTCTGGAAGAGTGTCAACTTTAGAAAGTAGTGATCCCACTATTTTGGAGGATGTTGAATCTTATTGTGATGAACATCAAAGTGGATTTGGAAGAGTGTCAACTTTATTAAGTGATGATTCCACTATTTCGGAAGAGGTTCCAATTGATTATGAGAACAAAGTTGCTATCTATGATGATTATTGTGATGACTTGTATGCTATTAGGAATAATAATAACCATGAAATTTGTCATCATGATTTTAGTTTTCAATTGGATTATGCCTCACATGATAATTATTTTGTTGAGTTTGCTCCCACTACTATTCATGAGAAGAAATTTGCTTATGTGGAGAGTAGTAAATTTTATATGCTTGTAGATCATGAAAAGAATGCTTTAGGTTCTGGTTATATTGTTGAATTCATTCATGATGCTACTGAAAATTATTATGAGAGAGGAACATATGCTTGTAGGAATTGCAATAATGTCAAGTTTCCTGTCTATGTGCTTAAATTTTTGAAGCTATGCTTGTTTTACCTTCCTATGCTAGTTGATTATTGTTCCCATAAGTTGTTTGTTCACAAAATCCCTATGCATAAGAAGTGGGTTAGGCTTAAATGTTCTAGTCATATTCTTCATGATGCTCTCTTTATGTTTCAATTCTTATGTCTTATGTGAGCATCATTGAAATCATCATGCCTAGCTAGGGGCGTTAAACGATAGCGCTTGTTGGGAGGCAACCCAATTTTATTTTAGTTTATTGCTTTTTTGTTCTGTTTAGTAATAAATAATCCATCTATATTCTGTTTAGATGTGGTTTTATGTTTTAATTAGTGTTTGTGCCAAGTAGAACCTTTGGCAAGACTTGGGTGAAGTCTTTATGATCATGCTGTAAAAAACAGAAACTTTAGCGCTCACGAGATTAGCTTCAACTTTTTACTGGAGAGTGATATTTAGTTGATTATTTTTGCATATGATTACTAGACAAATTCCTCAGGTCCACCAATTTATTTTAGAATTTTTGTAGTTCCAGAAGTTTGCGTTAGTTACACATTGCTACAGACTGTTCTGTTTTTGACAGATTCTGTTTTCATTGTGTTGTTTGCTTATTTTGATGAATCTATGGCTAGTAAGATAGTTTATAAACCATAGAGAATTTGGAATACAGTAGGTTTAACACCAATATAAATAAATAATGAGTTAATTACAGTACCTTGAAGTGGAGTTTTGTTTTCTTTCGCTAACGGAGCTCACGAGTTTTCTGTTAAGTTTTGTGTTGTGAAGTTTTCAAGTTTTGGGTAAAGATTCGATGGACTATGGAATAAGGAGTGGCAAGAGCCTAATATTGGGGATGCCCAAGGAACCCCAAGGTAATATTCAAGGACAACCAAGAGCCTAAGCTTGGGGATGCCCCGGATGGCATCCCCTCTTTCGTCTTCGTTCATCGGTAACTTTACTTGGAGCTATATTTTTATTCACCACATGATATGTGTTTTTCTTGGAGCGTCATTTCCTCTTGTTATTATTTGCTTGTTGTTATTTATAATAATGTTTTTCATATCTAGTTTCAATAAAAATGTCAAGGATAGCATTTACCATGCTTATTTTGCTAGTATACTTGTTGCTGTTTGAAAACAGAAAGTTTACCGCTGTTGAAAAAATTCCCTAGAGAATTCAGGGAATGGTATAATATTGAAACCTTTTGCATACTGAGCTCTGATAAATTTATTACAGTGGGAATTTTATTTCATAATTTTTGGAGTTAGGGAAGTATGATGAATCTTGCATTCTTTACAGACTGTACTGTTTTGACAGATTGCTGTTATGTTTGCATTGTTTGCATATGTTTGCTTGTTTAATGATTCTATTTGAGCATAGGAGTATTAAATATGCAGAGGCATTTAGTACGCAATGTTGAATAATAATTTCAGTGATTTGTTACAGTAGAAAATGATAAGGTTTTGCATATGTTTATACTAACCTATCTCACGAGTTCTTGTTGAGTTTGGTGTGGATGAAGCTTTTGAGAAATAGAGAAACCATGATATGAGAGGAATTAAGGAGACACAAAAGTTCAAGCTTGGGGATGACCAAGGCACCCCAAGATAATATTTCGAGAAGTATCAAGCATCTAAGCTTGGGGATGCCCCGGTAGGCATCCCACCTTTCTTATTCAACAACTATCGGTTAGTATCGTTTGAGCCTAAGTTTTTGCTTCTTCACATGAGTTGTGCTATCCTTGCGATGTCATTTTATTTTGTTTTGCTTGCTGTTTGAATACAATACCAAGATCTGAAATTCTTTAATGAGAGAGAGTCTTCACATTAGCTACATAATTATTTAGCTACTCATTGATCTTCACTTATATCTTTCGGAGTAGTTTGTCATTTGCTCTAGTGCATCACTTATATCTTTTAGAGCACGGCGGTGGTTATATTTTGTAGAAATTGCTAGTCTCTCATGCTTCACTTATATTATTTTGAGAGTCTTTTAGAACAACATGGTATTTTCTATGGTTACAAAGTTGGTCCTAGAATGATGAGAATCCAAGTTGGGTATAATAAAAACTATCATAGGAAGTGAATTGGATGCTATGATCAATTTGATACTTGATAATTGTTTTGAGATATGGAGGTAGTGATACTAAAGTCATGCTAGTTGGGTGATTATGAATTTAAAGAATGCTTATGTTGAAGTTAGCAAGTCCCTTAGCATGCACGTATGGTTAAAGTTGTGTAACAAATTTGAAACATGAAGTGTACCTGGCTTGTGCATCCTTATGAGTGGCGGTCAGGGACGAGCGATGGTATTTTCCTACCAATCTATCCCCCTAGGAGCATGCGCATAGTACTTGATTTTTGATGACTTCTAAATTTTTGCAATAAGTATATGATTTCTTTTGACTGATGTTGAGTCCATGGATTATACGCACTTTTACCTTTCCGCCATTGCTAGCCTCTTGATTGCAGTGCATTGCCCTTTCTCACCTTGAGAGTTGGTGCAAACTTCGCCGGTGCATCCAAACCCCGTGATACGATACACTCTATCACACATAAACCTCCTTATATCTTCCTCGAAACAGCCACCATACCGACCTATTATGGCATTTCCACAGCCATTCCGAGATATATTGCCATGCAACTTTCCACCGTTCCGTTTATCATCATCGTGACATACTTTAATTTTGTCATATTGCCATTGCATGATCATGTAGTTGACATCGTATTTGTGGCGAAGCCACCATGCATTAATTTTCATACATGTCACCCTTGATTCATTGCACCATCCCGGTACACCGCCGGAGGCATTCATATAGAGTCATATCTTGTTATAGTTTCGAGTTGTAATTCATATGTCGTAATCAATGAAAGTGTGATGATCATCATTATTAGAGAATTGCCCAAAGAAAAAAAAAAGAAGAAAGGCCAAAAGAAAAAAAAGAAAGGCCCAAAAAAAAGAAAAAAAGAAAAAAGAAAAGAAAGAAAAAAAAGAAAAAAGGGGCAATGTTACTATCTCTTTTTCCACACTTGTGCTTCAAAGTAGCACCTTGTTCTTCATGTAGAGAGTCTCATATATTGTGCTTCAAAGTAGCACCATGTTTTTCATATAGTGAGTCTCATAAGTTGTCTTTTTCATACTAGTGGGAATTTTTCATTATAGAACTTGGCTTGTATATTCCTACGATGGGCTTCCTCAAATGCCCTAGGTCTTCATGAGCAAGCAAGTTGGATGCACACCCACTAGTTTTCTTTTGTTGAGCATTCATTTATAGCTCTAGTGCATCCGTTGCATGGCAATCCCTACTCCTCATGTTGACATCAATTGTTTGGCATCTCCATAGCCCGTTGATTATCCTCGTCAATGTGAGACTTTCTCCTTTTTTGTCTTCTCCTCACAATCCCCATCATCATATTCTATTCCACCTACAGTGCTATATCCATGGCTCACGCTCATGTATTCCGTGAAGGTTGAAAAAGTTTGAGATTATTTAAGTATGAAACAATTGCTTGGCTTGTCATCGGGGGTATAGAAGTTGGGAACATCTTTGTGTGATGAAAATGAAGCATAGCCTAACTATATGATTTTGTAGGGATGAACTTTCTTTTGCCATGTTATTTTGAGAAGACATGATTACTTTGATTATTATGCTTGAAGTGTTATTTCTTTTATCAATATGAACTTTTATTTTAAATCATTTGGATCTGAACATTCATGCCACAATAAAGAAAATTTCTTTGAGAATCATGCTAGGTAGCATTCCACATCAAAAATTCTGTTTTTATCATTTATCTACTCGAGGACGAGCAGAAATTAAGCTTGGGGATGCTTGATACGTCTCCAACGTATCTAAAATTTCTGATTGTTCCATGCTATTATATTAATTGTTTTGAATAATTATGGGCTTTATTATACACTTTTATATTACTTTTGGGACTAACCTATTAACCGGAGGCCCAGCCCATATTGCTGTTTTATTGCCTGTTTCAATATTTCGAAGAAAAGGAATATCAAACGGAGTTCAAACGGAATGAAACCTTGGCCATCGTGATTTTTTGGAAGAATATGATCCTGGAGACTTGGAGTCCACGTCATAATATCCCCGAGGACTCCACGAGATAGGAGGGCGCCCCTGCAGTATGCGGCCTCGCCCTCGTGGACCCCTCGAGCACCCCCGACCGACTTCTTTCGCCTATATAAGCCTCGTACCCTAAAAACATCGAATATGAAGATATATCGGGAGTTCCGCACGCGCAAGCCTCTGTAGCCACCAAAAACCTCTGGAGCCCGTTCAAGCACCTGGGAGGAACCCATCACCGGTGGCCATCTTCATCATCCCGGCGCTCTCCATGACGAGGAGGGAGTAGTTCACCCTCGGGGCTGAGGGTATGTAACAGTAGCTATGTGTTTGATCTCTCTCTCTCGTGTTCTCTCTATGGCACAATCTTGATGTATCGCGAGCTTTGCTATCATAGTTGGATCTTATGATGTTTCTCCCCCTCTACTCTCTTGTGATGAATTGAGTTTCCCGTTTTGAAGTTATCTTATCGGATTGAGTCTTTGCTTCGAGAAAACTTGATGTATGTTTTGCCGTGTTTATCTGTGGTGACAATGGGATATCACGTGCCACACTATGTATGTTCTGGTGACCAACTTGCGGGTTCCGCCCATGAACCTATGCATAGGGGTTGGCGCATGTTTTCTTGACTCTCCGGTAGAAACTTTGGGGCACTCTTTGAAGTACTTTGTGTTGGTTGGATGAATCTGAGATTGTGTCATGCATATCGTATAATCATGCCCACGTATACTTGAGGTGACAATGGAGTATCTAGGTGACATTAGGGTTTTGGTTGATTTGTGTATTAAGGTGTTATTCTAGTACGAACTCTTTAATAGATTGATCCGAAAGAATAGCTTTGAGGTGGTTTCGTACCCTACCATAATCTCTACGTTTGTTCTCTGCTATTAGTGGCTTTGGAGTGACTCTTTGTTGCATGTTGAGGGATTGTTATATGATCTATCTATGTTATTATTGTTGAGCTAACTTGCACTAGTGAAAGTATGAACCCTAGGCCTTGTTTCCTATCATTGCGATACCGTTTACGCTCACTTTAATCATTAGTTACCTTGCTGTTTTTATATTTTCAGATTACAAAAACCTATATCTACTATCTATATTGCACTTGTATCACCATCTCTTCACCGAACTAGTGCACCTATACAATTTGCCATTTTATTGGGTGTGTTGGGGACACAAGAGACTTTTTGTGATTTGGTTGCAGGGTTGTTTGAGAGAGAACATCTTCATCCTACGCCTCCCACGCATTGATAAACCTTAGGTCATCCACTTGAGGGAAATTTGCTACTGTCCTACAAACCTGTGCACTTGCACGCCCAACAACGTATACAAGAAGAAGGTTGTGTAGTAGACATCACCGCACTTGAGCCCAAAGGTTCCGAACGCCGTCGACAACTACATTGGAACCAGGGCTCGGGAGGCACCCCCATGGTGGCATGCAGATCTTCGTCGAGATCATAAAGCCGCTGTTCGCATGCAGCTGCCAGCCCAACCAGCTGGGCAGGCGCCTGCGTGGCAACATCCGTCTTCCAGGCCAACTCAGCAAGCACCTGCGTAGAGGCATGCAGATCTTCGTGAAGGTCCTGCCACCGCGCCACCTCAGCAGCCTGCCTGCCTGCCTACATGGCGCTGCATGCACCGCTGGCCTGGGCGTGTGTCGAAGCGAGGTGGAGCGGCGACGGACGGGACGGGCCTCGTTCCCGTCCCCGATAAAGCTAATGGAAACCTAAGTAGCGCATTTAATGCACTTTGTCCCGTAATGCCGTGCGATAAGCTCGCACACTGTAGGCCTTTCCACCTCCTGTGTGCCACTGTGGCAACCCCTTTTCCTATAAAAGGAGGCCTGAGGCGACCGGGAGGCGGATTCGGCTTTTTGGAACTATACAGCCAGCATAGCGAGTCCGAGAGCTCAAGGACACTCTACAAACATCCACGAAAGCAGGACTAGGGTTTTACGCATCCTCGCGGCCTGAACCTGGATAAACGATCTGTGTGCTAGCTACTAAACCTGCTCTTCTCACGACCCCGCGCCCGCCGACTGTAGAAGGGATCTCAGTGATCCCATAGGTGTCGTTCTCACCGACAGAGACCACAGACGAAGACACAACCACCCCGACAAAGAAGGGCCGGCGCCGCAACACGAAGCGCAAGGGCAAGACCGTGCTTGCCGTCGAAGGATCCGAGGACACTGGCGCTGCCAAGAAGGCCAAGGCAGACGGCCCCGGCAAGGAAATTGCTGGGTGCGCCGCTTTCCGGGCCTTGGTGGCTGCCGACAAGCCAGGAGGTTCCGACAAGCAATACTGCAAGATCCACCGCACCAAGAGCCACGACCTCCAGAACTGCCGACAAGTTGAGCTACTTGCCGAGAAGCAAAAAGCTGAGTCTGGGAGGCAGGACAAGGAGAAGGGTGAGGATGGTGCTGAAGGATCCGACAAGAAGAGTGGCGGCCAAGGGGGTCGCCGCGGCAAGGATAACCAGCAAGAGAGGCCCGCTCTGGGCCATGACAAGAAGCAGGAAGACAACGGTCATGACGAGGACGACGAGTCCAGCGAGCATGAGTTCCAGAAAGCTACAGAGGCCATGTGCGTTGATGGTGGCGCCTCGCTGCACCCTTCTCACCGCCAGCTCAAGCAGTGGGCACGTGAGATTACAATAGCAGAACCATCACTCGATGCTCAAAAGCCACTGAAGTGGTCCAGCACGCCTATCATTTTTACTCCGAGGACCACCCTGATCGCACGACTACAGTCGGATGCTTGCCGTTGTTTGTTTCGCCAACAATACGCAACCTCAAGGTGAAAAAGATGCTAGTTGACGACGGGGCCGGTCTGAACCAGATCTCACCTGTTTTGATCAAAAGGCTGCAGATTCTAGACGGAGACCTCGAAGAGATGGGCACATTTCAAGGGGTCAACCTGGGAAGGAGCCAACCGATGGGAAAGGTCACGCTGCCCGACGTTTGGAGGCGAGTTGAATTACAAGACGGAGAGGATTGTTTTCGATGTAGCCGAGATCCCCTTGCCCTACAACGGAATCCTCGGCCGCCTAGCACTAGCCAAGTTGATGGCGGCGTTGCATTACGCCTACAACATGCTGAAGATGCCTGGGCCGATGACCATCATTACCGTCTCCTCCGACAAGAAGGATGCGCTCATTTGCGCTGACCAACTCTACCGGGAGGCACTTGCGCCGACTACCGCCAAGGCACTTGCTCCTGCCGCCGAAGCCCCGGGGGGGGGGGGGAAGAAGACCGGCAAGGCCTCTCGCACCCACTCTGAGAAGGGCACCTCTTCAGAGTGTTGTGCTCCCTTCGAGGTCGTGCCAGAGAGCTCCACCGGCAAGAGCAAGAAATCTAGAGTTGCACCACAAGACACCGAGAAGGTGTCCGTCGAGGAGGATGGCACGGGTGGGGCTTTCACCATAAGCTCCTCCCTTGACAGCAAATAGGAAGGCGCGCTCATCACCTTCCTGCGGGCGAATGTCGATGTGTTTGCATGGCAAGCATCCGACATCCCCGGCGTACCCAGGGAGGTGATTGAGCACCATCTTGCTGTCTGTCCTCATGCGCGCCCGTCAAGTAGAAGGTCAGGAAGCAGGCTTTGGAATGGCAGGAGTTCATCACGGAGGAGATCAGGAAGTTAGAAGCGGCAGGCTTGGTAAGGGAAGTGTTCCATCCGACGTGGTTGGCCAATCCGGGGGTGGTGCGCAAGGCAAATGGGAAGTGGAGGCTGTGTATTGATTACACAGATATCAATAAGGCTTGTCCAAAGGACCCTTTCTCGTTGCTGCGCATTGACGAGATTGTTGACTCCACGGCCGGGAGTGACTTGTTATCATTCCATGACGCCTACTTAGGATATCACCAGACCTTCATGACGAGAGAAGATGAAGAGAAGACACCATTCATCACCCCACGTGGTACATATTGTTTTTTACGAATGCCTTTCGGGTTGAAGAGTGCTGCCTCGATGTTTGCAAGAGCAGTCCAAATTGGTTTTGAGCCCCAGCTACATCGAAATATGGAAGCTTATACAGATGACATAGTGGTCAAAACCAAGGACAAGGCGACACTTGTGCAAGATTTAGAAGAGACGTTTGCGAATTTGCGCAAGATCAACCTCAAGCTGAACCCTGAGAAGTGTGTCTTGGGTGTTCCGTCCGGCAAGCTTCTCGGGTTCTTTGTGTCACAGCGTGGGATCGAGGCGAATCTAGACAAGATCATGGCCATTGAGCAAATTGGGGCGCCTAGGTGGATCAAGGATGTGCGTCGGCTCACTGGCTGCGTTGCCGCCATGAGCAGGTTCATCTCCTAGTCTACTGAGCGTGCCCTCCCTGTTTTCAAAATCTTGAAGAAGGCGGGCCCAATCAAATGGACCCCAGAGGCCGAGGCAGCCCTACAGGATTTGAAGAAGTACCTCTCCTCTACGCCAGTACTGGTTGCGCCTAAACCACAAGAACCGTTGCTGCTATATCTAGCGGCAGCGAACCAAGTGGTCAGCGCCGCGCTAGTGGCACAGAGAGAAGTTGACGAAGAGGAGGTGGCGACGGCAGGGCTGAAGAATGGCAAACCAGAGCTCCCCCCGACACGGCCTGGTATCGGTAAGGCAAGGCCCCCGGCAGAGTCTGGCACTGGCGAAGCAGAAGCGACGCAACTAAATGGAGTGGTGCAAAAGAAGAAGATGATGCAGCACCCGGTTTACTTTGTCAGCTCCCTCTTGCAGGGGCTAGATCAAGGTACTCCGGCGTGCAGAAATTGCTCTTGGGCCTCCTTATGGTCTAGAGGAAGCTGCATCATTACTTCCAAGCCCACGAAATCACCGTCGTCACCCGCCTCCTGTTGCAACGGATATTGCATAACCTAGACGCAACCGGGAGGATTGTGGAATGGGCCTTGGAACTTTCAAGCTTTGGTGAAGTTTGAAAGTAATGCGACAATCCAGAGTAGAGTCCTGGCAGAGTTCATTGCATAATGGACCTCAACGTCCGACGAAGAGATCCAGGAGACCACTCTCCCCGGCAAGGAAACAAGTCGCAACTGGATTATGTACTTTGACGGGGCTTTCTTGTTGCAAGGCGCCGGTGCTGGTGTGCTACTCGTTGCACCCACCGGAGAGCACCTCAAGTATGTGGTACAGATGCACTTTCCCAGGGAAATGTCATTGAACAACACTACTGAGTACGAGGGGTTGCTTGCCAGTATCAGGATCGCGGCAGACCTTGGAAGCAAGAAGCTCATCGTCAGGGGTGATTCACAGCTTGTCGTCAAGCAAGTTAACAAAGACTATCAAAGCCAATTGATGGAGGCCTACGTAGATGTGGTGAGGAAGCTGGAGGAGTGTTTTGACGGTATACAAGCGGAGCATGTCCCCCAAGTGGAGAGCGACATCGCCGAATACCTCTCAAAAATGTGATGCCCTCAAACTACCTGTGGAACCAGGTACTTTTGTGATTTGGTTAACTCAACCATCCGTTGAACCATCCAAAAAGCAGAACAAGCGCAGGAAATCAGGCCCCGACAAGTACTTTCCCGCCGAGCTCCCAGGAGCCACCGACAAGGATGTTGTCGTGGACACCGAGCCTGCCATGGGCAACAGACTTCGGCAGGGCGTCAAGCCCTGGCTGTAGAGACAATCGCTCCCATGGCAGAGGAAATGCCTCTGGTCCTTGTCGTCGGCCCCATGCTCCGGCATGGGCACGGCATACCGTTCGATTCCTCCAAACAGGGGAACTCCCTGAGGAGCAGGAAGAAGCGGAGAAAGAATCCCGTCGGTCTGCCATGTATCAGTTCGTCGACGGTGTTCTATACAGAAAAAGACCAAATAGTGTCAAATTGAAGTGCATTCCCTGGGAGGAAGGACTGGAGCTGCAGGCAAAGGTACACGGAGGCATATGTGGCTCCCACATCGGGTCGAGGGCCCTTGCCGGCAAGGCATTCCGGCAAGCTTTCTTCTGGCCCACAGCCCTCCAAGATGCAACGGCACTAGTAACCCAGTGTGAAGCGTGCCAGTTCCATTAAAAGAAGCTTCATCAACCAGCTCAAGCCCTCCAAACAATCCCTCTTTCCTAGCCATTCTCGGTCTGGGGCTCGATATACTAGGTCCCTTTCCCCATGCTGTCAGGGGCTTTGAGTACCTGTACGTCGCAATCGACAAGTTCACAAAGTGGCCAGAGGTGGAGGCAGTGAGTAAGGTGACAACACAATCAGCCGTCAAATTCTTCAAGGGTCTAGTCTGCCGTTTTGGTGTGCCATATAGAGTCATCAACGACAACAGCACACAGTTCACGAGCCACACCTTCATGCAGTACATCCAGGACCTCGGTAGCAAGGTCTATTTTGCTTCTGTTGCACATCCATGAAGCAACGGCCAGGCTGAGAGGGCAAATGCTGAAGTGTTGCGACGCCTCCGGACAAGGACTTTTTACAGGCTACACAGGTGCGGAAGATGCTGGATTGATGAATTGTCGGAGGTTCTTTGGTCAATCAGAACGACACCAAATTGAGCCACCGGCCAGACACCTTTCTCCCTGGTTTATGGGGAAAAAGCAGTTCTCCCCATGGAACTCACGTACGGGTCACCTCGAGTGCTCGCTTATGACGAGCTTGAGAAAGAGCAGTTGCGGCAAGATGACGCAACGCTCCTTGAGGAAGATCGTCTTCGGGCGGCTGTGCGAGCAGCACGCTACCAACAAGCCTTGCGCCGCTACCATAGCCGCAAGGTTCATGCCCGATGCTTTGAGGAAGCCGACCTTGTTCTTCGGCACATTCATTCAGCCAAGAATTCCAATAAGTTGACACCAAAGTGGGAAGGCCCTTATTGGGTAATACGAGTCCCCAGGCCGGGTGCAGTCCGCCTGGAGACTGAAGATGTCATTCCATTGAGCAACTCCTGGAACATCGAACATCTTCGCAATTTTTACCCATAAGGCGCGGTTGCCGGGCTCCCCGGCAAACCAACTTTTGTACAAGCCTTGCCGGCAAGGCATGTAACCCTTTGTACAAAGCCAGGCGCAGACCCTGAGCATAAATAAATGAAGCGCTGGCGCCCTAAATTTTAGTACACATGCTAGGTTGAGTCTCTCTTTGTGTTAGGGTAGATAGTGCTTGGCGGCGACTAACCCTTAGCATAGAGGTCGAGTATGCATGTATCTGTTCCTTCCGGTCCTTTTTTGGTTCGCAGGGTGCATGGACATTTCTTCTGAGCTATTTTGGGAGAAAAGAGAACAGGCCGACGCTCGGACCCCGACAAGCCTAGGTTGCCGGGGGCTGCAGGTCTGCGAATCCAATCACAGCAAGCCAAGGTTGCCGGGCGCTTCTGTCGGTGTCAAAACCGGTGGATCTCGGGTAGGGGGTCCCGAACTGCGCATCTATGGCGGATGATAACAGGAGGCGGGGAACACGATGTTTACCCAGGTTCGGGCCCTCTCGATGGAGGTAATGCCCTACTTCCTGCTTGATTAATCTTGATGATATGAGAATTACAAGAGTTGATCTACCACGAGATCGTAGAGGCTAAACCCTAGAAACTAGCCTATGGTATGATTGTTGTTGTCCTACGGACTAAACCCTTCGGTTTATATAGACACTGGAGGGGGCTAGGGTTACGAAGAGTCGGTTACAAGGGAGGAGATCTACATATCCGTATTGCCAAGCTTGCCTTCCACGCCAAGGAGAGTTCCATCCGGACACGGGACAAAGTCTTCAATCCTGTATCTTCATAGTCCCACAGTCCGGCTGTCCGAGGACCCCCTAATACAGGACTCCCTCAGTAGCCCCTGAACCAGGCTTCAATGATGATGAGTCCGGCGCGCAGATTGTCTTCGGCATTGCAAGGCAGGTTCCTCCTCCGAATATTCCGTAGAAGATTTTGAACACAAGTATAGTGTCCGGCTCTGCAAAACAAATTCCACATACCATCGTAGAGAGAATAATACTTCCACAAATCTAATCTGCTGACATGACATCACACTATAGCCCGGCAATTATTCGAACCGTTTTTCTCAACCAGTTACTACACATATTGCGAAATGGTTTTCTTGGCACGCCTTGTCGAAGCAGAGATCGTGTCCCCTTATCATGGGATTCTCATCAATACGGGTGAGGGTAACCGAACCGCACCATCAAGTACGGTGCTTGGGGAATAAGCGAATTTACTAGGCAGGTGGGGAGGCGTATAGTTTCTTCCGCCCTTATAAAGGGACAAGGATTCCTCTTTTTCACCCACACCCTCTTCCTCCTTGCTCACCCATTATTGCGCACTTGAGCCCTAGCACCCAAGTTTGCATCTTCTCCTCAAACCACTGCAAGCTTGTCCGGAGCGGAAGGCAAGTGGATGGTCTCCTCCGTTACGGAGGAGGACATCACAAAGTTACGAAGAGCCGGATATCTGGCCATGGATATCGCACACGGGTTGCCATATGCGGGGCAGATCGTCCCTACTCCAGAACACCATGAGAGGGTGGTTTTTCTTACCCACTTCGTTCGTGGACTGGGATTTTCCCTCCACCTGTTTGTCCGCAAGCTCATGTTCTATTACGGGCTGGACTTCCATGATCCGGCCCCCAATTTCATCCTCAACATCTCAGCATTTATCGTCATGTGCAAGGCCTTCCTCCGCATGAAGCCCCACTTCGGCCTGTGGCTGAAGACCTTCAATGTTAAACCGAAGGTCGTGGTCGGCCAGCAAGCGGAGTGCGGAGGCGCCATGGTGGGCAAAATGCCCAACGTCATCTGGCTCGAAGGCTCCTACATGGAGACCATAAAGGGGTGGCAATCGTGGTGGTTCTACATCACCGAGCCGCGCGACACCAACTGGGTGGCGGCCCAAATTCGATCCGAATCCCCATGCGGCTCACCTCCACGGAAATAGAAGGGCCTATCCCGGGTTCCTTGATAGAGCTGACCGGACTCGGACCAAGGCCACAAACATGATGAGCAAGAAAATCAAGCTCGTCAACGTGGTCCAAGTCATGCTCTTCACGGATCCTCCGTGTCAAAGACGGGTATTCAATTTGTGGGAGTTCGACCCGGCCGAGCACCAGACGCTGCGAGAGCTCTTCGACACGATTCACAAGGATGTCTGGAAGGTGCTGTTCAAGGGCGCCGAAGTACCTCCTCCCCTTACCAAGGATCGCGGACTCTATGCAAAGCGCCCTGCCAATCCGATAAGTCTTTTATATCTCGTAAGATGTTCATTTTCCCCAGTTTAACCATGCGCGGGATCTAAGCCTCCACGCCATTTAACAGGACTGGGTAGCGACAGTGGAGCAGATCGATTGTCCAGCCCCCCTGCCCGAAGATCAGCTAGATGCCCTCCTAACGCTGATGCTGGTTCCGGCGCCTTATGAGGTGCCGGCGAAAAAGGCCAAGAAGAAGGCCACAGGGACCTGGAAGGGTCTCCGGCGCAAGGTTATATCGAACTCATCGTCCGAAAACACCGAGGAGCACTCCTATCATTAAAACAAGGATGAAGAAGAGCAAGAAAAGGAAGGCCGCCCCATCTGGGGAGGCCGAAGGGTCCAAGAAGGGAAGGACTCTCCTTCCGGACTGCTCCACAGCGACTGCTTTTAGCAACGATGAGTGGCTGCCCAGGGACAAGCCCCTAGCGAAGTCGTAACTATTCGAACTCCATAATAATTATTGGTACATCTTATTGTACTGTTTCTTATCACACCGTGCATGATTATACATCCCAACCCGAGCCCACATCGACGTATCTTCGTCGGATGATTCTTTGGGCCCGTCGGATATGAACAGTGATTCACTCCCGACCACCTCCTCCGCCCGCCCTACAAACGATGCCGAGGTGTTGTCTCCAAGGGGTTTGAACCAAGGTGAGACAGTTCCAGAGGCGCTTCAGGATGACATTCCAGGCGTTGGGCGCATGAGGGGCAAGACTCCTCTTAGCCCTAACACCAGGGGCAGCAAGTCTAGCCCCAGGCCGAATACGGCACCGGAACCTCCAGTTGTTCCGGATTCTGTCAGGCAACCCCTCGCTAAGGGGGGCAAGCCGTCTGTGCTGATGGCCTCTGTTCATCCAAAGGCATCAGAAAACTTGCTGGAAGTGCTTCGCGGTGCTTCCATTGACGAAGAGCACCACACTATCATGAGTGCGGTGGTCCAGGAAGTTCAGTCCACCAAGAGCGGACTGACTGAAGCCTGTGCCAGCCTCCTAACAGGCTTTGAGGTAAGTAACCAAATTATTAGAGAATGTTACCGCATAGACAGTAGCCCATGATGCTCTATTTGGCGTTCATGGAGAAAGGCTGAATAGAGGATCAAATAATAACCGCGGGAGTCGAATCGGAATATGTCAATGTGCATATGCAGGCTTCACTGGTGGCCGCTGCTGCACGTACTGCGGAGGTCGCTGCACTAAAGCGGGACCTTGAGCTGTCCAAGGAAGAGCTCGGCCTTACCAAAAGGCAACTCGAGGAGAACAAAGGTAAGTGATACTCTGTCTGTATATTTTAAAAAAGGTTTGGTTTTAAAATAATAGGATCGTCATGAATTGTGCTAGGGGCCATGACCGAAGTGGCGGCCCTGCAGAAGGCGCTATCCGAGGCCGAAGGCAAAGCGACCAAGGAGCGCATCGAGCGAGAAAAGCAAGAAGCCCGAGTAGGCAAGGTGCAGCAAGAGCTCTAGGCTCTCGCCAAAAAACACGAGTCCTTGGAGCTTGACTCTAAGACGCAACGGTCCGAGCTTGCGAAGGCCCTTGAAAGTGCACAACTTGCCAAGGACAAAGCCCAAAAGGCCCTCTAGGAAATTAAGGTGGTTAAAAAGATAGCGGCGGGTAAGGCATTCATTATGCAAAGCAAGGATGTGAAGGAAACTTTCTTTTTACTTAACCAATTCGGAGCTCTCCAGGAGCGTTCGCAGATCTGCACCGCAGTGTGTCAGATGCCGCGGAGTTCTACCGGGCTGAGGAGGGGAGCTCGACGAACAAGTTGTTCTGGTCTCGATATCTGGACTGAACACCCAGTGCTATGAGCGACCAAATCAAGCAATGGTCCAAGCTCCACAAGGCGGCCTGACAGGCCATGAAGGGTCTTATAGTCCGGATGTGGCCCGCGAGCCCCTTCCGGATAGCTACTTTGGTCTGGTGAGGCGGCTTGTGAATTCCTGCCCACGCCTTGAGGTCATAAAGTGGTCTGTCTGCATCGAGGGTGCGCGCAGGGCTTTTGCCCGAGCGAAGGTGCACTGGGCGAAGCTGGATGCCAAAAAGCTGGTGAAGGAGGGCCGGCCGGAAGGCAAGGAGCATCGCTACCCCGAAAAGTATTATGACAGTGTCCTGAAGGGTTCTCGCCTTGTGCAGAGGAATGTTCTAAGGATTTAATATTTGAATGAATGTACTCAAGTGATCCTGTAATATGAAACGAGTTCATTTGCGCTATGCAACGCTTGTTAATTTATAATATTACCTTCTGTGCGGCCGTTTATGAAATCTGAGACTTGGCCAGTGGTCGACTTCTGCCCCCATGTAACTACTACTGAGGTGTTCGGGATAAACCTGAGCACTCTTTATCCCAATTTTGGGTCCTTCGAAGGAGGTGTTCAGCACAACGAACCTGGCAATCGGACTATAAAGCTTTATCGCTCTCACTTAGCCATAGAAATCTACAATTTTAAATTTTGGCGAAGCCCCTAGTATTCGGAAGGCCGAATTCGGGGCGCTATATACGCCTAAGTCAGACAAGGCCGACTCCACGCCCGAAGCGGAAAAATTCGTTAAGGACTTGAGACCTCTCGAACAACGACCAGCTCTCGCCTCATCATGACAGTCAGTTTTCGGCTCTCTCTATTGAGATGCTCGTCCGGAAGAACCGGGACACAATCGCAGTAGTTCTCCCAGTGCTACCTTAGCCGATTTTGCGGAACGTAAGGTAGTAAAACATGGGAGCCGGGCAAACCCAACTATTGACTCAAGACATGATTCGGAGCTGATGCATATAATGCTATAAGTTCGGGGTGCCGCACTGTCGAAAGTGTTTGGACTTTTCACACCGTGTTATGGGGTATACTGAAGCCCCTAGCGCATTGGTCGTACCAGAATGTACAGGTGCAAGATGTCGTAAATAGGCAGACAAGGAAAAGAAAAAAAAGTAAGGGGAATGCAATAATAGGCTAACGCTATGCATTGTTATTAAATAATACGTCAAAGCGTACGGATACAAGTAGTGCAATAAGAAAAAAATAGGACCATTTAACATGTCCTATCCAAGGGCAAGTTGCGTACGGGTATGTAAAACAGGTATTTTGATCGTTATAAGGGACTACCTGGGGATTCCCTTGCACGTCAGACCGTCTTGCTTCCTTGGTAATTCCTTACCGCGATGAGTCCAACAATTAGACTGCCGGAAAGGGATTCCAGAGAGTAAAGTCCTGAAAGAGAGAAAAAGATGAAGGTATACAGCCCCTGGGGCGGTTGAGCCGCAATTTGGGACGTGCCGTAGTGGTGCCTGCACTCATGCCCATGGTATCTTGAGTGTAGTTATGTACGCGTGGCACATATTTCGCCACTTGACTAGGACTAGGGCGGAGGCCGAATTGCTAGTCAAGCCTAAAACGTGCCTTCCGATCCGCCTGCGGGGTACTCCGGACTCGCTTGAAGGTGTCCGGGGTCTTTTTCACCGAATTGGCTGTTTGCCTAATAAGGCTGCTTTGCGCTTCTGCTGCGAGGGCCGCAGTGTTCTCCTCCGTGTGGAGCGAGCACTCTGTGTTTCCATTAACTGTTATAACCCTGCGTGGTCCTGGCATTTTGAGTTTGAGGTATGCATAATCTGGTACCGCATTGAATCTGGCAAATGCAGTTCGTCCAAGTAGTGCGTGATAGCCGCTGCGAAAAGGGACGATATCGAAGATCAACTCCTCGCTTCGAAAATTGTCCGGAGACCCGAAAACCACTTCTAGTGTGATTGAGCCCGTGCAACACGCCTCTACACCTGGTATTACACCTTTAAAGGTGGTTTTGGTGGGTTTGATCCTCGAGGGGTCTATGCCCATTTTGCGCACTGTATCCTGATAGAGCAGGTTCAGGCTGCTGCCACCGTCCATAAGGACTTGAGTGAGGTGAAATCCGTCAATGGTGGGGTCGAGGACCAATGCGACAGATCCGCCATGACGGATACTAGTGGGGTGGTCCCTGCGATCGAAGGTGATCGGACAAGAGGACCACGGGTTGAACTTTGGGGCGACTGGCTCCATCGCGTAGATGTCCCTTTGTGCACGCTTCCGTTCCCTCTTGGGAATATGGGTTGCGTATATCATATTCACTGTTTTCACTTGTGGGGGGAACCTCTTCTGTCCTCCTGTGTTCGGCGGCCGAGGCTCCTCCTCGTCGTTGCTATGCAGCCCCTTGTCCTTGTTTTCGGCATTCAACTTGTCGGCCTGCTTGAACAACCAGCATTCTCTGTTGGTGTGATTGGCTGGCTTATCAGGGGTGCCGTGAATTTGACACGAGCGATCGAGTATGCGGTCCAAACTGGACGGGCCCGGATTACTTCTTTTGAACGACTTTTTCCGCTGACCAGATTTAGAGCCACTGAATCTGGCATTGATTGTCGTGTCTTCGGCGTTATCGCCGTTGTTGTGCCGCTTGTGTCTGTTAGGACGTGGTCTGCCGTTAGTATCTTTGGCATCTGAAGTGCCAGGATTCCTTGATGTTTTGCTGTTGCAAGCCAGCCAGCTATCGTCGCCCGCCCAAAAGCGGGTAATGAGTGTCGTGAGGGCTGCCATGGATTTCGGCTTCTCTTGGCCGAGGTGACGGGCAAGCCACTCATCCCGGATGTTATGCTTAAATGCCGCTAAGGCCTCAGCATCCGGACAGTCAACGATTTGGTTCTTTTTAGTTAGGAACCGAGTCCAGAATTTCCTGGCCGATTCCCCAGGCTGTTGGGTTATGTGGCTCAAGTCATCAGCATCTGGTGGTCGCACGTAAGTGCCCTGGAAGTTGTCAAGGAATGCATCTTCCAAATTCTCCCAACTGCCAATGGAATTTGCTGGCAGGCTATACAGCCAATGCCGAGCTGGTCCTTTGAGTTTTAGTGGGAGGTACTTGATGGCATGTAGATCATCACCACGGGCCATGTGGATTTGGAGGAGGAAATCCTCGATCCATACCGCAGGGTCTGTTGTGCCATCGTATGACTCAATGCTCACGGGTTTGAATCCTTCTAGGAATTCATGATCCATTACTTCATCGGTGAAGCATAGGGGGTGTGCGGAGCCTCTGTGCTGAGCTATGTCACGACGCAGTTCATACGAGTCTTGTCTGCTGTATTCGGCCGACCGGATTTGCTTTTAGTGTATCTGGCTGACGATCATCGTCAGCATTGGGGCGCGACCCCGTGATCCGTAGATCGATCTTGTATGTCCTGCTTTGTTTTCCAATACGTCTCACAGGTCCCGCGTGTTGCCCCGGGCCGTGGTGTTTTTGTTTGTCTGGCGATGGGGTGCGGGCTGGACTTCGGGGTGATATGCCCCTCTGTCTCGACCGCGAGGTGGCCGATCAGCCGCATCATACGCTGGTAAGGTAGGTTCTGATGCTTCCTCCTCCAGTTGGGGTAGCAACCTACGCTTTGGGTAACTCTTGGTTGGGCGTTCGAGTTCGTATTCCTCGGCCGCAAGGACTTCAGTCCATCTGTCCGCTAGCAGATCTTGATCAGCTCGAAACTGTTGTTGCTTTTTCTTCAGGTTGTTTACTGTGGCTATAAGCCGGCGCTTGAAGTGCTCTTGCTCGACGGGATCCTCAGGCACGATAAATTTTTCGTTGCTGAGGCTCACCTCGTCTTCAGAGAGAGGCATGTAATTGTCATCCTCTGATTCTCCGTCTGCTGCCTGTTCCGGAGGACTAGCTTGTTCATCCTCCCGCTCGAGGTCTGGGTGGAGGGGTTATCATCGTCTTCGGCACTTTCTGGAGCATTATTGTCTCTTGTGCCGGTATCGCTGCGTTTGCTATGGCGGGACTTAGAGCGGCGCCGCTGACGTCGGTGCTTGGATTGCTTCTTGGAGGGGTTATCCTCCACTGTCTTATCGCCATCGCCTTTTTGTGGGTGTCCACCATGTATATGTCATATGATGAGGTGGTAGTCTAGCGCCCTGTGGGCGGTGGTTCTTGTTCGTCTCCTGCATCATCGTCCATACCGTCGATATCTTCGGAGGCGAAGTCGAGCATGTCGCTTAAATCATCGACAGTGGCTACTAAGTGGGTGGTGGGTGGGGGAGCGAATTTCTTCGTCGTCTGCATCCCATTCTAGCCGGACATAGTTCGGCCAAGGGTCTCCTGACAGATATAGAGACCTCAATGACTTTAGCACGTCGCCAAAGGGAGAGTGTTGAAAGATATCCGCGGAGGTAAACTCCATGATCGGTGCCCAATCGGATTCGATAGGCATGGACGCAGGCGGCTCGGAGCCCGTGGCCGGGGACAAATCCAACGGTTAGGCAACACGGGTCTCGTAGGAGGTGAAGTCAGTATTCGGCTCTATCTCCACTGAGTGTGCGGCCTCCGTGGCGGGGTCCATCCACCCGTCTTCAGACGGCGCAATTTGTTCCGGATTGAGGGCCAGAGTGGTTCTAGGTGTGATCTCCCGAACACTGTCCGACGGCAGAGTTAAGTCACGCTCGTCGTGATTGTGCGGCGCACCTGACATGGGCTCGAATCAGTCGAAGATCAAGTCTCCGCGGATGTCGGCAGTATAGTTCAAGTTTCCAAACCTGACCTGATGGCCAGGGGCGTAGCTCTCGATCTGCTCCAGATGGCCAAGCGAGTTGGCCCGCAGTACGAAGCCACCGAATACGAAGATCTGTCCGGGGAGGAAAACCTCACCCTGGATCGCATCGTTGCCGATGATCGAAGGAGCCATCAAGCCCTACGGTTACGGCACAGTGGAACTCTCAATTAAAGAACCAATGTCGGTGTCAAAACTGACAGATCTCGGGTAGGGGGTCCCGAACTGTGGGTCTAAGGCGGATGGTAACAGGAGGCGGGGGACACGATGTTTACCCAGGTTCGGGCCCTCTCGATGGAGGTACTACCCTACTTCCTTCTTGATTGATCTTGATGATATGAGTATTACAAGAGTTGGTCTACCACGAGATCGTAGAGGCTAAACCATAGAAGCTAGCCTATGGTATGATTGTTGTTGTCCTACGGACTAAACCCTCCAGTTTATATAGACACCGGAGGGGGCTAGGATTACACGGAGTCGGTTACAAGGGAGGAGATCACATAACCGTATTGCTAAGCTTGCCTTCCACGCCAAGGAGAGTCCCATCCGGACAAGGGACGAAGTCTTCAATCTTGTATCTTCATAGTCCATCAATCCGGCTAAAGTACATAGTCCGGCTGTCCGAGGACCCCCTAATCCAGGACTCCCTCAGCTGCGACATCAGATAAGTCTTTCTCCCCCACTCTGTGCCTCCGTATGAAACTTGAACGTATAAGACTTCGCTCGCTCTCATACCATCTTGCTCCCTCTGCCCCGCGTCCGAAAACCTTACTTTGGGCCGGAAGTTGGTTGTAGTGCGATGGGAAGGGGGCGATCGAAGGGCCTAATCCTACTCGGACCGTACCTCCACCAAGGGCGTGAGTGTAGCTGAGCTATAGAGAAGGAGGATGACAAGGCCTGTTGCCGGGATACAATATTTATCTTAAGATAACGAGGACGCGTTCCTTGTTGTGGCCCCCGCCCACGCACAAAATGAACCCGGCAAACACCCTCTTTTTCATTCATACATTGTCAACAAGTACAATTCATACAGAATGAGTACACGAGCGAGGGGATTACGAGGTCTAAATTCAACTAAGGCTTGTAGGCTTATAAACTAAAAAAAGATAAGTGCCCCGTGATCCCCGTTCTTGCCCTTTTACTCCCAGGTGCGACAGGTGAAGGCAAAAAGGGGGCGATGGGGAACGCGTCGATGGAGAGCTTGAAGAGGAAGGCTCTCGGCAGGGCACATGGCCAAGGGAGGGGCGATGCGGTCAGTCGGAGTCGGAGTCGGCGCCCCCCCTCCCCCCGCTCGACACCCTCGTCGTCGCTATCGATGTCCTCCTTGTCACTCCCGCTTGAGGAAGAGTCTTCGTCATCGGAGGAGCTCTGCATGTAGCACATTAGGTGAGTTCCAAAGTCTCCAAAGACCTTATGGAGAGCAGGTTGTTCTACATTAATTTGAAATAGAGAATGAGCCCCATCGTCAGGCTGTGGATACGAGCGAAGGTCTTCCATCCGCGACGAAGATACATGACGTGAGGGGCGGGAAAATCGACATCAACCCGCGTGCCGCCATTCCCACAGCCACTCATATGCAATCTCAGAGTCTGTGGTGGGTCAAGCTCCATCTCCCGAGGGAATGGAGTAGGGATACGAAGACGACGGCGCGCTTGCAAGTGCAGCCTGATGAAGAACTCACGAGGCTGGTCCCCGACGTGGCCCTCCATTGGGTGAGGGACCGCCGGCGGAGGCGAGGCTGGTGCGCCGCCCCTTCCTCCTCTTCCCCTAGCGCCACAGTGACCTCGGCCTCGCCCCCTCCCTCTTCCACTTGTGGCCGGCTCCGCCCCCACAAGATCGTGGGAAGGAGGGGCGCGTTGTCGAGCGGATACCCTCGTCGCTACTGTCGAAGCACCGGCGCGCCCTCTCGCCATAGGAGAAGAAAGAAAGAAGCCAAGGTGGAAGGAGGCGGATGGTGAAAGATTGAGGGGTGCCATCCCCCCTCCCCTTCTTATAAAGGGGCAGGTCGGGCTTCACGCCCACTCAACCAATCCGCCATCAGAGCATTGTGGAATCGAGACCGACCCGCGGCTCCAATCAGCAGCAGCCCGGTTTCCCGCCTCGTCATTCAAGGCCCGCACCCGCCGCCTACCATCTTTAAGGCATGGGGGACACGTGGCAAGAAAACAGAAATCAAGGGATGAGTGAGGCGACCGTTTTCCACCCCGTGATCATAGGGCACGGGCACCTTGAAGGCCACGATCCGAGTCCACTCAGTAAATGAGACGCGCCCCTGCGTTTTCCCCTTTTTTTATGGGGAAGGTGCAAGCCGCCTCTCTACCATGATGTGACGCATGAGGGCAGCGGCCGCCCCACACACGACCCCAACGTCACGCACGGCCCTCCACGTTGCGCATTCAACGCGGGTCGTGGGGAAGCGCAGCAAGCGAAGGAATTACTGCGGTAAAAATCCGCCCCGCGTGCCCGCGCACCATTCTGGGCCTGGCCCAACAACGCATTGCACTGATGTATGGCCCAGGCCCGGGGGCTCCTGTCGGTGTACAAAAGTAGGGGCTCTCCTTTTTACCCCTCTACTTGTGCACGGGCAGTCAGAGCCGCCCTTGCGGCCACACTTAGCAGGGCAAAGGGAGGGAGCAGAAACACAAGAATACCAGAGCTGCGCTCCAGCCAAAAGCGCAAGACGAGCAAAGCAACACCAAGACCAGAGGCACAAAGAGCAAGAGGGCGAAGTGGACTCCCCCGGCAAGACCCTTGCCGGGGCGGCCTCCGCAACCCCGGCAAGGGGCTTGTCGGGGAATCTTTCCCATCGCCTGCAGAGCGCGCCACCCTTGAGCCCAAGGGTTCCAACACCATCAACCACATTGGAACCAAGGCTCGGGAGGCACCTCCGTGGTGGCATGCAGATCTTTGTGAAGATCATAAGCACACGAGATCAGATGATGACCAGAAGACGACGCTCCTTGGCAAGATCCTTGCTGAGGAAATCCACGGGACCCCCGGCAAGATCCTTGCCGGGGACGACCGTGATGCCAGGGCAAGACCCTTGCCGGGGCCCCGACGAGACCCTTGCCGAGGACACCTACGAGGCCACAACCAGACCCATGTCTGCTAAGACTCCACCGCCGTTCCCATATAGCTGCCAGCCCAACCAGCTGGGCAGGCACCTGCGTGGCAATGTGCGGCTTCCAGGCCAACTCAGCAAGCACCTGCGTGGTGGCATGCAGATCTTCGTGAAGACCCTACCACCACACCATCTCAGCAGCCTGCCAGCCTATGTGGCGTTGCATGCATCGTTGGCCTAGACGCCTGTCGGAGCGAGGCGGGGCAGCGACGGACGGTATGGGCCTCGTTTCCGTCCCCAATAAAGCAACGGGACACCTAAGGGGCACATTTAGTGCACCTTATCCCGTAATGACAGGCGATAAGCTTGTACACTGTATACCTTTCCACCTCCTGTGTGCCACTGTGGCAACCCCTTTCGTCTATAAAAGGAGGCCCGAGGCGTACTGGAGAAGGATTCGGATCTTTTGGACTACGCGCGCCCCGTAGCTAGTTCGAGAGCTCAAGAACACTCAAATATACATCAAAGCAGGACTAGGGTATTACGCATTTTCGCGGCCTGAACCTGGGTAAACGATACTTGTGCTGACTGCCAGACCCGCTCTTTGCATAACCCCGCGCCCGCCAACCATAGAAGGGATCCCAGTGATCCAATAGGTGTTGTACCCTCATACAAACGCACGCGAGCAACGCGCCCTATCACACCTCTGGCAAGTACAAGGCGAGGTGGAGGACGCCGGTGCCGGCGTTTAGCGTGTACCGCAGATGGCGGCCGGCATCGTCTAGTTAGCTAAGAGTAAGTTAGTACTTGTACACTACTAGAGTATTAGTGGGAGTAGATACTTAACTTGTCTATGATGGTTGTCAACGTGGAAATTCATTACACTATATCTGGATCAGACCTGTTACTTTGCTCTGAATGTTGAACTTTCCGTTTGAACGTATGGAATGGGCTGTTATTTTTTTAAATGGGTTGTATTTGTCTGCCACGGGTTTAGAGGCTGACTTGTGGGCCTACTACGTTGACGCGTACACAATCAGGAGATGATTGTACATGGAGAGGATGACAGCAGGGACCCACCAAGGTGATGGCAGTACGCAAGCAAGTGCCTCTTATTTCAAGCCAATAAAAAAATGGCTCCTCCTAATGGATTTATGACATCTGGGTCCCATGCCATTGTCTACTTAGTCAATAAAAGAGAGAATTGCACAACGAGCGGCTGACACCAGGGACCTAGCAGCTCGCCCAGTTATTTTTTGTTTTGGGTTAATTTGATAAATGCCACTCCAAATCTGGTGACTCCGAGAAATGCCACTGCAATTTTGAAACTTTGAAAAATGCCATTTCGTGCCATTTCCAATGGCGTTTTTCAAAGTATGGAGTGACATTTTTCAAAGTTTCCAAAAATTGCAGTGGCATTTTTCAAAGTTTGGAAATTGCAATGGCATTTTAATGAATCACCATAATTGGAGTGGCATTTATCGAATTTGTTTTTGAGACGGAAGTAGGGTTTCAACTGGGATATGCGGGGCACTCTGTCCTGTCTAGACAACCTTCTTTTTGTGTTTACCACAAGACGAGCCCAATGGTGTTTTTTCTTTCTGAAAATGGCTAGCCCCATTTTTTGTGCTTTGTCAAGTAGCTCACTGTTAGGCCTGTTGGGCTGCAAATCTTTCAATACGAGGAGAGCTTCATTCGGCTGGCCTAGAAAATGGCCTATCAGTAATGACAAATGGGCTGTACATTTTTAAAACATATAAAACCGACAATTAGTTTCAAATTTCCTTTTTTTTCATTTCAAGATTTTAAATTCCATTGATTTTTATGCGTGGACAATTTTTGAATTTTATATGGATATATATTTATTTTTAAAATCAGTTTGAATGTTTCTCGGAATTTCAGATTAAAAAACAGTTCGGACCGCACCGAAATATGCAAAATTTCGTATAATTTTTCAATCGTGGCCACAATATGGGCTGTAATGCTAACAAAAAGAATATGGGCTCCAAAAAAACCTTAAGAATTAGCAAATGGGCTGTAAACTATTAGAAATAATGGTAGATGGGTTGTGTGCTGTTTTCCACAGATTTGAAGCTTTCCTAAAAAAAAGGTTGACGCACACACAACATCGTGTCAACTTAGTCAACACACGAGAGCAGTGACTGTTGGATGTCCATCCAACGGCTGTCGTGCTTATTTAATCTCTGCTCTTCCTGCTCCAGCCGCTCAAACAAGAGCCGGCGAGACAGCCTGCTCCCTCCTCCCATGGCCGGCTGTGCTGCCGTGCAGGCATCATCGCCCCACCCTACTCCCATCGCTAGCCTGGCCATACCTCTACTCACCCACACCTGCTGTTATTCTCCAGCGATGGTAGACGAACCAGTAAACCCTCGTACTCCCCTCCGTGAGGGAAAGAACTGTCGAGTCTTCCCTGGATCCGTGTCGTTCCCTTCCTAGGCCTCGCCGTCGTCCACCGCCCTAGTGCCCTCGGCGTGGCGTGGTCAACGTGGTCAACGAACGACATCCATCAGAAGTGGACTATACGTGGAGAGGATGACAGCTGGGTCCACAGCTGCACGCAAGGAAATGCCTCCTTATTACGCGCAAAATAATGATTTCTCCACCGACAATGGGACCCACCGGAAGGGCCTCAGATTTCATGAAAAACCTTCCCCCACGATGCCTTGGACCCACCAGCTATATCTTCATGCGCAAGGAAGTGCCTCCTTATTACACAAAAAATGAATACTCCTCTACTAGCTGGGACCCACCATAGTGGGATGCTGTCTTGCAGGCCTACTAAGTTGACGGGGATGGAGGGCTTTGTCAACTTAGTCAATATGAACAATTCTATCTCCATTGACCCTACGATGTGCATCCAACACCCATAATGCTTCTTCAACCTCTGGTCTTCTTGCTCCAGCCGCCCAAACCAGTGCCGGTCGTGTCGCGTGCTCTTGCCTCCCGTCGCCGGCTGTGCTGCCATGGAGGCCTCACCGCCCTCTACTACTCCCACCGCTGGCTAGGCCATCCCTCTACTCACCCACACCCCCTATTATTCTGCGGCGACGACAACCTCACACCATAGCCGAATCAGCCAACCCTCATTCTCCTATCCACATGGGCATCCACTGTCGCGTCTTCCCCGGCTCCGCGTCGTCCCCTTCCTAGGCCTCGCCGTCGTCCACCGCCTTGGTGCTCTTGGCGCGGCGTGGTCAATGTGGTCAAGGAACGACTTCCATCGGAAGAGTACTCTACGTGGAGAGGCTGACAGCTGGGTCCACGGCCGCAGCAAGGAAGTGCCTCCTTATTACGCACAAAATAATTATTCCTCCACCTGACAGCAGGGACCCACCGGACGGGCCACCGTATGACGCAAAAAAATGTTTCCTCCCTGACTGCTGGGACGCACCAGCTACATCTTCGCTTGGAAGGAAGTGCCTGACAGTCGGAACCCACCTAGTTGAAGCGTACGTAGCATTGTCATTCTGGTCGCGAACATGTACGTACATACTGGTCGATCGGTCTGTTTGCAGGCTGCAGCGATGAACCGTGGCCGAGTAAGGAAGGGCACGTGTCGTAGTAGAGGCACGCACGTAGCATGTACACGTACGTACAGCTAGGGTGCAAGAAAGTAAATACGGCCACGTACGTACATACGGGCGGGGTCTCGAACGCCTACTCGCGCATACGTACGGCCAAGGCTCGTGTACATGGTTGGGTCCTAACGAAGAAACTACGTCGTCGTGTTCATCGGGAGCCAACCGGCTTGGACAGAATAGCCGATCGAAACGAGGCCTGGCGTACCGCAGAACGAAGGAAACAGCCTTGTGTTCGAATGGCCATGGTCGAAACGGGATCATATTCATCAGGAGGGGTCTGGTGTACCACAAAACGGAGGAAACGGACTTCTCTTGGACTTCCTACGGTCGAAACGGGGTCCTGTTGATCGGGAGGGGTGTGGCATACCGCAAAACGGAGGAAACGGACTTGTGATGGAGCGCTACGGTCAAAATGGGGGTCCTGTTGATCGGGAGGGGTGTGGCGTACCGCAAAACGGGGCTCCGCGGGACACTATTCATCTCCACCGTTGACTGCATCCACGGGCTTACTTTTCATCCACCGTCGAACTCCTCTAGCCTCCACCAGCGACTGTTCATCCAGGCTCCACCGCTCCTCCACCGGCTACTATTCAACCAGTCCTCTCCACGGGGTCCTGTTCAACCACCCCTCAACGGGCTACTGTTCATCTAGCCCTCCACCGACTACTGTTCAACCAGCCCTCCACGGGGTCCTGTTCATCCAGCCCTCGACGGAGACCTGTTCATCCACCCCCAACCGGCTCGATCGAGGTCCTGTTCATCCAGTGGCAACGGACTGTACTACCACAGGGTCCTGTTCGTCCACCCCCACCAAGAACTATTGTCGCGACCGGTTTTTCCGGGTAATAAATTCCAGAAAATGGCCGTCGTGCTCACCAGCCTCAGGATTACTGTTAGCTGATGAGGCACCAACTTGATACAGAAATTCCAAGCAAAATACAAAATATGAGGTACAAGACCATCTGGTCTGTGAGTACAACAAATGGTTTCTAGTGGTTGATGGCGGAAGCGGTTTGTGGATCATCAGCGTCTATGGGACTCCATTTCCCACGGGAAAAGCTGACCAGGTTAACTCCTATCTTCGCGAGGCTGCTATCACCATAGCGTAGGTTCCGGGGTTGTCATTGCGACGCTCCTCTCCACGTAAGAAATCTGGCCAAGACAATAGCCAGGGACAAGCCAGTGAGTACTTTGAATGTACTCGCAAACATTTTGAATACAGGTATAATATAAGTGACAAGCATGCACTGAAATGTTCTATGATCACATCGTCAGTTATAAAGAAAAATCTCTGATGCATGCAAGAAGATCATTAAAATGCAATAGTGAATAGGTAATGACGGGGCAGGAATAAAATGCACGGTTTGGATGTCCGAAGCGACGTCTCGAATTGATGGTAAATAACAAGAATGCCACAGTCGGGCGTCTTGGCGACACCACATAAAGGGCTTATAAAAGAAACTAAAAACAAGCAATGCCACAGTCGGGCGTCTGAGCGACACCACATAAAGGGCTTAAAAAATGCCACAGTCGGGCGTCATGGCGACACCACATAAAGGGCTTATAAAAGAAAATAAAAACAAGCAATGCCACAGTCGGGCGTCTGAGCGACACCACATAAAGGGCTTAAAAAATGCCATAGTCGGGCGTCTGAGCAACACCACATAAAGGGCTTAAAAAAGAAAATAAAAACAAGCAATGCGACAGTCGGGCGTCTGAGCGACACGACATAAAGGGCTTATAAAAGAAAATAAAAACAAGCAATGCCATAGTCGGGCGTCTGAGCGACACCACATAAAGGGCTTAAAAAAATGCCACAGTCGGGCGTCTGAGCGACACCACATAAAGGGCTTTAAAAAAAATGCCATAGTCGGGCGTCTGAGCGACACCACATAAAGGGCTTATACATAAACACAGTGAATATCCAGGAGGTAGAACCATCCCAGGGATACTCAATAATTCAAATAATATAACGGGTTAGTTCACAACAGAAATAATGTCAATGGGGTTAGTCCATAACAGAAATAATAATCATAATCATCTTAAGTCACATGCCACGATTCATTGTTCGGGTTTAATAGTTTCTCCTTCGAAGATCGACACTAAGACCGGCACCTCACCCATCCCAGACTGGAATTCTTAAACGAGGACTCGACTATTCGAATAGGTTTAATCTCTGCAGAGGGTGTACTCTTTATCCACGAGTAACGGATTTCTTTAGCCCTTCGGGACTAATTCCGTCTACGGTCTTTTAATTGAAAACACACCTGACTTGCACACACCAGCTTAACTTACCCGTGTCTGGAATTACCCATGACACCTGTCAAGCAAAACTCTAAGTGGGGAGGCTGCAACCTCAGAAGCGGGATCAAATTTATAACGCGCCTAAGGGGTGGCCTCCCCTCTCGGTCTCAACCGGAAACACCCATGCCCCCGGACCAGGTGGCATGCCTACCGGCTTCAACCGATATCTTCCACCATGGCCTCTCTGTATGTTGTGTGCTTGAAAGGGGTTGACGACTGACTGAACCGTACCCTACTTGTTGTAGGGACAAGTGGTAGTACGAAGCAAGTATGGAGTTCACTGGAAGAAGCCTCGATATACGGTCGACTCAGGAGGTTCATAAATTCCCTGTATGACATATATAACATAAATATTTCAACCAACAAAGTCACCACTCACTATACCTTACCATGCCATACCGGGCATAACCATCCCGACGGGGACCGGCGACAAGCTCACGCCTACCCAAGGCAGAGGCTTTCTCGGATTCCTTTCCGGCATGCATGCAAGGCACATCAGAATGGTTACCATCACAAGTATAATCATTTCCAACAACAAGGAGATCACTAAATGCATCCATGTGAACGATCATATCACATGAAATAACGAGTATTCCGAAATGAGGTGGGGTTGTAAACGTGTCAACGAACACACCAAAATATTATGCCAGGTTCAGAATGCTTTCCTTCAGTTTCTGTAGAGGCAGGGTGCACCCTAAAAACTTTTGCAAGCTTTCTTCTTCACGAAAAGTCCTATTTTGAATAAATTTGAATTAACACACAAACTCAAAAAAGCACAAAAAGTTATTTTGAATTTTTTTCAAATAACTCTTAAAATAAACTAGGTCAAATTTGAGAGAGGTAGGAAAAAGAATCAATTCATTTGGAGTTATATTTTAAAAGTTATAGCCAGTCAAAGTTTAGTCAAAATCCTGGTTTTTAAATAAAACAGAAAAAAGAAAAGAAAACGCTTCGAACCGGTACACCTCGAAGATGTACTTTGAGATTTACGTCTCCACTTAACCCACGTGGACTGGGGCGGGGTCACTGACAGTGGGTCCAGGGGGCCCACTGGTCAGGTTTGACCAGTCCATCTCCTTCCTCTTCCTCTGCCCGAATGGTGGCGAGGCGTTGGCGATCAGCGCCGGCAAAGGGCTGCTCCCCACGGGCTCCAGAGGGTTGGGATGGATCCGCAGGACTGGGGCGGTCCTCCCGGTGGTCGTTGGGTCGGTGGGGGACGGAGTGAGCTGCCGGCGGCGAGCTTCGCGACGGAGGAGGCATTCGGGGGCAGAGTGGTTTTGGGGCTACAGTGGCTCCTGATCAAAATCGAGCAGGGGAAAGATTCACGGGAGGAAGAGAGAACTTCTGGTGGAGAGAGTGGAGAGGGGGAGGCCCTGGTTGAGGTGAACGGAGCTGGGACGTGGCGGCGGCCGGACCGGCCGGAGTTGGGGAAGACGGCCTCTTTCTCTTCAATTGACGGCAATGGGGGCACTAGGAGTACGGTGTGAGGCTGCTCGTGTGCTCGTAGGGCTCGAGGGGCTTCCTTTTATAGTGCTCCTACGTCGGTTCGCGGCGGCAGTGGATGAGCTCGTCGGCGACCGACTTCTGTAGCTTGCAGGCAACGTGGCGAGGCTGGGGATGGCGGCAGGAACTAGCGGACGAGTGGGTACTGCTCCAGGGGCGAGCTGGCGAGCGGGCGCGGCTCGGGCGACGCTGGCCATTGCAGGGGCTGTCGGGCGGCATTGGCGGCTAGCTGCTGGCCTGCCGGAGACGTGGCGGGGCTGCTTGGCGCGTTGCGGTGAGGAGCTTAGTGAGTGGCATGGCTCCGCAGGGCGTGCAGAACTCGGGGCGCGACGCGTCGGCTCGGGCGCGACACGTGCAAAACGCGTGCTCTGCTCCCCAGAGCACGCACGGGAAGTGAAATGCTATGTCATGGTAGGGGGCTCCAAACTACAAGAGGGTTAGCAGGGTGGGGTTATAGGTTAGGGCAAAACCATGGGACATGCTGGTCTGGTCAGGGTATTAAGTTCACAGTGCAAACAAAAACTCATGTCAAATTTTTCCACGCTCTCAAGGTGTTTGACAAAATGCCAAAGGCTCCTAGGCAGTTCTTGGAGTGGCCAAAACCTCCAGAGTGGGGTCTCTTTAGATAAAAGAGAGGGTGGTAAGGTTAGTTTGCCCAAAGAACAAACTTGCTAGTGCAAGTTTTGCAAAACTTCAATTCTGTACAGAAAGAACAGGGCATGGTTGCATGCACGTAGTACCATCCAATGGGTCCACTCTCCTGGACTTAAGGGTTTGGCAAGGAGGACTACAAGTAGTAAAAGGAATCATGGATCAACTAAAAAGGTGGTTGCTGTACAAAACCTCAAGTTGGACCAGAATGGAAAAGAGGATGGTTCACTCAAATTTTCCAAAGAACAGCACTAGGTTATTTCATAAAGTTGAATAATATGCTCCTACTGATATCCCATAATTTTGGTAGAAGTTTTAAAGAAATATTTGAATAGGTTGTAGTGTAAAAATGCTATCTGGACCAGATTTGTAAATATGGTGTAGAGCTCAAAATATTCAATGGGTAGAAGATATTTTTGCACAAAAGTGGTTCAAATACTCCATATGACATCTCCAAATTATGGTGGGATTTTTGAAGAAATATATTAAAGGGTTGTAGTACAAATGGGACCAATAAACTATGGGAAACCATTTTTTCAAGAAAATAAAGGTCAATAAGAATATTATATAATTAATTCTTCTGATAACAGAAAAGATTTTTCTTGAGAGGGTAAACAAGTCCAATATCATAAGTAAAAGATTTTTCATCTTAGGGAACAACTCCAAGATAACCCAGAAAAGAATGGTTCTGAAGTCAAGAAAAACCAAGAAAAAGGAAAGTTAAATTTCCTGGCAAAATTTTAACAAAACCAGGTTAAAAAATGTTGGGGTGTCACAACTATTCATCCAACCCCCCTAACAATGCTCACTGTTCATCAAGAGGTGGCATCGATCGGCTTCAGTTACTAGTAGTAGCGAACGAATCACTTGGGTTCAGTTAACAGCAAGGGATCAATCGGGGTTCAGTAACGTAGTTAGTGCAATCGCTCGGGTTCAGTTAGAGCCCAACGCCTCGTTCAGGTTCAGTTAGAGCACAACACCTCGCACACACACGCGTACGTGTACAAAAGAAACGCGCAAACCTCCGTGCATGGCTCGGCCCCGACCACCCATCATAACTGGGAACTCCCTCATATTTTCCTCGCCCTCGCTTCGACCATAGTTTTTCCGTCATGGACGGCCCAAAGAATGTCATGCAGCTGCATCTCCGGCCCGCCCAGGACGAAAAGCCCATTTTCTGTCACGATTTTTTGTCATAGAAGTAGGAGCCCACCACATCTATGATGATACTGAGTTTTGTCACAATTATCGTCATAGAAGTGTCATAAGCATTAGAGGAAAAAATTCGTTCGTCCCAAAATGTCACGGATGTGTCTTTTTTTGTAGTGTAAGGAGGCACTTCCTTGCTGCGGGCATGGAGCCAACTGTCATCCTCTCCATGCATAATACTCTTCCGATGGAAGTCGTTCCTTGACCACATTGACCATGCCGCATCGAGAGCACAAAGGCGATGGACGACAGCGGATGCCCACGTGGAGAGGAGTACGAGGGTTCACTGGTATAGTTGCGGTGTGACGCTGCTGTCGCCGCAGAAGAATAGGGGGTGTGGGTGAGTAGAGGGAAGGCCTGGCCAACCGTGGGAGTAATAGGGGCGATGAGGCCTCCGCAGCAGTACAGCCGGCCACGGAAGGCAGGAGCAGGCGGCACGACCGACGCTCATTTGGGCGGCTGGAGCAAGAAGACTAGAGGTTGAAGAAGCACTATGGCCGTTGGATGGACATCGTACAGTCACTGGAGTTAGAATTGTTCATATTGACTAAGTGCACAAAGCCCTCTATACACGTCAGTAGGCCCACAAGTCAGCCTCCAACTATGGTGGGTCCTAGCTAGCAGGGGGAGTATTCATTTTTTTTGTGTAATAAGGAGGCACTTCCTTGCGTGCGAAGATATAGCTGCTGGGTCCGAGCGGTCAGTGGGGGGAACGTGTTTTTTGCGAAATACAGAGGCCCTTTTGGTGGGTCCCAGCTGTCAGGTGGAGGAATCATTATTTTGCGCGTAATAAGGAGGCATTTCCTTGTGTGCCGCCGTGGACCCAGCTGTTAGCCTCTCCACATATAGTCCACTTCCGATGGATGTCTTTTGTTGACCATGTTGACCACGCCGCACCGAGAGCATTAGGGCGGTGGACGACGGCGAGGCCTAGGAAGGGAACGACACGGAGCCAGGGAAGACTCGGCAGTTTTTTCCCATGCGGAGGGGAGTATGAGGCTTTACTGGTTCGTCCGCCCTCGCCGGAGAATAATAGCAGGTGTGGTGAGTAGAGGGATGGCTAGGCCAGCGATTGGACTACGGTGGGGCGGTGAGGCCTGCGCGGCAGCACAGCCGGCCAAGGGAGGAGGGAGAAGGCATTACCACTGGTGCTTGTTTGAGCGGACGGAGCAGGAAGAGCAGAGATTGAAGAAGCACGATAGCCGTTGGATGGACATCCAACAATCACTGCTCTCATGTGTTGACGAAGTGGACATGGCATTGCGTGTGCGTCAACCTTTTTTTAGGAAAGCGTATGCGTCAACCTATAGTAGGCGCACAAGTCAGCCAGAAATCTATGGAAAACAACATACATACAGTCTGCCATTATTTTTAATAATTTACATCCCATTTGCTAATTCTTAAGGATTTTTTGGAGCCCATCTTGTTTTTGTTAGCATTACAGCCCATATTGTGGCCATGGTTAAATATTATACAAAATTTCGCATTTTTCGGTGCGGTCAACTGTTTTTAATCCTGAAATATCGAGTTACATTCCAACTAGTTTGAAAAATAATCTATATAAATATAAAATCAAAATAATTGTCCACACATAAAAATCAATGGAATTTAAAATTTTGTAATGAAAAAAATGAAACTAATTCCCGGTTTAATGTGTTTTAAAATTGTATAGCCCATTTCTCATTACTGATAGCCCATTTTCTGGGCAAACCGAATGAAACTCTCCTCGTCTTGAAAGATTTGCAGCCCAGCGGGGCTGACAAAGCAAGTAGGCCTCATTTGGGTATTTCTTTAAAAAAGTAGAACTGGGCTAGCCATTTTCAGCAATAAAAAACACAACTGGGCTCATGATGTGGTAAACATAAATAATACCCTGGCTAGACAGGCCATAGCCCCCGCACAACCCCGTTGTTACCATGATATGTCGCTAAAACTAGTATAAATAACAACTTCTTGTTCCTCAAAAAAAGTAAATAACAACTGCCCAACCTGTTGGGTCCCTGTTGTCAGCCGCTCATTTTATAACTCGTTCATTGACTACGTTGACAATGGCGTGAGCACCAAATGTCCAACCATTAGGAGGAACCATCTTTTCGGGCTTGTAATAACGAGGCACTTGCTTGCGTACTGCCATGACGCTGGTGGGTCCCTACTGTCATCCTCTCCACGTACAGTCATCTCCTTGTTCCTGTCGGTTGTTGATGACATTGACAATGCAAGAGGGCGGTGCACCGTGCACGGCGAGCGAACCAATGCGAAGGACGATGGCGAGGCCTTGGACGGAACGAACAAGATCCATTGAAGATGCGACGGTCCAGTCGCAGGAGGAGGGGAGTACGAGGGTTGATTGGTTCGAGTGCGGTTGCATGTTAGGGCTGACGTCGCCGGAAAATCACAGGAAGCATGGGGGAATAGAGGGAGGGACTGGCCAACGTTGAGGGTACGGGAGGGCGGCGGAGGTGCAGCTAGCCATGGGAGGCGGGAGCAGGCAGAGCCGACAGGGTGGTTTGGTTTGGGCAGCTAGAGGAAGAAGACAAGAGATAGAAGATACACGACAGATGTTGGATGTCAATCCAACGACTCATAGGCAGAATCATTTGTTTACTAGCTAGTAATTCGACACCACCTTGGATAGGCTATTTCCTCGTGGGTCTCAAATGTGAGAATCCGAATCTGTCACGGTCATGCAGCCTTTCTTATAAGAATTTACAGCCCATTTGGTGTGCTAGTTCAAAATAAGTTTTTGGGTTCTGGTGGGGGCTAATCACTTGGCTTCTGTAATGCACAGTGAGCTCAAGTAGCTGGTGAGAGTGATGTCATTTCCCATGGTTGGGATTTGTTACAATATTTCACTCTAAATTAAATGAATGACAAGCCATTTGCCTTGTTTCAAAGAAAATATGACAGTCATAGCCAAGTTGAAAAGGGCAAGTACATCTAACTCTAGCTTACAAACTGTATGGAAGCACGAGGGTTAATTGTTCATCAGGTTTAGAAAAAACCCACATTGAAAAGGGCAACAACATCTAACTCCAGCACTGTTTTCAGCAGTCACAGTCAAATGGATCGGTCAGGTCCATAGAATGAACATCATGTGTCGTAAAATTTACTGGATTATGACCACAATATGTTGTAAATAGAAGCTCAACACATTCAGAAGCTCTTTTGTCCACCTGAAACTCCTTTTTTTGCTCTTCGACATACCCATCCATCAAAACCATGCTGCTGATAAACTTAAGCCTGATGGACAATAGTAACCTGGCATTCAGCAGGAAGAATGTGACAGATCTATTGTTTGCATGGTTGGCTACATATCGTTCTAGCGTTATTGTCTGCAATCGAATGTCATGAGAAGTGAGAAAATCCCGGTGCTTATGAATCCACCAATTTCTTACCATGTACTATTGCCTAAATAGACATGAAGATTGAAAATAGTTAAGGTCTAAAAAAAGAGTGTCGAAAGAGCAACATCTGAACGATTAATTCTAGCACACTATATGCGGGCTTCCAATGTGCGTGAAATTATCAGCTTTATATACAACTTCTCCAGACATGGAAATCATTGCAGCAAGCCAACAATCTTGTTCAGATCAAAACTATTCATTTGTATATATAAGATCTTGACAGAATCCATCACCATTGATATGCTATCCATGGAGAAACTCTTCATTGAGCATAGAACATAATATTAGTACAAATTGTGTACTCCAAGATGATATATATAACTTATGCTTATAAATTAAAAATAGATCTTATGGTTACAAGTGTAGATGAAAATATAAAGTACCTGAAGAACTGTGGAGCCAAACACCATCTTGAAAGGAGCACAGAGATCATTTATTACACCCAAGTTCTCTAGTTTAGGCGCAGAGAGGACGGTTATTTGTGACGGTTAATAACTAGAATCAAGGATCAAACTTTGAAGTGAAGGTGTATCTTGGATGATGAGCTGCCTTACGTCAAAAGAAATTCCAATTCTTACAAGGTTAGGTGACTTTATTTGGAGACAACCGATTCTAACTGTGAAAACAAGCACCAAGCACTCCAGTGCAGGGCAATTGGAGTGGATGATGTTGTGCAATGAGGCCTCCGATATACGAACCTGCACAAGTGAAAGTTTCTTGAGAAATGGGAGTCGATGGTTTAGTACCAGATTGTCTGGTAGGTAGCACAGCGCAAAGGTGGCGGTGTGGAGAGAGGAGGAGAACCGCGAGATGGACATCAGTGCTGAGGGCACAAGTACATGGCGTTCGGTATCTGGCAGGTGATTTCCAAGGGAACAGTAGAAATCAAGCAGCTGTATTTCTGTGAATTCAGGGGATTTTAGCCATGCATCAACCGTGCAGGCCATGGTATGCTTTCTCAGGTAGCATGACGGGATACAGAGGATTTGAACGGAGCCCTGGTGGGAGGAGATGATGGCTCTGGGGAGTTCAAATCATTGAAGAGAGATAGCTGATGACAGTCAAGGTTAAGGGGCACGACGCGCTATAGAGGGCGCCACCGAATTAAGAGGACTTGGGTGTGGCAGCAACCCTTAGTGGGGAGAAGCGAGATGATCTCTCCAAGGATGGTGTCCAGGAGATCACTGATGTGGTCCACCTAAGATTCTACTGGTTCCTGAGATCCGGTTGGGGCGGGCTCGCCGCTTCAGCCTGCGCTGCCGGGTGCAGGATCTACAATCGGCATCACCGCTGGCAGGAGCCTCATCTTTTTGGCGCTGGGTTCAGCCGACGCCATTTTCCTCGAGTGTGTCGCATCGAGCTCACGGATTTGAGCAGAGTAACAAATGACAAGCCTAGTTATAGTCCGAGTGAAGAAGAAGGGGAGCTGGGGTTTTTCTGTAGTAGCGAGGAAGAAGGGGACCTAGGGTTTTCTGTAGGAGTGAGGTGAGGAATTTTGGGGTACGAGTGGAGCAAGCTGACATGAGGTGGGTGGGAGTGAGGAGGAAGAAGAGCACCAAGGTTTTTTTGGGGGGCGGTGTGCTGGCTGTGGGTAGCGCCTCTCATTAAGTAAAGATATGGGCTTTTGAATTTATTTTGTTATTTAGTAGGGTGGATGGGCTATTTTTTCTTGGGCCCAAAGAAACAATTACTACTAGTACAGCGGAGACACTCTACAACTACAGAGAAAAATAATTACTACTAGTACAATGGATTCACTACTGCTTCTGGCTCCTCCGAGGTCATCGAAACGTCTCCGTCTACTGAAAGCCAATTTACGTTTGTTCACCGACATGTGGGCCATGCAGCGCACGAGCCCAAATGCCATCCACCAAACTAGAAGGCAGTATGCACACGGAGAGTCACCTCGGTCATAGCGCGGCAGTAATGAGCCGTTGTATCACAAAATCCCACCTCCCCGTAGTCTTAGTTTGACGGACGAAGCAACCATCATTCACTCTTCATTGAATCCCCTTCTCCCTCACCGTCTTCAAGAAAGCCAACACTCACATCTGCCATTGTTCTTCTCTCCCAACGAAGCGATGGTAAGCGGATCTGTGATGTTGGTATATTTCCGTTCAGAGAAAAAAAAGAACTTTTGCAAAGCAGTAAACGATCCTCACTCTTTTTTTTTCATTGTCATTGCGATTGTGTTTTCCTTTCAGTGGTCTCCTAGTATTCATTAGTTTCATGATGGATGCAGGAGAACTAGGCAAAGATCTGCTGATATTGGAGCAGGCACGGAAGGATGATCCCCATGAGACAGAGAGCTCCCAGAATATGGAGGCATCCATCAAGCCAACCCCGGATACGCTCATGGCCACTACTGAGATGGTCAACGCCCCGTTTGAGGTTACAGCCCCCATGGCCCTGTTGGAGCAATTTTCCCCCTTCGAGAATGTCCCCCCCCCCCCCCCGCTGAGCTGCCCTAGGTGATTTTCTTCTTTGTCGATCTCGATTGTGGTTTTTCATCTAAGTATGTGGTGATGAATAATGCAAAATTTTACTAGCTTTGATGCGATGCTATACATAGTGGTTTAAATAACTTGTGCTTCTTATACTGGAAAGTAATTCAGAATTTGTTTCTGTTTCAATTACAGCCCTGATGTGGACAAGTTTTGTGTGGTTGTTCATTTCACTCGCTATGAGGCGGATGGCCTGAATATATGCACCGGGAAAACAGAGTTCTTAGGCTATTGGATCCTGGATGCCATTTGCGCTTATACAAATGCCGAGTTGTATTCTAGCCTCGCTGTTGTCAGGCGTGTTGTCCAGGGTGTATTGAAGCACAAGAAGTTCAAAGCTACTCCTTTATTTGTGAGGCATACTGTTCTTGTCAAGCTTACGCAAGAAGATGACGTGGCATGCCTCCACAAACAAGTTTGTGAGTGGCAAGGCCACAAGGTTATCTTCAGGATGGTACACAAGATTGAGCTGCTGCCGGACGTCCTAAGTGATTTTCATGGCAAGGTCCGTCTTGTGTCCAACCCAAATTAGATCGAGGCATGAAATAGTTGCCCCATATAGTGTTTAATAGTAGTTTGGATTGTGTCTAATTTTTCGAACCTTGCCTATTATCGAGCCCTCTGGGCTAGTACTCTGTTTGAATCTGTCTATGGGAACTACTGCTACTTTTGTGTGCCTGTGAATCATGTGAGAACAATCGTAATTGTTGCCAAAACAGATGCATCCTCACTAGTTTTTTCATGAATATGGCATGGTAAGACATAAGTTGTCATGGTTTATCATACGAACAGTGTGCGTTTGATGAAATAGAGTACTCGTTCGAGAACTGTGTGCCGACGTATATATAAGTACATGTAAACACTGTTGGTGCTACCCCACATGTAAGCAATTGGGAAAAACATGGCACATTGGCTCAGCTCGCTTCAACACTAGGCTATCAAGCAGCTAGCAATCAATAATCTGTTGTCTGACATATAAGCAACTATGTATCTTGTTACAGTGGTTCATGCAGTTAAGTGAGGCCACAGTGTAAATTCCAAACGTTCACACGCTAGTCCAGCATTCACGTGGAACACTCACATTAAACTTGGCTTCATAAAAAACTTGAAAAACATAAGTTAAGAAATTTTATACATCTCAATGATTCATCGAACATAACAAACATATACTAGTTCACAACAAAAGAGAAAGTTGTGAGAAGGTTTACAAATCAGGAAAAATCAAGCAAGGCTTCTCTGAGCAAAGGGCCTCCCGGCAGGCTTTAATTTCCTAGAGTTCACTCTAGTTTTTTCTTGTTGCCACCATCTAGGGTTAGGTTCTCTCATTCTAGAATAACCAATTATCATTCTGTTCTTGATTAGAATGCTGAATTGAACCATGTAGTGTACTGACCATCTGAAATTCTTATGCACACCACTAAATTTATGCACTGCTATTTGCAGAAATAAGTAGACCAGAATGCCTCTTGTCCGCACACCTATCCCAAAAACCTCCATGCAGCCGTGCCAGCTAGCCCTTGATCCATGGATGAATTAGTAGAAAGTGCATTCCGTACTAGGATCACTACAAAAAAATACACTTCCGTGATGATACGTGTTTGTCACAGTAGGTCGCATTTTTTGTCATGCATGTACATCCATGACGATTTTATGACAGAATCAAGATAGTCATACATGTGCTATCGTAGAAGTGTTCCATGACATTACCAAAATTATCATCACGGAAGTGTCCACCACCATGAAGATAAATCGCGCGTCACAGAAGTGCTTTCGTCAAGGGTGACCAACATGTGACATCCACCATAACGGAACGCCGTTAAGCTATCGGGTCGGGGTTTGGATCCGATAACCCGTTAACAGCCCCGACCAATGGGGATTTTCCACGTGTAAAATCATCATTGGCTGGAGGAAACACGTGTCGGCTCGTCGTCGGGACAGATGTCATCCACTCATTGGACAGAAGGCTCCTATGATACGTCGACACGCGGCACGGCCCAACAGAGGCACATTCCTGTGAAAAGGCCGGCCCGTTTGACTTGGTCAAAAGGTGGCGGGCCAGCCCATGGAAATCTTGTTAACGGCCTGTTCGCATATAGCCCATTTACAACCCGCTAACCCAAGGCTCGTTACGCCCTATCCGAATTAGGCCCAGTAGCGTCATCTGGGCCATCCAATATGATTCCAGCCCGTTTTCACTTCTGGCCCATGTATGGCCCATGACGTCTTTCGGCCCATATGAGGCCCTATGTAACTCTTGGCCTATTAACGGCCCATGGTGAAACTGGCCCGCAATGAACAGTGTATCACTTTACACCCATTAACGGCCCATGGTGAAACTGGCCCGTAATGAAAAGTGTATCACTTTATACCCATTAAGGGCCCGTTATTCAGTTGGGCCGTTTCCAGCCCATGTTATCTTTCGGCCTTCTCAGAGCCCATTTATTCTTGGCCTCATTTCCAGCATTCGTTTACTTATGGCCCGTTACTGTCATTTTTTGCTTGTGGGCCAAACTCGCCACGTGGTTACAGTCGGCCCGTTTGTGGTCCGTTAATAAGTTGGGCCGTTTTCATAGCGTCATCAAATACGGCCTATTAACGATGGCCCGTTATGGTCGTCCCATGAACGGACGATTCCAACTCTAGCCCGTTTATGGCCGTAATGCGGCGTGTTATTGGCCCATGTTTGGCCAATCGATCATACCACCCGTATAAGGCCCATTGATGATACGGCCCGTAGAAGGCCCATTGTTTCTACGGCCCGTAGAAGGCCCAATGTTTCTATGGCCCGTAGAAGGACTACTGTTTCTACGGCCTGTAGAAAGCCCATTGTTTCTACGGCCCATAGGAGGCCCAGTGTCACTACAGTAAATATTAGCCCATGGTTATTGTGGCCTAGTTTTAAAAAATAGATTATCGCAGCAACTAGAAAACCGCGGAAAAATTACTGCACTAACTACAAGCAAACAAATAAACAAGACAACAAGGAAATAAATAAGCAAGCAACTTATGCTAGGCTATCACGGCTGTTACACGTATTACATCCACTGGGCATCAAAGTTCGCCACCGATTGCAAATATAGGGAACACAACAAAGATATAAACGCCGCAAAGCAAAACAAGTACGTAATTGAAACCACTTCGTAAGAGTTCAAGAAACAATATCCTGGGTACCCATAATGTCGGCAAGATGCTTAGCAAGCTTATTAACTTTCTCTTGTTTGGCGCTTAAATCCTCCAAATATTGTTGCACAAGAAAGTACGCATCTGAATTCTGCAGGGACTTCCTCAGTCCTTCGGCTTCTTGCCGCAGCACAGCTGACTAATGCCTTTCAGCTTGTAGCTGAGACTAAAGAAGCCAAAGTGATTCAGGCAGCGAGTTCGAAGAGCTTGTGCCAGCGGTACTGGCCAGTAACTCGAACACTACATCAACGCAGGACTGTGGGGTTTTCCCACTATCTACAAGATCGTTTTTATCACCTTTCTTGGAGACCAACAGGGTTGCCTCACTATCTTGAACCTTATCTACATTACTTTCTCTACCATCGCATTGTGGGGTGCTCTTCTCCAATATCCGGTTTGCTTACTACAAGAGAAACAAGAACACATCACAGGTTTAGCTTCTAGTATAACAAACTCATTTTGGTAAACCGGGTCAGTCGTAAGGTGGACAGGATAACATCATGAAACAAACATATATCTATGGACTATGGTCAATGTATTGTCCATATCATTCTAGTTTATGTTCCCTAATCAAGATAGAGACACATTTCAACTCATATATTTTTATGACACAGAAGCATAGACAGAATATAAGTGTGAGAAACTACACAACATTGGCAGCACTTGTAATGTGCATCACATGAGAACATAACTGTTTATACAACTTAAACTGAAATCAACATAGAGCAAGAAGTTAGAACAGCAATCCAGTTAAAGAAATAGGTTTAAAACATACCGGTTGCGCCATTGGAGTTTCAATTGGATCCTTCAAATTCGAAAGTAGTTGGTATGAGTAGATACAGTGATGCAACAACAAAGGAGTATGGACCATAGCTACGGAATCTGACCTGAGAACAGTTGCTCTTCTTCTTTAAATGTGGAGTTTGGGTTAGCTGTGGTGGTCTTCGTGCTTTGGGCACTTCAGTAGCTTTACAAACTGCTTGTCTGGGAGTACTCTGTGGTGGACATGGTGCTTCGTCAACTATAAGTGGGTTACTATCCGCTGGGGTTGCGGTTAGATGGGTTGTAGCTGGTTCTCTGCCCAACGGTGTAAGTGTGCAATCTGGAAGAGTCTCGATTATGTGTGGTGGGGCTAGTTTGTGGGCCAGTACAACCATGGTTCTATCTGCATCGATGGGTAGCACTGTCTTTTGTGAAGAACGGGTTTTTGCTCCCTTAGATACTGCCATCACCCCGTCCAATTCAAATGGCTGATAAACAAGAAAAGAAATTGAACGTCTGCACATTGTATGATAGATGATGTGGTAATTCACATATATGTTGTCTAACCAAACAGGACAACATGACACAATTTCAGATATCGATGCCTAACTAAACAGGATAGCATGACACAGCTTTCAGATATATGATGGATAACTTAACAGGATATAATGGCATAATTCAACATATGATGAGTACCTAAACAGGATGACATGACAAAACTATATGATGTCTTTCTAAAATAGGTTGGGATGAAATAATTCACATACATGTTGTCTAATTATACAGGATGGCATGATATAATTGACATAATTGATTCATATACTAAGCAGCTGGCACTCGCATGTATGATCTCTAAACTAAACAGATATAATTCAGTATTGTGCATATGATGTCTAAACTAAGCAATGCAAGACACCATATGCATCATATGAGAAATATAAACATTGCGACTTAGACCATACACCTTAGGTGGGATATAGGACTGGTCATCTGTCTCTGAATCCTCCTCTGAGGAGCTCCCTGTAACCATCGAGATATATGCTTCAACAGGTACCATTGCCTGCTCTGGAGACCTTGTTTTCACTCTAGATTTTTCTATAACCGGCTAAAATGGCTGATACACATGAAGAGTAGTTCAATATACACAGATTGTCGACAAGTGGAATAAGTAATGAAAAAAAAGATGGCATGAGATAATTCACATATATGATGCCTGGCTCCATGGCGGTGCATAATTCACATATATGATAACTGGCTGAAAAACATGGCATTTCATAATTCACATATCTGATATAGAAAGCAAACATGAGGCATTCACACAAAGCTTGTCTAATCTAAGCAGATGGCATGGTAATGCAAGACACCATATGCATGATATGAGCAATATAACCTAGCCAAGTTAGAGCATGCACCCTGGGGGGGTGGAATACGACTGGTCATCTCTCTCTGAATCCTCCTCTGAGGAGCTATCTGTAACCAGCAAGAAATCTGCATCGACAGTTAGCACTGAGTATGACCGACTCAAATGGCTGATGCAGAGGAAGAGTAGATGAATTTATAAACATTGTTGACAAATGGAATACATTATGGAAAAAATATGGCACGATACAATTCACATATACAATGACTGGCTAAACAGGATGGCATTGCATGATTCACGTATATGATGCCTGGCTAAAGAAAATGGCATTGCATAATTCCCATATACTCCCTCCGTTCCTAAATATTTGTCTTTTTAGAGATTTGAAATTGACTACCACATACGGATGTATATAGACATATTTTAGGGTGTAGATTAACTCATTTTGTTCCGTATGTAGTCACTTGTTGAAATCTCTAAAAAGACAAATATTTAGGAATGGTGGGAGTATGATATAGAAACCAAACAAGTGGCATTCACACAAAGCAAATCTAAACTAAGCTGATGACATATAAGATGTAGAATGTAAGCAATGCAAGGCGCCATATGCATGATATGACCAACATCAAGATGCCAAAGTTAGAGCAAACACCTCAGGTGGTAAACAGGCGTGGTCGGATCCTTCTGTATCTCCATCTGAACAGTTATCTTCCTCTGGAATACAATCTGGAAATGCAGGAGAGGGGGACCACTTCGCCCACCATGGAGCAGCGTCTGCATGACATTATATTCGCATGCAACGGTCTTCTCTTTTTCTCTACATGTTCAGTACGATTGTGTACAATATCTTACATGCATAATAAAAAGATAGTTAGATTTTGTAAGGCCTAAGGGGTGCATGCAAAAATCAAGACTGATGGTAGCAAACGAGTGGATGGATCCAAAACTAATGATTGCAGGTAGATTATAGCTTCAGTATAAAAAGATAGACAATGGATCATCTATTGTTTGTTGCCCACCCAACATGAACCACATAGAAGACCTCGGATGAACCAGATAGTAGACATATACTAATCATTGCTGGCTCGATATGAGACCCATGGGCAATTCAAAACTCAAGATTGAACAATAAAGTAGCAGGTAATAATAACCGATGTATAATGTAAGCAAACACGAAAGACTGCGATCTCTCTTCCGGAACTATGTAGTTCTCAGGTTCATCTGCTCAGTCGATGATGGTAATGCAGTTGGCGTAGCTGCCGGCAACGGGGAAGATGATCTGAGATGGTGAAAGAAAGTCTGCAGGGGGAATCTCTGCTGCAGTGAACGCTTCTGTCGATGGTGCACCTCAGGTGGGGTGGATGACGGCACGGCAGGAGTAGGACATAACACACAGAGTTTTTTTGATGCCAATCTAAAAATGAAGTAAATCTGTAAGGGCTCCGTAGAATTGGAGGATTCTATAAACGCAGGGACAGGAAAAACACAGGAATAGGATAGGAATGCACGTGCAAAACAGAGCATTTGGAAACATAGGATTTCAGTCAACCTGGGTGTTTGGCTCACATGAATTGGAAGACAGAGGAATAGAGAAACAAAGTGATGCGACGAGTGTACAACCTCGTTGGCATAGCCTTGTGGACCTCAGCATCATTGGGTTGGACGTGGAGGATGGTGATGATGCTGGTGTGACTGTCGGAGGCGGGGAAGAAGATCCGAGGCCTCTGGAAACGGCGCCGAGGGTACTGCTCGCTGTGATGGACGGTTCCGTCGTTGGAGCAGCTCCGCTAAGGTGTACGGCGACGAGGCTGAAGCATGACAAGACAGACAACGTTAATCTGAAGTGGGACCCTAATATCATCTGCAATAGATGATGTAAAATACATCAAAGTGCTAGATGCAAAACGCATCAGCGCCACGGCCGCCTCGACAGATCTTTGTAAGTACTGTTCACTCAACTTAATCAAGAAAATGAACTTCACAAATAAACTGAATTTTACTGTCGAAACTGATTGAACTAGTAACAGAGCATTGCAATAGATGTTTAGGGCGTTCGAGCACTAGTAGCAGAGAAGTAGAGATCTAAATCAGCAGACGCTCGAGCAGCGAACGCACTAGCAGAGAGCAAGTCGTGCAGTAGCACCACGAGCAAGTGCTAAAGCAACAACTCCTATAGCTGCCGGAGGTCGTGCAGCAGCAGCAGATGCGCAAGCGAGAGCAAGAGCAGAGCAGCAGCACCAACGAAAGCAGGAGCAGTGCAGTAGCGCGACCGACAGCAAGAACAGAGCCGCAGCGCGAGCGAGATCCGGAGCAGCTGCAGCTAGTGCCGTTGCGGAAGTCGCCGCCGACGAAGAAATGACATGGGGGAGAGACGCCGTGGATGATGTGGCCGGCAACAGCGCCGTCGATGCAGACGCCGTGTGTGCTCGGTATCGAGCACCGGCAGCCCCGTGAGATCGAATAAAAGATAAAATGCAGCGGTGAGTGCAGAACCTCCTTGGTGGCGCCGAGTTGGCCTCGGCTTCATCGGAGGAATTGGTGATGGTGCTGCGGTTCAGGTGGGGTAGGTCAAGACGGCGCTGTGGGGATTGAGGTGTCGCGATAGACGAGGCGAACGTCGGGGCAGCTCCTTGGAGGTGGAGGATGGGGTGGCTGATCCGGCGGGACGACGAGATCGACAACGGATCCTCATCCGGTGCGGTGGATGAGGGACGGCGAGCTGTTGCGGTGGACGACGTAGTCGGGGAAGAGTCTCCGGCTGGGCGGCGGTCGGGAGGCCGACGGAGGAGCGTGGGGTTTCGCGGGTTTTGGCGGCCTCGGTGTACGAATGGGGGGCGAAGTGGGAGGAGGAGCCAAGCTTAGGGACGCACTTGTCCGAAATGTAGGGGGAGGTGGAGCTTCATTTCCGGCTGAGGGGTAGAAGGGGGATTTCGCGTGTCTGGGCTGCGGGAGTGATTTCGGATGAGGAGGGAGTTCTCGCGCGCGTCCAAATTTCGGGATAACAAGGCGCGGCGTGGGTTGAAGAAGCGGGAGTTTCAAAGCAGGTGAGACAAAAGATACTCGAGCTTGATAATTTCGGGATAACAAGGTGCGGATTCCTTGTTCGGCAGAACAAACTTAACGTATAAAAAAAACTATTCATACAAGACACAAGAGCGTCATGTCCCCTTTTACTATATTGCTATAGATGCCATTGAAAAAACTACAAGAAAAATGTAAAAAAAATCGGGAGAACAAGATTACCCTTTACAGTACCAAATCGATTCGAACTTCCCTCAACAACAACAAAAAACAAATAAATTCCCACCAAAGAAAGTGTAATGTCCCTTTTTATATGTTTACAGATGCCATGATCTCGAATTTCAATTTTTGAATCCACGTTATGATCAATTCGAATATATCATTAGGTGACCTTGCGGTTTATAATTGATGTAGCCGTACATTTTGATATTCCATCATATATGAACATTTTACTCCACCATGTGAACATATATATTGTCGTCTACCATATGGACTAAATTTGAATCAATTTTCCTTAATTGAATACGATTGTTGTCAAGTTATACAATAATTTACATATTACCTTGATAACAAAAAGACATGGATATAGCAGTAATCATATTTCACTATGAACTACATGTACCATATGCTCTCCAATTCAATCTTTGTATCCATTTTATGTTGAATTCAAATCATAGTACATTATTTGTCTAGGTAGCGAGATGTTCGGGATAATCTAAACCCTGTTTTCATTCATATAATTTTTGGCTGAATTGGGACAAGTTTTGGTATAAGCCTCTTGCAAAACCGGAGATTCTCTCAACAAGCCTCGTGGTTCCGAGAGGGAATGTGTCACCTTTTTGTGTGCGAAACGATATACGCTGCCTCCCCCTGATTTTATTTACAGAGGAAACATAGAACTATATGAGTGCCCTATTAAATTTTGGAATTATTTCGGGTTCATTTGGCCTTTTATACATTAATTGAGCTTCTGGACTTTTAATGTGCATAATCTAAATATGAATTGCATGCACATGCTCCGGTGCACCAAAGTGGGTTGAAAAATCGCATGTGTGTCCTTGGTTGAATTTCTAGGTCCCATGGAAGAAATGAGAATGGAATTCAAACATCTGGGCGTCATGACTCTGCCGAGAACATCGAGAAACTTAGATTTTAAATTCATGTAAATCCAAAACTCAGCTGGAAATCATGAAACTTGGCATGGTGTCATGTCATGGCACTAACATGTTGTGGTAAAAATTGGGCCGATTTGGAAGCTCTTGGTTCTAAGAGGGAACGTGCCACCTTTGAGTGTGAAACGATATACGCTGCCCGCGCCCTTGAGTTTCTTAACAAACGCAACATATAACTACATTAGTGCCTGTTAAATTTTGGAATTATTCGGGTTTGTTTGTCGCTTTTATACATTAATTGAGTTTCGTCATTTAATGTGCATAAGTCAAATTTGAACTACAAGCACATGCTCTCGTGCACCAAAGTTGGTTGAAAAATCACATTTGTGTCCTCGGGTGAATTTCTAGGTCCCATGCAAGAAATGAGAATAAAATTAAAACATCTGGGCATTGTGGCTCGGCCGAGAACATTGAGAAACTTGGTTTTAAAATTCTTGTAAATCCAAAACACGTCTGAAAATCATGAAACTTGGCATGGATGTCATGTCATGGTACTACCATGTTGTGGTAAAAAATGGTCGAATAGGAACAGATTTTGGTATAAGCTTCTTGCAAACTGAAGCTTCTCCCAAGAAGGCTCGTGGTTCTGAGAGGGAACGTGCCACCTTTGAGTGCGAAACGATATATGTTGTCCCCCTTGAGTTTATTTACAAAGGCAACATAGAACTACATGAGTGCCTTGTTAAATTTTGGAATTATTCCGGCTTTGTTTGGCCTTATTTACACATTAATTGAGTTTTTGGTCATTTAATGTGCATAATTCAAATTTGAACTACAAGCACATGCTCCCGTGCACCAAAGTTGGTTGAAAAATCACATTTGTGTCCTCGGTTGACTTTCTACTCCCTCCTTCCATCTATATAGGTCCTAATGCATTTTTCGAGGCTAACTTTGACCAAACGTTAGAGCAATAATATATGACATGCAGCTTGCACAAAGCATACCTTCAAATTTGTATGTCAAATGAGCTTCCAATAATATAATTTTCATAGTATACATCTCATGTGCTATTAATCTTGTCAATAGTCAAAGGCTGTCTTGAAAAACACATTAGGCCCTATATAGATGGAAGGAGGGAGTAGGTCCCATGCAAAAAATGAGAATAAGATTCAAACATCTGGGCATCATGGCTCGGTCGAGAACATTGAGAAACTTGGTTTTAAAATCATGAAACTTGGCATGGTGTCATGTAATGGTAGTACCATGCCGTGGTAAAAAAATTTGTCCGAATAGGAACAAATTTTGGTATAAGCTTCTTGCAAATCGGAGCTTCTCTCAAGAAGGCTCGTGGTTCTGGGAGGGAACGTGTCACCTTTGTGTGCATAATTCAAATTTGAAATACCAAGAACATGTTCCAGTGCACCAAAGTTGGTTGAAAAATCACATGTGTGTCCTCTGGTAAATATCTAGGTTCCATGCAAGAAATGGGAATGAAATTCAAAATTCCGGGCGTCGTGGCTGGGTTGGAAACATTGAGAAACTTAGTTTTTTAATTCCTGTAAATCCAAAACACGCATGAAAATAATGAAACTTGGCTTGGTGCCATGACATGGCACCAACATGCTTTGGTAAATTGGCAGTCCGATTTGCGAAGGCGCACACATTAACAATCAACAAAGTCATTTTGGAACAAGTGTTGTCACGTTACAATCGGAAACACAAGTATTATTGAAACAATGGGCGTTCTACTTACTAGTACCATTTACGTGCCGCCACGCGTCCCCATTTTTTATTAGCTCGGAGGCGCCATGCAGGGTAGCTATTTGAGTACAAGAGGCGTGCGATCAGACCCCTGCGTGTGCTTATCGGGAGGAGAGCCCTTTGACCTCCATCTGACGTCCACCTCTCTCCCAAGGTCTCCATTAATGGCGCCCGGGCCTCTGTTTAATGGCGTGGCTATGTCTCACTCGACTGAGATTTAAGAGAGAAAAAAGAAAATCTGAAAGCACGGATCTTGATGTAAGATCTGACGGACCTATATAGCATCTACTTCGTCTTATAGCAAGACTGATGAATATATAAGGACGATAATTTTTTTTGATCAAAGAAGGGCTTGCCCCTTCCAATTTTCATTACTGAAAAGCACCACAATTCACAAGAAGTTCAGCACAACTCCATCCTATCACGAAGGACTAAAAACTACCAGATTGAAATCGCAACATCCCAAGAGGACAACAAAGGCCAAACATCCGCGCTAGAACCCAACATTTCACAACCGACGACACAATCCACATCCTAAACCGGTTATTACATCAAAAGAACCAGGAAACTAAAGGAAGCCCAACAACAACTAGAAGAACAGCAACACCAGGGTCGCCACAACAAGAGTTTTCTTCATTCCAGCCTCGCAACATTGATCTTCCACAGAAAGATAAGGACAATTAATTGTCTTACATAATTAGAAAGATAATTAAAAAAGCAACATGCAGCTACGCCCGAAATACACAAGAGCAAAAGAAGAAGGAAGACAAGGATCTGGCTCACTGATCTCTACTCTCTTGATGCGTTGCTGTAGGCCACGGGAACTAGTTTCCGCGGCGAGCGGCAATGAGCTCTTTCATGTCCTCAAGACGCTGCTTGAGAACATCCACAGATTCCTCCACCAGCCTTTGGCGCTCATTGCGGAGCATGTCATTCTCATCCATAAGTTTCTTGACGATGACGCCGGTCCTCTTCAACAAGGAACTGGTCTCCTCCTACTGGTCTGCACTTCGAACGATCTTCTCCCTCAGCAGGTCGTGCTCGGCCCGGAGGCTCTCATTTCCCTCCCTTAGTTGCCGGATGACGCCGGTAGCCTGTTCAAACGAGGCTTTCACGTCGTCCTGCAACCTCGCCCAGCCGGAGATCTGATCAATCTGGCTATGGACGATCACATGCATGCGCCTGTAACAGTCGTCGCCTGCCCGACAGAAATTTTCCTAGGCCACCGCAGCACGGCGGGACATCTCTGCTGCATTCGTGGTGCGGCGGGACATCTCTGCTGCTTCCGCGGCGCGGCCGGACCAGTCTGCTGCATCGACGGCGCGGCGGGACCTCCGTTCTACTTCAGCGGCGCGGCGGGACCTCTGTGCTGCTACTTCTACGCAGCGGGACATGTCGGCTGCTCTCGCAGCGAGGCAGGACATCTCTCCTGCTTCCGCTTCCATGCTAGCCTCTCCCTGGTGGAAATCTCTCGACCCAGAACTCACGCTGGCCATGGCAGACGCAAGGGAAGGATGCTGAACGACTTTTTTGTTTTTGTGGATGAGGAGTTGAGGAGGAATGTGCAGTCATCTTGGCATACCAGTATTTATAACCGAGTACTAATACGCTCCTAAGTGGGAAATCATTTAGGTTGTGATTGGTGTGAACAGGTTTGGAATTCAATATAGCGTGGTACTAATACGCTCCTAAGTGGGAAACCGTTTAGGTTGTGATCGGTGTGAACAGGTTTGCAATTCAATATAGCATGGAGTAATTTGGAATGTCACGAGACGCGAGCTCAAAATTTATTGACGGTTCTAGTTTCGAAGTGCGGCACTATTCCTGGATGGAGTACTTCTTTTTCTACTCCTGATACGTCTTGAGCTTTCGTTGGTTTTCCTCGAAGAGGAGAGGATGATGCAGCACAGTAGCGTAAGTATTTCCCTTAGTTTTTGAGAACCAAGGTATCAATCCAGTAGGCGGCCACGCACAAGTCCCTCGTACCTGCACAAAACGATAGGTACTCACAACCAACACGATTAGGGGTTGTCAATCCCTTCACGGTCACTTACGAGAGTGATCTGATAGAGATAATATTTTTGGTATTTTTTGTATAAAGATGCAAAGTGAAAATTAAAAGGCAGAGTAAAAACAAAGCAAGTATAAAAGTGATGGAGATTGATATGATGAGAATATACCCGGGGGCCATAGGTTTCACTAGTGTCTTCTCTCAAGAGCATAAGTATTCTACGGTGGGTGAACAAATTACTGTTGAGCAATTGACAGAATTGAGCACAGTTATGAGGTTATCTAGGTATGATCATGTATATAGGCATCACGTCCGAGACAAGTAGACCGAAACATTCTGCATCTACTACTATTACTCCACTCATCGACCGCTATCCAGCATGCATCTAGATTATTAAGTTAAAACATAGTAACGCCTTAAGCAAGATGACATGATGTAGAGGAATAAATTCATGCAATATGATAAATACCCCATCTTGTTATCCTCGATGGCAACAATACAATATGTGCCTTGCAACCCTTTACATCACACTGGGTAAGGACACCGCAAGATAGAAACCAAAGCCATGCACTTCTCCCATTGCAAGAACTACCAATCTAGTTGGCCAAACCAAACGGATAATTCGAAGAGACTTTCAAAGATAACTCAATCATACATAAAAGAATTCAGAGAAGATTCAAATATTATTCATAGATAAGCTGGATCATAAACCCACAATCCATCAGTCTCAACAAACACACCGCAAAAAGAAGATTACATCGAATAGATCTCCACGAGAGAGGGGGAGCACATTGTATTGAGATCCAAAAAGAGAGAAGAAGCCATCTAGCTACTAGCTATGGACCCGAAGGTCTGAAGTAAACTACTCACACTTCATCGGAGGGGCTATGGTGATGATGTAGAAGCCCTCCATGGTGGATGCCCCCTCCGGCGGAGCTCCGGAACAGGCCCCAAGATGGGATCTCGTGGATACAGGAAGTTACGGCGGTGGAATTAGGTTTTTGGCTCCTGTTCTGATCGTTTGGGGGTAAGTAATATAAAAGTGGAAAATAAAGCCCATTATAGTCCAAAGTAATAGATAAAGTAGCATGGAGCAATCAAAAATTATAGATACGTTGGAGACGTATCAACTCCCTCCTTTCCGGTTTTATAGGGCTTATCTCAAAATTATAGTTTTTCCACTTTATAAGGCTCAATTTGGTTGTTCCCCAACACGTGTTCAGATTCCAAGGTGCATTAAATCATTGCATGCAAGTATTAAGAGAAAATTGACCAATGCATGTACTTTATGCATGCATGCATTGCAATTAATGCATTGATAAACATAATTATCTGAGAAAAACAAGAGCATTAATTAGGTGGTTTGCAAACTACAAAAAATATTCCACCACCCACCATCTTGGTTGGTGAGATTTTTGAATTAAGCCCTATAAACCGGAAAGGAGGGAGTACTGCTGTGTACGTGCAATAACTGGCACCGTCGTATACATATCCTACGGTTCATGGGGCGTTCGACAGGAATAGCCGCGTGGCGAGCTCTAGGCTAGTCCTTTTTTCAGACGCATTAAACCTATCTCTTGGTACTTCTCGCACGCACCATCGTGCCACCCACAAAAACTTGTACTCTGAGTTTAGTAGTATGTTATACAGGAAGAGAAGAGGTGCACGCACACACTCGTCCTGTCACACACGCGTCTGTTTTTTCTCGAAAAGGAGGATGATGACCCCTGGCCTCTGCATCTGGGAGTCACACACATCTGTAGCTATGAATTGTAGTGTTCTCAACCATCCAATTGGCTCTATCATGGATGCACCTATATACTAAAACATGTCTAGATACATCTATATTTTGACAAATGGAAGGCATGTATTGTGGAACGGAGGGAGTGCTTGTCATCAAAATGGATAGAAAGGGACGTGTCTAGAACTAAAATACGTCTACATACATCTCCTTTTATCCATTTTGATGACAAGTAGTACTTCTTACCCAAAGGAACTTTATATCCAATAGACACAAAATATCCATTCGACTATTGGAAATTACTGACCTGATGTCGAAGTAATTGCTGCATCACCACCCAAACCCACCATTTCTTAAGCTAAAGTAGACCAAGGTAATCTCTATATTAGCATATTACTAAGATAACAGAAGGCACTGTCGAAACATTTAGGACGTGAGCTTGTCAATCTGAATGTGGAGGGACACAAGCTTAGCCCCGACCAGCAGCTTGGGCGGAACTGTCAAGAAGGTCAGCTCCTGCACGTCGGCGTCGCCGGGATCCTTGCTGCTTGTCACCTCCATTTCCACCTTCACGGTGTTGGTCGTGCCTTTGGGCTCCCCCGGCGGGCCCTTCGCCCACATATTGTCCAAGTAGTGCGGCAGTGGGGACGCCCCCGCTCTGATGCAGACGACCGACACGGCGATAGGCGTGCCGATGTCGAGCACGCCGCCGACCAAGAAAAACGCACGGCGGTCCTCCTCCGCGAACAGCAAGAGCCGTGGCTCCGACAGTGGCACTTGCAGCTGGAGCACCTTGCCGTACTGGATCCTGTGCACGAGCATGGGATGCGTGGTGCTGATGTGGTGGTAGAGCACCGGCGGCAGGCCTTCTTAGCCACGGACGGGCACGGGGCATTTGCAGGGCGAGAGCGGACACACGCTCAGGTGATCGGCGAGCTTGTGGTAAGTGACATAGATCCAACAGCCTTCGTGCGGGCACTCCACCCTCACCGACGAAAGGACGGAGTCCACCGCCGTGTTCCGCACGTCGAAGCCACCGCCACGCTCGCACTTCTGGCACTGCCGCTGGTTCCCGGGGCGCTCGATGCGGCAGTCCGCGTAGGCCAGGTGCCCTCCCTTGCACTTCAGAAATCGATCGAACAGCACATCAATCAAGAAACCTGCACCTTGCTCAATCAGCCGAACGGACGATGTGTATTCAAACCTCATACACTGGAGGCGTCAAGGGGCAGTGGAGCGTGGTGAGGTCCATCGAGACCTTAGAGAGCTCCATCGTCGGGTCTTGTTCCTGTTCGGTCTGCATGATCTCGCCCTCCTCGTGCACAACCATCTCTCGATTTGGGCCGGGGTATTACAAAGCTTTACCGTCACATATTTTATACTCCCTCCGTTCCTAAATGTAATTCTTTATAGAGATTTCACTAGGTGGACTACATACGGAGCAAAATGACTGAATCCACACTTAAAATGCATCTATATACATCCGTATGTAATTCATAATGGAATCCCTACAAAGACTTATAATTTAGGAACGGTGGGAGTACTACTTCAAGGTGCATTAAATCAACACATGCAAGTAGCAAAAGAAGAGTCACGGCATGCATGCATGCATGCATGCGTTGTAATTAATGCATCGGTAAACGCAAATTATTGAAATATGTCGAGTGCAGTGCTTTGATGTGTCGCATCAACTCGTACATCAACGAGAAGTTTGATTATCCTCTCCCTCACAGACTTAACTGCACCAGCCTTTGACTGTATGACAGGTTGGCCACACACCTGTCGGGCCCACCTGTCATATACGCAAAGGCAGGAGCGTCCCTCTCTCGCCCATGAGCGTGGTGGCTGGCAAGACTAGGAGAAGCTTTCGCTACACGCTCTCCCTCCCGCACGCGGTGGACATGCAGCAGTTGTCAGATGGCCAGAAGCGTACTGTAGTACTCCTCCAGTGCAGTAGTACACCATCATTGTTCGACTTCCCAAAGAGGCGAAGAGGCAAGTGCAGCCCCGACGCTCGTGTAGCAGTTTCATGTGTAGAGTAGTCTAGGATAGCGTGTACCATGCCTGTAAGCTTAAAATCGTTGGGGTCGGCTCCATGCTATGTGGTCGTCTCAAAGTTTTCTAAAAAAAATTAAAATAGTGTTCTGGCCCTACCAGTCACCCTGGTGATTGTAGTTTGCACGCTCATCTGGTCTTGACAGGAATACATATTTTAATTTTTTTTCGAAAAGGGGGGACTCCCCGGCCTCTACATCAGAACGATGCATACGGCCACATATATTTTAATTTGTGGTGGGTAAATGTTAGAGGTTGCAGCAAATATATTGTACACTACGAGTCTTTCAGCCAAGTTTAGAGGCAAGCATGTGGGGCCAGTGCTATGATGTGTCGCGTCAACTCGTACATCGAGGAGAAGCTTGATTTTACTACACACCTTCTCCCTTGCCCATGCGCGCGGTTACTCGCAAACGAGGACAGGCTTTTCCTTAGTAGTACTTCTACAACAAGCTATCCGTCCCGCTCGCGGTGGACGGACATGCAGCAGTGGATTCGACACTTTAGAAGCAGTAGTAGTAACATACCAAGCGCAAACCGAACGTTGCAGTTGCGAGCATTGGAGCACGCATATAGCCAGGCTCTTGCATGAGACAAAATTGCTATGTGAGCCCACTATTGTACTAGTATGTACATCTACTTGCTAGTATAGCCCTGTAAACCAGAAAGGAGTATTTGCCCTTCTAGAGATTTCAACAAGTAACTAGACAACACCAAGACGGAGTACGTATGGAGAAAAATGGTGGATCTGCACCGTAAATAAATACGTACTAGTTCTATCGTTTTCCTCTCCGAGGTGCACAATATTGAGTATACTGACTAGTCTCTTTTTGACACGCATTTACGTTTTTTGACACAAGATCTGACGCAAGCGCTCATATACACGCGCATACACTCACCCCTATGAACACACACACGCACGGCACTATCATCTTGAAATTTACGAAGTCACCATGGGCACCTCGTCGTCGATGGGTCCATAGGTGCTTGAATGCCAAGGAGGAAGAGGGTAGCGATTCCCAAGACGTTGAACGGTCAATGATGCATCCTCAATTACATGCAGAGGGAATTAATTGGAGAAGCAGAGTACAGCCAACACGATGTGAATGCAACAGAGTTTGGACTATCATATAATAAAGGCGCCCCACCACTCCAATCCATCTACTCCCAAGTCTCTGCGCAACACTGCTCACTCCAATCCAAGACCAACTGACCAGAAGCCACAAGCACCTATGGAGGCGATGGACGCGAGCGGCGGCGGTCAGTGACAAATCATCCAAGCGCTGCTCAAGGCCCTTCGCACATGCAGCGTTTCCAGACGGTGCTGGCTACCGCAGGCATCATAGCCCTCGCCGACGCCGGCTTCGCCTCTCGCTTGGACGGCATGATGGTCAACTCCATCCGCAAGTTCACCGTTGTCAATAAGCGCGCGGACGACATTGCCGTACTGCTCCTGCCCGCGCGCCCAGCCTCCTCATTGCCTACCACCCTCATCGTCCTACATGGTGACGATCTCTTTCAAGCCCTAGTGGCCCTGCAGGTGCCGGAGGTCGCAACGAAGAATGTGCACCTCGAGGCCGCGCTTGCCGCGCAGCGCCTCACCATGCAAGAAACCGTCGACCTGCACATCCACGTGTACGAGGAAATCGTCTACATAGTCCACTACAAGGCAAGCGAGGACAGAAAGACGTTGGCCTTCTTCCAGCGGCTGGAATCTTTGGACGCCATTGTTCAGCAGCACGTCGACCTTGCCACGAAAGCCGCTGCTACTTAGGCGTCGTTCGGTGGGCCGGCGCCCTAAGTCGAGGAGGTGGACGTCGTCGATGGATGCATCTCTTCTTCTTGCCTCCTGTAACCAGCACTGCATCGCCTCGTGGCCTTAATGTTTTATTAGTATAGTACTCCCTCCGTTCCCAAATATAAGTATTTCCAAAGATTCCAGCAAGTGACTACTTCATACGGAGCAAAGTGAGTGAATCTACACTCTAAACTATGTCTACATACATCTGTATGTTGTATTCCATTTGAACTAGTATCTAAGAAGGCTTATATTTATGAATGGACGGAGTATATGGCATTTTTATTCCAGTCGTAACGTTTTCACTGTGAGGTGGGGCCGCAGTTGAGCAAACCCATCCCGCCCACCGGGCGTCGGCCGAGTTTAGAATTACTCCAGAAGAGAGAAACGAGGGAGGAGAGCTAGGTGTAGCACAGACGCTGTTGTCAGATGGGACTCATGTTTATAGAATAGGAGTACTAAGCACTCGTGCCTCTTCTTTTTAGGGAAAAATTAGTCGTATGTCTAGTACTACCACTATTTGGGTGCGTTCGACCTATAGCTATCATCACTTTAGGTCTCCTTTTCGAACCGTGGCTACGCTTCATAGTACATATTTTTTCACGCATTTATCCTCCCATAAGTACTCCTAGGCTATTTCCACGTGCTCCCATTTGCCGACATGTGGGAAATAGAGCATTTGGGTCGTAGTGCATGCACGACTCGGAGCATATGCCGGGGTACTTTACATTTCATACCTCACGAATTACATGCAAACCCCCCGTAGAAGAATAAATAAATGAATGAATTACTACATGAAACCGGATTATTTTCGTGGAAACCGGAGCATGTTCATTGAGTTTTGGATATAACACGTTTATAAAAAATGACCGGACCTAAACCATTCTAAGGGCCTCTTTGATTTTTTTCTGCAGAAAAAGGGCCTCTTTGATTCGCAGGATACTGAAAACACAGGAATGGGGAAAGTATGATGGCGATGAACCGAGACGAGGAGAACTCTAACTCAATTAGAGGTTGGAGTTAGATTCTAACCCTGAACTAACTCTAAACCAAAGAGGTGTATGGATGGCAGGGTTAGATTGACAATAAATGCTCTATCTCAATCATTTGACTACTTTGGACCCTATTTTTAGTCGGACTAAAATACGTCCCTTGGATCCAAGCACCCTCTTGGTGTGGTCGGATCTTCTATGGCCTCCTCCGCTCACAATTGACATAAACAAACCATCTATACAAATCAATCATGCAAAACATGATAATTTTTACTTTGTCCATACAAATGAGATATCCCACTTAAACATACAAGTCGTCAATCAAGCTTCACAAAATAAAAAAACACTTCATGAATCAAAGAATGAGCTAACTCATCACGGAAGTCATTCACGATAGGTAGGGATCCCTGAGCCCCTCACGCACCAATGGAGGAGCTCGCCATCGTCGCTCTGGAGGAAGGCTCGGTAGAGCCCAAGCCCTGGGAACCCCTCCGATGCCGGCCCTTGCGAGTTGAGGTCGACACCGGCATGGGTAGCAGGGCCGCTTGCCGCCGACTGGGAACTTAATCTTTGGGCCTCTAGAAATAATGCAAGCCTGTAACTAAAATACCTAGAAAGGTGAACTGAAACTTTGGGCCTCTAGAAATAATGCAAGCCTGAAACTGAAATACCTAGAAAGGTCAACTGAATCTTTGGGCCTCTAGAAATAATGCAATCCTGAAACTAAAATACCTAGAAAGGTGAACTGAATCTTTGGGCCTCTAGAAATAATGCAAGCGTGAAACTGAAATACCTAGAAAGGTGAACTGAATCTTTGGGCCTCTAGAAATAATGCCAGCCTGAAACTGAAATACATAGAAAGGTGAACTGAATATTTGGGCATCTAGAAATAATGCATGCCTGAAACAGAAATACCTAGAAAGGAGAACTGAATCTTTGGGCCTCTAGAAATATTTATTACCTCCTCAAGCAGCATCAAACAATTCCATGCGTGCACCACAAATCTATAACAAGTTTGATCAGGATCTACTTTTCCAAATCAGAATTAGCGCTAGAGCAAGCAAGATCAATGATATGGCCATGAGACAGAGAAGCAACGAACAAACTCACCCCTCTCGTGAACTCCCTGGTAGATGCGCCACACCGCCAACAGAGGGAGAAAAACGACTGGTGAAGGGGGAGCGGGGCGACTTTCGAAGGTCAGAGGGAGAGGGCGGTCGGAGTAGGGCGGCGGAGGCCGGAAGCAGAGGGCGGCCGGAGGAGAGAGAGGGCGAGCGGCGCTTGGGCGGGTGGCCCTATGGGGAACAGAGAGGAGTCGTGCGAGAGGGGGGGAGCGATCTGGTGCGGGCAGGTGAGATTTTTTTAGTTCTCTTTTAGTGGGCCTAAGGATAACTAACCCAATTAGAACCTCTCCACCAGGATATTTTTTTAGCTGGGTTAGAGCAGACTAGCTCAAACTAATCCCTCTTGTTTTGATAATTTGAGGCTATTTCAACCCAAACTAGCTCTAACTTAGGGATCCAAACAAAGAGGAGTGTTACAGTACATGCTACAGTGTGGACCGTAGCACATGGTTTTTTATGGCCATATCACCACATTGTTTTCTACTGCTGGTTCACTGGGCTACCGCGGTTCGCACTGCTGGTTCACTGGGCTGCCGTGGTTTGCACTCCTCCGACCTGAGTAGTATTCCCTCCGTTCCTAAATATAAGTCTTCGTAGATATTTTAGTGTGGACCACATACGGATGTATATAGATGCATTTTATGTGTAGATTCATTCATTTTTCTCCGTATGTAGTCCATAGTGAAATCTCTCCAAAGACTTATATTTAGGAACGGAGGGAGTAGTATAGTACTAGTATATACCGCATCATACTTTGCTCCTTCTTACTACTCCGACATGTGGGAGAGCCAAAGATCCGGTCGACGTGTCATGCACCAAATTAGAGCGCTGAACGGAAGGGGCATCACCCGGTCGGGCGCCCAAGAATCCATGACTATAGTGAGTGGTCATATCACAAGTCTTTCCTGCAGTAACGCGCCGTCAAATCGCACAGCCCCACTCGCTCACCGTCCTCGCCTCTCTGTCAAACCGCCTACCCGAAAACTGCCGCGCGTACTACCCGGGAAAAGCCCCGCCCTCAACTTTTAACTATGCGAAAATAGTTCGAGCTTGTTCGTTCTATATAAATACAGTACTTACCGTATGTTTATTCACCCGTGGGGTTGTTCAATGAATGGAGGGGCAGGGAGCACAAGTGAACAATACTGTAGTACTCCCTCCGTCCGGAATACTTGTCCTAGAAATGGTTATATCTAGACTTATTTTAGTTATAGATACATCCATTTTATCCATTTCTTGGACAAGTATTTTAGGACGGAGGGAGTAGTAAGTAGGAGCCGTAGAGTAGTCACCTTAAATAGAGAGTTTCTTTTCTTTAATGCCGCATACACAAATTGAAACGCTTGTCGTGGAGAGAAAAATGATAATCACTCCACTATATATGGACGCAGGGGCCTGAGCGCTTGCTTTACTAGGGTTGCTCTCTTCATTCTCTCATCCTCTCCAGATATAAACAAGACAGCGGTAGTGACATTTTCTCTCTGCTCAACGCTGGTCATAGATCCGGCCGTATCCCTTCGGCCGGTGTGTGTAGAGGACTAAAAGGTGCATCGTTCACGCGGTCATCGCCACCGAGGGAGGAAACCCATGGCTGCCGGAGGGCCCCGATCCTCTGCCCGTGCCATTCTCTCCATCACAGCGCCGGCTCGGGAGGTCCTCCGACCCTTCTTACTCCCTGCCGTATTGTCCGCAGATCCGACCTTCCGCCACGACATCCCGCGACCCTCGGTATAAGTTCTTCAAAGCGCCCTGTTTCATCGCCCCAGCTCCCCACGTGTCTACATGTGCATCTTTTTCTACTCCCATCAGCTCTTCCAAAGCCACCTAAATTTTTAGTATTATTAGAGGTAAAGCTACTTCATGCATTCGAATCTAGGGCTTTGTTCAAACAACAAAGAAAGGGGAAAGTTGTAGCATGAATCTAGGACTTGATTCAAAGAGGAAATAATATGGTGAAAGTAGTAGAGACCGGATACCCAACCGGTCTCTTGGTTGAAAAGGAAATAATGGGAAAACGCAGTACAAACTGGATAAGGAACAGATCTATTATTGGTTGAAAAAATGATAGAAAGTGGCGGCTGGTGGACAAGTGAACAGAGTATGTCCAGGATTAGATTTGCTGCCATCACATAGTAAAAGGTCTCGAGGATTAGATTTGCTGCCATCACATAGTAAAAAGTCTCGAGATTAGATTTGCTGCCCTCACATAGTAAAATGTCTCAGGATTAGATTTGCTGCCCTCACATAGTAAAAGGTCTCCAGGATTAAATTTGCTGCCCTCACATAGTAAAAGGTCTCCAGGATTAGATTAGCTGCCCTCACATAGTAATAGGTCTCTAGGATTAGATTTGCTTCCCTCACATAGTACAAGGTCTCCAGGATTAGGTTTGCTGCCCTCACATAGTGTGAACCAGCTTGGCATCACCACTTTATGCCTCCTTGTAGGTACATTATGCTGATTCGTCCACTGTCACATGTCCTTATACCAACCTTTTGCTGTTGTTAATGTAAGGGCGCATGTAAAATCAAGCGATCACACTGTTACCTTAGGGACATGTCTAACCAGTGTTATTGTTAATCTATTGCCTCCAGTGATAAGATGCAACAAAACTGTGTTACAAATGGCACTCCTGCTGTTTTTCGCAGTATGATAACTAAGTTGCTCCTTTACGCTGCTGAGTGTCCTGGTGTCCCCACGGTCCAATGCTCTTAAACCAACTCTTTAGCTTCTATTTATTTACTGTGTCTGGTAAACAAGCAATGCCACCATTAAAGTAATCCCATATTTGAGGAATCTCATTGTTGATCGTAATGCTTCTGGTAACATGAAGCATTACTGACGTTTTAAAATTTCTACTGTCCTTGCGTGATTGCCATGAACATAATTAAGATGCTTCTTTTCATTTTGTATATGTTTCAGATATTCTTATTGACCAAAGAATCGCTTACTTTCTATCATTTTGTGCAGATAGGGATATCCATTTCCCTTGTTGCTATTGTGACCTTTTGGTGAACTACACAAAACACTTTTTTTTGGAATAAGTGTCTTGTGCAGTTCAACTAAAATGTCACGTGGGCAACATCTCTCAATTTTGGTGGAACTGCACAAAATGGTGATTGGAGTTTCCAAAATCTCCGTCAAGTTCTCTTTGGTAATCTCGTGCAACATTTTATTAGCCTTTGCAAGATGGAGCCGTCACTGTCACCACAATGGCACTTTATTTTAGTGGAACTGCACAAAAGGATAAGAAAATTATAGTTGCACCTTACATGAGCCGGACAGCCAAACTTAATGTTCCTGAATTTTAGTGCAACTACTAAAGAAGAACCTGCCAGCTCACAAGAGCAAGTACTTCTTGCTAGCTGAATGATGCAATCTCTCCTTCAGTTCAGGTGAACTGCAGAAAAAGGCGCAAGAATTGAATCATGGAACTCCAGGCAGACCTCATCCTAGTGGAGCTGGAGGTTGGGTTCAAGGAGGCCGCTATTAAAGTGAAATCATGCTCTCCTGTCTCCTTGTTTGTGCTGTGCAAACATGTTGTGCAAGCAGGAATACTCAACTACAGATGTTGTGAAGGTCAAGAGCATTCGCCAAGTTCTTCGATTGTATGACATGGCTAGCCAAGATGGGTTTAATCCCGATATTCACATTATCAAAAGGCTCTAATGGGTTGGTTCTGGATCTTGCAAGCTGGGAATCAATGAGATGTGTAGGCATCTTTGTGGTACTTACTATTTGGATCTTATTTGTTGGTTCTGAATCTTGCAAGCTGGGAATCAATGAGATGTGTAGGCATCTTTGTTGTACTTATTATTTGGATCTTATTTGTTGGTTCTTAATCTTGCAAGCTGGGAAACACGGCATGATGATGCAGAGTACAACAACCATAACAAACAGTTCAAACTTGGTAGATCTTTGTGAAAGTGCGACAAATGTGTTGATCGTGTGCGTCCTGAGAATAATAATTCTAATTGTTGTGCATGTTGATCCCGTGGCACTGATAGAACGAGCCAATGCATTGCTTCTTTTAAATATATATTTCTATTAAAGCTAATTAAATTTAAGTAAACTGACCACTAACTCCTGTTATTACAGTACCAATACAGACCCGCTCGTGAACCCACGTGTGGCCGGAGTAGGTTTCTTAATGGAGGCGTTTGAATGCGCCGAGGGTGCATCTTCTGTCGGGCGTGCAACGGACGAGGGAGGGGTAGTAACTGTTGTGGCCTGTACACACTCAACTTCATCGTTGAATCCAGCCCCAAGAGCTGAAAACTAACTGCTGCCGCCGCCACACACTCGCTCACTCGAAGAGACTCCAATGGTGATCCGAGGGCTGAGCCTCACTGGATATGGTCTTGACAAGGAGTTAGTTCGCCGTTCAGTCCTATGGCTGCACCAAGTTGAATGTGATGTACACCAACGATACGGACTCGGTGAAGCTCTGCCTCGCCTTAGTCCTATGGCTGCACCAGGTTCTGGAGCATTCGCCCGTTTCATCGGCAGCGCCGACTGCACCTTCGCTACGGTGGAGAGAAGGAAGAACGTGATGATTCGGCCATCTGGTGCAACAAGCTTGTCGACATCCAGAAGCAATACAAGATCATCAGCAACGGGCAGGAGAAGGACTCCGTGGTTGACCTCGCCGAGACCATCATCGACCCCTGATATGCCAACATGAAAGAAGACGACCTGAACACGTGGGAGGTACCTCTGAATCTAGCCTACATAACATACGCGGCCAAGGACGCGTACGCATGCTACGACATGTACAGGCGGATCTTGGACATGAGGGCGTGTCTGCTTCCCGTAACCGACGAGTACACGGACAGCCACAGCGTCATGATCAAGCGTGCCAGGAAGGTCTAGATGTTGTACTTTATCTGTTTATAAGCACCTTTATCATCTGAGTGTTTCATGCATTAGCCTATGTGTCGTAATTATCTGTTTTGTCTAAAATATTTCTTTTAAGAACCCATTAACCTGATTGCGTTTTTAGTGGATATTTTCTTATGTATGTAAACTAGTTCACTTGTCCGTAAAAAAAACTAGTTCACTCGGCTGCCGTGCTTTGAATCTCCTTCCTCCCAACATATTCCTCTCCTCAGGTGGACCCAGCAGGTCTCTGAATTTTCTGCCACTTTCTTTTTCGATGTAAACTGAGTTTTCTCCCAGTACTTTCCCCTAGAACCAACTCAACTGTCCCTCGTCTAGCCTAAAAAATAATAATACCCCATGTACTATTAACTCATCAAATTAAATGATATTTTATTTCGTAAATTGAAAGTTCTTACAAAATAATAATAATAATTGTTTATATATAGCTTGCCAAGTTAAGTCCTAGTGATTGCGTACATAAGCTTGCAAAGATTTTACTGACGTGCAATCATGTGTTTATGTTTTTATAACATTTCTCCGTCTAGCCCAACATGATATTTTCACCCAGCCCAGCAAGTCCACGGATTTCGAGAAAAATGTAAATATGATTTAAACGGGCTGCATAGAGGCTACATCATTGTTTCACCCAGCCCACCAAATGGACTAAAAAAACAAATGGACTGGCTGACATGTGGGCCAGTAGGTCGAAGCCTAAGAAGGCGTTGGATTTACATCCAACGGCCGGCATTCTTCTTCAATCTCTTGTTTTCTTCCCCCAGCGCTGCCGTAACTTTGCTCCAGCCTTCGCATCCAAGCGTTGTTTTGTGCTCCTCAACAAACGCTTAACTCGCCGACGGGCCAAAGCCATCCCTCCACTCCGCACCTCCTGTTATTCTCTGCCGAGTGTAGGCCCACCCCACACCTGAAGCGGTCAAGTTTCCCACTCCTCTCCGTCTGCGACTCCACTGCCATGTCTTCCCCATCTCCGGGTCGTTCCAGTCTGGGGCCTCGCCGTCGTCCATCGCCTGGGTGCGCTCGGCACGGCGTGGTCAACATACGAGAGTCATCGGAAGAGGATCAGACGTGGAGAGCTCGACGGCTGGGACCCACGAGGTTCATGGTCGCATCGTGGGACAATTCCTCCTTATTATGCAGCATGCGTGGGAAGGGCTTCAGATTTCGCGAAAAACGCTCCCTGTGCCGACAGTGTCGACCCACCAGCCTATATCTTCGCACGCAAGGAAGTGCCTCCTTATTACGCACCAAAAATGAATACCCCACCTTAGCTGGGACCCACCATAGTGGGTGGCTGACTTAATGGGCCTACTAAGTTGACGAGGATGGAGGGCTTTGTCAACTTAGTCAATATGAACGATTCTAGCTCCAGTGACCGTACGATGTCCATCCAACGACCATAGTGCTTCTTCAACCTCTGGTCTTCTTGATCCAGCCGTCCAAAGCAGCGCCGGTCGTGCCGCGTGCTCCTGCCTCTCATGGCCGGCTGTGATGCCGCAGAGGCCTCACCGCCCCTACTACTCCCACCGTTGGCCCAGGGTATCCCTCTACTCACCCACACCCCCTCTTATTCTGCGGTGATTTCAGCCTCATGCTGCAGCCGAACCAGTGAACCCTCGTACTCCTCTCCGCGTGGGCATCCACTGCCGCGTCTTCCCCGTCTCCGCGTAGTCCCCTTCCTAGGCCTCGCCGTCATCCACTGCGTTGGTGCTCTCGGCGCGGCGTGGTCAATGTGGTCAATGACTGACTTCCATCGGAAGAGTACTGTACGTGAAGAGGCTGACAGCTGGGTTCACGGCAACAACCCAGTTTTTTTGTGATTTGCCAAGTAAGTCGGTTTGTCAGGCGTGTTGGGCTGCTAATCTTTCAAGACGAGGAGATCTTCATTCGGCTGGCCGAGAAAATGTTCTATCAGTAACACAAAATGGGCTGTACATTTTTAAAACACATCAAACCGGCAATTAGTTTCAAATATCTTTTTATCATTTCGAGATTTTATATTACATTAATTTTTATGCGTGGAGAATTTGTTGGATTTTATATTGATATACATTTATTTTTAAAATTAGTTTGAGTGTGAGTGTAAATTTCAGGATTAAAAACAGTTCGGACCTCACCGAAATATGCAAAATTTCGTATAATTTTTTAACCGTGGCCAGAATATGGGCTGTAATGCTAACAAAAAGAATATGGGCTCCAAAAAAAACCTCAAGAATTAGAAAATGGGCTGTAAATTATTAGAAATAATGGCAGATGCGCTGTATGCTGTTTTCCACAGATTTGAGGCTTTCCTAAAAAAAAGGTTGGTGCACAAGCAGTGACTGTTGGATGTCCATCCAATGGCCGTCGTGCTTCTTCAATCTCTGCTCTTCCCCGCTCAAATTCAAACAAGCGCCGGCGGGACTGCTTGCTCCTCCTCCCATGCCGGTTGTCTTGTCACAAGCAGCCTCACCGCCCACCGTACTCCCATTGCTGGCCTAGCCATCCCTCTACTCACCCACACCGCCGTTATTCTCCGGCGACGGCAGATGAACCAAGAACGCTCATACACGATTTCTCCGCATGGGAAACAACCGCCGAAGTCTTCCTCGCCTCCATGTCGTTTCCTTCCTAGGCCTCACCGTCGCCCACCGCTACTGGTGCTCTCGGCGCTGCCTAGTCAACGCGGGTCAACGACCGACATGCATCTGAAGTGGATCAGACGTGGAGAGGCCGACAGCTGGATCCACGGCCGCACGCAAGGTAATGCCTCCTTATTACGCGCAAAATAATGATTCCTCCACCTGACATCAGGGACCCAAGAAAGGGCCTCTGTATTTCGTGAAAAAAACGTTACTGCCGCTGATAGCTCGGACCCACCAGCTATATCTTCGCACGCAAGGAAGGGCCTCCTTATTACGCACAAAAAAATTAATACTCCCCCTGTTAGCTGGACCCTGTATAGTGGCAGGCTGACTTGTGGGCCTACTAAGTTGACGGGGACGGAGGGCTTTGTCAACTTAGTCAATATGCACAATTCTAGCTCCAGTGACCATATGATGTCCATCCAACGGCCGTAGTGCTTCTTCACCCTCTGGTCTTCTTGCTCCAGCCGCCCAAACCAGCGTCGGTCATGCCTCGTGCTCCTGCCTCCCATGGTCGGCTGCGATGCGGCGGAGGCCTCACCGCCCCCTACTACTCCCACCGCTAGCCAGGCCATCCCTCTACTCACCCACACACCATGTTATTCTGCGGCGACGGCAACCTCACACCACAAATAACCGGTGAACCTCGTACTTTCACGCTGCGGCATCCATCGCCGCGTCTTCCCCGGCACCGCCGTCCCCTTCCTAGGCTCGCCGCCCACCGCCCCTGGTGCTCTCGGCCGGGCGTGGTCAACGTGGTCAAGGAATGGCTTCCATCGGACGTGGACTGTATGTGGAGAGGCTGACAGCTGGGTCCACGGCTGCAGCAAGGAAGTGCCTCCTTATTACGCGCAAAATAATTATTCCTCCACTTGAAAGCGGGGACCCATGGATGGGCCACCGTATTTCGCAAAAAACATTTGCCCCTAACTGCTGGGACCCACCAACTGCATCTCCGCAGGAAAGGAAGTGCCTGACAGTCGGGACCCACCTGGTCGAAGCGTACGTAGCATTGTCATTCTGGTCGCGAACATGTACGTACATATATACTGTCTGATGTAGAGGCGCGCACGTGTCGTAGTAGAGGCGCGCACGTAGCATGTACACGTACGTCATAACGCCGTGGTGCAAGAAAGAAAATACGCCATGTATGTGTACATACGGCGAGGTCTTGAACGCCTACTCACGCGCATACGCATATGGCTGGGTCGTAAACAGAAACAGCGTCATCGTCAGTGTTCATGGGGAGCCAACCGCTGGGTCGGAACGGAATGCGTGGTCGTGTTCATCGGGAGGGCTTGGACGGAACAGCGATGGAAACGAGGCTCGGCGTATCACACAACGGAGGAAACAAACCTCCTACGCCCGAACGGGTCCCGTTGATCGGGAGGGTGTGGCGCATCAAAACGGAGGAGGAAACGGACCTCCTACGGTCTAAACGGGGTCCTGTTGATCGGGAGGGTGTGGCGCATCGCGAAAACGGATTTAAACGGACCTCCCTACGGTAGAAACGGGGTCCTGTTGATCGGGAGGGTGTGGCGTAACGCAAAACGAATCTAAACGGACTTGTGTTGGAGCGCCACGGTCAAACGGGGTCCCGTTCATCGGGAGGGTGTGGCGATCGCAAAATGGGACTCCACGGGATACTGTTCATCTCCACCGTCGACCTACTCCAGCCTCCACGGGCTACCGTCGACCTCCACCAGCCTCCACGGGCTCCTATTCATCCAGCCTCCAACGCGCGCTACTCCACCGGCTACTGTTCAACCACCCCTCCTAGGGCAGCCCTCCACTGTCTACTGTTCATCCAGCCCTCCACACCATGGGGTCCTGTTCAACCACCCCTCCACGGCCACCCCTCCACCGCTTCATCGCTCATCCAGCCCTCCACACCACGGGTCTTGTTCATCCGTGAGGAACGCCCAATGCTCACTGTTCATCCAAACCCCCACAACGCTAATCGCTCATCCAATCGATCGGCTTGATTAGCAGCAGAAGAGCGGCGAATCGCCGATCGGGTTCGCTAACAGCCATCGATCGATCGCCGGGTTTAGTAATGTCGTAGCCTGCAGTGCAATCGCCGGGTTCGATTAGAGCCCAACGCCTCGCCGGGTTCGATTAGAGCTAACGCCTCGCACACACGCTGCGTACGTGTATGAGAGAAAGCAGCGCATCGGTCGGCCCTGCACCTCCCACCGTGAACCGCAACTCCCGAAATTTTCCTCCCCTCGCTTCTACCACGGTTTTTTCCGTCATGGACGGCCCAAAGAATGTCATGCAGCTGCGTCTCCGCCCACCCAGACTTAAAAGCCCATTTTGTGTCATGATTTTTTGTCATAGAAGTAGGAACCCACCACATCTATGATGATACCGGGTTCTGTCACAATTATCGTCATAGAAGTGTCATATGTATGACAGGAAAAAAATTCTTTCGGCCCAAAATGGCACAGATGTGTCTTTTTTTGTAGTGAATGTAGTTGTTTTCGCTCATCCCTGCACTGCAATCAGGAAGTAAAATGTACAAATCAGATTCTTTTAGATTGCGTTGGTTATTCTACCTAGTTACTACCAATGTAGGAATACCTGTAAGACGGGTGGTTAGAGGACGACAGCTAAACGTAGCCATCTCATTTTGTGCAGTTCTACTAAAATTGAGGTGTGTCCTTTTGATTGCGCAGATAGAAACGATATGGAGATAGACATCCCTATTTGTGTAAATACAAAATACGGTTATTTAAACAACGACAGTTATTTGCAGTGGCATATGATTAACAACAGCATCTATTGTGTTATAATTGGCACTACATTGACAGTAGCATTAGTATTAGTATTACATCACATCACATCAACACTTCCACTAGATTAACATGCAGACCAATAGCATTAGTATTACTGTCATGAGAGTAGCACAAGGTCAGTAAATGTGCAATAAAATTTGGGCAGTCCCACTGGGATGAAGCAATGTTAGCGGTGTGAGATATAAGTGTAGCTACAAAAACACAATTCATGGGAAATAAGGCAAGACGGAAGCACTTCATAAAATGGTGGTGGCATTGCTTCATGTGATTTTACATTAACGCTAGCGATATGGGCGTTGGGACAGTTGGGGCATAAAGTGGTGAGGCAGATGTGGTTGCCGAGAGCGGCAAACACTCAAGCAGCATGTGTGCATTTGTCCCATTTTTATCTCGGCGACATTTTCCTATGTGAGCACAGGAAATCTAGGCCTGCTCATTCTCATTTGCGTTGTCCCCCACCACCCCTCACTTTCTTTCCTTTTTCGACCAAGAGACAGGTCCACTTCCCCCCACCCTTCGCCATCCACCATGCTTTCTTCGCCTTTTCAACCAAGAGACTGGTTGGGTAGCCAGTATCTACTACTTTCCCCCATTTCCTCTTAGAACCAAGTTCTTGATTCATGCTACAACTTTCCCACTTTCTTCCCTGTTTGAACCAACTCTTAGATTTGACTGTATTAACTAGCTTTACCTCTAATAATAGTAAAAGTCTAGGTGGCTTTGGAACAGCTGATAGAAGTAAAAAATATCCACATGCAGCCACGTGGGAGCTGGGGCAGTAGGGCAGCCACGTGGGACCTGCTTATATATATAGTTTAGTTATTTTTTGTACCACCTTCGGAAAAATGCGCTCCAACGTGTACCCGCGAGTGGGTGTGAAAGAAATAGTGCGTGCGTGCACCGCTTGTCTTCATGAGAGTACAATATACTATGCCCAAAGAACGTTCGCCACAAGAGTAATAGTATAAGCGTGTTATGTGTGAGCTAAAATAAAAGGTGTGCGACGTCTTTTATTTTTAGAAGTTCTGAGGGTAGGGTGTGAAGAGCACATATGTGTGTGATGTCTACCTGCAGATAGACGGTGGGTGCAAGAGGACTCGGGATAGTCGTGACTCGTGAGGGTGCGTGTGTGCGTGAGAGAGAGAGAGAGAGAGGGGAATGTATCAATGCAATGCATGCGTCCATAAATTATACTCCCTCCGTACCAAAATTCTTGTCTTAAATTTATCTAGATAGGGATGTATCTAACACTAAAATGTGAATAAATACATCCGTGTGTAGACAAATCGAAGACAAGAATTTTTGGACGGAGGGAGTATCTGACAAACATTCACCACAAGACGTTTCCTGACGAACACTTTAAGAACTGTTAGATCGGCATCCGACAGTGTCAGTTTTGCCATGTCATTTAAGAAAACAGCCACTCCTCCAACACACAAATCTTCCACGTGAGTGTTAGCAACTGTCGTATGCTCCTCCCTCCGTTCCAAAATACAGTGCATATAGCTTTATTGAAAATTTGAACCTCGCAAACTTTTACCAAGTTTTCGTGTACCAAAATGCATATATAGAATACCCAGTATATATCATTTCATTCATCTTCGAGAGGTAACTATAAAGATGGGGGAGGAGTCTACAAAGAAAGACCGTCATATCACCTGCAACAATTTCAACCATCATTTGGTGTGGAGGAATATCATAGTAACTCTATATGATATGATTTTTATAGGATTTTTGCCTTTAGAGCCAATTGGTTCATAGTTATAGATTCATATACTCCACATTTCAAATGAAAATAAACATGATATCATATTTATAGCTTTAGAGCAACTTGGTTCATATGAATTGATTCCTATACTCCCACAATTTCAAAAGAAAATCAACATTAGCGTATATTCAATAGAAAAGTTCCTATGATGTGAACCAAATGACATATCTTTTCTAATCCGTCCTCACTGGAATTGAGATACATGTCATCTCTAGATTCAATAGAAAAGTTCCTATCATGTGAACCAAATGACATCTCTTTTCCAATCCCTACTCGTAGGAATTGAGATACATGTCATCTCTTTCCGTACAACTTCCATGTATACAACTTCTATTCCTAAATAGCTAGTACAACCCACTTGTAGCTTTTTTCCGAGACATGCAACTATGGCTCAAGAACACGTCATGCATGCAACACATAAATCACATTGTTTTTGTACTCTATGCATGCAAGCACCAGATCATCAATTCATGCATGTTACTCATAAGTTATTTCTTGCATTAGATTTTGTATTGACAATGTATGTGTTGGTCACGTGCACACATATGTAGTTCACATTCACATTTTTGTTAGAAATGTCATTCTTTTAACTGAAATTCATTTTTTTCTCTTTGTACTCCCTCCGTCTAGGTGTGTAAGTCATCTTCCGAAAACCAAATAATCCCAAAACACTTAGGGGCCATTTGGATGGAAGCCAATGACGGCCCTGCCAAAATTTTGGCGTTGACTGAGGCCATAGACGAGTGTTTGGATGGCTGCCCAAATTTTGAATCTAGCCATTTTTTTGGTCACCGTGTCCAGTTTTTCCGCCAACTGCAGGGCCACTCGGCGGCGACGAAATCTTCCGCCAAATAGTTGGCACGCCGAGCATTGGCAGGGCGACTGCGAGCGCCATTGAAACGGCCCCTTAGGCACGGTACATTAACTCCCTCCTCCCTCCTCGTTTCTTGTTTCGTGACATATCAACCAATAAGAGATGTAGGCCGTGCATGTTTCAATGGCTTGAGACTTTCAAACATGACATGCAGTGGTTAATTCGTTGCAGGTAATGCTATTAACTAGCAAAAAAACCTAAGATGACTTATACACCTAGACGGAGGGAGTATTACATTTTAATTTTAAGCATACATTCACTTCCCATTAGTTATAGATGTGTTTCGAGGAACTTTTATGCATTATTTTGAGTAGAGTAGCAAATTTCACGCGGCCGCGGGTATATCAAAATGCAGGGCCCATGCATCATTGCACTTCGGTCGAACCTACATCCACAATTTTTTGTACGTATATCTCCAGTGGTCCCCGAACCCAAAATGCTACATCGTTCCCGTAAAACCAAGCGGCCCACACATATTAAGGCGTTGAGTCGAACTCAATCCCTCTCCCGTTTACTATGACGTGGCGCCGCACGCCGTAGTACTCCTTCAAATCCTACCGCCGAATGCATCATCGGTTTTCTTCAAGAGGATGAGGGAGAAGCAGATTTGTATTGGAGGCGCTTTCAAAAAGGGATTTGTAGTGGAGGCTCCTACCCTAGGGTGCCCTAGGTAGCTACCGCATGCATCATTGATTTTCTCTATTCTTTATGCTCTTGTTCCCTAGGGTGAAATGATGGTTGCTTCGTCCTTCTAGCTTAATGCAGGAAAGGTTGGGCTTTTGTGATTTGACCCTCATCACTAATTTACTACTACTGCGGCGCTACGACCAGGGTGCCTCCAAGTTCAACTGCTACTCCGCACTGTAATTTGGTGCATCGCATGTGGAACAAGACGGTGGATGATCCACATGTCGGCCCAAGGGGTCCTATTAAGTGTGTCTCCATTTCGTGTGCGGACTGACCCTGCTTGAGTTGCTACGCCAACATGGCACGAGCAACGTACCACTTGGTTTTGCTCCTTGGTGAATCCCGACTATATTGATCTAAAAAGAAACTACTCCCTCTGTCTCGGTTTATCGGCATCACTACAAGAAATGTGTCAACTAGTGACCTTTTGTTAGTGACCCTGGAAGAATTGGTCATAAATTTATGACCATTTTAGACCAATAGGTCAAAAGGTGTTGGGGGGGCTCCCGACCCTAACCTATAACGACCATTCTGGTCAGAAAGGTCATAATGTCAGTACAGGAAATGGTCATAAAGCGGGAAGCACTGTCCACTGCCTCACGCCTAGCTTGATAACGACCACTACACTTGATTTTGAATGAATTAGGATGATTAGGCAGCCACCTCAGCAACCTCGCTTATGTGTCACTGTCTAGGTGTCATTTTTGGTTAAATATTAATATTGAACAATGTATTTGAGCACACACTTACATGCAGGACCCATTTGACAGAGGGGCCGAGTGCTTAATTCTCCCAATATATGTGCGCTAGCTGGGTCTCGAACGCACGACCTGTCGCTTGCTTCACTCGTTCGGTACCGCTGGGCTAGAGAGGGATTGCTGCCCATCTAGCGGAATGGCTCTATATATTATATTATAGCGCCAAATCTAAGTCATTGACAAGTGGGACCAGGTGGGGCGAGTTGTGGGTAGAGCCAACACTTAGCCAAAAATTTCTAGGTCTTCCTCGCCGCAGGACCAGGTGGCGGCGGGCGTGGCCGGCGGACGAGGGCGGGGCCGGCCGGCGACCGGCGAGGCGAGGCGACCGGTGGTGGTGGGGGCGAGGCAGAACGGCCTCGCCAAGTGACCTCGCCCACGGCCTCGCCGCTCGCCTTGTCCCAGCAAGAACAGCTGGGCAGCAGCTGAAGCAACCGGCGGGTGTGGAGGCAGGGGCTGGCTGAAGCGACCAACAGGCGTGGGCCACTGTGAGTGGTGGGGGTGGGCGCAGAACGACGGCCATGCAAGGAGAGGCTCACGAGCATGGGGACTCACCGCCGCAAGCACACCTCCCGTATGCACCCTCTCCTCTTCCCCCTCTCCTCTCTCACTATCTGCACCTCGCTGTTTGTTAATGTATGTATTTTGTTGATAAATTTTGTCAGCTGTTCTTCAGCATAGATGAATTTTGTTGATGCACTGTTAGGAATTAGGAGATAGCTTGCTTGTTTGGTAGATATTTCATAGATGAATTTTCTTGATGTATTGTTGGGAGTTCTTCAGCTTGTTTGTTAAGAATTGTTCAGGCCTTGTTCGGTTAAGATTTGGGGGGAATTTCAGCTAGATGGGATTTATTCCCTGCCAATATCTGTTAACCCCTCTCATTTATCAAGGCCAGAAACAAGGCCTTGGTCTTCAATTGTTTGTCCACAGATTGTTAGGATAATTGTAATTGTAATTGATAGAAACATCATAGTATTTGTTAGAGCTAGCTAGCTAGTTTGGTTTAATTTGAATTAGCCTTCTCTGCAACATAAATTCATGCCAATTTCAGTGTTGGTTTGATTTATAGTTTGGTTTGTTTCAATGTTGTGGTTAGGCAATTAACATATAAAATTTTCTGGAATTTTAGCTTCCATTAATTCCATCCATTTTCATTAATTAATGTTGATGCACTTAGATTGATTTGCTAAGTTGCAACAATTTGTTGTCTTTGGCAGATGGACAGAAGCTGGATTAGAAAAGGAGTTAGAAAGTTTTGAAAGAACATATGAAAGGAGTTGATGATTTCATGGCATTTGTTCGGGCAAATTTTGCCAACGATGCTCAAATTCTTTGCCCATGCTGCGAATGCCTCAACCCTCCAAGAATGGCTCAAGGAATAGTGGAAGATCATCTGCTTCTTAATGGGATGACCAGCACATATGATAGATGGATATATCATGGAGAACCTTTGGACAGTCAACCTCAACATTTTGAAGCTGATACAGAGGCCCCTCATATGATGGGTGGTGGTGATGCTGGCATTGATTTCATGGAAAAGGTTTTGCGAGATAATACTGTGTTGGAGGAAGATGATGGGCATGAAGATGATAGGATTCCTGACCTATTGAAGGATTTGTATGATCTGTCAAGATCGTGATGATGGATGTAAGTCTTTGTTTGCTGAGGTGTTAGAGGAGGCGGTTGCCAGCTCATGAAGGGGTAAATTTTCAAGATTTACCTTCACCGTGAAGTTACTCCATATCAAGTCTTTCTACCGGATTAGCAATGCCGCATTCAACGCAATACTCCGTCTTTTGAGCTTGCAATTCCCTGATAGTTGTGTTCCCAGATCATATGATGAAGCATTGAGCATAATCCTCAGTGGGGTTAGGTTATGTGTCAATACATGTGTGCCCAAATAATTGTGTCTTGTTTCTAAGGATTTAGCAAAGCATGACAACTGTCCAAAATGCAATGCAGCTAGGTGGAAAGATGTGATGGGAAGAAGTCAATACCGGGAAGGTATCGAGGCACTTTCCTTGATACCAAGGCTGCAGCGGATGTTCATCTCGAAGGAATCATCGCGTGAGGTACAGTGGCACAAGCTGAAGCGGCAACCTGTGGACAATGAGATGAGTCATCCAGCGGATGGAGAGGCATGGAAAGACTTTAACAGTATACATTTAGATTTTGCTGCAGATCCACGAAACATAAAACTTGGCATTGCCACAGATGGGATCAATCCGTTTGGGAACATGAGCACGTCTTATAGCATGTGGCCAGTTTTTGTGGTGTCGTACAACCTGCCACCATGGGCATGCATGGATCAGTCCAACTTCATGATGTCATTGCTTATCCCGGGTCCAGAGTCTCCAGGAAAGGATTTTGATGTCTTTATGGAGCCCCTCGTAGAAGAACTGCTCCAGCTCTAGACTGGTGTACCTACATACGATGCCTTGAATCCGGAAGAAAAGTTCAATCTACATGCTGCAATCATATGGTCCATCCATGATTTCCCGGCTCTACACACTCTGTCTGGGAGGATCACAGCGGGTTATCAGGCTTATGTCATTGTGACAAAGACCCTTGCTCAAAGAGAATAAGGAGCAAGATCTGCTATATTGGGCACCGCCACTTTCTTCCCCAAAACCATCGCTGGCCAAGAAGCAAAGATTTTAATGGTGAGAATGAAACCCGTGACAAGCCAGCTGAATTTACTAAAGAAGAGCTGGAGCAGCAACTTGAAAAGGTGAAAGATGTGAGACCAGGAAAGCTGGTGAAGAAAAGAAAGCGTGAGGAAGGTCAATGTTGGGACCGGAGGTCTTGTTTGTGGGACCTGCCATACTGGGCTGATCTGAAATTAAGGCATAATCTCGATGTAATGCACATTGAGAAAAACATATGCGAGAATCTGCTAGGGACGTTTCTTAACATTGAAGGGAAGACAAAGGACACGGTTAGTTCTAGGTTTGATTTGCAGGACATGGGCATAAGAGAAGATTTGCATCTACAGCACAATGAAGATGAAGATTCATGTGAAATGCCACGAGCATGGTATACAATGAGTAAAGAACAAAAGCTTGCATTCTGTGAATTCCTAAGAGCGGTGAAATTTCCAGATGGTTATGCCGCTAACCTAGCAAAGTGTGTTACTTCTGATGGATTCAAGCTTTCAGTATTGAAAACCCATGATTGTCACATCCTCCTCCAAAGGATTTTACCGGCGGGCCTCCGAGGAATCATGCACAAGGATGTAAATGAAGCGGTTGCTGAGCTGGGAAATTTCTTTAGAGAACTGTGCTGCAAAACACTCAAGTTAACTGTCCTGGAAAGACTTGAAAAAGAAATCCCAATTATTCTTTGCAAGCTTGAGAAGATTTTCCCTCCAGCTTTCTTCACCGTGATGGTCCATTTGGCAGTGCACTTACCAAAAGAGGCAATGCTTAGAGGCCCTGTGCAATACGGTTGGATGTACCCAATCGAAAGAATGATGCTTACTTGTAAGCGTTATGTGCGAAACACGGCAAGACCTAAAGGTTCTATTGCTGAAGCATATGTCGCTGATTGTGAGTGCTTGACTTTTGCTCTAGATACTTTGGCGATGTGGAAACAGATGGAACCGCCAGTGTAAATAGAGATCGGTCTGATTCGCAAAGTGGTGATGTCTCTGTTTTCAACCATGGTGTGAACTTTCTTGGAGCCTCACAATACTTGGAGGCTGGTGATGAGTATGACAAGATGGTTTGGTTTGTGCTCAGCAATTGCGCCGAGATTCTACCATATATAGAGTATGTTATATCTTGTGCACTCATTATATATATATTTTTTGCTTGGGTTGGCACCAGCCTAATATTTTAATTCAGATGTTTTGTTGGCATTGCAGGAAATGCAAGGAAGAGTTAAATCAAGAAGAAAGCAATATCCATGTTGATAAAAGGGTTGCCAAGGGGTTTGCTAAGTGGTTTAAGAATCATGTGAGATATTTAGCCAGATGTTTTATGTTTTCTGTGTTATTCACCAATTGTTAAATACCATTGTTTGCTAAATGGTTTATTTGTGCAGATTGGAAAGTTGCATGAGGAGAAGAAGGTCAGTGATGATCTATTTGCTTTGGCATGTTTACCGGATAAGCGAGTGATAGTGTATTCAGCATGCATTGTTGGCGGTGTCCGGTACCACACCTTTGACCGCGAGGGGAAAAGGAAGACACAGAATAGTGGAACTGTCACTGAGGGGTCACATGATGGTGAGATCATTGACTTCTATGGTCAGTTGAGAAGCATCGTAGAGTTGAAGTGCAACTCTAGTGGAGGCATCCATCGCTCGGTAGTCTAATTTCGCTGTGACTGGTTTGAGCTTGGTAGCAAGAAGAAGAGAGACTCTTTTGTCAAGTATGATGGCCACTTCAAAAGCATCAACACTGCAAGGTGCTGGTATAAGAGTGACCCCTTTATTCTAACAACACAAGCAACAATGGTGTTTTATCTGCCAGACACTCTTTTGCACGGAAAATGGCTAGCTGTGCAAAACTTGCAGCACAGACACTTGTGGAGTGTGACTGAAACTGAAGTGGAAAAGGGCCCCGGTGATGGTGGACTAACATACCAAGATGATGACTCTACGGAAGTTCCGTTGCAAGCTGATGATGACTCTATGGAAGTTCCAGTGCAAAGCAGAGTGCGAAGGGACCGGGAACGTGTGATCGTTGGTGCTGCAACAGTTGAAGGCATCAAGAAAAGAAGAAAGGTGGTAGCGGATGGACATGAGAGCGAGGATGAGGAAGACCGGACTGATCATACTATGCTGGAATATTGTAGTGATGATGAGGAAAACAGGAGTGGGCATAGATTTCCTTATTTTCGTATCGATTTACGATGAGTAGCGAATGGACATGAAGGTTATACTATTACTGCATGTTCCTTGTTTTGATTGGTGATCAACCTTCTCTGTAGTTTTTGATGATGTAGTTTTTACACTACAATTCTCTCCAGTTAGCAAAATGCATGAGACTTTGGTGATGAAGAGGCATATGGTGAATATACAATGCAAAATCTGGTGACATTTTGGTGCCATTTTGGCTGATGGTGAAGATACAATGCATTAAAACTCTGGTGCCATTTTGGCTGATACTTTGGTGCCATTTTGGTGGCATTTTTGCTGTTTCGGCTGATGTTGTTTTGGTGCTATTTTGGTGCCATACTTTGGTGCTGTTTTAATGCTTGAAGATTTTGTTTTGTTTTGTTTGCCAATATTGTTGCAGTGTTCATTAATTTTAGAGCAAAATATGGCTGTTTTTTTGTTTTGTTTCAAAAACAGGAGAAACCAAAGGGCCCACGTCTCCCCTCCAGAGTTTTCAAGGGCCCACGTCTCCCCTCCTGGACGTTTGAGTTTTCGAGGCAACTCCCCACGTCTCCCCTCCACTGGCAACTCCCCACGATGCAGAGGGGGTTTTCTTCCCACGTCCAGGTAACTCCCCTCCTATTCCATTGCCGCTCCATCTTCCTCCCTGTGCCTCCCTCCTCATTCCATTACCGCTCCATCTTCCTCCCTCTACCTCCCTCTGCCTCCACCATCACTGGCCATGAGGGCAATGGCGGAGGAATCGTGGAGAAACTCCCCTCCGTCTGCCAAGAGAATGGCGGAGGCATCGTGGAGCAACTCCCCTCTGTCTGCCAAGCATCACCGTGGTGAGGCGTCCGACAAGGAGCCGCTGGTGGTCGACGATGACGTTCCGGTCCCCGGGCAGAAGCTGGACTACACCGTGCCGCTCAAGGTTGATATCCACCTGAAGGATCCGCTGGATGTCGTATGCACCAGCAATCCAGACGAAGCCAACAAGAGCATCCGCCAGATGAGGAGGAGGCTCGGCGGCATGCTTTCTCGGTCGATCGGCGTTGATGTCGAGTATACCAGGGAAGACGAACCTCTGCAAATAGCTGCAGTTCTGCAGTTATGCATGGAGGATCTCGTCCTGGTATACCACATCACCGCGGCAACCAAATGGTAAAAACATCCAGTTCTGAAGTTTTTGTCTAATAGTTATGAAGTTCTGTAGTTTCTGAAGTTTCTGAAGTAGATGCAACAGTTATGAAGTTCTGAAGTAGATGCAATACTAGTTACAAGTTCGAAGTTTCAAGTTACGAAGTTTCGCCTAATTCTGAAGTTTCAAGTAGATGCAATAGTTATGAAGTTCAAGTAGATGCAATACTAGTTACGAAGTTACGAAGTTTCAAGTTCAAGTTTACGCCTAATTAGTAGTTTCTGAAGTTTCTGAAGTAGATGCAATAATTCTGAAGTTATGAAGTAGATGCAATACTAGTTCTGAAGTTCTGAAGTTTCTATCTAATTAGTAGTTTCTGAAGTTTATGAAGTAGATGAATTTGATGCACCAGATTAATTTGATGCAGGCCCAAGGAACTCCGCCTGCTCCTCGCAGGAGAAGAAGTCAGACACCTTTGTTGGCTTCTGCATTGGAGGTGACAAGGAGAAGCTGAAGTTGTCTGGTTTGGTGATCAACCCCGACAAGTACATCGACTTGCAGCGCAAATGAAGAGTTCCAAACAATGGAAAGAAGTGGCACTCTTTGGCTGAGTTTGCAGCCAGCATCATCCACCCATCCTACAAGGAAATGAAGAAGAAGATCGACAAGAAAACGGACCACCTACTATGGGGCGACAGCCCACTGCCAAACAAGCTCATCGAGTACACCGCGAAAGATGTGTACGTCACCTACGAGTCATGGAAGAAAAGAGAAACCATCAAAGAAGGTTTGGAGCTCTGGCAAGACGCGGAGGATCATTGGGATGACCCCTACTACTGGGGATATTGAGTTGTTTGTGGTACTGGGATGACCCCTACTACTGTATCTCAGTTTGTAGTTATGTGGTTCAACAAGTTTGCTTTTGTTATGTTGAACAAGTTTTTGTAATGATGAACAAGTTTGCTTTTCTTATGTTGAACAAGTTTGCTTTTGTAATGATGAACAAGTTTGCTTTTGTTATGTGATTGTTATGATGCTGGTGCAGAACACTTGTTATGATTGTTATGGTTGTGATGTGATGCAAAATCCTTCAAGTTTTGATGATCAAGTTTTGCTCAGATCATACAGAATGTTGTCTAGAAGTTTTTGTGATCATTTAGTAGCTATTATGAATGTTGTCTTGCAATGCAAAAGATTGCAGAAAAATACAGAATTGAGATGTTATGCTTGCTGTTTTGATCATACTGTTTTAACTGAATTTTGGTCAAAACTGAAGATGCTATTTTAACTGAATTTTGCTTCAACTGAACCCATTTTCATTGTGAGCAAAAAAATTATGCGCCAGCGGGGACTCGAACCCACGACTGCGGCGCTTATTTCACTGTGTTTCGACCACTGGGCTAGGAAGAGGTTGTTGGTTTTGTACTTTATGCCACATTTTTTAATATATCAAATACAGAACTCGCTGACAAGTGGACCCACTCCTCCACTTGACCCACTCCTCCTATCCATTATCCACTCGACCCACTCCTCCTCTCCGCCGCCGGCATCCCCTTCTCCTCCATCGACGGCGACAACCTCCATCGACGGCGACCCACTCCTCCATCGACGGCGACAGCCTCCTAAGGTATGAATCCGCCGACTCCTTCCTGTTCCTCTTCCTATTGATTAGATTAGGGTTCTGTGGCACTGATTAGGGTTCCTCTTCCTAAAGAACCACGAGATCCACGACACCCTTTGCATTCGCCGTCCGCCCCTCTGCAGATTAGGGTTCTTTTAGTACGAGCTGGAGTAGCTAATTGGTGTTTCTGATCTTAATTTTGGGCACCTAGCTTGGTTTCCATATAGTACTGTACTAGTGGAGTGTAGGTTTGACTTGCCATGAGGAATTTTTGTTATTTTTGGTTGGGGTTAGATGCACTAGGTTGTGTTTAATTAAAGTATCAGGAATGCTCAAAGGACAGATTTGATGATGCTCAAGGATGATTTGATGAGTGCGGCTAGATTTGATGAGTGGGGCTAGATTTGATGCACTAGGTTATGTTGGTCAGTGGGGTTACATTTTGATATACCATCATGGTTTAGGTTGTCTGCTGGCACATTGATAGGAATATTTTCTGTCATTTATGTCAGTGTTCATTTATAGATATGCAACAATATCCATTTATAGTAGATATGCTTCTAGTTGTGTTCTGGTCCTTTTATAGTTGATGTTGATGTTTTTGCCACATGTAGTAATTATTCTACTATTTTGAAGTGCTCGTTTCCTATTTCTGTCCAGTCCTGTTGTTTAATTTACAATGCTGCTTTTCAGAGAAGTGAGATGGCTGGCATGGAAGGTTTCGAGTTCTTCGAGATTGTAACTGATAAATCTTGCAGTAGGCAGGTATGTTTATCATCACTCATTTCTTTATCATCACTCTGTTGTCTAGTGCTTGATTGCCACAATTAACCACTGCTTGACCTTCGCTCAGAGGCTGCCTGACACGTTTGCGAGGATGCTTGCCGGCCATGAGCCCCACAAAGTGAAGCTGCGGGCTTCACAGGTTGTGGGACGTGTCGGTGGTGTTCGATGGTGAAGGCCAGATGTACCTAGGGCCCGGCTGGGAGCATTTCTCCCGCGCCCATGAGCTACAGCTCGGGTACTTCCTTGTCTTCCGCTACGACGGCGACGCCATGTTCACCGTGAAGATGTTCGACAACACCATGTGCCACATGTACTACCAAAGATGATGATGATGCCAAGAGTTTCTCTGCCTCTCTTCTTCCTGTCCTTTTGGCTTCCTCTACCGAGCAGCGACAACACCATGTTCACACTTTGTTGCATTTGGCCAGGCAGTGGGAGAAGCAGCGGGGATGACGAGGAGCAGAGTGGGCAAGAAGACGAGCAGAGCGGGGATGACGACCTTGCTATGGTGGTGGCTGATGACGACCTTGCTATGGTGGTGGCTGACGACGACCCTGCTATGGTGCTAGCTGATGACGACCTCGCGATTGTGGTGCCTGATGCTGACCTCGCGATGGTGGTGCCTAACGATGACCTCACGATGGTAGTGGCGCCGGCGATTCCACAGCTGGGCGACAGGACCATGCCAATTGTGGTAGAGGAGTACATCCGCGTTGGGATTCGCCACTGGCGCATCAAAGTTGATGAAGGAGAAGAAGGAGGAGTGAAGATGTTAAGAAAATGAAGTGGCAATGTTAAGCATGTTGGGTTTAAGCTTGTCAATGTTATGTATGTCAGGTTTAATTTTGTGCATGCTCATGGATGTTGTATGACAGTGTCATCTAAACATGTCAATTTATTAACAATGAATATTTAGTTTGGTAATTGATGGGAATTGAAATTTTTTATGCATGCTCATGGATGAAAGATAAAATTATGGGTTTTGTGCATGCTCATGTATGAAACAATATAAGTTTCATTTTTTGAATGCTAAAAACATGACTCAAACCCTAGCCACGGACGACCGCCGTGACGAAATCCGACGGTTTTTGAAAACACCGTAAAAAATTCAAAAACCGTTTTTCATTTTTTGAATGCTAAAGACATGCGTTTTTTCATGAAGCGGCTACAAGGTAGGCATTTCAACACAGAATCAACAACAGATTTGCATGGATCAAACCCTAGCCACGGACGGCCGCCGCGACGAAATCGGCCGGCTTTTGGAAACACCGTAAAAAATTCAAAAGAATTCAAAAAAATGGGAGACCTCCGCGTCACATCATCAAATTTGGCCTACCAACTAGCAAAAATACTAAACTTGCAATACAGATGTTTTCTTGAAAAAGTGTTCTAAAAAACGACCTACCATGAACGAAGATTCATGGCTTTCAAGCCAAACTAGCAATGATATGGCCGCATCCGATGAATAGTTTTAGATAATATGCCCAAATTTGGTGCATGCCTCCGTCTTGTGATGGCAAACAATGTTGCCAAAGCGAGGTTCCAACTTGTTTAACAAGAAAAACCGTTTTTCATTTTTTTAATGCTAAAGACATGCGTTTTTCGTGAAGCGGCTACAAGGAGGGTCACCCCTAACGGCTCCATTCCATGTCTATCTCAAAGTAGACCCTATTTTACGGACGGTCGCCAAAAAGCATGCATTTACGACCCTCGTAGCTACTCCCGGCAATTCAGACCACCTTCGGCCGATTCAGCTGGAACCGGCTGGAATTTGAACTGCGGGTCCTCCATAGCTTGCCCGTTATTTTTGCCAAAAATGCTTTTTAGCTTCACAGGTAGGCATTTCATCACAGAATCGACAACAGATTGGCATGGATCAAACCCTAGCCACGGACGGCCGCCGCGATGAAATCGACCGGTTTTTGAAAACACCGTAAAAAATTCAAAAAAATGGGAGACCACCACGTCACATCATCAAATGTGGCCTACCAACTAGCAAAAATACTAAATTTGCAATACGGATGTTTTCTTGAAAAAGTGTTCTAAAAAACGACCTACCATGAGCGAAGATTCATGGTTTTCAAGCCAAACTAGCAATGATATGGCCGCATCCGATGAATAGTTTCTGATAATATGCCCAAATTTGGTGCATGCCTCCATCTTGTGATGGCCAACAATGTTGCCAAAGCGAGGTTCCAACTTGTTTAACAAGAAAAACCGTTTTTCATTTTTTGAATGCTAAAGACATGCGTTTTTAGTGAAGCGGCTACAAGGAGGGTCACCCCTAATGGCACCATTCCATGTCTATCTCAAAGTAGACCCTATTTTACGGACGGTCGCCAAAAAGCATGCCTTTCCAACCCTTGTAGCTACTCTCGACAATTCAGACCACCTTCGGCCGATTCAGCTGGAACCGGCTGGAATTTGAACTGCGGGTCCTCCATAGCTTGCCCTTTATTTTTGCCAAAAATGCTTTTTAGCATCACATGTAGGCATTTCATCACAGAATCGACAACAGATTGTCATGGATCAAACCCTAGCCACGGACGGCTGCCGCGACGAAATCGGCCTGTTTTTGAAAACACCGTCAAAAATTCAAAAAAAATTCAAAAAATGGGAGACCTCCGCATCACATCGTCAAATGTGGCCTACCAACTAGCAAAAATACTAAACTTGCAATACAGATGTTTTCTTGAAAAAGTGTTCTAAAAAACGACCTACCATGAACGAAGATTCATGGCTTTCAAGCCAAACTAGCAATGATATGGCCGCATCCGATGAATAGTTTCTGATAATATGCCCAAAATTGGTGCATGCCTCCGTCTTGTGATGGCAAACAATGTTGCCAAAGCGAGGTTCCAACTTGTTTAACAAGAAAAACCGTTTTTCATTTTTTGAATGCTAAAGACATGTGTTTTTCATGGAGCGGCTACAAGGAGGGTCACCCCTAACGGCGCCATTCCATGTCTATCTCAAGTAGACCCTATTTTACGGACGGTCGCCAAAAAGCATGCATTTCCGACCCTCGTAGCTACTCCCGGCAATTCAGACCACCTTCGGACGATTCACCGAACCGCTGGAATTTGAACTGGGTCCTCCATAGCTTGCCCGTTATATTTTTGCCAAAAATGCTTTTTAGCTTCACGGTGTAGGCATTTCATCACAGAATCGACAACAGATTGGCATGGATCAAACCCTAGCCACGGACGGCCGCCGTGATTTAAATCGGGCCGGTTTTTAAAACACCGTAAAAATTCAAAAAATTCAAAAAATGGGAGACCTCGCGTCACATCATCAAATGTGGCCTACCAGCTAGCAAAAATACTAAACTTGCAATACGGATGTTTTCTTGAAAAAGTGTTCTAAAACGACCTACCATGAACGAAGATTCATGGCTTTCAAGCCAAACTAGCAATGATATGGCCGCATCCGATGAATAGTTCCTGATAATATGCCCAAATTTGGTGCATGCCTCCGTCTTGTGATGGCAAACAATGTTGCTAAAGAAAGGTTCCAACTTGTTTGAGAAGAAAAACCGTTTTTCATTTTTTGAATGCTAAAGACATGCTTTTTTCGTGAAGCGACTACAAGGAGGGTCACCCCTAACGGCACCATTCCATGTCTATCTCAAAGTAGACCCTATTTTACGGACGGTCGCCAAAAAGCATGCATTTCCGACCCTCGTAGCTACTCCTGGCAATTTAGACCACCTTCGGCCGACTCAGCTGGAACCGGCTGGAATTTGAACTGCGGGTCCTCCATAGCTTGCCCGTTATTTTTGCCAAAATGCTTTTTAGCTTCACAGGTAGGCATTTCATCACAGAATCAACAACAAATTGGCATGGATCAAACCCTAGCCACGGACGGCCGCCGTGACGAAATCGGCCGGTTTTTTAAAACACCATAAAATTTCAAAAAAATTCAAAAAATGGGAGACCTCCGCGTCACATCATCAAATGTGGCCTACCAACTAGCGAAAATACTAAACTTGCAATACGGATGTTTTCTTGAGCTACTCGGTATGATTTTAACCATGATTTCTACAAAGTTTACAAAAAACCCTATTTTTTCTGCCTCAAAACCTCTAAAAACTGGTGAAAATTTCCCTCCTAGCACCAAAATTTCCCTCCCACCCCATGAAAATTTCCCACCACTTCTCTCCCACTACCATTCGGGACCCACCACCCCTCTCCCACTAAACACGCGGGATCCTCCCCTCCCACTCCCCAAAATTTCCCCATTCCATTCCCCTCCCCGCCCCTGCTCCGTGCCGCCCCGCCGCCCCACTCCCTCCTCTGCTCCACGCCGCCCCGCCGCCCCACTCCCTCCCCTGCTCCACGCCGCCCCGCCGCCCCACTCCCTCCCCTCCTCCGCCCCGCCGCCCACCACCCTCCCTCCCTCTTTTGCTCAGGTGCCACGCTTGTCGCGCCGCCCTCCCCGACGACGAATCCCCTCCCCTCGGCTACATCGACTACATCGACTACATCGACGACAACGGCGACTAGATCGACTACATCGACGACGACGGCGGCTACATCGACCACATCGACGACGGCGGCGGCTACATCGACGACGACCACCGCTGCATCATCAACATCATCCGCCCCTAGGTATTTCTTCATCTCCCCTCGATATTCGGTGGATCCATCTCCCTTCATCTGCTGGATCCATCTCCCCTCTGGTTCGGTGGATCTTCTAGGGTTAGGATCTTCTAGGGTTAGGATCTCCGTCTGGTTCATGGGGTTAGGGTTAGGGTTCATGGGGTCAGGGTTAGGTTTCATGGGGTTCGTGGGGATGGTCTCCCTCTGGTTCGTGGGGATGGGGTTAGGGTTCTTGTTGCACGCCCTTCCTGATCGTTCAAGTAGAAGACTTCTTTTATGTTGTGCCCATGGGGTTTGTAGAAGTGTTCTTCTTTTATGATATGTGCATGAAGCTTGTGTTCTTCTTTCTAGTGAAAAAGAGAATGTTGGTATGACTAGTGTGGTATTGGAATTCCTGGTGTGTTAAGGCAGTATGACTAGTTTTAATATATACCATATTGGTGCTAGATAATTTTTGGTGTTTTAATATACTCTTCTAAATTGCCTGCATAAGCATGATTTCAAGGCCTACTATTATTGTTAACACTGCTTGCTTCTTTATTCATCAACTGTTGGGCAATCAGTTGCTCTGAATGCATAAGCTTGCCTCCATTAGGGAAAACAATTGAGTAATTCATTTGCTTATAGATGATTGCAGGTACATGGATAAAATTGCAAGTTAGAACATAAAAGTAATTGTTGTAAATAGTTGTTTTTGCTAATCCACATTACTGAAGTATAATTGTGTGCCTTGTATTTGTATCCAACTATATATAATTGTAATACATGTGAGTTCTGTTCTTGTCTCCGTACCACAACCTTTATCCACTTAGCTTGATGTAGTTTGCTTCACATATACTACTGCTAATGCATTGCTTCACATATATAGTTTGCTTCAATTCAGTTGCTTGCTAGCATACATATGGTTAGGGTTTGCATCAGCATTACTACTAGCACTTTGCTTGCTTGTTGTGTACTTTATATGAGGCACTTGGAAGATTTCTTGATGTACATTACTACCTCCTGCTTGATGTAGTGAAGATATTAAGAGATGCTTCATACCTTTCCAGGGTACATGCATGCTTGTTTAGTGCACTAACATGTTTGCTTAATTAATAACACTAGATCACTGTATTGTTGATCCATCAAGTTTGTTTCACATGTATTACATGTATGTGCATGATGGTCCAAATTCTTTCCTTTATTGATACAAGTGCATCATTTTACTTTATCCCTGTTGTATCTGATTGTTGTTTATTCTATTTTGCAAGCACCACCTCAAGAACATCCATGGCAAGGATGACAAGGTCAAACGTGAGGCCAACCGTCGGTATGCAACTTGCTCCTTGTGGTTATACTGTCAGTTTCATAAAATCTGTGTCTTAATATGCTAAGTGAAATGTATTGCTGCAATCTGAATAAGTGGCTTAATTGTGCATGTGTCTTTATTAGTATTCCTTACTTGAATAACTAGGATTAAATGATAATAAAATTTCATAAGATATGTATTCCAAACATTCATGCATTCCAAACATTCCAAACATTCACCTAATAGTTATGTTTCCTTTATCATGCAAAGAAGAGCCTCTCACCGAGTACGAGAAGGTTAGGGCTAGAAATGTCATGAGGAACAATCGGTTGTTCCAGACCCTTGGCATCGGTGCAATAGCGTCGATGATTAGGAAAACAAATGATGTACGAGAAGGTAGAACTGATGAGGTTCAAGAAGGTAATGGAGTTATCAATGATGACCCAGAGTACAATCCTAAGGAGGATGGAGTTATTGATGGAGAGGAAGTGGATAATGTTGTAGTGAGAAAGACTCTTAAGGTGCAAACTCTGTCTTTCTTGGAGGGCTGGGGTTCTTTTATGCTATGTTATTCCTTGTGCTCACATATTTCTCTTATGATCTAATGCTTTTTCCGTGCTGTTTATACGAGGCACTGAAGGAATCTAGGACAAAGAGGCCTGGTGTTAAGAAGACAACAAGAAGAAGAAGAGCTCGAAACATCTTCTGCAATGCCTCCGGGAAGGGTGATGGCCCCAGCTCCGGGACAAAAAAGAGGATCCTGGAACTCGATGAACCTGCCCTTGATAGAGTCACAAGGCGTAAAGCAAATATGGCGGCGCGACGGACCATCGGGAAAAGTTCACTGCGCATGGACTCTGAAACCTCGGTGCAAATGGGTGATGAGTTGCCGCCCATGGATGAAGGAACCACTCTCAGCATGGATGGAAGTGGCACTGTCTCCCTAGATGAAGGAGGAACCATCTGCATTGATGAGGCAGGCACTGTCCACACAGACCTAAGTCCTGTTGCACCTTCTACTGACACGAATGTTGTCATCACTGAAGAAGAAAAACAGCTTGTGCTTCAATCAGGCAAGTTGACCTTTGCAATGCTATCTTTTACTAGTGCATTTTCCAAATGAAATGATCATGTATGCTTTTGTCGATTTCTATTCTAATTTATGAGTTCAATTTCATTTTCAGATGCAATGACTACCAAGACTAGACATAGAAAGGGCAAAGGGCTAGAGAGGATCACCAAGTCGCTTGCTAGCAAGGTGCCTATCCAAATTGCCGAAGGGATGAAGCGTCCAGAGAAGCTTCTGCATTCAGCAAAGCTTGCATCCTTGTTTCATAGTTAATGTGCTATCTATTTTATGTTACACCTATGCATGATCACTAATATTGTTCCTACCTTGTTTGCTTTCTTGGTAGGAAAATTTTGAGATGAACACGGACTCAGAGACCATCAAGACCGCGTGCAAAGATATTCTACAGAAAAGTTCAAAGAACAGACGCCATCAGATCAAGAAGAAGTATTTTGATATCGTAGCCGCAAATAAAGTCAGCATCAAGTCTCCGGTACCCAATCTAACGGATGGTGAATGGCAAGCTCTGGTGGAGATGTGGTCTACCCCAAGACACAAGGTTTGTCTCTGCTTTGTTTGATGCTTTATGTTCTACACATGATATGTTAGTGCAAGATCATGCTGACAGTATGCTTTTTTGTAGGGAACCTATGTGTCTAACAAGATGAATCGAGGAAAAGTCGTGTACAATCAGAGAACTGGTTCCAGGCACTACACAGCACACATTTTTGCCACTGTGAGAATTTTTCTCTAGAGATCTTACAGTTTGATCCTCGTTGGATAACATTTCTAATTCTTGCTGAATAACATTTTGATTTTTGTTGAAAACATTTCAGAAAGAAGAGCGTAAGGGTGAGGAGCTGTCTGCGATTGACTTGTTTAAGGCCACCCACAACAGCAAGAAGCACGGGTTTTCGGAGCCAGTCAAGGCTGCTATATAAGTCACTCCATGCTTTGTCCATGCCCTGTTTGATTCACAGCCAGATTTGATGCTGTTTGATGCTTTGATGATTTGATGCTGTTTGATTCGGACCAATTCCATGCTTTGATGTTGTTTGATAGTTCCATGCTTATAGTTCCATGATGTTTGATTCACACACTATGTGTTCCATGCATTGATGCTATTTGTTGCATTTTTTATGACATGATGAAATTTGATCTGAAGGTTAGTCAAGAAGCCATCTTATATAGAACCACCATTCTAGGCTTAATGAAGCGATCATATTGTTCCAATTGCATGTCTCCAGGTCACTAGTCATCATCTTGTATATATTTTGTGTGCTGGTTTGGTTACTTCAAATAATCCATTTGTGTCCTGGTTTGGTTTCTCCACTAATGCCTATCATTTTCCTCCATATGCTAGCTTGAAATGGAAGAAATGAAGGACGTGCCGGTACTAGAAGGTGAAGAGCCAAAGTCTACTGTTCAAATTGTCGAAGAAGTCTTTGTCGAAATCATCAAGCAAAGCACATTCCTCACGAATGTTGGGCTCCAGTCATTTAGGAACAACTCCCGCAAAGCAACTGCTGAAGTGTTTGCTCATGTTCGTGACCTTGAGCAGAAGCTGGAGAGGTCCGAGCATCAAGCTGAACTGGTGCAAGAAGAATTGACGGCAATCAAGATGAAGGCGGAAGAATCAAGTCTGACGCGACAAGGAACTTGAGTCCGCTGCGTAAGTCTCAAGAACAGGAAGAGAAGTTAGCCCACTTGATGGCTCTCTTTGGAGCTAAGGTAGTTTGATGGCCCTCTTTGTCTTTGAGTTGTTGCATTTTGAACTGAGCTGAGCTGAGAGCTGTTGCATTTTGTTGCACTTTGAGCAGCTGTGAAGTTATGTGATCTTGTGAACCTGTGAAGTTATGTGAAGTTATGTGGATCATTTTGTGGATCATTTTGTTTATTTTCTGTGAAGTTATGTGGATCACTTGTGCACCTGGGCCTTTCTATTTATAGTTATGCAAAATGAGAACTTGGGCTCTAAAAAGGCCGAGGCCCAAACAAGAATTAGACCAAAAAGGCTTGGGCCTAAAAAAAGATATGACTGTAAGAAAAACACTTATAAAAGGCTGCATATGAGATAATAAAAAGGCCAAGGCCCAAATTCGAACTAGACCAAAAAGTCTGTGGCCCAAAACAATAGTGGACTATAAAAAAAATTCATCAGAAAAAGGCTCCATTCCCGTAAAATAAAAGGCCAAATTATTGGGCCAGGCCCATACTCATAAGCAAAATATCTATAAAAAATTAAATTAAACGGGCCGAATTATTGGGCTTGGCCCATGTAGATGGCTGAAATGGACCAGGCTGATTCTATTTTACGACCTTTTCATTTGGTCGTAATTCTGCCACGTCAGCTTGCCACGGTGGATCTGACGTGGTGTGGTCGAATTGCTAGTGACCAAAATAATTGGTCGTAAAATCTATGACCTTTTTTTGGTCATAAACGTCTATGACCATTCCAGAAGAAAGGTCGCTATAGTCAGTTAACGACCCCCAGCTTTTGACCTTATGTTTTTGGTCACATAAAGGTCACAAATTGAAAACAGTGACCTTTCAGTGACCAATAGTGGTGGTCACTAGTTGACATATTTCTTGTAGTGCATGCACGTAGTTCTAGGTCATCCATTTGACTAACTAAATATGAGTTGCTATGTCACAAAAAGTATATCATTGGATTCTTAAGCGGATGTAGTTTCTAAACATATACTGTTCATCACATATATAGCCAGTTAAATTCTCAACCTAGAACGACGTGCATGTCCTGCAAACCGATACAGAGGAAGTAGTAAAAGTGAGGTGATTTTACCGAGCGGTGGGCGGGGGAGCATGTCCTATCATGCGGTGCCACGTGTCATGATGTACCAAGGCTATGTGCCTCCCTCTTCAGGCATAACAATGGCAGAAGCATTACCTGGTTTTCTTGAAGGAGATGATGGCGAAGCGGATTCAACAAACTTTCAAATAATGGTTGCTTCGTCCGTCTGGGAAGAGGCGGCATTGTGATTTGACGTCTAATTGCTTATTACTACTACTGGGGCTGTACGACAGGGGTGCGTTCCCCTGCTGTTCTGCACTGTTATTTGATGCATGACACGTCGATCCGGTTGCTATATGTCCCACATGTCAGCGAGAGGAAGTACAGAATTCATGAAAGAGAGTGTCGATGGAGGATTACCACACACGGTTTGGTTTTTGCTACTTCACGTGATCCACAATACAAACACGGACTAAAAAAAGGCGAGGGCGGGTCTTTTCTTGTTCGGCAGACAGGGGAGTTTGGCATAGTCTGTTCGAGGCAATGAGGCAGGAAGGGAAACAAGCAAATAAAGGTTGAGCGACTTAGTTTTGGGAAAATCTGATTTTACGGAGTACGTACCCACTATGGAGGTAGTACTACTTACTACTCCCTCCTTTCCAGTTTATAGGGCTCATCTAAAAAAAACATTTTTCTGTTTTATAAGTCTCAATTCTACTAGTAGTACTACCATAACATGATTGGATTTCGAGGTGCGTTAAATTACCCGATGCAAGCAGTGTCAAGAGAAACTCACTAATGCATGTGGAAGTCATGGAAATTTAGTGGTCATGCATGCATTCGTTCTAATTAATGCCTCGGTAAACATAACTTGAGAAAAATGAGCGTACTAATTACTTGTGCAAACTACGAAATTAATTCCACCACTCACCATCTACCTTGGTTGGAGAGATTCTGAAATTGATCCATAAAGCAGAAAGGAGGGAGTGGTAACATAGCCTAGGGTAGCTTGCTGCACCACGGATGTCGGCGTTCTGGGAATGGGGGTCCCCAGACTTGCCTGCCTAAACAACAAGGCATCCAAGACCCTCGCGATGGTCCAAGCCTCGTGAGGCGGTCGATGCATGACCTCATCTGGAGTAGCCTAGACAGGCAGGCTCATGAGGAGCAGAGATATCAAGGCGGGGCAAACCTCACGAGGCTCTCGTGACGCGAGCCATGACGAACGGCACCAGGCGGGCGCCAGGCGGTCAGGCAAAGGAGGCCAGCGCAGGCGAAGAGTACAGACGCGTCAGGCAAAGGTTGCTATATTAGTGCAACGAGACCAAGACCAGGAGGACGGCAAGACGGAGGTCATCATGGAGCCCAAGACAGCGTCACCACGAGAGGTTTTCGCAGACGAAGACCGCTTTTGTCAGGATAGTTTGTTCGCTCCCTTCCCGCACGATATTTGGGAAGAGGACCAGGGCTTATATAAGTAGAGCTAGCCACCATAGTAGGGGCATCTGATCTGAGCTCGATCCAACCCGATCGAGAGCCTACTCACAAGAAAACCTCAACCTCAGGAGGCTGTTCTTCCCTTGTATTGTTCATCATCAGCCCAAGAGGCAATCCAGACGAGCCGCGCGCCTGGCAGCTCCACCTCCCGGGATCCACAGTGGCTTCCTGGGGGGAACTCCATGACCTCTTCATCGATCGCTACGCGGTGCCAGCGCACCATGCAATCGCGGCCCTGCTGGGCGGCCCTCAAGCACAGCCTTCAGATCGACATGTCAAACCGTTCCTCCGTCAGATCGGGGCCGCCTCTAAGCGCCCGGGGGCTCTGCCAGGTTGGGCTGCCCCGGAGGCCAACCTCACCTTTGGCTCAGAAGACCACCCCGGCTCCACCGTCGGCTCCAGCATGCTCCCAATGCTCTCCACGCCCATTATCTGCAACGTTTCCGTCACCAAGACCCTCATTGACGGCGGTGCCGGCCTCATCTTGCTCTCTGTAGAAGCCTTCAGCCTTCTCCACGTGCCGCTCGAGCGGCTCAACCTCAGCAAGCCTTTTTCGGGAGTGGGTGGTGCAGCCGCCCACTCTCTCGGGCAGATCCGCCTCCCTGCCACCTTCGGCACACGCAACAACTACCGCCCTGAGCTGGTGGACTTCGATATCACCTGCATCGGTCTCCCATACAACTCCATCCTCGGGTACCCAGCTCTCGCTCAGTTCATGGCGGCGACCCATCCGCCGTACAACCTCATGAAGATGCCAGGAAGCAAGGGCGTCCTCACCATCAAAGGGGACACTAAGGAGGCCGTGACGGCGCTTAGGATCGCCTTCATGACCGCGGCAGCAGCACAGCCGGCTGATGCCGGTACCCACGAGGCCAACGAGGCCGCGCCTACCAAGAAGAAGCAGTTGTTCACCCAAGACAAGGCGGAAACCAACCAGGTGCAGGTCAACGAGGAAGGGTCTTCGTGGGCCACCTTCACCATAGGATCCGGCCTTGACCCGGGACAAGAAGAAGCCTTGGTGAGATTCTTGCGCGCGAACAAGGAAATATTCGCGTGGGAGCCCAATCAGCTGGTAGGGATCCCGAGAGAGGTGATCCAGCATCATCTAAGGGTATGCCCCAACATACGCCCCGTGAAACAGCAAGCCAGATGGCATTCCACTAAGAAGCAGGCCTTCGTCGTCCAAGAGACACGCAAGCTGGAGGCAGCAGGCGCCATTCGGGAAGTTCGATATGCCGAATGGCTGGCAAACCCTTTCGTAGTGCCAAAGAAAGGCGGGAAGGAGCGGATGTGCGTCGACTTCACCAACCTTGACAAGCCTTCCCCCAAGATCCATTCCCACTCCCACGCATCGACCAGATTGTCGACTCCACCACTAAGTGCGACTTGTTTTGCTTCTTGGACGCGTTCTCAGGGTATCATCAGATCAAGATGGCGGGGAAGATGTGGAGAAGACAGCTTTCCTAACACCATGTGGGCTGTACTGCTACACCTGCATGGCCTTCGGGCTGCGCAACGCAGGCGCCACCTTCCAGCAGTTGATGCACATCGCCCTGGGGTGGCAGCTCGGGAGGAACGCGGAGGCCTACGTCGACGACATAGTGGTAAAGTCTCGCGAGGCAAGGACATTTATTCAAGATTTGGAGGAAACCTTCGAGAGCCTGCGACGGGTGAACTTGAGGCTTAACCCGGAGAAGTGCATGTTCGGTGTCCCCTCCGGCATGCTGCTGGGATTCCTCGTGTCCCACAGGGGGATCGAGGCGAACCATGAGAAGATCAAGGCCATCGAGGATATGAGCCCGCCACAGACCGTCAAAGAGATGCAAAAGCTAGCAGGGCGGGTGACCGCATTAGGACGTTTCATCTCCGAGCTGGGAGGGCGCGCCTTACCCTTCTTCAAGCTCATGAAGAAGAAAGGCCCGTTAGAATGGACCCCGGAGGCCGATCAAGCCTTCAAAGACCTCAAGAAATACCTTACCAGCCCCCAAGTGATGGTGGCACCGCGACTTCTTGAACCTCTGGTACTCTACCTTGCCGCCACCCCATACTCCGCTTGCGCAACGCTGGTGGCGGTCAGGGAGGAACACCAAGCCAAGGGCGCGCCACGCCAAGCCGGAGTAGAAGTGGCCCAGGATCAGGAGGACGTAGCAAAGGCATCAGCTGGGGAAGACAAAGCTCAGCAGGACAACGTTGTAGAAGCTCCTGAGGACAGCCGGTTCTCGAGAAACCCTCCACCTCAAGAGATGCACCAATCTCCACAGGACCCCAGCCTCGACAGTGTGCCATCCCACGTCGAACACCCAGTGTACTTCGTTAGCACCGTGCTGAGAGATGTGAGAGCACGCTACCCCGTGCCTCAGAAGCTCCTGCTCGCAATCTTGGTGGCCTTGCGCAAGCTACGACACTACTTCCAGGGGCACTCGATCAAGGTCGTCTCAGCATACCCATTGGAGAGGGTACTCAGGAGCCCAAATTCGGCTAGAAGGGTCGCTGAGTGGAATATCAAGCTGTAAGAATTCCAGTTAGAGTTCAGCACAACCAGGGTCATCAAGGGGGCTGCGCTCGCTGACTTTGTGGCAGAATGGACGGATGCCCCGATACTTGAGGAAGGGGAGGACCGGTCCACCTCCCCAGGGAGCGAGGCTCCAGACGGCTGGGTCATGTATTTCGACGGCGCTTTCACACACCAGGGCGCGGGAGCCAGAGCGGTGCTCATCCCTCCCACCCAGGACAAGCTCTACTACGCCGTGCAACTTTGCTTCCAGCACGGTGAGAAGGTCTCCAACAATATCATAGAATACGAAGGCTTCATAGCTAGACTAAAGGCGGCGCCAGCTCTGGGAGTGAAGCGCCTCACCGTCAGAGGCGACTCGCAACTCCACGTCAACTTCTCCAACAAGGTGTACAAGCCAAAGGACGAGCACATGGAGGCCTGCCTCGCGGAAGTACGCAAGATGAAAAAGCAGTTCTCGTGTCTCGAAGTAGCACGTGCCCCGGGGCACCAACAAAGAAGCCGACGACATTGCCAGGAGAGCATCCAAGCGGCTACCATAAGAGCCTGGTGTCTTTGAGGAGCGGCTCTTCAAGCCATCAGCTACGCCACCCCTTTCAAGCATTACTCAGCCTCGGGAGGAGCTCCCACAGCCCCCAGTCACGGGAGCCCCGGCTTGTGGCCCGACCTCAGGAGCTCGGCTGCTCTTGGCGCTCGAGTACCAGGAGGAATGCTTGACTAAGGAATTCAAGGAGTACCTCACACACGGGGCGCTACCGGAGAAGGAAGAGGACGCGGAGCGCGTGGACCGGCAAGCCACGGCGTACTGCATTCAAGACGGCGAGTTGCACAGGAAACGGCCGAACGATGCCACACTGCGCTGCATCTCCAGCGATCAAGGAGGGGAGCTGCTGATTGACATACACGGCGGGGACTGCGGGCATCACTCGTCGTCACGGACCCTCATCGCAAGGTGTTATGCAGTGGATTCTAGTGGCCTACAGCGCTCAACGACGCAGCCGAGCTGGTGAAGTCCTGCGAAGCATGCCAATTCCATGCCAAGCAAATCCATCAGCCGACTCAGGGCCTCCAAACCATCCCTCTCACATGGCCGTTCACAGTCTGGGGGCTGGACATCTTAGGCCCGTTTCCACGGGTGCCAGTGGGCTATCGCTATCTCTACGTCGCCTTCGACAAGTTCACCAAGTGGGCGGAAGTGGAAGCCGTCCGTACCATCCCGGCCGGCTCTGCCTTCAAGTTCATCAAGGGCCTCGTGAGCCGCTGCGGGGTCCCCAACCGCATCATCACAGATAACGGCTTGCAGTTTACTAGTAACCTCTTCAGAACCTACTGTTCTACCTTGGAACGCAGATCTGCTATGCTTCGGTGGCCCACCCCAGGAGCAATGGTCAGGCTAACCGCGCCAACGCTGAGGTCTTGAGGGGCCTCAAGACCACGACCTTCAAGAAGAAGCTGGAGGCCTGCGGCAGGGAATGGCACGACGAACTCCAGTCCGTGGTGTGGTCCATCCGCACCACCGCTACCAAGCCAATGGGCGAGACTCCGTTCTTCCTCGTCTATGGAGCCGAAGCAGTCCTCCCTCACGAGGTCAAGCATCGCTCCGCATCGGTTCTGGCATTCGAAGAAACGCAGGAGGACGCCATGTGAGGGATGGATCTCGTGCTGGGGGAGGAACGTCGTCGCGAAGCTGCATTAAGGGCGGCAAGGTACCAGCAAGTGCTGCGGCATTACCACTGCCGCAACATTCGCTCCAGGACGATCGAGACGGGTGACCTGGTCCTGATGCGGGTCCTCTCCAGGGAAGGGTTGCATAGCCTTTCACCCATGTGGGATGGCCCGTTCAGGGTCGTCCACATCTCCAGGCCTGGCGCCGTGCGCCTGGAGACGCAAGAAGGGACACCTATCCAAAACGCCTGGAACATTAAGCCCCTCCGGAAGTTCTACCCATGAAGCAAAGCCCAGAGCCTATGAAAGCAAGGCCCAGAGCCTGTGAAGAAAGGCCCAGAGCCTGTAAAGAAGACCCGGTGCCTGTGAAGAATCACCGCCCGTGACACTCTCACGTAATAATGAGTTGGGGTTGTACACGCCCCGGAGTCTCAGGAGCGCCGGCCTCAGGCCCTGGGGCTCCCGCCCACGCCTAGTGGCAGCATTTAGCTCCGCACTCGTGAGAATACTTGAAGACTAGATTAGGTGCCGGACACAGCTTTTCATTTGCTTTCTGAAGTTGGCTCGCTTTTATTTAATCGAAGTTGCTCTTGGTGTTCGTTGCTGATTTGATTCCCTAGCCTTTTACCGCATTTTTCGGCTCTAGTTTGCTCATGTTCTCTCTCTCGCATACCTCGCGAGGGGGCTAGGCAGGTGCCCTCGCGAGCATTTTTCTTCTCTCTGCCTTCTCGTGAGCCACCCTCGTTCGAGCCTGAAAGCTGGCACATCTCTCCTAATTTGTGCCCCTCGGTTACCGTGATACAAAGCACCAAGTCAAGGCTCGGGTGGATGGCAAATCCTCTAGCGCACCCACTAACGATTTTTTTTGCAGTTTCTGAGCAAACGCAGAGACCGCGTGAGGGAAATGGCGTCCTAAACGCGCCAGGTTAAGTTATCTTTGTGCAAAAAAACAAAACGTCATGGGAATATCACGCACCATGCATTAACCAAAGAACCACAGTTCGATACACGCCCCTCTGGGCCCATACTGGTTTCATTTTCTGGTGCAGGAAAAAAAAGAAAAAAGCTAAACAAAGCGGTGTTGCAGCAATCCGCGGAGGCAGGCCCTTAGTGACGCCCTGAGCCTAGCCAGACCCCTCCTCGCGCTTCAGAGAGGCGCGGCGACGAGATGACCTGCTGCCTCCTTCGAAGCGGGCGCGGTGGCCTGGCGCCTGGTCGTAGCCACCGCTGCTGGAGCTGTCACAAGAGAAAGATCCGTCGTAGCTGGAAGAGACGTGGTCGCCGCCGAGGGCAGGCTCGCCCTCATCCTTGTCGCGACCGTCACCAAGGCCGAGCACCTCCTCATCGTCGTTCGTCCCGGGGCAGCACCCGGCGCGGCGACCATCTTCCCCGAACACCCTCACATAGGGGGTCGATCCGCCATCATACTTGAAGTGGAGCGTGCACCGCCTGCCCAGGCCGCGTGTGTAGGCGAACGTTTGCCAGCCGCGGGCCAGGGCTATGTTGCCCACGGCGGAAGTCTCGACCGCGACCCAAGAGGCCTTGCTGCAGCAACCATCCACCTGCAACCAGAGCCCACCTGGACAAGGGGCCGGCAGTTCATCGACAAAGAAGCGCGGAAGCTGGAGCCAGTTGCCGGCCGGGTTCTCCGACCAGACGACGAACTTCGGCGACACCTCCGCTGAATGGAAGCGCGGGCGCGGAGGCAGCGCCACCATTGCGCGCCTCCCCTCGTCAGCTGGACCGCCATGGTTGGGACGATCCCCTCCGTGTGTCGCGGCGCCGCCTCGGCGGTCGGCCTCGGCGGGGGTTGCGGCGTGCTTGCGCGGACGGCCGCGACCGCGCTTGGGCGCCGGGGAGCTGGGGCCCTCGCGAGGGGCCTTCCCCTTCTTGGCGGCGGAGAACTTCCATCATGGCGCCATCGAAGGCACTGCGAGCAATGAAGCAAAGAAGAAGCAAGCAAGCGAGGAAGAGATGGGTGACGGGGGCTCCGCTCCCCTCCCCATTTATAGCGGAAGAAGGCCAACCGGCGTCTCCCACGGTCGCAGTTAATGATGGTTTTCCTTGCATGTCGCATGAACTTGTCAAGTCGTGCAGTTGTCGAGGCAGCGTGGGCAAGCAGAGACGCCCACGTCCAATCAACCGCCACGCATCAACCAAGGCGGCAGGCTTTTGGGGCCCGCGGTGCTCCGAACTTGACCCTTGGCTTCACCTTGGGCCCGGGGCTACTGTCGGCGTTCCGGGAACGGGGGTCCCCAGACTTTCCTGCCTATGGCCCATGGCATGCCTAAGCCAGCAGGCCGTATGGCCCATCTTCATCAACAAGGCATCCAAGACCCTCGCGAGGGTCCAAGCCTCACGAGGCGGACGATGCAAGACCTCCTCTGGAGTAGCCTAGCTATGCAGGCTCACGAGGAGCGGAGATATCAAGGCGGGGCAATCTTCACGAGCCTCTCGTGACGTGAGCCATTAAGAACGGCACCAGGCAGGCGCCAGCGCGCGTAGCATCCTTATTTCCTCTTTGGTGCTAAGGAGGCCAGCGCAGGCAAAGAGTACCAAGGCGTCAGGCAAAGGTTGCTATATTGGTGCAACAAGACCAAGACTAGGAGGACTGCAAGACGGAGGTCATCGTGGAGCCCAAGACAGCGTCACCACCAGAGCTTTTCGCGGGCGAAGACTGCTTTTGTCAGGATACACTACTGGAAACTGGGAATTTGCCATCTGCCAGCTGATGGCAAAGAATGTCTTTGCCATCTGCTTATAAAAAACAGATGGCAAAGAACTGACAGATGGCAAAGAACATGGTTGCCGTCAGCCAATTCTTTGCCATCTGCTAGTGGATGGAAAATAATCTTTGCCATCTGCCAGCAGATGGCAAAGAGGTGGGTAGGGTCCAGTGTTGCAACGGCTCGTCAACTCACCTCTTTGCCATCTGCCAATAGATGGCAAAGAATCTTTCCATCTGTTGGCGAATGGCAAAGAAGTGGGTGGAGCCCAATGGATAACGGCGCTATAACGGCCAAGAGCCCACCTCTTTGCCATCTGCCGGCCGGATGGCAAGGCCCATATCTTTGCCATCAGCCAGCGGCTGGCAGATGGCAAAGAGGTCGAACTATCTCCCCCCTCTTTTTCTAAAAAAAAATTCCCCTCCCCTCTCTCCCAGCCCGGCCCCTCCCCTCTCTCTCTCTCTTCCAGCCCGGCCCCACCCCTCTCTCTCCCCACCTCACCCACCCACCAGCGCCACTTGTCTAAAAAAAACTGCCCAAACCGCACCCACGTCGTGCCCACAGACGACCCAGGCGCCCGCCCTGCCACCGCCCAGCACCGCCCGCCTCCCCTCCATCCTTGCAGCTCCCCGCCCCTCCCGCCTGTCCCGCCACCGCAGCTCGCCTGCGCTTTGTCCCTCCACCGCAGCCGGCCCTCCCGCCCATCCCGGCCACTGCCCTCCCCGCCCTCCCGGCCACCGCAGCCCTCCCCGCCTCCTCGCCTCCTCACACCGCAGCTCGCCTGCCCGTCCCTCCACCAAGCCTGCATACCAGCACCGCCGCCCGTCCCTCCACCGAGCCGGCCCTCCCCGGCCCTCCCAGCCACCACAAGGCGTGCCCATGCCCGCCCTCCACCGAGCCAGAGCCACGGCGCTGCCCCCTTCTCGCTGACCTCCTCCCACACGCCATCGAACTAGCTCACCATCAGGGAAAAAAAGGTATGCGCTCGTCCATGCCTATCCTTAGATATACTAGATGAATAAGTAGAGGCTTTGCAATTTCTGTTTTGGAGATTAACCATATTGCCATATAACATTGAATATCAGTTTATATATACACAAATTGCCCTATAAACAAAGTATTTGTAGTCATATGTTGCAGAAGGGATTTAATTTTGCAAGTTGAAGATTGATGTAGCACATGAGTACACTTTTCATTCAATCAACAATGCAGAACTACAGAGACAAAGGAATGGGCCAACTCCATAATATTGCTTCAAAAAGTATTATTGCAAGCAGGCATACACAGAAACCAAAATAAGCTATACAACTCTAGCTTGTATGTTTTGAGTAGAAAAATACTATTATAGAACCATTTTCTCTTGAACTTATTAGTGAACATAGATCTTATTTTTAGACTGCTGCTAAAAGTAGTTCACAACCATCAGCCACCGCAACATGTAGAGATTTCATTTATGATGAATCAGACAAAAATTTAAATCCAATCACCACCGTAGGAAAGATAATAAAAAAATCCAAGGGGACCAGCAAAATTCATAGATTCGTTCATAACTTATTAAATCAAACTATGCTGTAACTACTATATATGCTAGTTCATATACTGATCTCCACTTTGATTGAATGGTCGAGAAAGTTGAAAGCGTAAAATCAGGGAGACCACTACTATCGAGTTTGGAGGTGGCCACCGTGAAGATACCAGTTGCGCTTCGGTGATATGAATTGCAAAGACACGCACGTAGAGGGCTTTTGCCGTAACCTTGATCGGGTTGTTCGCAGGAGCAGCAGGAAGATGCCATAAGTGTCTCCTACTATTATATATGTATAAGCAATCGAGTCAAAAAAGCATGAAAACAAAATGCCTAGGAAATCACCAAAAGTAGCAAATTCTTGAGTCAGGCTGTGTGTGCCCTAACATTGTATGGAGTAAGTTAGAGGCTGGTTTAACAATAAAAATATGTCATCTACAAGGAAACATTGTCGATAAACAAAAGTAAGAACATACATATTCTGTTTTTATAATATGAGCATGAACAATTTTATCAAACAGAAAATTAGAATAAACAACCACAACACAAACTCTCCGTTTAAAATTTCGGTACCTGTATGTTCTGTTCCAGTTTTGCTAGTTGCGCTGCAACTTCACACTAATGCCGAAGTCCATGTCGTTGAAGCGGCTCCACACATGATCCCGTCTTAATTGTCCACAGCTTCCACCGGCAGCTCTGCACTGCAAGAAAGTTTTCGCCGACGAACCCACCTTGTCCGTAGCATCCAACATGGCCGGCAGGCCTAGATAGCCGATGCAAGAGCAACGACGCACTACACGCATACAGAATTTTGGCCGAACTGGAAGTACATGCACGTATAGAAAAAAATATGATGGCAACACTCCTAAGATTGTATTGCTTTAATCTAGTTGATTAATGAACAATGATGTACATCCCGGTTAAATTAATCGTGCCATTGAAGGCCGGGCTGATTGATCTATTTCTTGCACTTGTCTAGTTAGCTCGAGATCTAATTGTAGTCGTGTTGAGTAGGTACATCATCTTTTACTTGGCGAGGTTAGGTGACATGCATGTAGATGCAGCAGGGGTAGACACATTCTACAGATCCGTGCATCTAGTACGGGCGGACGTGTGCATGGCGCCGCCGTTAGCAGCCGCTAAATACTCAGTAATGCATGCTAAATACTTGGTCAAAACTTAGGTAAAACAGCACCAGCCAAACACGTGTAAAAACTGAGAAAAACGTTGGTTTTAGAAAACTGCAGTATTATGCATCGATTGGAATCTTGTGGTTTTCAATTACAGCAGTTTTGTAAAACTTTGTTGCCAAACTAATCCTAAGGCCCCGCTTGATAGCTCTGCATTTTCTAAGTATTTTGTGAATACTACAGTTTTTTAAATACTATGGTTTTAATTACTTTGAGCTGTTTGGTCTCCACAAAAAACTATAGTATTAATACTACAGTATTTCTCAAAATGCAGTATTTTCTCTGTCTAATAAAAAGAACCCAGTATTTCCCAGGGTGGGTCACGTTGCCCGATGAGGGCCGGGTTCCAGAGCTAGGAATGACCTAGGAGCACTACTTGGCTGCCCCGGGCCCCGCCGGAGCATAGGGTCGGCGATGTCGAGTGCGACACGGTGGCGACATTGTGATCGCCACGCTTTGGGTAATTTCTCCTTTGCCATTTACGTTGTGTTTTCTTCTTTGATTGCATACCTTCTAAATGTGTTTTCTTGTTTGATTGCAGACCTTCTAATCCGTGTTTTCTTGTTTGATTGCAGACCTTCTACAGGTGTGCTGAGGGACGGAGGAGGTCATGGCTCTTATCGACGCCGAGTGCAAGCGCCTACTTGGAAACTTTCGGCCACGAGGCTCGGGGCCTTGAGCTGTTCGAGACTACTTAGCACAGACTGGTATTAGGAGGAGAAAAGAGAAGTGCTGGGACAAGTATCCGAGTAAGGAGAAGTACATGAAGGTAATTACCTATTATTAAGGCCTTGTACTTAGTTTCCTTGATTTGATTCGTAGGCGTAGCGCTCAAATTTCTCTTGCTTAACTTAGGTGCCTCCGAGATGGTGTCTTGACAAGATGGACTGCTGGGAGGTGTTTGTGGATGAGTGGTGCTCTCTCCAATGGCGCGTCGCCCACAACATAGCAAAGGAGAAGTGTTTCAAAATGAAAGGTGTGCCACACCATCTAGGCAGCGTCGACCTACATGGGTACGGGAAAAACTGGGTATGTGTGGTTTGCTTCATGATTCATGCAAATTCATTCTTTGTGCTAGCTTGAGTCCATAACTAATACTCCGTTCCTCTCTTTTAGTCAAAACACAACAAGGCTCCAGTGCCAGAGCTGTTTGACCTCTATGGCATGTCCAATATTGCACTGCATAAGAAGGCCAAGGCATTCTCTGAGTCTGACCTCGAAAATGCAAAGAACTTTAGCAACGAGGCCTCCCACCACAAGATGGTGCAGTACGTTAAGCAGGGGAAGGCGAGGAAAGGGCCGGACTTTAACCCGAGCCGGCCTCTTGATCCAGAGCTGGTGATGATATCTTGTATGGAGGTCCCATGGCTCGTTAGGCATTGGTAATGGACTGATACGTTGTAGTAGCACTCTCCCTTGAGATCAAGAAGCGCCTGCACCAGCTCGATCCTGAGATACCGCCTCGTTCTGACTAGTGGAAATCGAATTCAGGTTTGTTAATTATACGGACTCGATAGCCTTTCCTCCATTACATTGTGTTTGCGGCCTTCGATGATTACAATGCTAACGAGTGGTGTTGCAGGCTGCTATTGAGGCGAGAGAGTGAAGACCCAGGCTGCTTTTGAGGAGAGGGACCGGCGGTTGGCGGAGAGGGACCGGCAAAGCGGCGGAGAGGGACAGGAGAATGATGAGAGGACGGCTAGGCTCTTGGAGGAGGAGAGGAACCGGAATGACTTGGCTAACGGGCCATGTACGAGCTCTTCGTGGTAAGTTTCTTACGCATATTAGCTAAATCATGCACGCTGATGTTCCTTTCGGTAGTAACTAATATGACTGACTCGTCAAAACCAAATGTGCAGTCCATGTGCGAGAAGAACGGCTGACCCTCCGCCGATGCTAGTCATTGCTCCGGCACGGTGAGTTTCATTTGAACGGTCATTAGTTACTAGTCTTCACATTTGAGTTGCATCATGGTAACGATACATTGAAATAATCTTTGGTGCAGCGTAACTCGACAAGCATCAACCGATCCTTCTCCGTCTGCCACCGGGCGCGACCGGTCCTACACCTACACCTACACCTACACCTCCGTGATGACGGTAAGTGTCCCAAGTGTTTTGCTTAATAGAGTTTTGTTGTGATGCCATGTTGTATCTAGACATATCGTGCATAATGTGTGTATGTTTGAAATGCATTGTATGTGTGGGATTCGACACCTAGTCGTGTGCCTTTGGTAGCCTTCCATACAGGAAATGCCTCCTAGTGCTTCCATCGAGCCATGGTAGTTCGCTCTTGCTCCTAACACATGGATTGACCGGCATGTGTCCTTCTTTGCTCATGTGTCCGTCTCCACGGGAAATGTCACGCGGTGTATCACCGAAGTCCTTGTAGATTGCTACGACTTGGTTGCACTCGCTGATGACCGACATGTGCATTGCTGGGTCATGTATGCATGTTCTTGTACGTTTGTGCCACCTTGGTTCTATGACTAGTCATGTCGGCCCGGGTTCTCTGCCATATGGATACTAGCGACATAATCATATACTTAGCATTTTTTCCTCCAAAATGACTCAATATGCTTAGCTAGCTCAAAAATGACATAATAAGCTTAATTAGCTCCAAAATGACATATTTAACCTAGGATAGCTCTAAAATGATATAATATGGTGAAGAAATGACATATTTTAGGTCCTAAATGACTTCATATGCTTAGCTAGCTCCAAAATGACCTATTCAACCTAGGCTAGCTCTAAAATGACCTATACTTAGCATTTTTTCCTCCAAAATGACTTAATATGTTTAGCTAGCTCAAAATTACATAATAAGCTTAATTAGCTCCAAAATGACCTATTTAACCTAGGATCGCTCTAAAATGACCTATACTTAGCATTTTTCCTCCAAAATGACTTAATATGCTTAGCTAGCTTCAAAATGACCTATACTTAGAATCTTTTCCTCCAAAATTAGTTAATATGCTTAACGAGCTCTAAAATGACATAATATGCTTAAGAAATGACATAGTTTAGCTCCTAAATGACTTCACATGCTTAGCTAGCTCCAAAATGACATAATAAGCTTAATTAGCTCCAAAATGACATATTTAACCTAGGATAGCTCTAAACTGACCTATACTTAGCATTTTTCCTCCAAAATGACTTAATATGCTTAGCTAGCATAAAATGACCTATTTAACCTAGGATAGCTCTAAAATGACCTATACTTAGCATCTTTTCCTCAAAAAAGACTTAATATGCTTAGCTAGCTCTAAAATGATATAGTATGCTTAAGAAATGACATATTTTAGGTCCTAAATGACTTCATATGCTTAGCTAGCTCCAAAATGACATAATAACCTTACTTAGCTTCAAAATGACCTATTCAACCTAGGCTAGCTCTAAAATGACCTATACTTAGCATTTTTTCCTCCAAAATGACTTAATATGCTTAGCTAGCTCAAAAATTACATAATAAGCTTAATTAGCTCCAAAATGACCTATTTAACCTAGGATCGCTCTAAAATGACCTGTACTTAGCATTTTTTCCTCCAAAATGACTTAATATGCTTAGCTAGCTTCAAAATGACCTATACTTAGAATCTTTTCCTCCAAAATTAGTTAATATGCTTACCTAGCTCTAAAATGACTTAATATGCTTAGCTAGCTTAAAAATGACCTATTTAACCTAGGATAGCTCTAAAATGACCTATACTTAGCATTTTTTCCTCCAAAATGACTTAATATGCTTAGCTAACTCCAAAATGAAACTATGTATAGGTCATAATAATCTTCACATTTTAGTTGCATCACAATAATCTTCACATTTTAGTTGCATCATAATAATCTTCTTCTAGTCTTCTTCTTCTAACTTTCTTCTTTCCCATTTTACAGATTTGCTTAAGATCACGGAAGCTTGGGTTGATGGAGTGCTTGTATTTAGTTTTTGTTTTGACCTTGTGAAACTTGCTACCTATGGATGAAACTGTAATATTGATGAAACTATGTATATGTACGGATGAAACTTGCTACTATTGGTAACATGTGTTGGATACATGTGTGTTCATGACTATTGGTAATATGTGTTCATGACTATTGGTAATATGTGTTGAATATGCTATATTGGTCATATAAATATATTTGTGTTTGATTTCGTGAAAATGAATTGATATAAGAAAAACAAAATTAAATGGGGCAATATTGTCACTTTGCCATCTCACGGCGGATGGCAAGAGTTTCAGCCTTTGCCATCTGTGGCGACAAAAGAGCTCAGAGTTTGCCATCCGTGGCAGACGGCAAAGAGCTGCAGCCTTGCCCTCTGCCGCGTGACGGCAAAGAGCTGCGACCTTTGCCATCTGCCGGCCAGATAGCAAAGTATGTCGTTAACCTCTAACGGAGTTAATCCCGTTAAGAGGCTTTGCCATCTGCCCGGCCAGATGGCAAAGCCTGACTCTTGCCATCAGCCAGCCAGATGGCAAAGAAGCCTTTACCGGCAGGGTTTCAGACGAACTGTTTTCCATCCGCTGGCAGATGGCATAGCCTTTGCCATCCGCCGAACATGCCTTTGCCATCTGCCATGGCAGATGGCAAAGTGCTAGATTCCAGTAGTGATAGCTTGTACTATCTGTCCCCCTTAAAATTTGCCCGCCGTTGTTCGCTCCCTTCCCGCTCGATATTTGGGAAGAGGACCAGGGCCTATATAAGTAGAGCTAGCGACCATAGTAGGGGCATCTGATCTGAGCTCGATCCAACCCGATCAAGAGCCTACTCATAAGAACACCTCAACCTGAGGAAGCTGTTCTTCCCTTGTACTGTTCATAATCAGCCCAAGAGGCAATCCACCACGACCACACTAGAGTAGGGTATTACACCACAACGGTGGACCGAACCAGTATAAACCTCGTGTCCCTCTGTGTTGTGATTTCGTCGAGTTCGTCCGTGAGATCTTAGTGAGCTAGGGCGTAGATCGATAGGAGGGAAAGACTTCGCGCGTACCCCAGTGTTCGAACCTTGAGGGTTTGCCGGAACCCCACATCCGACAACGGACTCCAAAGAAATTGCTGTAGTACTACTCCTATGTACCAGTGTACTACTCCTACTAACTAAAGACATATTTCAAACAATATGATAATCTCTCTAACCAAGGTAGGGACGAGGAGTAAACGGAGGGAGTAGTACAATTTTCTCCTCGTCCTGCGAGCCACCGTGCGCGTGGGCGAGGTAGCGGGCGTAAGGAGTAGTGAGCAAGCTTCACCTCATCCCACGAGCCACCGCGCCTGTGGGCGGGGGAGATGGCATACTAAGCAAGCTTCTTCTCATTCTGCGACTTGATGGGACACATCAAAAGTAATATGTACAGAGCATCTCCAGTGTATAGAGCCTTGCCACTAAGGTAGGCCCCACATGGTTTGCCTCTTATCAAAAGAAAAAACTCAGCATGTGAGATGGTGAATGGAGGGAGTACGATACCATTAGTACTACAGTTTTTCTCCAAGAGTTGTAGTAGTCCCTCCCATTAACATGTTCACATTTCAAGCTTCAATAAAAAAGTTGCACGCAAGGATTAAGAGAAACCTCGGCAATGCATGTACTCCCTCAATCCATATAGGGTATAAAATGCGTTTTGGCGGCTAACTTTGAGCACATGTTAGAGCAATAATATGACATCCAACTTACACAAATCTTACCATCAAATCCATACGTGGTCATTATACTGCTAACACAAGCATGTGTTGCAATTAGTATGTAGATATAGTAGTAAACACTCACTATCTAGTAGTACTAGTAGTACTCGACACTAATACTACTACTACTACTACTACTACTACTACTACTACTACTACTACTACTACTACTACTACTACTACTACTACTACTACTACTACTACTACTACTACTACTACTACTACTACTACTACTACTACTACTCTACTACTACTACTACCACTACCACTATGAGGCCATCCAACTGGGTCCCGGGCTCCCGGCAGAAGACCACAGACACCGATTATTGGTTCATATTTAATTTTGTTTTTACACAGCAAAATATCTCTATCTCTACTCTTATAAAAACCGAGTTGGTGATGATGGTGTGCCTGCCATCTTGTAATATAGACTGACCGATCTATAACTGCCGGATAGAAAGCAAACTATGACAATTTTACAAAAGATATACGCACCTCTCTCCACATTTACAGATAAGGCCTTGCCTCGTTCATCCTTAATTATCTCCCAAAACCTCATTGTTGAGCAATTAAAAAAGGAAGTCTCTGGAACAATCTAACATGGTGGCCACTGCTGCCTGCCGGCGCCGTCCATCCCCATGCCTCCGCCCAGTCCGACTACCAGTCACCACCACGGCCCACTCCTCCTCACCTTATCTCTCATCTTTCTTTTTTTCGATGAAATTCTCAAGATACCATTTTTCCGATAAAATTATCGAGATACCATTAGCTTTTACACATGGGATTACTCCTGCATGGGTCAATCACAACAGGTGTTTTGTAGAAAAATGCATCTTGATGTTCCGTGCAATGCACGGGCATCTTGCTAGTCCATGAAAACAACACATGGCAAAATTTGATGGCGAACGAGGGATTTGAATGTGGTGGGAGGGGTTGTTTGGTCTTGCCCGGGGTAGCCAAAATATTGGCGACCCTTTTTTAAACCAGTGCCTTTGCCACCGATGAACGAGGAATAGGTTGGGTGCGCATGCATCCTCCAGCGCGCGCATTGGACAAAAGCTCGCACGAGTTGTGCTTTTTTTTGTCCCACCACGCCGCCCGAGCCGTCCACAGATCGACCGGTGACCCGCAAATTACGCCATCCAATCATAGCCACACACCTTTTGATAGCAACTCAACCAACTAGACAAAATTCATGCAAACACAACGATATTTCATATAAACAATGAAGGAATTCATATGAAATACTGGATTTCATACAAACATGACGAATTTCATTACATTCAAATCAACTAAGCAGTGCTAGCTCTGAACAACACATGTATAATAATACCTAGCCTAAATGGTCGCTCGCCGATCCATTTGTCTCCATCATGTCCTGCAGCACGATCACCGTGCTGCCGGGAGCCCCGGAGGTATATGCTTCAATACAAAGGACGGCTCGCTTCCCCACTGCCCAACTGACATCGTTGGATGATGCCCAAGATGGAGGTGGAAGGGGGCTTCTCCGCTTCCGTGGAGCCCATGCGGGGTCGACGAAGGTCCTCGCAACAAAAGGGTCCGGCAAGACACCTGTTGTGTATGCCGGTGTCTCCTCCGTGGTGGCCTTCATGGGACCCAAGCATCGGCGGCCTCCCGTATTCTACTTCTCGATGATGACGGCGGACGTGCAGGCGCCGGCTACCAACTCGTCGCTCTCTGCGCACCTGGGTTCTGTCTCTGCTTGCATGGCGCGGCTGTAGGCATGGGAGTCTTGGCCACAGAAACAGGAGACGTGGTCGAAGACATGGGAGGCGTGGTACGAGGCGGTGGCGTGGATGGCAGCGACGACACCTGTGCTCCCCGCCGTGCCGGCGTGGAGCAGCTCGCCGCTCCTCGTCGAGCTGGCCTGGGGCGGCAGCTGGCTCCATCGGGCGAGTGGAGGGAGGTGCATCAGCGAGCTGCATAGCTCGTACCCGGCAGGCTCGGTGGGCCACCCAGCCGGCTTGGATGCCAGATAAACTACTCTTCGTAAGACATTGTAAGAGTGGACAAAATGGTGAAGGAGGAGATAGGGGAGCGGCGGAGGTGTGCGATTCTTGGCCGGCGTCTGGCCTCGTTTAAATAGGAGATTAAATAGACAGCGGACGGGAGGTGCTCGGCCGGCGTGGTGTTTAATGCCGGCCAGGTCATGAACAGACGTGTGTCCAAAGTGGGTTTCTCGACTTCCACACGGGTTTCATGGAGGCGTTTGAATGCGGCAAGGAGGCGTGTTCAGCCGGGCGTGCAGCGAGTGGCGCCCTCGACTAGGACGTACGACACTACGCCGTTCTTCCACTGACGTGTGGGATCTTTGGATACATGGCCTGCATGTCTATGACCCAACACAGGCAGCGCACGGCAGAGGAACTTTTGCTGGCCGAGGGCGGTCACAAGCGGGCATTTCATAAACCAATGATTGTTCATTGATTGTGACGTCATCTATTTAATGTAGATAAGCCGACTATATAAAGTAAGAGAATTTTAAAATTTTCTTATATATGTTGATAGCCCGTTTGATACGTTGTGATTCATAAAGACAGCTCCAAAAATCAATGTTCTGCTTATCACAGAAAAGATTGACTAATACCCATAACAATCCATGTCCTTAACAAAGGGTGCATGCACGTATAGGTTGAGCGTGTGTCTTGCATCGTGTGCTATGTGCATGCAGGCATGCGAGTGTTGCGCGCGTGCATGTGTACGTTTCAGTGTTGCATGCATGTGTGCGCGCGTGCGTGTGTTCGTGAGTGCATGTGTACGTGTTAGTGTTGCACGCCTGCATGCGTGCGTGTGTTCGTTATGTACGTGTCAGTGTTGCATGCATGCATGTGTGCCTGTGTTCGCGTGAATGTTGCATGCGTGCATGTGTACGTGCGGGGTGAGGCTACATGTTAGTCAGCTGACTTTTTCATCTCTGGGCAGTCGATTTTCGAGCGGTTGGATACAAAATCAAGGGCCTGTAGTTTATCTTCAACCTCCACCCCACTGAGCCGCCAGCCACCACCGAAGGAGTCACCGGCCCGTGCCGCCTCCCCGCCCCGAAACCACTCCCCACCGTCGGTCCGCCGCCACCCCGGCCATCGCTCTAGCCCCCTCCCCGCCGAGCTTTGTCTCCGGCGACCCCCACGCCACCGCCCAATCACTATGCCTCCACCGCCAGTGACTGCCAACCAGACATCACACAACTTCGAAACCCCACCGACCACAAATTTATTACTATTTATGTCTTTCATATACGCGCTGATGGGTGGGCCCTATGGAAATGTGCGCTGCTAAATGTGGACCGATTGACTGGTCAATTGATCGTGTCATCAACAAATTACGGAGTTGTATGGTGAGCCATTGACTGTATTATCACCCTAAAATGTATTTTATTAACACACTACAGACTCAAACTACCATTTCTTTCTTTCATATACGCTGGCGGCTGTGTGGGCCCCCACGCTGTGCGCCGATGGTGCAACACTTGTTGAGCCATGTGGAACGTTTGACTGGTCAATTGATTGTGTCATCAACAAAATATGGAGTTGTACGGTTGAGCTAGTGACCGTATAATCACGAGATGTATTTTTTTAGCACGGTACAGACGCAAGCGCTCATATATACGCGCAAGCACTCACCGCTATAAGCGCACACACGCAGACCCTACCCCTATGAGCACCTTCGAGAGAGTGAGCCAGCATATGATCTTGAGATTTTATGAAGTCACCATAGGTGCCTCGTATTCGAGGGGAACGTATCCTCCCATTGAACGTACATCGCCGGAAAATACTGAAAATAACCCAGGATAAATGCGAGAACTAGGACTTTAACCCTGGTGGGCTCGGGAAACCACTATCTTCCTAACGATCCAACCACAGGTTGGTTAGCACCAGAAAATGTATGTGGTGACCGTGATGAGCCTATTCTGAAGTCCAGTGACCATATCATGCTTTCGCTTCAAATACAATGACCGTAAGTGTCGTCAACAAAATACAGAGCAAGCATCAAATTCAATGTCTATCAGTGTCATCAACAAAATACAGAGATGTATTGTGAGCTAGATACCGTATGATCACCACGGGAATGTATACGGTGGCCGCAATGAGCATATTCTGAAGTCCAGTGACCGTAAAGTGCTTTCGCTTGAAATACAGTGACCATCATGAGTGAATGTATCAGGGGCATGCATACTTCTAGAGGGCCAAGAGATAGTTTGTGTGCATACATGAAAGTGGTGTAGAAAGAGGGGGTGCCCGGTGGAGACAAGGAGAGATATGCCCTTTGTTTCTCTTTCCTGTCACTAATATTTTAGGAGAAAATATAAACATTCACAATGCAGAACAAATATTTTTGGATGCACCATGCAATTAACTTTCATGTATAACATTGTACTATTGTATATGCTTATTTTCTTAGTGGCCGATTGCGTGTGTGGTGTGGTGGGCACATCATTTGTAGTTGGGGTGGGCACATCATTTCTTGTTGTGGTGGGTCAACATGAGGACATGGGTAGGTTCCATTCTACGCCACATAGGTTGGACCGAGACACATTATACGAAGACCCATGTGTAGGACTCGGCATACAAGACGAAGCTACCAGAGTCGTGGAGGACTCTATCACCACTGATGATAAGCTGACTATATATGATTTGTAACCCTAGGCCCCGAGTATGTTATAGAAGCCCGAGGGCTAGTTCGTCGATAGTATACACACACACACCATGCCTGGTATTCACGTGTACTTTGTACACACCCCTATCACTAATATACAGTAACAGGAGTAGGCTTTTTCCTCAATTGCAAGGGCCCGGACTTGGGTAAAACTTTGCCTCGTATTACCATCCAGCCTAACAGTCAAGGATATCATACCGAATGATCTGATGGAATCATATCTGCCAACTACTAAGAGAGAGGTGTGTCTATGGGGGTGCAATGTGTGCGAGAGAGGCCTAAAGACAATGTGCGTGCGGGAGACATGTAGGCACATATAGGTGCGTTTAGAGGGCTTGTAGAGACAGTGCGTGTGTATACATGCATGTGAGAGAAATAGTGTTTTGCCAACTGAGATTAGTGAAAAGAGTGGTACATAGTAGTCAGAAAGAGAGGGAAATATATAGAGAGTGTGTACGTGAGACACCCCGACACCCCGGGAGAGATTTTTAGCATGTGTGAAAGAGAACTGCCGATGTATATAAAGTGTTTGCACTTATGCGTTAGATAGAGAGATATATAGCGCGTGTGTGAGAACGGGCCGAGGCATAGTGCATCTACGTGTAAAAGGCGGTTCTACGCACTAAATTAAAATATAAATGGCATTTTTATTTCGGATTAGATCTTGAATTTTGCAATTTGCGTATGAACAAAAATCGGTCTATCAGACACCCATACTCTATTAAATTCTAGCATGTGCATGTGTTTATTTCATATTATCGATCCTTAGAGTGAGAGCGGTTTGAAATACAGGCAATGCATATATAAACATTAATTAGTGCACTCCATGTTGTCAGTGTGAAGCACTTTATACATTTGTCAATTACATGGATACATTCCAAATTGCTAGCTACAAAATACAATACATGTTGAATTCAACATAAAGGGGGTTTCGAAGATTCATAGGAAGTGCATTCATCTATTTGAATCCGAGATAATGGCATTTGTAAATCCGATCTAAAAGGGGGCATCAATCTTTGTTGTGCGTTTGAACATGCTAGATATTCATACGCATGTCTAACTATTTTTTTGCAACCAAGGAGACTATATCTGGAACCATGCATGAACTGAGGTAAGTTGCATATTTAATATATACTCATGTACAATGTATATTCAAATGTACCCCCTCCATTCCAAAATAATCGTAGTTTTAGGATTATCAAGAGTCAAAATTTGTGAAGTTTGACAAATCCTGAAAGTTCAATTCAAGAGAACCGAAAACGTTAATGCTTATGCTCCCAAATATTGAAAGAAGAGCCAAATAAGCCTCTGGTGACCTGAAACCACGCGAGACTAATGTTTGGTGGTAGGAAATTACTGTCCTGACTCTGGCCCGTGTAGCCTATCGGCCCGATTTCCAAAGGTCTAAACCGGGGTAGGTTTGTAACCTCACCAAGACACCAGTCTCAACCGCCTCCGAGAAACATTCATACGCCGTCAGCGGCTAAACACCCATGCGCTCGGCCGAAATCTATCCCTCCCACCATTTGGGACACCTGAGATTACTATCCTACCCCCAACCCGCAACATGTCTGAAATTTTAGATGGGGGCAAAGTTTGTAACTTTCCCCAAATTTCAACCAAGCGCGTCCCAAACCGAAACATTGTTCCCCCTTAGTTCCCCCTCCCTCCGTTTCCCCATTCATACTTCATGGGCGCCAAAATGCCCTCTCCACTAGCCACGAAACCCCAGCCCCCTCCGTCCTCCACCGCATCGCGCCCAATCCACCGCTGCCATCCTCCATCACGCCGGAGCCGGTGCCCCGACGTCGTCGTCCAACGCAACCGCAACTGCAATGCCCACAAGGACTTAGCAGCTGAAGCCGAGGCAAAGCTGCCTCCACGACGCCGATGACGATGTGCGCTATACCAGAATCACTTCGACCACACCATCCTGCGCCACACCACTGCCGCTCCTCTGTCGCAACCGTCCACCGCACCAGAGCTATTCCCGCTATGCCGTCATTCGCCGCCTCGGATCTTGTTCCCCGCCGCCAACAGACACGGCCACCGCACCACACTCAACAACTTGGCCATGGGTTCATCCAAGGCTCCACCTTCCTCCACAACTAATCATTTCCAGCGAACCACAAGAAGATCATTGGAAAAACAGAAGGAGGACACATCATTGCCAGCCAAAAGAGGACACAACACTGCCAGCCGAAAGAGGTACTCCTCTTCTCTTATTTGTGCAAATATTACGTCTCTGCTCACACCGTATTTATCACACGAAAGAAACTAGTTGAGCGCTTCTTACTGCATCTTCTTCGTGATACTGAATGCTCAAGGTTTCTGTCGGATTCAGGGTTCCGCAGACCCTTGAGAGGTTCGAACTCTGGGGTGCGTGCGAAGGACTCTCTCTTCCCAGCTCGCCTGCCCACCGATTCCACAACCTAACTCGATGAACCCTAGAGACAAGAGACACAGCAGTTTATCCTGGTTCGGGCCACCTTGCGGTGTAATACCCTACTCCAGCCTTGTGGTGGATTGCCTCGAGGGGCTGAGGATGAACTTGTATAGTGGATGAACAGCCTCAGGAGGTGAGGTGTTCTTGAGCTCGATGAGCTGATGATGTGGTTCGGGTGGAATCGATCCGTCCCCTCTATGGTGGTGCCTAGGTCCTATTTATAGTGGCCCTGGTCCTCTTCCTAAATTTAGGCGGGAAGGGATCCTACAACAGCCAAATTTGAAGGGGGACAACTAGTACAAGCTATCCTGACAAAAGTAGTCTTCAGCTGCAAAAGGCTCTGGTGGTGACACCATGTTGGGCTCCATGATGACCTCCGTCCTACCGTCCTGGCGGTCTTGGTCTTGTTGCACCTATATGGAAACCTTTGCTTGATTCCTTGGGACTCCGCGCCTGCGCTTGCCTCCTTAGCACCAAAGAGGAAGCTGGTACACTGCGCCCGCTGCCGCCCGCCTAGCCTTCGTTGTCATGGCTCACGTCAGGTGAACCTCGCGAGGTGCACCTTGCATCGATATCTCCGCTCCTTAGGAGCCAGCCTAGTGAGGCCGCCTTTAGGGAGGTCTTGGTGTCGTCCGCCTCGCGAGGCTTGGCCCCTGGTGAGGGTCTTGAGTTGTTTCTGCCGAAGCTGGGCCATACCGGGCCGTTGAAGGAGCCATGTCATGGGCTGCAGGCAAGAAAGTCTGGGCAACCCCGTTCCCAGGACGCCGACAGTAGCCCTCGGGCCCAAGGCACGCTCGAACTTGGCTTCGAGGCGAAGCCAAAGGGCAAGTGTGAAGCATCGTGGGCCCTAACCGCCTGCGGCCTTGGTCGACGCGTGGCAATTGATGGGACGTGGGCGCCTCTGCTTCCCGATGCAGCCTCGGCAACCGTTCGACTTGACGGGACTCTACTGCATGCAGGAAAAACCATCATTACGCACGATCATGGAGGCCGGCGGTTGGCCTCCTCTTGGTTATAAATGAGGAGAGGAGCGGAACCCCCTTTTGCTCACCTTCTTCTTCTCGCCATATGCTCCTTCTTTTCCCTATTTGCTTTGCCGTCTTGCTGCAGCTCCCATGGCGCTGATTAGGAGGTTTTCCACAGCAGAGAAGGGGAAGAGTCCCCGTGTGGAGCAGGGACCGCTCCCGCCGAAGAAGAGGTTGAGCCGCCCTCACGACGCCTGCGACAGGCCAGCGGTGACGCGGCCTTGGTGCGAGCGACCTCCTCCCCACTATCCGATTCCTTTGTACGCTCAGGCACAAGGCTCGGTTGGAGGTGGCAGCATCCCACGCCTCGCCAGCCATGGCAAGGGTGGCCAGGTTGAGGACGCATGGGCTGCAGGCCCGCGCACACACGTGGAAGGGGCGAGATCTTCATGACTCGAAGGTGGGGCGAGGTCGCTCGCGCTTGCCGCGTGGAAGGGCCCCTCGCCATCCACTTCGAGTACGACGAAGCCTCCACGATGTTCTTCAAGGTCTTCGACGAAGAAGGCCACCGCCTGGAGTGCTGCCCTAGAGGAGGCTACCAGAAGGGCGTGGAAGCACGCGTCAAGCCCGCCCCCTGTCGTGCTGATAGCTCCTCCAGCAGCAGCACAACTCCTGGGAGTCCAGTGAGTCTCGCGAGCCTAGCGAGTCCCCGGAATCGAGCAACGACAACTATGTGCCTCCGAGCTCTCGCCGTGCTGGGAGCGCAGCAAGGGCATCCGCTCGGCGTCGCTGATGACCTAGATGGGGTTGGCGACGGCCTCTCATGGCCCACTGTTGATGATGGTGTTCGCAGCGATGCCCGTAGTCTGGGCTCCTTGGGGTTTTTCTTCTTTTGTTCCCTGTGAGGAATCAAGACGAACCCCATGGGGGTGTGTAAAGAACCTGTAATGCTTTTTATTCAGTGTTTATTATTCCTACTGTAAGGTTGTGGTTGCGTATTTTGCTCCGGCATCAGTCCCCCTTTTCATTCTCGCGGTAGCTTGTGGGTCTCTTGGATGATGAAGGCCTGCTTCTCAGTGGACTGTCGTCTCGCCCGCTGCTTCACAAGACGTACATTGGGGCATACCCTTAAATGATGTTGAATCACCTCCCCGAGGACTCCCACCAGCTGATTGGGCTCCCACGCGAATATATCCTTGTTCGTGCGCAAGAACTTCACCAACGCTTCCTCTTGGCTTGGGTCGAGGCTGGCACCTATGGTAAAGGTCGCTCCTGAGGGCCCGTACTCGTCGACTGGCACCTGCTTGGTTTCCGCCTTGTCTTGTGTGAACAACTGCTTCTTCTTGGCCGGTGCGGCTCCCTTGGGCTCGGAGGTGCCCGCATCGGTAGGCTCCGCTGCCGCAGCAGACTTGAGGGTGAGCTTGAGCACCGCCAGGGCCTCCTTGGCGCCCCCCTTGACAGTGAGGTCGCCTTTGCTTCCGGGCATCTTCATGAGGTTGTAGGCCGGATGAGTCGCCGCCATGAATTGGGCCAAAGCTGGGTACCCGAGAATGGCATTGTACGAGAGGCCAATGCGGGCGATGTCAAAGTCAACCAGCTCAGTGCGGTAGTTGTCATGCGTGACGAAGGTGACACGGAGGCGGATCTGCCCCAGGGAGCGGGCAGTGCCACCACCAACTCCTGAGAAAAGGCTTGCTGAGGCTGAGCCGCTCGAGCGGCACATGAAGAAGGTTGAGGGCCTCCACGGAGAGCAAGTTGAGGCTGGCGTCGCTGTTGATGAGGGTCTTGGTAACAACCACGTTGCAGATGGTGGGCGTGCAGAGCATTGGGAGCATGACCGAGCCGGCGGTGGAGTCGGGGTGGTCTTCTGAGCCGAATGTGAGGTCGGCCTCTGGCGCAGCCCAAACTGGCGCAGCCCCCGAGCGCTTGGAAGCGGCACCAATCTGGCGGAGGATTGGCTTGACGTGACGATCCGAAGGTGGTGCTTGAGAGCCGCCCAGCAGGGCCGCGACTGCGTCGTGTGCCGGTACCTCGTAGCACGCAGTAAAGAGGTTGCGAAGTTCCTCCCAGGATGCCACCGTGGATGCAGGGAGGTTGAGCAGCCAGGCGTGTGGCTCGCTGGCGAGGGCCATGGGGAGCCAGTTGGCCATGACCTTGTCGTCGCCCCCGGCCTCGAGGACGGACTCCTTGTATGCCAGCAGGAAAGCCAACGGGTCTGCCGCGTCGTCGTAGCGCGGCGGCATCTCCGTCCTGAACTTGGGTGGCCATCGCACCTGCGTCCGGGCAGGGGTCAAGGCTCGGAGCCCCCTGGCCCCGTCGTTAGCGTCGGCCGTTGGAGCCCGTAGCGGGGCACCTGCCATGAGGGCGAAGTGCGGCGGCGGCGGAGCGTAGGTCGGATGAGATGAGCTACGGCGCACCCCTACCTTGCGCGCCAAATGTTGGATCACATTTTCCGGCAAAACCATCAAGGTTCGAACACTGGGGTGCGTGTGGATATTTCCTCTGTACCGATCTACGCTCTAGCTCGCTAAGATCTCACGGACGAACTTGACGAACTCGCAACACAAAGACACAAGATTTATACTAGTTCCAGCCACCGTTGTGGTGTAATACCCTACTCCAGTGTGGTGGTGGTGGATTGCCTCTTGAGCTGATGATGAACAGTACAAGGGGAAGAACAGCCTCCTGAGGTCGAGGTGTTCTTGTGCATGGTGTGTGGATAAGGATTGGCTCAGGTTCAGATTTCTTGCCTCTACTATGGTGGCTAGTTCTACTTATATAGGCCCTAGTCCTCTCCCCAAATATTGACCGGGAAGGGAGCCAACAACGACCAATTTGAAAGGGGACAGCTAGTACAGCTTATCCTGACAAAAGCAGTCTTCGCCTGCAAAAGGCTCTGGTGATGACGCTGTCTTGGGCTCCATGGTGACCTTCGTCCTGCTGTCCGGCTGGTCTTGGTATCGTTGCACTGATATTGTAACCTTTGCTTGGCGCCTCAGTACTCCACGCCTGCACTTGCCTCCTTAGCACCAAAGAGGAAACAAGGACACTACATGCGCTAGCGCCCGCCTCACACCTTCCTGATCTGCATCGTCATGGCTCATGTCACGAGGGCCTCGCGAGGTTTGCCCTGCCATGATTTCTCCGCTCCTCGCGAGGCAGCCTGGTGAGGCCGCTCCTGAGGAGGTCTTGCACCGTCTGCTCCGCGAGGCTTGGCCCCTCGCGAGGGTCTTGAATGTCTTGCTGATGAAGATGGGCCGTTCAGGCCTCCAGCACAGCCATGCCGTGGGCCACAGGCAGGCAAGTCTGGGGACCCCCGTTCCCAGAACGCCGATAGGTCGGGCCTGAACTTGCCTGGCCAAACAACGCTGCGTAGCTCAGGGGTGAAGGCGCGGCAGCCCGCTATGGTCACCGGGGCCCGTCGTGGAGGCGGAGTCTGGTCTTGGTACTCATGCGCCACCACCGCAGGTGGTGCGCGGTATTGACGCGGTGGCAGAGGGAGCGCTAGAGCACCTTCTTGCGGCTGTTGGTCCTGCTGGCAGCTTTCTTCTTCGCGCACTGGCGCCCTGCGCGGTGGGTCCTGCCACGGGGCCGCGTGCCTTGGTCCGGGAACGTCGTCTTGACGGGGAGGTGGTGGAGGCGCTCTGTGGGCTCCGTCGCCCGCTGTGGGCAGCGGGCGAGGCACCGAGAGACGGTGCAGGCGAGCCCCCGACCGTGCTGACAAGTTCGGCGATGCGGTCCAGCCAGTCTTCATAGAGGCCATCGACTGGACGATAGCGCAGGAGCTCACGCGCCATGAGCAACGCAGCCTGCGCGTTCACCGGGCCGTAACGGGCGTGGGACGACGAGCCGGCCGGGTCAGTGACGGGGTGGCGGTGCGTCTGTCCTGCCGCTCGGAGAGGTGCAGTGACGAAGCTTGCTGCTCATGCCCCGCTGGCCAGTGGCGGCGTTGGCAGCGGGTGATGGAGAGTGATGGGGAGGCCCGCCAACGGGCGCCATCTGGGCGACGCGAGCGGCAAGAGCAGCTAGGCGCTCAGCACGGGCTCGGCGAGCGTCGTCCATGGAGACAGTGGATCCGCGGCGAGTCGATCGACGGAACAGAGGCTTCAACGCACCCCTACCTGGCGCGCCAAATGATGGATTCACGGTTCCGCAGACCCTTGAGAGGTTCGAACTCTGGGGTGCGTGCGAAGGACTCTCTCTTCCCAGCTCGCCTGCCCAACAATTCCACAACCTAGCTCGACGAACCCTGGAGACAAGAGACACATCAGTTTATCCTGGTTCGGGCCACCTTGCGGTGTAATACCCAACTCCAGCTTTGTGGTGGATTGCCTCGAGGGCCCGAGGATGAACTAGTACATTGGATGAACAGCCTCAGGGCATGAGGTGTTCTTGAGCTCGATGAGCTGGTGATGTGGTTCGGATGGAATCAATCCATCCCCTCTATGGTGGTGGCTAGGTCCTATTTATAATGGCCATGGTCCTCTTCCCAAATGCGGGCGGGAAGGGATCCTACGACGGCCAAATTTGAAGGGGGACAACAAGTACAATCTATCCTAACAAAAGTAGTCTTCGCCTGCAAAAGGCTCTGGTGGTGACGCCGCGGTGGGCTCCGTGATGACCTCCGTCCTGGCGGTCTTGGTCTTGTTGCAACGATATGGAAACCTTTGCTTGATTCCTCGGGGCTCCGCGCCTACGCTTGCCTCCTTAGCACAAAAGAGGAAGCTGGTACACTGGGCCCGCTGGCGCCCGCCTGGCCTTGGTCGTCATGGCTCACGTCATGTGAACCTCGCGAGGTGCACCTTGCATGGATATCTCTGCTCCACAGGAGCCAGCCTAGTGAGGCTGCCCTCAGGGAGGTCTTGGTTTCGTCCACCTCGCGAGGGTCTTGAGTTGTTGTTGCCGAAGCCGGGTCATACTGGACCGCTGATGGAGCCACGTCGTGGGCCGCAGGTAGGCAAGTCTGGGCACCCCCGTTCCCAGGACGCCAACAGTTTCCTCCCATTTACTATTTCACCTTTCCTAGAGGTCAGTAGCCCGCCTGGATTTCAATTCAGGGTCAGGCGAATCGCAATTGAAAGAAGCAGCACCCGCTTAGGCGCGTGGAGAACCTAGTCCACCTGTTCGCCGGGGAAGCGACGCATCGGTGTGTATCATAGGGGTGTGGGGCACAGGAGCTACTTGCACCCGATTTGAAGGTCGGTGGGGCTTGAAGGGATGGCCGGGGGGTGGTGCCAAGCACGGCGATGCGGTGAGGTCGAGGGGAGGGCGGAGGCAGGGGACTGGGCCGGTGGTCGCTGGCATTTTGAGGAAGATTGTAACACTTACTGGCTAGAGGCAGATGAAGGCGATCTGCCCGTTCTTTGTACATCGAACGGTGCATAAAAAATGGACTAACCTATTTGTTTTCAGTCGACTGTTATTTTCATAGGACCACACCTTGTGGTGTGCTGGAGGAGCATCTGCATTTCCTAGCCAGGACATATTTCAAAACCCTAGAATCTAGTAATTTCGTGTGCCATGCATGTTGTAGAGCTATTATATGTCTCCCTTCATTTATTTCTCACCGACCTGCTATCTGCTACTTTTACACTGTACTACTTGTGCACACACTTCACCCATACTCACACTACTGTTTCTTTATGAATGGGTATTTCAGACTTTGACGCAGTGTTGATGAATACACAAAAGGAAAGACAGAAGTCGCTCCAGTGTCATTCGAAGATAAGCACTAAGCATTTCAGCGCTCTAAAGGGTGTAGTGTCCGCAGATGGAGACAGTAAACTTTGGGGACCCCGACTCATAGGTCCAGATCATCGAATGCACGTGTACAGTGATCCCAGAGATCAATGCTCACTGAACACACAGAAGCTGAATAACAAGAGTCTTACATCCATACATACCGTCTTACACAAATTATGACCATTATGGTCAAGTCTTACATTGATAAAGCCTTAAGGGCTGAACATCAAATGAAACACAAGCAGCGGAAATCTTCTTTGATAAGTAGAACCCATGCCATCTGCCTTAACCTAGATGCATTCTGACAGGGAAGCGTCCTAGTTCGCGTGTTCGTCACCAAAGAACTCTTCCTCGAACTCCTGTTCTTCCATGCCTGGTCAATTAAATAACCAGTAGCAAGCCAATGAGTACTTTGAATGTACTCGCAAGCAACCCATGATTTGGTTCAAAGTAACAATGCAATTGTACAACAAGTAAGCAACCTAGCTTCACGCTAGTTGGGATGCCCTATCAACTCGTGAGATATTCATCAATGAACTTGGGTAACCTTGAGAACAGGTTACAGATATCAACATAAATAGAATTTGAATCAAATGCCATGCCATTCAACATGTCAAGTCACCACCTTGACACAAATAGTTCCTTTCCACACACACATGCACCGAGATTGTAAAGTTTCTGGACATAGTTTAAGTAGCACCTCCCAACTGTCCATGACCGTGGACATGGCTATTCGAATAGTTTGACACTCTGCAGAGGTTGCGCACTTTAACCACAAGATCTGGGAAGCTTTCGTGTCACCCACGATCCCACAGTACCTCAAGTACTCGGGGGAAGCACCCGATCATTACCTTTCCCTAGACGATACTAACATAGGGTCCACTCATTGATACACAACCCTCGTGTATAAGCAAAAGATCATGAGACCTTGCCCTTTTCACATTATCACGCAGACACGAAGGGACCAACGGTGTGTCTGGTGCCCTGTGAAAACAGTCATGGCCGCCTATCCAAGCGCGACCCCATCCCGAGAGTGACCTTAAGTCACTCACGTCACTAGTAATGTGGGCACCATGCTAGTATCAGTCCAAGTAATCAATAATGCCCCGCCCATAAAGGGGTAGAGTGGTTGCACATGTTTGGTTGAGACGGTAATCACGCATAAATCTAATCCATCATTTTACACACTCCAAAAGCTCTTTTCGGTACACCACTTCTTCCTCAAGTGGTGGCCTTAGTTCAACATATTCCAGGGGCATTAGGGGCACCCGAAGGGGTTTTTGAAAGAATGTAACCATGAAGAGTTCATAGTACACATGCATCATTATGCATCGACTAGTCTCTTGACAATGCACTCATGAACAAGGTAAGGTCATAAGTAGGGGTATGAATCATGTGGTGGTTCACAACAAGTTTACTACCGTCATATTTCATCATCGTGCAATTGGAAAAAGGGTACCGATGAACAAGAGGGGTGTCATGGTCAAAGGGCTACTTGCCTTGGTTGGCTTGTTCTTCGAGGTCTTCAAATCCTTCTCCTCCTTCTTCCCCAGCAACTTCGTCAAATACGGGATCTAATCGTCGCAAGGGAATAACGGAAAAATAAGACAATAATGAAAATAGAAAAGTCAAAGTGCTCAGAAAAATGTCAACTTATTTTTGTAAAATACTAGGAGGAAAACTTGGAAGGGGAAAATTCTTGGTTTTGGATTTGGAGTTATGGGGACAGACTAGTGGATTTTCAAGCAGAGGTTTTATCGTTCAATTTTGAATTTAAATTTGAACAGTGCAGAAAAGTGTAATTGATGGGTATGAAAGTTACATCAATAAATAGGTGGGATTATTATGAGATTTTAGGAGTTGGAATTATTTCATTTGGATAAGTATTTTATCCTGTGGAATTTTTATAAAACAGGCAGAAAAAGAAAAAGAAAAGTGGCACTGTGCTGCTGGGCCAGAAAGGCCACGGGGCAGCAAGACCAGAGGGAAATCAGCCCGCGCGAGGCGGCCACGTCGAAGGTGTAAAGGCGGAGTACGCCTTTAGCCGACGGGTGAACCAGTTTGCGCGCGTGCATTTTTAAACCTGACGGGTGGATCCCACCCGTCAGGGCGTGAGGCTGACGGACAGGGCCCACGGCCGTTGTCGTCGACCTCCGTCCAGAGACGACGACGAGCTCGCCTACGGTGATGTAAGGCACGGGAGCAAGCGTGGGTGGTACCATTGGACTCAGGGGATGTCGCCATTCGGGTGGTGGTGGAGATGGTCGCCGGAGCAGCCTGGTTCGCCGGCGACGAGGTCACGCGGCGGAGGTGCTTCGGGTGTCGATGGTTCCGGCCGTTCCCGGCTGCAAAAGGAGCAGGGAAAAGAGGGGAAAGGGTCAGCGATGCCGCGTGGTTCCAGATCGAGAGAAAACGGGGGCCAAGGAGGCCTGTACCGCGCGAACGCCGACGAGCCGAGGCGGCAGAGCTCGATCTCGATCTCGAGCTCGGGCGGCTTTGGAGACAAATGGGTGGTGCGGGAGGTGGATTAGGTGTGTGGGGGAGCGACAGAAAGTGAGAGAGGGGCTCGGGGTCGCCTTTTATAAGCTTGCCGAGGTCCACCGTAGGCGCGGCCTACGGGTGCCCGCGAGATCGGCTCGGGTGGCCGTTAGAGTGGGATTGGAGGGCTCGGGGGTGTTCGTGGGAGTGGTGTACGGTGCCTGGGTGAGAGAGGAGGAGCGGGGCAAGCTGCAGGCGGGCCATAGGATCGGCGCGAGCATTGGCCGAGCGGGGCGGCGCTCTGGCGCGAGCTGCAGGAGAGAGAGGAGGCACGGGAGCAAGTGGGCAGCCTGCTGGCGTGGAGCGGACATCGAGGGGCATTGACTGGCGCGCGAGGGAGGCTCGAGGTGGCCGGGAGACGCGGCGTCAACGGTCTGGTGCCCTGCCAGGTGCTCCAGAGCGCGACTTTGGCCGGCATCCGCGGCTTTCCCGCGTCCGCGCGCGTCCACTTGCGTCTGGCAGCTGAAGGGGGCATGGGCAAAAGCTGGGGAGAGCCTTGGATGCTCTGGAAAGCTGAGAGGAAAGAGGGAGGCTGAGAGAGAGGGAGGAATCCACTGTCCAGAGAAGAAAAATGGGGTTCTCCCCCCCTTCATCATTGCTTCCTCGGGCAGCAAAGCACACAGTGCTAGAGGGGGCTAGGAGGGATCGTGGCAGAAAGTTGAGCCCACGGAGATTAGTGGAAGAGGTCAAAAATGGCATTTTGGAAAGGTGTCAGAAGGTGTTTGATAATGGTTTGGGCAAGTAGATGATTTGCATTTGCCATGAGACTCCACAGGGTGAAATGACACATATAATTAGGGCCTTCCACCAATTTGGAGCTTATTTGGGCAAAGTTGTCAATGCAACTTTTGTAAACCCTAGAAATTAGCAGAAATGAACTTGTGCAGATCCAGTTGAGTAAATCACTTATCCTTGATGCACCACTTGTGTGGTGGCCTCACTTGGTCATGTGATCATGCTCACAAAAGTTGGGGTCAAGGAGAGAAAGTTGGTAGTACAAAGTTGTTCAAATTTGATTCTGGACAGAGAGGGTTTTGGGGCATTTGGGTGGACCAAAATGACCTTAATTGAGACGAGGCTTTGCAAGGTGATCACAATATGCATTTGTGACTTGCTGGATTTTCCTTGGATTTTTATGAAAATATTTCCTATAGAAATATTTCAAATCCTTGAAATGGGCAGGAATGGTTTTGGGAGGTTTTGTCCAATATTTTGAAATTGACCATGTGTTGAAACTATTATATATGGAAAATATATGTCCACTGAGTTTCCATGATTTTCCAAAAATATTTTTGAAGCTTTTGAATAATTTTAACCTATTAAAGACCATTTCTGGCCTAAAGAAAAAGTCTTTAAATAAAATAGGAAAATAACTTATAAAATTATATTTTTGTGGTTTTTGGTAGTCCTGTACCTAATAGGTTTCAAATATACTCTTTGAAATATTTTTCATACCCCAAATCAAGTATTTGTAGTGCAAACCTCAATTCAGTGGTTTTTGGAAAACTAATTTTTTGAAAATACTATTTGGCCAAATTATTCTTGTAGGGAAATACTATATTACACTATACACATGGCATGATCATTGGGCAGAAGTTTGGGGCAAGGAGATGAAGTATATAAGTTGGAGTTGTGTTGACTTTAAGGAGCACCTGAAAATCACAGAGAGAAAAACCAAATGATGCAAAAGTTTTTGTTGGTCCAAATTTTCATGCTTTATTAATGCAGATGACATGTTACAAAAGTAGGGTGTGAAATAAACATAGCTCTGCAATTGATGATCTCAATTGCCACGCACAACCATCCCAGGTGTTTGCTTTAACTTCACTCTGTCAAATGTGGTTGCATGTTGCATATGGTTTCTAGCTTGTATTGCATCCAATTTGGTTAAATTGCATCTGCTTACTTTACACATTATATCTTAGATAATGACATGCCTTCCTATTTTTGATACATATACTACATATGTCTATTAACCATGTTCGTACATCAAACTAATGATCTTTTGTATCCCTCATCAATCACTTATGAGGAGATCATCACCCCAGTGGATTACTGTGAGACTTGCTACTCGTTTAAAGAGTGCAGTGTCATCCTCCCCACATGATTCTCAAGACACAGCAAGTCTGAATGAAGATAGTCAACGTAGCTCCCTAGTTGATGACTGCAATTCCCCTACACCACCATCGTAGGTGCTTGCTCTTATTTGGCAGTGTGATATGTGGTTGCATGTTGCATATGGTATCTACCTTGTAATGCTTCTAATTATGGTAAATTGCATCTGCTGAGTTAACACATTATACCTATGAATATGACATGCCTTCCTATTTTTGGTACATACAATGTCTTTTTATTAACCATGTTCTTACATCAAACTAATTTTCTTGTGTATCCCTCATCAATCACTTCTGACGAGACACCTTCAAGTTGATAGTGTAATATTGGTTGCATCTTGCATATCATTTCAAACATGTATTGCCTCTAATTTGTTGAAGTGCCACTTATAGTGAGACACATCTAACTTGGTAGAGTGATTTCGGTTGGATCTTTCATATGGTGTCTATATTGCATTGCTTCCAATTTGTTGAAATGCCTTCTTCTTAGCGTTTTTTGTCCATATTCCATCCTCCTACAATGTGGTTGCCATACATAAAAGTTGTGTTCGTCGGTATCATGCATCAACGAATTTGGAAGTGCAAATTTCATTCCTTTTTCTTGTGTGTTTACTTGACAAGGGAAAATCTAAAAGGACAAAGGCACGGAATGATGGTGGTCCTCTGGAGCAACCGAAATAGATGATCTCTGCAGATTCTCCTGCTACTCCACTACAAAAAAGACACTTCCGTGATGATACGTGTTTGCCACAGTAGGTCACATTTTCTGTCATGCATGTACATCCATGCCAATTTTATGACAGAATCAAGATAGTCATACCTGTGACGTCGTAGAAGTGTTCCATGACATTACCAAAATTATCATCACGGAAGTGTCCACTTCCATGATGATAAATCGCGCGTCATATAAGTGCTTTCGTCAAGGGTGACCGACACGTGGCATCGACCGTAATGGGTCGCCTTAAGCTATCGGGTCCGATTTTGGATACGATAACCCGTTAACAGCCTGGACCAATGGGGATTTTCCACGTGTAAAATTCTCATTGGCCGGAGGAAACACGTGTTGGCTCAACGTTCGGACAGATGTCATCCACTCATTGGACAGGAGGCTCCTATGATACGTCGACACGTGGCACGGCCCAACAGAGGCCCATTCCGATGAAAAGGCCGGGCTAGCTAAAGGCCCACCATGTTTTTTCACACACTAGTGGGCTGGCCCGTTAACAGCCTGCCATCTTTTGGGCCAAATTGAGGCCCATAGAACACCAGGCCCGTTCACATCCTGCCATGTTTTGGGACAAATTACGGCCCATATCACATCAGGCCCGTTAACAGGCCGTTGTTCTTTTGGGCCCATTCTAAGACATGTTTGTATTTCAGCCTGTTAAATGTCCGTTTACCAGTTCGGCCCGATAATAGATTTGGCATGTTAGCGGCCCGTGGTGCATCTGGGACGCTGTCGTCCCGGTTTAACTTTAGGCCCTTTAACGGCCCATGAAGAAACTAGGCTATTTCTTGACCGAAGTAACTTTAGGCCTCTTAACGGCCCGTAGGTTTCGTGGATAAATTTCAGCCCAACAGGCCTATCGGCCTGTTAATGGCCCGTGGAACAGTTGGGCCTAATTACAGCCCACGTTGAATCGGTCTTGCTTACTGCCCATCTGATAATGGCCCATGACACTTTTGGGCCTATGGCCCGCGTGGATACCGGCCTGCTTAAAGCCCATAATTTATTGGGCCAAACTGGCCTCACATATATTTTGGCCTGTTAACTGCTCATCCTATTTGGGCCAAACATGGGCCTTAGGCAGTTTCGGCCTGTATTGGGCCGTGAATTTTTTGGCCCAACTCTGGCCCAATCTAGGTTTTAGCCTGTTAAAAGCCCATGGTATTCTCAGGCCCAGCTGGCTAGAACTTTACTCGGCATGTTAACGGCGGGAAACTACTATAGGTTTCGACCTGCTAATGGCCCAAGATGATTATAGGCCCGCCTTTTGGCCCATATGAGTAACGGGTCGTCCTCAAGACCGACAACACTGAGATCCACTGAACCTTCCGGCCCAAATTACAGCATACCGACCAAAGAATAAACCTAGACTATACAATAAAGAAATTACGGCATATTACATCCACTCGGAATCAAAGTTCGCTACTAGTGATAATAAAGCGCAATGTGACCGCGAATTACATACACTGGGAATCAATGGTCGCCACCAGTGCATATAAACGCGCCGACAAAAGAATATACAAAACTGACAGAACTTCAGAAGGCACTAGGCCTTTACAGGACGGGGCCGCAAGCAGCCGAACAAGCTGATGAGACCTCAGTTGTGTCAATGATAGATGCTCCATCCCTAGCTATATGGCACGATAGTGCGCATGCTAGTCCTCTGACATCTTCTTTGCATCTTTAACTTCAAGTCGGAGCTGAGCTAAAGCAAGCCTTTCCGCTTTAAGTTGAGACTAAAGCAGTCGAACTGATTGAGGCAGCAACTGCAAGAGGTTGTCTCACACCTGCTGGTGAGTAGCTTCAACTCACTGTATTCATCAAGACATGACCTTGGGGTCATCTCGCTCTCCTCAATATGATTTGTCTCACTATCTTCCCAAAAGTTCTGCCTGGCATAAGAGATACGACTCTGAAAGAGAAACAAGGAGACACGTAACAGGTTTCACAATTATATAAGCAAATAAATGGATCTATTCTGCATAAGGAACATGTTTTTACAACTACAATTTAAAACTGGTAGTTTTTGACAACATCCCATCGGATGTAAACAACAAAGTAAACAGCAGTAGAGGAAATGATGCCTATCCAACTCTATAATAGAACAAAGTATGAATGCTTTGAGAAGGATGAACTTACATTACATGTTAACATGGGCTGGATAAAGCCCATCTCCATGTTGATGGAAGGATAATTCAATAAGTTCCCCAAAGAAAATTCTTTATAAGCGTTTCCATTTTTCTACATTTTGCAAAGAGTAAATATAGATCAAATAATATTGGAAGAAACAGAGGATAATGAAGCTCAGGTGCAGACTGATGATACATAATCAAATAACAATTAATTAATTACAGGGTTACAAGGCAAAAGGTACTGACAAGAGGAATGCAGACATCAACGTGTCCGGTGGCATTGGATTTATTCAACATTTTGGTAAGAGTAAATGTTGATATGATAATTTGGAGAAAGTGGAGGGCAGGGCAGATAAGATGCAGAGTAATGCTAGACAATCAACTATCTCGCGATTCAAGTACAGTAATCCCACCACCATCCGTTTTTACTTGCCGCTCAAATGGATGTATCTACCACTATTAAGTTCTTAATACATCCAATTGATCAACAATCAATTCGATACAGAAGGAGTACATGACAACAAGTAGATACATGAGCAATCCAAAGCTTCATAAGCATTGTGTTAATTCTACATTTATCTAAGAGTAAATATAGATCTTATAATTTCAAGAAAAGGGAGGATAAAGAAGCGAACATTTACAGTGATGCTACTTAATCAAACAATAATGAGTGTACATATGCTGACAAAGGGCCAGAGGTACTGACAAGAGCACTGCGGAGCCTAGTATTGTTGTGAGATCCTATGATCCTTTGAGCAAGGAGCTTCATCTGAAATTACTTTTCATACAAGAGAGAAGGTAAGGAACATGCAGAAATTAGGAGTTCAAATTTTGAATTGATATCATAGACAGTACCTGACGCTGGGCTGTCAATAGTTCTAATAGGGGTTTGGCCAGTGGAGTAGGGGTAGAGTGTGGTACAGTTGGGTCTGTGTTTTCTGTGGCTGCTGATCTATCTGATTTATCAGGTATCACTACCTTTTCCAAATACCTAGTTTGTACTCCTTGAGGATCTGCACTCACCCTCTTCCTTTTGGACATCTATTATGAAAGAACAACATTTAATTGGAAATAGTATGACGACACATGGAATAGGTACAGAAAATGGATAGGTATGGCACATACTCATATATGGTGCCTAAACTAAGGAGATGGTTTGATAAAGTAGAAGTAATGCAAGAGGTCAGATTCAAAATATGTGCGACCAATACAACCTTGCCAAGTTAGAGCAAGCACCTTGATGGGTGAATAAGATAGGCCATCATCCACCATGCCAAGTTTGTTAGCCAGTGGATTGTTTCGCAATATTCCTCTCGTGCACCCATTCTCATATTCATTTTGATAATGTTCAGTACCTGACATGCATGAAAACATAAAAACAAGTGAGATTATCTTTCTAATGCAGAAGTGATTCTAATCCAATACTGCCTCCCTGTAAACCTTTTTGTGCTATCTCTGCAATTCTTCTGAAAGATGCCATGCATGCTGTAACTTGGTGTGTGCATTAATATAATGTGGCCTACTACTCAAAATATGAGAGCTCCAGAAGTGATGATACTTCGCAGATGACAGCTTCAACATATAGTAAAGAAGAACAAGTCGACCTGACCTGACAGATTCAAAATATACTAAGGTAGAACAACTCGACCTGACCAGTCGACCGCAAATGTCTCTGCTACTCTTCCCAACAAGGAATATACTTATTAAAGAAGAGAAGAGGATCATCTTAAAGAAGAGTAAGCAGATTGAAGATATTACATGTCTTTCTATACAATGTCGGTTGCCCACCCATGATAACCAGAGTGCACAGAGAAATAGTATTCCTTCTGGTCTCTCCATATGTGGCTCACATGCATTTCGAAACTAATGTAGGAACATTTAGCTGACCAATTAAACATCTCTCAGTTTTACTAATATCAGCATAATATCAGATTTCAATTTGTACAACTAAGCTTGTGTAGCTCGATGGGTGGAGAAGTGCTATTACGACACGAACCATGTAGGCTGATCGTGGTCATCATAAAATGGGGAAGCCGTAAGCATGACGAGTATAGTGTCGACCGTGTCAATGGGATGGTAGATCTGAAGCTGCAAACCGTACAAAGGGTAGTTAGCAACCGATATTTGCTTTGAAATAACAACTAAGATTTGGTATGGACAAGAAAGTACAGTCAACAAGTGACAAAGAAATGCATTTCTGCTATCTCTCTATATGTCGCGACATGCATTTGGAAACTCAAGTGGGACCTATAGCGAACCAATTAAATGTGTTTGTTAACTAATATCAGTATCATATCACAATCGTATTTGAACAACTAAGCCTTGTGTTGTTTAGCTTGATCGGTGGAATCATGCTAGTATGACAGAAAGCACCTACGCAGATCATAGTAGAGTAGATAAGAGGGGAAAACCCTAAGCATCAAGAGTAAAATCAGGAAAGTGGAACTAGCTGGACCAGTGGGTGGCGCACATGCTTTTCGAAATGAATATAGGAACATTAGGTGACCAATTAAACGTTCTTTGTTTTAGTAATATGAGCATCATATCAGATTCGTATTTCAACACCTAAGCTTCGGAATTATGAGTGGCATGTTTGTTTTGCTTGATGGGTTGAGGTCTTGAGTAGCAGTGCTAGCACGACACGAAGCACCTATGATGACGGTAGTGAATATAAAGGGGGAAAACCATAAGCTTTACGAGTGTAGTGACCGTGCCATGGCGGATCTGAAGGTGCAAACCAGACAAAGCTACTTTGCAACCAATGTTTGCTTTCAACTAGCCACTACGATTTGGTACGGACAAGAAAAGTACAGTAAACAATTTACGATCTATTACTTAAGCACATATGGAATAGTTCCACCTCTCTTGCGACGCCGTGTAGGCCCCTGCTGATACGTTGAGGGTGCTGTGGGTGCGATGGCTGTCGGCGGCGGGGAAGAATACTTTAGACGGCAGACGGCCAGGTCGGGGGATCAATCCTGTTGCCATGGATGAGGCGGTCGTAGGAGCACCAACGGCAAGGTGGATGACGGCGCCGATGAAGCGAGAGGACGTGATGAAAGGATCCTGGTCTGGCGCCGTAGATGAGAGACGTCCATCTCTTGCAGTGGACGACAGGGTAGCGGCTCCGGCAACGTGGAGGATGGGGTGGCGGACGGAGGAGGCTGGCCGCAGTGGGGAGGTTGTTGTGGCACCGATGGTGTATGAATGAGGAAATGGAGGGGGAGGGGGATCTCATACTTTGGGACGCGCTTGTCTGAAATGTGGGAAAGTTACGAACTTATCCCCCTTTTAAAATTTCGGACAACATGTCGATTTGGGATTGGACGGTAATCTCGCATCTCCCAAATATTTGCCGGTAGCATTTCAGGTGAGGAGAGGGTGTTTTGCCGCCCACGGTTGGCGCGCACGGTGTATGAACGGGGCTGACAGGTAGGGCGGTTGTGTCACGTCTGAGGGAAGTTACACATCTGCCCCTATTTAAAATATTTGCCAACATCGATTTCGGGTGAGGAGAGTTTTTTTGCCGCCCACCGTGTATGAATGGGGAAATGGAGGGAGAGACACATGTCTTTCGGACGAGCTTGAATCATATGTATTTTGCCGCCCACGTTTGGTGCCCACCGTGTCAGAATGGGCTCAGAGGCGGTCGTGTCACGTCTGATTGAAGTTACTAGTCTACCCCTATCGACAGTAGTGTAAATCCGGTCGATAAGGATGTGAAAGTGTCAGGGGTAGACAGTAATTTCCATCTCGCAAACACTTGCTTCGGGCAGCCCACAAATGATAGTGTGTGTTTAGCCGCTTCGTTCAAAACTTGGGAGAATTAGCACTCACCTTTGTCTTGGGCCCTGGCAACTAAATTCAAATCCAATTTGTATTCAATTACGAATATCCACCGATAATTCTATGTTTTGTTATTTATTTCTTCAAAACAACAACAAAGATTTATTCCACCTTTATATATGATTATGATTTAGAAGTCTTTTGATCTTCGAATTCAGTAGGTTGGATACACTTTGAGTCAAACAGTTATTTCATCCAATACAATATGCTCACACAAAAAACTGTTCACCTTATGTCAATCATACAAGTACTGAGGATTACCTCGCCTAAAAAATTTAGATCATTATAACACATGGACAACATAGGGGGTCTTACAACATAATCCATTCAGAGACATGACACAACATGAAAGTACAATAATCTATTGACAATTTCAACAAGTATCTAAAGAAGAACTGGGTTTACCCTGGGCTTCAGATAGAAGAAACAGCAGGACCTCCTTCGTCTTCAAATGCAGCATTCTTACTTCCTCCAATTCGTGGGTTGCTTGCATAATGTGTGCAGCTAATTGTATAATTTCCAGCCTCAAGATCAAGATTACCTCATTCATGGCAGCCACACCATCTCTTTCAACCTCTAGTAGAGCCTCAAGAACTATAATATCTATGCTCAGACTGCTCTCCGGCAGTGTTGCCTCTGAACTGCTACCATCTGGTAACATGGATGGCGCACTGCTTCCACAAATAGATTCCGGGGTTGTGCATTGTGTCCTAGTGTGAATGACATCCTGAAAGGTTTCCGCTGGACATAATTAAGAGATAGTTATTGCATGATTAAGGCAGTAAGCTTACATGGTAAACGATATACGAATTATTGCCGAGCATGGCAAGCTATATTTAAATGGTTCAAAGCAGCATTAGCCGAAAGGAAATTCAAATGGTAAGATGAAACTTGAAAGGGAGTGAGGGAGTCCTGGATTAGGGGGTGTCCGGATAGTCGAACTATCACCGTCGGCCAGACTCCTGGACTATGAAGATACAAGATTGAAGACTTCGTCCCGTGTCCGGATGGGACTTTCCTTGGCGTGGAAGGCAAGCTTGGCGATACGGATGCGGCACTCGTCTGCGGCACCGGCTGCGTGTTTGCAGTGCCGAGCAGCTCATGAATGCGCTGCAGGCGCTCCCGCAGCTCCTCGCCCTCTAGGAGCTCCAGGCCTTCTGCGTTCGCCTCCACGGCGCACATGTTCTTGATGGGGGTGTTGTAGACGGGTGGGACCACACCCAGCGCGCAGCCGATGGCGCCACCACGGGTCCGCACCTTGGCGAGCCGGCTGGGCTCGGCCGCGGCCGTCGTGAAGCCGTACGCGGGGTTGCGCTCCCGCTGGATGGGCTTTAGCCGGCGCTGAGCCGCAACAAGCGTCGTGGCCTCATCCAGTAGGTGCATGCGCTCCTCGTCGAGCCGGGCTCTGGCCTGGGTGGCGTCAACATCGGTGGTGATGGGGATGCTAAGGTTCTACAGCATGGCGCGCTACGGGTCGGTCGTGCTGGTGCGATCGCTGCAGCCTTGGCCGTGGTGGCCTTCTTCGCGGCGCTAGACGAAATGAGCACCTCCACACGGGTGCAGAGATCCGCCACGTTGTCGGGGAAGTCACAACCAACGGGGACGGGAGAGTCGATGACATCGAGCACCTCAATGGGGTACTCATCAGGGGTGAGCGGGGCGAAGATGTGCGGCGCACCGATGGGGACAATGGACCAGCCGACGAAGCCAGTCGACGCGACACAGGGCACAGGGACCAGGCCATGCATGACGTGCTCACTGGAGTTGGTGAAGGGCCCCTTCTGGAACGTGACTCCGGGCGGTGCCTCGAGCTGCCCCACGTTGGGCGCCAACTGTTGTGGTGATCTCAGGCAGATGCCATGGGATTGCTAAAGAGAGGAACACACACGAGGGCGCACTGGTGGGCTCCAGAGGCGAGGTCGGCACGAGCGAGCGTATGACACAAGACGTACCCAGGTTCAGGGCTCTCCGGAGAGATAATACCCCTAGTCCTGCCTAGTTTGGTTTATATGAACTGGATATAGGCTTGCTCATAGAGTTGTTTTGGGGATGAAGGAGGACGGGCCAGTGCATACTCCGCCCCTTCTGCGTGTGTGTGTGAGTTCTACTAGAGTCGACCCCTTTGCATCAACGGGCATCGGGGGCCCCACTACGGGACCGCGCCCCCAGGACACCACCCGCTCTAGGCGGGGCGTGGGAGAGCCGTTGTCGCGCCCACCGGGGCTGGCGTAAAGTAGGGGGCACTGTAGCCATACTTGCTTGTCACTGGAGTTGAGTTCTTGTGGACGGGCGGCATGCGCTAGCCCTGGCCGGGTTGTGCCACCCGGCCGGCTCACGCTGGGGAGCCGACCAGGGGTAACCCGTATTGAAGGGCCTTGCCTGTCCCGATGTTTTTAAAAGAGATTCAGGTTTCATTGCCTAACCACGGGTCATCCCCTAAAACATCCTTCCATGAGGAGCCTGAAAACCCTAAAGCTTTGGCTTCGGACTTTCTTTCCTACCGTATCTCTGGGTCGGCCCTTACCTCGGATCCATATTCAAGCCCGAATACGACTTTGGCAACCGAAGACTAGGGGTCTGCCCAGTCCGGACGCGCCCCTCACGCTACCACACCAGAGGTTGACTCTGATAAAATCTCGAATATTGATCTGGCCAGTCTCTCACTGTTAAATGAGATGCTAGATCGGATCTAGACGATGAACATCATAGGTGCCCCTTCCTCGATCTATGATCAGATCATGCCCGATGTAGGCTGTGTGGAATTTTGTGTCCCACCCATCACTGACTTGCATGGTAGCCACTATTGTTGGCGTTCTTGGAACCAGGTTACCCAGACTTGCCTGCCTGTGGTCCATGGCATAGCTCCCTCCATGGCCTGGTACGGCCCATCTGCAATACCACCAAGACAAGACCCTCGCGAGGGGCCAAGCCTCGTGAGGCGGATGGCACCAAGACTTCCTGTTGGGGATATTACTACTGGGCGTAAACCGGCCAGGAGAGGCCGGGTTAACTTCATCAGTTGTCAAGTATACTTGAAGCCCATGAGGATATTCTATGAGGGCCCATGGCCCAGAACCAGTTTAAGGCTTGTAGCCGTGAACCGGCATTAGTATGTAACTTTTGTTGTAAGTTAGAAATACTAGAGACCGAACCGGACACGTCTATGAGCCGGTATCGGGACCCTGCAAACCGACGGGCGTCACCCATGTATATAAGGGGACGACCCGGCGGCGATTCAGGACAACAGACAACAACTCCAGACTTAGGCGAAGCTTGTTTGCTCCCTAGTCATCGAAACCCCCATCAATTCCATCACAACTAGACATAGGCTTTTACCTTCATCGAAGGGGCCGAACTAGTATAAGCTCTCTTGCGTCCTTGTGTCCGCTTTAACCCCTTCAAGCTAACCCGTAGCGATCGCTCCACGACAAAGTCATTTCATGAGGACATCTGCCGTGACAAAACCACAACAGTTGGCGCCCACTGTGGGGCTATCGCACGATGGTTTCAAGTTCTTGGAGGGCAACTTCGAAGGACTCAAGGGCTACGTTGTGGGTCAGATGACCAAGAGTCATCGCGGCAAGCTCTACATCGACGATTCAGGCTAGGGCCCCGAGGCCGGCTCGATTGAGTACGGGTACCGGGTCCCCTTTGGTGGCATACACGTCTTTATTGGCAAGATCGGTGAACCGGGCCCTGAGCCGGACATCTGCACCGACCTCGTCGAAACGGCTCAGCGTGCGAGATCTGCCCAGGTTAAACCGGCCGTGAAGCGTGCCTTCGTGGGAGTCATCCACGAAGGAGAATATGATTGTGGATTGGAATCTGTCTGCGAGACCGTCGTTTATTCCAGCGACGAGTCCTCGACCGGAGAAACCGAATCATTGTATCAGCTACTGGACAGCCGGATTGGGGGCTGTTCCGATGGTGACAGTATTCTGGACCCCTCTGATCCGCCCAACCGGGTTGGGATATTCATGGCCGGTACACATGCGGCGGTCCACTCTTTGACCGTAGCAACAATGTTCTCCGGGTCAGCAGCGGCGGCCGGGGCAGGAGGCCCTGTGTCCCCGCCGGTTCAAGTCTTATCTGATCTGTTTGATGCGTTGGTTGTGCTTATGGCGGAGGCTAACCCGGCGGATCAGGACGCCCACAACGCGGAGATTGCAAAGGTGAGGGAACAGATCACCCAGGCCAAGGCCGACCTGGCAGCCGAGAACAACAGGATGGCTGCAGAGCGAGCCGCTTTGGATGCGCAGGCCTATAGGTTTATGCTGGACCAGAATGCGTCGCATGAAGTCCTGAAAAGGAAGCATTGGTCTCGCCTACCGACGGTTTTCGATGCCAGAAACCTCTTTAATACCCCAGGAGCAGGGACTAGTAACCCGCCATGGATAAACCGGGCGGAGGCACCTGGGACGGGTGCGCCGGTTCAGCCTCGCCTGATGGAGCCGCCTCGACAGAATGACATCATACCTCAGCCTGTCCAGACACCTCCAGGTCATTATTCCAATCCAATGGATAATCTTATCTCCGCCGCTTCACGGCTGGAGGCCATCCCGATTGAAGGTGATTCTCCATAGCGGTGCGGGCCAGCGTCGGGTTAAGGAACTTCTTCGAACAGCCTTAGTTCAGCAGGAAGCATATTCATATAGCCGTGACCGAATTCATTCGACCCCCCGTCCGAGCCGGATTTACAGCAGGCAGATGGATGAACCTGCCGTATCCAGTAATGCACGGAACCGTGAAGCGCCCCGTGGCCATAACCCGGCGGGTGATGCTCGGGAAGTGGTGGACCGGGCCCGAGCACGAAGGGATGCCGAGTTAGCAGCACAACATGAGGCTCTCAACTTACGCCGGTTCGCCCAACCACCTCGATCGAGCCAGGAGTTACTTCTAGTTCTTTGGGAGTGCCTTGTCTTGTCCCCGCTTTACGCAATGTGCGCCTGCCCAAGGATTTCAAGGGCCCAGCAAGGTGCCAAATTACGCGCCGATTTGTCTCCTAAGCATGGGTAGAGAGCTATGAGATGGCCATGGAGATGCTTGACATAGATGAAGCGGCATGTGCAAAGTATTTCACCATGATGCTTGAAGGGACAACCCATATTTGGTTAAAGAGCTTACCAGCCAATTCTATCAGTTCATGGGCCCAGTTGCGAGCCCGTTTTATCCAGAATTTCAAGGATACATGTGAGCAGCCCATGTAGATAGTGGACTTAGCGGCTGTGTCCGTGGAGGAAGGAGAGTCAACAACCCATTTGGGTACGCCGAGTCTCGGAAATTTTGCACTCATCAGACCGTATCAACACCGACTCCGCGGTTATAACTTTGGAAAGCAACTGCCGATTTAAACCTCTGAAGTTGAAATTGGGACGGATTAAGCGCCATTGTAACGACATGGGGACCCTCATGACTGCGTTAGTGAAGTATGCTGATTCGGATGGTACCAAGGATCCCGAGTCTGATTATGACAAGACAGGGAAGGGAAAGAAGAACAGCAACTCCAAGGGGCAACAACACAACACGGCAGGTCATGGTAATGGAGGCAAGCGTAAAGCGGATGGCAGCATGGACTTTGTGGCTAATACTAGCGCACAGGACAGGGCCAGCGACGGAAGGGTAAACCAGCAAATCACGGTGGAGCTCCAAACCCCAATCCGGACCGCCTGACTTATCTATTAAACCAGCCCTGTCCAAAGCACGGGACCAAGGAGATGCCAGCCACCCACCTTTGGAAGGATTGCTATATTATGCAGGAGTTCAAGAATTCTAATGCTTTTCGGTATGATCACGGATCAGGTGGTGGCTCGGGATCCGGATTCCATTGGCCGGGTCACGGTGGAGGAAATGCCGGTTCAGGCTTCAATGGAGATCAGGGTGGACATAACAATCAAAACAATCAGAATAGCCAGCGTGGTTACAACCAGTAGTCGGGCTATCAGAGCAATCCAAAGCAGTTGAATAGCGGGCAATATCATGTATTCACCACTAGCTTAGACAAGCGAGACCAGAAGCTTCACAAGCGAGCAATGAATTTTGTTTAACCAGCCGTGCCTCGTTATTTACGCTGGTCCGAACAACCAATCATATGGAGCAGAGAGCATCATCCTCCCCGGGTTGACAATCCGGGTCGGCTAGCGTTGGTGGTGGCACCTCAGGTGGGAGGTTATAAGTTCACCAAAGTTCTCATGGATGGAGGAATCAGCATTAATATCTTGTACTATGAGACCTTCCGTCGTATGGGGCTAACAGACAAGAATCTTAAACCGTCCAATACGGTATTCCATGGTGTGGTACCTGGTAAGTCAGCATATCCCGTTGGCAAGATAGCTCTGGAGGTGGCCTTTGGAGATGATCATGATTCCAGGTCAGAAACATTGGTTTTTGAGGTGGTTAAGATCCGGAGCCCATACCACGCTTTATTTGGGCGGCCGGCTTATGCCAAGTTTATGGCATGTCCCTGTTATATTTATCTGCAGCTCAAGATGCCGGGTCACAAGGGGACCATAACCGTTCATGGAAGTCGCAAGATTGCCTTGGAGTGTGAAGAAGGTGATGCAGCCTATGCGGAGTCGGTTTGCGCCACGGAAGAGTTGAAGTACTACAAGGATAATGTTGATCCGGCGGACATGACTCCGTTGAATAAGCCAACCACAGAGCATGATCCGGCTCTAAAGTTCAAATCGGCAGCTGAGACTAAGCTTGTTGACTTTGTTCCTGGCGATTCGTCCAAGCAGTTTAGTATCAGCACCAACTTGGATCCGAAATAGGAAAGCGCGCTCACCGAGTTCATCCGTGAAAACCGGGACTTTTTTGCATGGAATCCTTATGACATGCCAGGTGTACCGAGGGAACTCGCTCAGCACACTCTTAATGTTGATCCTAAGTACAAACCGGTGAAGCAGTTTCTCCGGGGTTCAAAGAAGAAAGGCGCAAAGCTATCGGAGAGGAGGTGGCCAGGCTCTTAGCGGCTGGTTTTATTGTTGAAGTGTTCCATCCTGAATGGATGGCTAATCCGGTGCTGGTCCTTAAGAAAAATGGCACCTAGTGCATGTGTGTGGATTACGCAGATCTTAACAAGGCTTGTCCAGCAGATCCGTTTGCCCTCCCCCGCATCGATCAGATTATTGATGCTATAGCGGGTTGTGAGCGTTTGAGTTTTCTGGATGCATATTCTGGTTATCATCAGATCAAGATGGCAGTTAAGGACCAGGAGAAGACGGTGTTCATAATTCCCTTTGGATCCTTCTGCTATGTATCCATGCCCTTTGGGCTCAAGAGTGCCCAGCAACTTATCAACGATGTGTACTGTAATTGCCTTCATAAGCGGATCGGCCTTAATGTGCATGCCTATGTGGATGATATTGTGGTTAAGTCAAGGGAGAAGGAGACTCGGGTTGATGATTTGAAGGAAACCTTAGATAACCTACGGACATACAAGATGATGCTCAACCCGGCCAAGTGTGTTTTGGGTGTACCGGCAGGCAAGTTATTGGGTTTTCTGGTGTCCAACCGGGGAATTGAGGCTAATCCGGAGAAGATCACAGCTCTCACCTCCCTAGCTAAACCAAAATGTGTCAATGATGTCCAGCGCTTGGCAGGCCGGATTGCCGCGTTGAGCCAGTTTATCAGCCGCCTCGGTGAGAAGGCGATCCCTTTGTATCAAATGCTGAAGAAAGCACATCCCTTTGTCTGGAGTCCGGCCGATGATAAAGCGTTGGAGGATTTAAAGCGGTAGCTAGCTACTCCGCTTGTTCTTGCTGCTCCCACTACTACAAAAAGGGCTATAGATGGAATGGCTAGTAATGGCGCACCTGTGATGTGGTGCGCCATTAGTATATTCTAATGGCGCACCATGTCTCGGTGCGCCATTAGTAATATATTACTAATGGCGCACCTGGTGTGTGGTGCGCCATTAGTAGTTTGGGAAAAAAACATAAGAATTTTTTTTGTTACTAATGGCGCACCTTGGGGTGGTGCGCCATTACTAGTTTTAACTAGTAATGGCGCACTTTCCACTCGTGCGCCATTACTAAGTTTTTAAAAAATCAAAAAAAATATCATTTTTTTATTATTTTTTCAAAACTACTAATGGCGCATCATGAGGTGGTGTGCCCTTAGTAGTTGAACTACTAATGGCGCACCACTCCCACGGTGCGCCAGTAGTAACTTGGCCACCTTCCACCGAATGGAAGTAGTGCGCCAGTTACTAATGGCACCGTGGGAGTGGTGCGCCATTAGTAGTTGAACTACTAATGGCGCACCACTCCCACTTGCGCCATTAGTAACTTGGCCACCTTCCACCGAATGCACCCCGTGGATCGCCTTTTCAGTTTAAAAAAAATAAAAGAAAATGATGAAAATGTCCAAAAAATAAAAGAAAATAAGTTTCCCATGTGATATGTGGTCTAGTTGTTGGGAAAATTTGCAAATATGAATTTCGACTTCATTTGCAAAATCTCTCGAGAATTTGTAAAAATGGGCATAACTTTTGCATACTAACTCGGATGAAAAAGTTTTTTATATGAAAAATCATCTACTCGAAAAGTTACATCCAAATTTAACAAGGGGAACCCCGTTAAACATTTTCAAAATCCCCAAAAACCTAACAAAAAAAAGTTACGGGCCTTTCAAGATCTAGCGGCAAAAAAATTCAAAAAATTAAAAAAATTGGTTTTGAAATTTCTTTTTCGATTTTTTTTTCAAAAAATTATACGTAATATGATCGAGAAGTTTGAAATATTTTTCAAAATTTCATCATAGTCATTAACATGAACAAAGTCCTAGACATCAATAAGGTATAACATGATTGATATGCTAGATATATCAACAAGTGCACGTGAAGTGAGCTGTTCTTTGGGGTTGGATAGAACTCAAGTTAAGCGTGCTTGGGCTGGAGTAGTGTGAGGATGGGTGACCTTTCGGGAAGTTTGACCACGGAGTGCGATTTGACCTGAGATTAAGCATATTGACCCGAGATTAAGCCATAGTGAACTGAGATTAAGAAAAAATTGAAAAAAAATTAAAAAAAAATTTGAAAAAATTTAAAAAATTTTGAAAAAAAAATGTTACTAATGGCGCACTTCTGTATGGTGCGCTACTAATGGCGCACCGTGGGCTATACATGGTGGTGCGCCATTAGTATACCAGATACTAATGGCGCACCAGGTGGTGCGCCATTAGTAAAAATTACTAATGGCGTGCTGTCAATGGCGCACCTCTGATGCGCCATTAATGGCCATATTAGGTGCGCCATTAGTAGTGGTATTTCTAGTAGTGTCCGATTGACAAGGAACCATTGCTACTATATGTGGCAGCTAATGCTCGTGCAGTCAGCGTAGCTATCGTGGTGGAGCGCAAGGAGGCAGGCAAGGAATATCGGGTTCAGTGTCCGGTTTACTATATCAGCGAGGTGCTTATTGAGTCCAAGCAAAGATACCCGCATAGGCAGAAGTTGGTGTATGGAGTTTTCATGGCAAGCCGGAAGCTTAAGCAATACTTCCAGGGACATCCCATCATAGTGGTTAGCTCTGCTCCTTTGGGAGATATAATTCAAAACAGGGAGGCAACTTGCCGGATTGCCAAGTGGGCTATAGAGCTTGGGCCGCACGGTTTGAAATACGTGCCTCGGACGGCGATCAAGTCTCAAGCACTTGTGGATTTCATCAATGATTGGATGGAACTACAAGCACATAAAGAAAAGCCGGATCACACTTATTGGACTATTCATTTTGACGGGTCCAGGCAATTGGAAGACTCGGGGGCTGGATTCGTATTAACTTCCCCATGAGGTGATAAGTTCTGTTACGTTCTCCGCTTAATGTTCCCTTGTACTAACAATGCACCTGAGTATGAAGCTTTACTCCATGGTCTCCGGATGGCTAAGGAGATGAATCTCAGCCGAGTCCAGTACTTCGGTGATTCGGACCTGGTGGTCCAACAAGTGTCTGGTACTTGGGATTCTAAGGACCCGCTCATGGCGGCATACCGTCGTGAGGTGGATATTATTGCAGGCCACTTCAAGGGATATTAGGTGGATCACGTGGAAAGACGGAAGAACGAAGCAACGGACGCTTTAAGCCGGCTAGGCTGTCAGCGTAAATCGGTCCCGCCTAATGTCTTCTTAGATGTTCTGCATAACCCATCGGTCAAGCTCCCTGGCGAAGAAGATTTGGCTATTCCTGATCCGGAGGCTCAGTTGGTGGCGGCTCTGCATGTCATTCCGGATTGGACAGTTCCTTATCTGGCATACATGAACCGGGGCGAGTTACCAGAGGATGAGACGCTGGCCAGACAGATAATCCGGCGATCCAAGTCCATGACTATTGTCAATGGCGAGTTGCATTATTGCAGTGTGTCAGGAGCGTTTCAACGTTTTGTATCGCCGTAGGAAGGTTGCGAGATCTTGCGCGAAATCCACGAAGGAGATTGTGGTCACCACGCCGGTTCAAAATCTCTGGTGGATAAGGCGTTTCGTCACGGTTTCTATTGGTTGACTGCTTATGCTGATGCGGAGGACCTGGTTAGGCGATGTGACGGCTGTCAGAAGTTCTCAAGACGCGCTCATGTGCCGGCTCAAGAATTGAGGATGATTCCAATTACTTGGCCATTTGCGACTTGGGGGCTGGATATGGTTGGGCCTTTCAAACGATCCAAGGACAAGAAGACCCACCTCTTGGTGGCGGTTGATAAATTTACAAAGTGGGTAGAAGCGGAGCCCGTCAGCAAGTGTGATGGAGCCACGGCGGTTAAATTCATTAAGAAGGTGATTTTCCAGTTTGGCTTTCCACACAGTATCATTACTGATAATGGTACCAATCTGTCTAAGGGAGCTATGAAGGAGTTCTGTGAACGTGAGCACATCCGGCTTGACGTTTCATCAGTGGCTCACCCACAGTCCAATGGCCAAGCAGAGAGAGCTAACCAGGAGATCTTACGAGGCATCAAACCCCGGCTTATGGTTCCTTTGCAGCGGACGCCGGGTTGTTGGGTTGAGGAGTTACCATCTGTGTAATGGAGCATCAACACTACACCCAATAGATCGACAGGATACACACCGTTCTTCATGGTCTATGGAGCGGAGGCGGTTCTCCCCAGTGATATCCATCATGATTCACCCCGCGTAGCAGTTATGTTGAAGCGGACAACGAGGTAGCACGGCAAGACGCTTTGGACCTGTTGGATGAGGAGCGTGACATTGCAGCTGCCCATTCGGCGATCTACCAGCAGGATCTTCGTCGCTATCAAAGTCGCCGAGTTAGAACCAGAACCTTTCAAGAAGGAGATTTGGTGCTCCGGCTCATCCAAGACCAAACGGATATGCACAAGCTATCCCCACCTTGGGAGGGACCTTTTGTAGTCAGCAAGAATCTACACAACGGGTCGTACTATCTGATTGATATTCGAGAGCATAAAGACTCACATACATCAGAGGAGGAGACCAACATGCCGTGGAACATAGCTCATCTTCGGCCCTACTATACTTGAGCCATAGGCTCTACTTATGTACATATTATGACAATGTATATATTATGATCAATACAATAAACCGGTGCCTTAGCTAAAGCGGGGTCTCTGTTATTTTTACATCATGAGTGGTTACACGGAGTTTTTATCTTAAAGCGGTCTCCGGTTTACCCCTTGAGTTAGCTTTTTAACAAAGGTCTATATCATGTCACTTGGGGGCTTGGTCGTGTCCGAACTAATGCAACACCTTTTGACAGGCGAAAGCCACGTGATCACTTGGGGACTTGGTCACGTCTGAACCAGTCACGCCTCTTGGTCGGCCTAAGGCCACAGAATCACTTGGGGGCTTTGGTCGAACCCGAACCATCGCTATGCCTCTTGATCGGTGTAATGCCACTGCATCATTTGGGGACCGGGCTGACATGAACCATAGCCACGCCTATTGGGGGCTTGGTCGTGTCCGACCATGGTAATGCCACTTGATCGGCTTAAACGGCCTCTTTCGCAAAAGATTTTGTTTGTCTTTGCTTGAAAATTGTTTGTCTTTTTGCATATTTCTCTTGTTGTGTTCTTAAACCGGCAATTATTAAACTAATTCGACTGTCAGTTGACGGGACACGGTTTGTTTTTCATCCGGAGACACTTTTGCCCGGTTTGATTTTTGATAAACAGCCTATTATGGAGTAACACCGGTGTTCATCTTAACCCGGAACGGTTTACCTGGTAAACCGACCCTATATACACAAGAGCTGTTTTGTCCTTCAGCAGAGCGGGTTTCTTACAACTCCGCTTCAAGATTGGCACAACCAACTTCATGCCCTACGAAGGCAGGTATCATATATTCCCATATTTTATCATATGTTTAATCTAAAGTATTATCTTTAATTTCATATACATGGATATGATGACCCGCCTGGTGGTACAACCACAATGGCGTTTTAAGCTTTTTTTCTGCAGACAACAGTTTAAGGTTGATGATTCCACAAAAACATAAATTGCAATTAATATGCACGAACGCATATCAACACAAAGTGTGGCAACTAGTCTATTACAAGGCAACACAGTACCCAGATAAGATAATTGTTATTGGCATAACGTAAGGAAGCAGTAATGTAAACCGGCATCCGGTTTATGCTTGATCGCCTGCTTGGCCTGATGGTTGCGGGTCATCCTGCGCCGCTTCAACTTCTGATTCCCTACCCAGCGGGATTTGGTATTTGGGTCGGTTCAGGAGCATCGTCTTCTGCCGCTTTGTCTAGGCAAGCTTTCTTGCTTGACCTAGGCTTGGCCCTGAAAGGAAAAAGACGGATCAGTCCAATGAACATTGAAAGTGGTATACCAAACAGCATTATCAGGAATATGGCTCACCCAAGCACTGTCTTGAGTGGTGGGAGTTGGGTGCCTGTCGACTCGCCAGAGGAAGAATGAGAAGTAACCTGATAATCGGAGTCAGATGGATTAAGAGGTTGAAGAATGCAACCCGCTTTAGGATAAGCATTGACGAAACAATTAGAGACCTCTGAACAGTGTTTCCGAACCGGATTATTCGGTAAACCGGTGGAGGTGACTACCTGGCCGCTGTGCCGGGTTGCGCGACGAGCTTCATGCTGTTGTGACTTCATAAGAAAGTTTCGATCCAATTAAGCAAGAGGATGAGAAAATTTAACTTTCCGGTTTGCCGATGGATTTTCTTGAAGGTAAAGGGTTTGAATCGAGAAGAAGAGCGATTACCTCTACAACATCGGCATGACTAGCTTCAAAGATCATCCCCGACAATAATCATTATCAATAAGGTGTGTAAAAAATAGACCAAGTGAGTCAAGTTCTACCACAAGATCCGGATTACCCGCATCATCGTCAGCTGGTGGATCAGAGGAGGCAGTGGTTTTCTTTCTATTTGCTGGTTTCTTCACAACTTTGGTCTCGGGCCGGGTTATTGCCACCGGTTTCTCTTGTGGAGTCTTCCTGCTCCAAAATGGATCATCACCCTGTTTGAAAGATGTTAATATCAACAAAGAGTACTTAAACATAGTCAGATTTTATAAAGGCATAAGATATGAGTCTTACGGCTGGCGGTTTGTTGATGGCGGAAAAGGGAGCCAGGCCGGTTTGGGCGCAAGCAGCTTCCGGTTTGTTTAACATCCTCTTAACAGCCTCAGTAACTTCATCGTCTATCAGCTGGATCTCAATATACCGTAGAGGGTCTTTTACATCTTCTGTTTATTTGCACATCAAACCGGAGCGTAGGCTTAGGGGCAGTATACTCCAAGATATCCAGCAGCGAGCAAGATCAACTCCTGTCAAACCGTTGGCCATGAAGGCCCAGATTTTGGATAGTTGAGGGGCATATTTGCTTCTTTACTTACCAGTCAGTCTGTGAGGGAGGGGATGTGTGTTGCTTAGCCGCTCCGGATGGTAACCCGGTAAAGGATTTTCTCCCTCAAGAGAGGTATCTTTGCAGTAAAACCATGTGGAATTCCACTCTTTGGGATGACTGTGCAGTTTGGCGTGAGGGTAAGTGACCTCTTTCCGCTTCTGAATCGCCACACCACCCAACTCAGTGTTGGGACCGTCAGAAAATTCAGTGCGGCGGTTTAGATGGAAGCAATCTCTGAACAATTCAACTGTGGGCTCCTCTTGAAAGAACACCTCACATAGCACTTGAAAGTGACAGATATTGGTTATGGAGTTGGGGCCAATGTCTTGTGGACGCAGTTGGAAGCCCCGGGCTCAATGATCAGCAAACACAACAATTTCTCCTTCCTTGGGTTCTGGAGAACTCTCCGGGTCAGGGACCCTCCAGTGAATGACGTATTTTTTGCCTAAAGCACCCGTACGGACTAAGTTATCCAGTTGAGTTTCAGTCACTCGAGAAGGGACCCAATTACACTCGTACACTTGCTTGGCCATGGTGCAATCTGCAAAGCAGTAATACCGGTTCAAGAATATGTTGGAAGGCTATATATTGATACATTCATTGTTAAACCGGAAGAAGTTACTTATAAACCGGATTTCTGCAAGGTGGCATTACATAACTAGGAAACCCTGGCGGTTCAACAAAGGGACTAATGGTATAGGCCGAGTTGTCCATTTTTCTACAAAGTTAAACCGCCTGGTCTGAAACATTGAAGAATCAAGAGTGGATGTGCGAAAACAGGTTTCACAAAAGTGTTTCACAGTTTTGGATCTTGAGCATGTTCAGAAAAGAAATAAATATTCAAGGTCCAAAACGGAGCGGTACTAAAGCAATGAGCAAGGATGTAAATAAGATTTATGATCTTGAGATGCGTAAGTGAAAACGGAGGCTAGAAGCTACCATTACACAGAACAGAGATTCAAGAGGTCTTTTGACAACCATTATATGAACAAAGAACAAAGGATGAACACTGAAAAACCTACAAACCCTAGAATAGACCTGGGGCGGAAAGAGCAGAAGATTTACCGGAGCTGAGGAAGAAGCGGAAGGTCGCTGCGATGCTCTGGTACGTTCAGGGTGATGCAGCGGCCAAGGTCGAGGCAGAGATAATGGTTGACGGAGGCGGCGGAGCATCACGAGTTGGGCGGCGCAAGGAATACGATGCGGAAGGGCATGAAGGGGAAAGGAGAATGACCCTTCAGTCCTATTTATAAAGGCAAGGGATTTGTGTGTCAGGCGCGAAAATCAAGGGGCCGCAAGTTTGGAAGCGGAGCTGTCGCCTCGATTTTTGCAGACCCATTAATGAAAAGATGCTATATACAGTTCTCTATGACAGATAAAGTCATGCCGGTTCACCACAATCTGAGAAGATGACGTCACGGCGGTTTAATCAAGAAGATGTTGAAGACGAAGCTTTTTACTAAGGATTGACATGAACCTGTTCAAATCAATCTGGGCCTAGTGTTGGGGATATTACTACTGGGCATAAACCGGCCAGGAGAGGCCGGGTTAACTTCATCAGTAGTCAAGTATAATTGAGGCCCGTGAGGATATTCTATAAGGGCCCAAGGCCCAGAACCGGTTTAAGGCTTGTAGCCGTGAACCGGCATTAGTATGTAACTTGTGTTCTAAGTTAGAAATACTAGAGACCGAACCGGACATGTCTATGAGCCGGTCTCGGGACTCTGCAAACCGACGGGCGTCACCCATGTATATAAGGGGACGACCCGGCGGTGATTCAGGACAACAGACAACAACTCGAGACTTAGGCGAAGCTTCTTTGCTCCCTAGTCATCGAAACCCCCATCAATTCCATCACAACTAGACGTAGGCTTTTACCTTCATTGAAGGGGCCGAACTAGTTTAAAATCTCTTGCGTCCTTGTGTCCGCTTTAACCCCTTCAAGCTAACCCGTGGCGATGGCTCCACGACAAAGTCCTTTCATAAGGACATCTGCCGTGACAAAACCACGACACCTCCCGAGGGAGCGGCCTTCCCAGGCGGCCTCCATAGGAGCGCAAATTTCTATGCAGGTAGCCAGCCTCACGAGGTTGTGATGACTTGATCCATGATGACCAAGGACAGGCGGGCGCTAGCGGGCACAGAGGAGGCAGTTTCCTCTTTGGTGCTAAGTTGGCAAGGACAGATGTGGGTTCCCGAGGAATCTGCCAAAGGTTTCCATTCCGGTGCTACAAGACCAAGACCACAGGCTCGGCAGGACGGAGGTCGTCACCGAGCCCACCACTCCATCACGACCAGAAGCTTTGTAGGCGAAGACCACCTTTCGTCAAGATTAGATGTATTACTTGTCCCCTTTCAAATTGGCCATTGTGGGATCCCTTCCCGCCTGTTTTGGGGCAAGAGGACCAAGGCCACTATAAATATAGGCTAGCCACCACCAAAGGGGGGGGGGCCCGAATCCTTTTCCACCACAAAGCAGGAGTAGGGTTTTACACCACAAGGTGGCCCGGACCTGGGTGAACTGCCATGTTCATCTTCGTCCTTGTTCACGTGAACCCAACTAAGCTAGGCTGTGGGGCGACGAGCCTGAGGCTTGAGAGGTTGATCTTCGCACGCGCCCCAAAGTTCGAACCTTCTTGGGTCTGCGGAGCCACGAATCCGACATTTAGCTCACCGTTATGGCGTCTCGAAGTCCGCTCCTCCATCGACCATGCCTCGCCCTCGCTTTATGGCTCCCATGGCGGGTGCAACCCTGCAGGTCTGGCCGACGAGGCATATGGGAGCGCCGCGAGTCACCCCGTTTTCACCCCTAATCAGTGACGAGTGTAGTGGCCCGCGAAGTTCGGGCCGGCGTTTCCCCCGCGGTACGACGGCGTCGCAGAACATGAAGGGTTCCTCCAGTCATACACACAGGCCATCGAGGCGGCAAGCGGCGACGACAAAGCCATGGCAAACTGGTTTCCCCTAGCCCTCATGCAGGCTCCTTGATCCTACCTCTGCGGCCTCTCGCGTGCCTCGATCTCCTCTTGGGAGGAACTCTGTGACCAGTTCGTCACGCGCTTTGCGGCTCCAGCACCCCACATGGTTGCGTGCATCTTCGATGGACCACAGGCGCCTACGTCTAGCCGTCACAACAAGCAGCTCCTCTGTCAGCAAGATGCCGCCCGGCCACAACGAGGGGTGGTGCATGGCCGCGCCGGGCCTGTGACAACCATCACCTTCGATTCCAGAGATCACCCCAAGGCCACGACCGCGGCAGGTGCCCTCCCCATGCTGTCTACCCGCACCATCAGCAACGTCGTGGTGACTAAGACCCTCATCGACGGAGGCGCCGGCCTGAACGTCCTTTCGGTGGAAACCTTCGATTTGCTTCAAGTGCCATAAGATCAGCTACATCCCACCCGGCCTTTCTCGGGGGTGGTCAAGGGCTTCTCCACTCCCCTGGGGTAGATACGCCTCCCTGTCACCTTTGGCACGCATGACAACTCCACACCAAGCTCATCGACTTCGACGTTGCCCACATCGGCCTCCCATACAACGCCATTCTGGGGTATCCGGCCCTCGCCAAGTTCATGGTGGCCACCCATCCGGGCTACAACATCGTCAAGGTGCCAAGAATTAGTGGCATCATCATGGTGGTCGGAGATGCGAAGGATGTCATCCGGGCCCTCAAGCTTTCTTACAGGGCCACAGCCGCTTCATGCCCTACCACCACGAATGCCGCGATGGCTCAGGAGGTCGTGGCCATGAAGAAGCATCTATTCTCTCAGTACCGGGCGGAGACAAAGCAGGTGCTTGTCGACACCGGGCGCTTGGGCTCCACCTTCACGATTGGTTTGGGCCATCCCCAAACTAGGAGGAGGCACTGGTTGTCTTCCAGAGGGTAAAAAAAGATGTATTTGCGTGGGAAGCGTCTGACTTGGTCGGTGTCCCGAGGGAGGTTATGGAGCATCACCTGATGGTATGCCCTGGGGCGTGTCCGGTAAAGCAAAAAGCACGGCGTCAGGCACAAGAGAACCAGGCTTTCATCGCCCAGGAGGTTGTCAAGATCCAGAAGGCCGGCGTCATCCGGGAGGTGCGGCACTCGGATTGGTTGGAAAATCCTATGATCATCCCCAAGAAAGGTCGGAAGAAGCACATGTGTGTCAACTTCACTAGCCTCAACAAGGCCTGCCCTTAGGATCCTTTCCCGCTCCCGCATATCGACCAGATCATGGACTCCACCACTGAATGAGATTTGGTATGCTTCTTGGATGATTTCTTGGGATATCAAGAAATCAAAATGACGACAAAGGACATCGAGAAGACAGCTTTCACCTCCCCGTGCAGCGTGTACTGCTACACTTGCATGCCCTTCGGCCTGCGGAACGCTGGTGCCACCTTCCAGTGACTGATGCACATAGCGCTCGGGCCGCAGTTTGGGAGGAACATGGAGGCATACGTCAACGACATCATGGTCAAGTCAAGGGAAGCGAGGACCCTCATCAGAGACCTGGAAGAAACGTTCGCTAACTTGCATAGCATCAACTTGAAGCTCAATCCAAAGAAGTGTGTGTTCAGGGTCCCGTCCGGCAACCTGCTGGGTTTTTTGGTGTCGCACAAAGGGATAGAAGCCAACCCTGAGAAGGTTAAGGTGATAGAGCGGATAAGCCCGCCTCAGACCCTCAAGGAGATCCAGAAGCTTGCAGGCTGCATGACCTCCTTGTGGCGCTTCATTTCCAAGATCGGCGAGCGCGCCCTCCCTTTCTTCAAGCTGATGAAGAAAAGGGCATGTTCGAGTGGACCCCCAAAGTGGAGGCGACCTTCGAAGACCTCAAGCGATACCTCACGAGCCTGCCTGTCATGGTGGCGCCTCATTTGCACGAGCCCCTGGTACTGTATTTGGCGACCACACCCCACTCGGCCAGCGCGGTGCTCCTGGCGGTCAGGGAAGGACCCGCCTGCGTGGGTTCGAAGCTAGGTGGCTCGCGAGATGCCGCACAACCTTCGTTGTCCCAGGGCAGCGCTCCCGGGAGTCTCGTCACTCCACCAACCCCCGAGCCTCACGAGCTCCTCGAGCCCCCCATGGAGCAAGACGTCTCCGACACCTCGCCCCTCTTCGAGCATCCGGTGTACTTCGTCAGCACGGTGTTACGCGATGCACGCGCGAGCTACCCCATGCGGCAGAAGCTTTTGCTCGGACTCCTCGCCGCCTCTAGGAAGTTGCGTCACTACTTCCAAGGCCATCCCATCAAGTTTGTATCGGCGTATCCCCTGGAGAATATATTGCGCATCCCCAACACCATGGAAAGGGTTGCGGAATGGAACATCGAGCTACAGGCCTTCCAGCTGGAGTTCGGCACGACTAGGGTCGTCAAGGGGCCGACCTTGGCCGATTTCGTGGCGGGATGGACCGACGCTCCAGATCGTTGGCTGGAGTACAAGGGCTTGATCGCCGGCCTTATGGACGCGGCCGCCATGAGGATCAAGCGCGTCACCATCAAGGGAGACTCCCAACTCCTCGTCAACTTCTCCAATAAAGAGTACAAGCCGAAGGATGATCATATGGAGGCTTACCAGGAAAAGGTACGTAAAATTGAAAAGCGCTTCCTAGGCTTTGAATTGCAGCATGTCCCACGGGGCGCCAACAAGGAAGCAGATGACATCACGAATAGGGTGTCACGCCGTGAGACCCAGAGGCCAGGTGTCTTTGAGGAGAGGCTCCACAAGCCGTCGGTGGCCCCCCTGACTGCGGGCTCGACATTGCTCAGGGAGGAGCTACCACCGGCCTCGGCATCAGGAGCCTGCTTACTCCTGGCGCTGTTGCCTGAGGCGGGCTGCTGAACCGAGGAGTTCAAGGCGTACCTACTCCGCAGCACCTTGCCAAAGAAAGAGGAGGACACAGAGCGGGTGGTCTGCTAGGGCACTACCTATTATTTGTAGGATGGCGAGCTCTGCCGGCGACGCCCCAACGATGTCTTGCTGTGGTGCATATCCCAAAATCAAGGGTGCAAGTTGCTGGCCGATATCCACGGTGGGGACTGCGGGCATCACTCCTCGTCACGGACACTTGTGGGCAAGTTGTTCTGAAGCGGCTTCTAGTGGCCAACAGTTCTCAGCAACGCCACCAAGATGGTGCGATCCTGCGAGGCCTGCTAGTTCCATGCCAAGCAGATTCACGAGCCCGTGCAAGGTCTCCAGAACATCCCGCTCTCATGGTCATTCGCGGTCTGGGGGTTGGATATCCTGGGCCCTTTCCCTCGAGCGGCTGGCGGATATACCACTACCTCTACATTGCCATCGACAAGTTCACCAAGTGGGCGGAGGTGGAACCCGTACGTACCATCCCCGCTGGCTCGGCCGTCAAGTTCATCAAAGGCATCGTCAACCCTTTTGGTATGCCCAATCGTATCATTACTAACAATGGTTCCCAGTTCACGAGCAAACTCTTTAGGACTTATTGTGCTAACCTTGGAACGCAGATATGCTATGCTTGGGTGGTGCACCCACGGAGCAATGGCCAGGCCGAGCACGCTAATGCGGAGGTCTTGAGGGGCCTCAAGACAAGGAGCTTCAAGAAGAAGCTCAAGGCCTGCAGCGGGGGTTGGCTCGGTGAGCTTCAGTCCGTGTTGTGGTCTATCCGCACCACCGCGACTAAGCCCACCAGCGAGACCCCATTCTTCCTCGTCTACGGAGCCGAGGCGGTCCTCCCTCATGAGGTCAGGCATCGCTCCCTATGGGTCCTGGCATTCGATGAGACACTGAGGCGTTACCACTGCAGCAATGTCCGCTCTCGGACCCTCGAGGTGGGTAACCTCGTCCTGAGGCGGGTCCTTTCCAGGGAGGGCTTTCACAAGCTCTTGCCCATGTGGGAGGGCCCGTTCAGGGTACCCAGACTTGCCTGCCTACGGCATGTGTAGTGGCTCCATCGACGGCCTGGTACGGCCCACCTTGAGCACCAACAACACAAGATCCTCGTGAGGGGCCAAGCCTCACAAGGCGGACAACGTCAAGACCTCCAGAAGGAGCGGCCTCCTCAGGCTGGCTCCTGAGGAGCGGAGATTTCTATGCGAGCCCTCACCTCATGAGTTCGGATTACACAAGCCATGAAAACGAAGGCCTGGCGGGCACCAGTGGTCGCAGTATAGCAGTTTCCTCTTTGGTGCTAAAGAGGCAGGCGCAGGCGTAGAGTCCCAAGGAATCAGCCAAAGGTTCCCATTCCCATGCAACAAGACCAAGACCACCGGGACGGCAGGATGTAGGTCATCTCCGAGCCCACCACGGTGTCACGACCAGAAGCTTTGCAGGCGCAGACCACCTTTCACAAGGATAAGATGTACTAGTTATCTTCTCCTTCGAATTTGGTTGTTGTGGGATTCCTTCCCGCCTTCGTTTGAGGGAAGAGGACCAAGGCCATTATAAATATAGCCTAGCCACCACCTTAGACGGGATGAAGGAGGACAGATCACTCATATCACCCTCTCTCTCACCAACTCAAGAACACACCTCCTGAGGTTTTTCTCCCACTGTACTAGTTCGTCCTCGAGCCACCTCGAGGCCAATCCACCACAAAGCAGGAGTAGGGCTTTACACCCACAAGGTGGCCCAAACCTGGCTAAATTGATGTGTCCCATAACCTTCCAGTTCATTGAGCGAGGCCGTGAGATTGACAAGTGGGCAGACTGGGGAGGTTGTGTTCTTCGCACACACCCTAGAGTTCGAATCTATCCACGGTCTGCAGAGCCCCAAATCCCACATTTGGCACGGAAGGTAGGGATGTGACGGAGCCTCTCTTCCTCCGCTCGATTCACCACAACTCCGCCGTCCCCATGGCTGACGCCCCTCGAGCCCACGCTAAGCACTGGGCCGCTCGGCCCGCCCGGGCAGTGCCTACTGCCCAAGAAGTCCTACACTCCCCGCTCCTCGCAGCACGCACGCCGCCCAGCGCCGTCGGCCATGGGCGGCACGGACCACCACCACCCGCTCTCGGGCTGCGCCGCAACCGCGCCACCACGCGATCTTCGAGCTATGCGACGGCAACGACTCTACACAACCGCTAGGAGCAGGCAAACACGCGAGCCATGCTCATCATGGCACGAGAGCTGCTGCGATGCAGGCTAGCGGAGGGCAGCCACGACGCCCTGCTGGAGCGGGTCGCCGAGCTGCTCGATGCCGCCTGTAGGGGTGCGGCACCCTTCTGCACCTTGCCCATGCCGCAAGCCCTGCAAGGGGCGCGCTCTCGCCCCCGCTATGCCCGCGCGCCCTTCCATGATTGGCTCGGACGACCTCGCGGCAACAACCTGGTTCACCACGCTGCTCAACCTACCCACGATAAGGCACCTCCGGGCTTGGCAAGGCTGGATGGTCCCTCTGGCATTGGGTATAAGTTGTCGCCATGAATTTGAGAAAGGTTTGTTTTTGCTTCCTCTAGAATCATCCCAAGTAAGTCATACATGTGCGAAGTATTCGGTGGTTTGACAGATTAGCTACCTTCATTCCATATGTATTCCTAGCACACAAGCCACTGATTGATCTATTCAAGGATAAGAAGTTCATCGTTAATTATACAATCACTTTGATATCCTCGTTGATGGTTCCCCACCTGAACTCGGCAGTGTTTTGTTGTAAGACTACTATGTGGTCATGCTTGTCTTGGACAACATGTTCACATGTGTGTAGCAGAACCAGTTTATGTTTTGGAGCTTGCTATCGTAGTTCATCTCCCGAGAATCTCGCAATGTCATCTCGTTGATTTGTGTTGCAACCTTTCCTTTTCCAGACATGTTGTCTGAAATATCCCGTTACCAACCAGATCTAAATCTCAGGCAGATATGATGGTTGGAACATTCCAAACATTTGCATTTTGTGCCCAGCTTACACCACCATTGTGCCAAATTCCGTGGGCTGCTTTTCACAGCAGTTGTTGTCCAAGATCATCTTCGAAAGTGGGATTACCATGGGTCCAACAAGGTAGTCCACATCATCCATCCTAGTTTGAGTATGCCATTCTTCCGAGCTCCCTCAAACGATCGATTGTGATTTTCCTTAGGCTGATATAAAGAGTTTCAATGATCTTTGAATCAAAAGTTACTCTTTTTGCCACTTAAGGGAATATTTCTACGAGTCACCTACCCCAAGGTGCCCCGTTATGGGATCATGGTTATTGTTTCCTCGCTACTTTGAAACCCTCATCAAATTGTTTCTTCCGTCCCTGCTGATGCATGTTTTGCCTCTCAGCTCCAGAGATGTTTCAGTGCCTCATTCCGTGAGATGATCGTGAGTTGCTGATCTTTGAGAAGATCGATTCATGCGGAATTTCCCTCCTTCCATCGTCGTAGTCAGATGAAGTTCTCGAAAGCAAGGATGTAAAGATCAATATGTTGCAGCGAATCGATGTCTTCGAGAATGCAATGGATCATGAACATCGTGTCATTTCCATGTTCTCTATGTCTTCTTACCTCACGTCTTGAATCTCGGGACGAGATTCTTGTTTAGTGGGGGTGAGTTGTCACAAACCTAGATTTCTGCTTGTAATTAGTGGCATTGCATCATTTTCAATTTCATTTAATCTTGAAATGGGGATGTTCAAACCCTAGCATCACTTGAATCAAACTAGGTTCAACTAAAATTTGCATTCAATGAAACCAAAATGATCTTTATTTATATTCGGTATTTTTGGCAAGGGCTTTGATCCAAACCAACAATAATGAACATTTTTAAGGAATTATTTTGGGCATTGAATTTAAATCAATATTGTATTTGGATTTGGTTTTATATTCTTAATATATGGAATATAATTTCAGATACCTCTGAAATAATTTATGTGGCTTTGGATAATCCCATTGTGCAATATAAAAATATTCAGTGGAATGTTGTCACTGTTTTTACATTTGTTGGAATTTAAAAAAAGTGGCAAAATGAATAAATAAAGGAAAATAGAAAAAAATTTAAACAGAGCAGAAGAGAGGGAGAGCCTACCAGGGCCTTACCCATTGCAGCAACTGGCCCGGTCCACCACAGCCCAGGCGCTAGTCGTCTCCTTCCTTTGACAGGAGGACGACGGCGTGTCGCACGCATAGGAGGCGAAGCCACCTCCTGCTTCCACCTCCTGCTCCCTTTCCCCCATCCTCGACCCCGCGCCTGGAGACGCCCGAGCGCCCTCTCACTTCTCCCTCGCTCTAGCCCCTCCCCCTCTTGTTTTTGTGCTCACCGAGAGGAGCCCGTCTCCGCCATCCACACCGAGCCCTCCTCGCCCTCTGTCCGTGTCCAGAAGCTCCGCCTCGGCGCCCCCGATCTGCTGGACGAGCCACAAGCCGCCAGAAGCGCTGCAACGTCCCCACCGAGCCCATTTTCAACCTCCCGATGCCGAGATTGCCTTTCCCGCCCTGCTCGCTCCGGTCCTCCTCCGAGCTCGCCGGCTACATCTCCATGACCGATGTGAGGCACTGAGCCTGACCCCCCTCTCCGTTCCTTCTGTTGCACGCCGTAGCCGCCGCACCACCTGCGTTCGAACCGGGCGCCACCCGCGCACATCGCCGAGCCCCACCGCCGCTTGAGCTCGTTGCTGCCGCCGCTACCGACCACCCCTGGCCGCCCCGAGATCACCGCTGGATGCGTCAAGTTGCGGCCGTTGCAGAGAGCCCACCTGCCCGTGCCCTCGTGGCCGGAAACGGCTAGACGAGCAGCTCTGCTGTGCTCTGTTCACCGCCGTCGGTTAGCGCCGATGTCGCACCTCATTAGCGCCTAATTAACATGCTAATTAACCCCTGAGGTCACTGACATGTGGGCCTGGCCCTAATTAACTTAGGTTATTTTTCCACTTAGCACTAATTAACTCTGTTAATAAGTTGTGACACGGACACGCGGGACCGACTGGTCAGTTTGACCGGGGCTGCTCCATTGACTAGCTGACGTCAGCATGATGTCTTGCTGATGTAGTAAATCATTTACTGGATTTGATTTAATTCTAAATAACCAGAAAAATCCATAAAATGATTTAAACTTCTAAAATTCATAGTAAATACTCTGTAACTCAGATTGAAAAGATATATAGATATATATATATATATATATATATATATATATGAAAAATGATCAGAAAAATCCAAAGAATCTGAATATGGCATTTTCATGCATGTTTGAACAAGTTAACCCCACTGAATAGGATAATTCATGATTATGGAATAAATGGTAATTAGTTTTGGAGTTGGAATTTGCTATAGGTTTGAATTCCAGTTCAATGAATATGACTAACTGTTGCACTAGGTCAATCCAGTACTTTAATATGACATATCATTGATATGAATGTGCATTGCATTGATTGTGGTTCCTTTTGTGTTTGCTGTTGGTTGTTCCCTCTTAGTAGATGATGTTTCCGATGAAGAGATCAATGACACCAATGAAGAGCTATACTATCTTCAGAAGTGCCAGGCAAGAAAACCCCATTGTTCATTCCGATACAGACCCACTCTCCAGCTCCTGCTCTCTTTTACTGCATTAGGAAAACACCGTTTCAACTGTTACATGTTGCAGTAGCTCAACCCCTTTCCTCTGCATGACCTATCATTTCCACAGTAAATAGATGAAACCCACTAGCATTGAGTAGGAGCTGTTTGAGCCCTGATGTGCCTACTCATTCATGCTTGTTTGTCATGCCTGCTACTGCCTAGAGTTGAGTCAGGTCTGATTCATTGGGGATGAATTAAAGGTGTGTGAACATGTCCTACTCTTGTGAGCTATGTGTGTGAACACGATTTGGTAAAGGTATTGGTGAGAGGCCATGTAGGAGTACATGGTGGGTTGTCTCATTGAAGCCGTTCTTAGGAACTAAGTTCTGTGTTTGTGATCCATGAACAGTTACTACCACACATTGGGTTCCGGTAACTCGACCCCTCTCAACTTATTAATCAACATGATCTCCATCCAGGAGTTGCAACTAGTTTCTGGTGTTTGTAGGTAGTGTTAGTAGTCTACCAAAAGGCACCCGATGCAGTGGGCTTGGGATGACTAGGCACTGTGGCCGGGTATGCCAAGCGTCGCCCGTTTGGTGGGCTTGGAACCCTATACACATCGTTTGGGGCCGTGAGCGACACCCCGGCCGGATCTCCTTGCGGATGGAACCCGAATAGGCGATAAACCTAGACGGGAGACTTGTGTGGTTAGTCAGGTCGTGGCCGACTCCCTCGCCAGGCTTCTGCTTGAAGGCTGCCGAGATACACGACGTGTACATGGTGTTAAGTGGCGAGAGCGTGTGTGAAGAATTACACCCCTGCAGGGTTAACATCATCTATTCGAATAGCCGTGTCCGTGGTAAAGGACTTCTGGGTTGCCTGTACAGTTCGTAGACAAGTGAAAGTGGATACTCTAAAACTCGCAGGATAAGCGTGAGTGCTATGGATGGCCGTCCCGTAGGGAGACGGGAGCGGATCCATAGTGGTGTATTGATATGGTGGATATGTGGACTCGTGTGTGCCACCTCAAAAGAGTTACTTGCAGTCATAGTTTAGGATAGCCACTGAGTCAAAGCTAGCTTGCTGCAGTCAAATTCCACCACCCCCTTTATTGATACTGATGCATATGTAGCTAGTTCTGATGTAAGTCTTGCTGGGTACATTTGTACTCACGTTTGCCTATTTTATGTTTTGCAGAGAGATGTCAGTCTCGCCAGTAGTTCCGCGTGGACTTCGACGTTTAGCTTGTTACCACAGCTACAATCTTGTACCCTTGGGAGGGTCTTATAGATAGTCAGGCTTCTCAGCCTTTTTAATTTGTAGTTGTCTATACTCAGACATGTTTATGCTTCCGCTTGATGCTTGTATGCTATGTATGTTGGGTCATGAGACCATGATTGTAATACTTGGCTCCTCGGAGCCTAATGAATAAATACTTGAGTCATAGAGTTATGTTGTGATGCCATGTTGTATTTACACTTATCGAGCATATTGTGTGTATGATTGAAATGCTTGGTATGTGTGGGATCCGACAACCTAGTTGTTTATCCCTGGTTGCCTCTCTTCTCGGGAAATGTAGTCTTGTGCTTCCATGAGCCATAGTAGTCCGCTACAGCCCGGTTCACCAGAGTCCTGCTAGCCCAGCACTACTGCTCCAGAACACTGGACTGGCTGGTATGTGATTCACTTCGTTCCTGTGTCTATCCCTTCGGGGAAATGTCACGTGGTGACATCCGCAGTCCTGCCTAGCCAGCTACAGCCCGGTTCACCGGAGTCCTGTTAGCCCAGTGCTACAGCCCGGACTCGCACGCTGCTGACCGACATGCTCGATGTTGATTCATGTATGCCTGTCCCCGTAAGTTAGTGCCACTTTGGGTTCACGACTAGTCATGTCGGCCTGGGTTCTCTGTCATATGGATGCTAGCGACACTATCATATACGTGAGCCAAAAGGCGCAAATGGTCCCAGGCCATGGTAAGGCGACACCCATGGGAATACCGTGCGTGAGGCCGCAAAGTGATATGAGGTGTTACCGGCTAGATCGATGTGACATGGAATCGGGGTCATGACATTTCGTCGCCGCGGACGAAGGGATTTTGAGGAGCCAGGGTCAGGAAAGGATGCGAAACACGGAGAACCACAAAGATAAGGCACTTACTCGTCTATGGCTATGTACTTCCTCTGTTTTAGGGGCCGGTAGGCGTCACCACTGGAGCTCGGGAGCCCTTTCCTCTTGGGGAGTTCTCCAAGGCTCAGACGAAGCGACCTTGGGGGTTCGAAGCATGGCCCTTGGTGGCTAGGCCGCGTACCGCTACCTCAGGAGCACTTGCGGGAGCTTCAGGGGCAGTCACCTGACGAGCGCCAGGACTCACCTGCTCACCAGCACCCACCTCGGGAGCACTTGCCGGAGCTTTGGGAGCAGCCACCTCAGGAGCACCGGGCCGCACCAGCTCACCAACGACCACCTCAGGAGTGCTCGCTGGAGCTTTGGGAGCGGCTGTCTCGGGGGCACCTAATGGCATCTACTCTCCAGCGGTCGCCCCAGGAGTACCTGGCTGTGTTCGCCCCCTGCAACCACATCCGGGACGCGCGCCACGGGATTGATGAACATGGGGGACACAAAGATGGTGTTCTTGCGAGGCCCCTCGAGGCCCGCTGGCGCAGCCCCCACTCGTCAAAGAGGGGCATCTGCATCACGAAGTCCTCTTTGTTCGAGTAATGGTAGAAGAGGCAGCATTCCTCCGAAAGCGCGGTAGGGTCGCCCCTCAGGAGCTCGAGCATCATGCACATCGTCTTGGAAGGGAGCGAAGGCGCCTGGAGCCCCATGGGGTCCTTGGGGCTAATGAAGGCCCACATTGGGCGAGAGTGGTGCTGGAGCGGGGTGATGCGCCGCCGGACGAAATCGCTCACCACAATCTGCGCTGTCACCCCGACCTTCTTCAACTTGGCCAGCAGGACCAGACGTGGGGTGAGCTGACGATCGACGAGCTTCACGTGCCCCCAGTCAGAGATGGGTTCTGCCGACGCTCGAGTAGGGGGCTGAGCGTGGCAGTGTCCACATACACCCACTCCTTCCGGAATCCCTTCACGTATGGGCCGAGCATGAAGTTAATGCCTGAGCTAGCTGTCGTCACCACGGCCTAGAACGCCACGCATCCCGAGTGTTGGCGGTCGTCGACCAGGTGGAGCGAGAAGAAATTGCAGAACATGGCGACAGACAGGGCAATGCCCACCATAGCCACGCACAGGAACACGAAGGCAACAAGGAGGATGATGGACCGCAGGTCCATATGCTGCGCTTGGATCTGGTAATGCGAAACTATTGCAATGAAGAAATTAGAGAAGTGGGGGATCAGGGCAGCCAGGAGAGCATGAAGATGGATGGGGATCTCGGTGGCTTCCATGTTGATCATAGCCCGGGAGGCAGGCCAGACCGTCGTCGCCTTACACTCGTTGGAATCAGCGGCAAGGGCCGGCCAGACCTTGTACAACACCTCCCGATTGATCACCGTCGATCGGTCGAGGGCGGGCTCCAAGCCCGGCTGGGATTTGGCGGGAGCGCGAGCCTTTCCCTTCTTCTTTGACCTTGGGCCATGGAGTCAAGGGAAGATTGGCGTCGGCGCCGAATCTGGGAGAAGAGCCATAATTTCGCAGGAAAGAGGGGGAGCCAAGGGCGAACATGGCAGGCAATGATGGCAAAGCTGCACTTGCAATAGGTAGCCGTCAAGCCTGGCAGTTATCGAGGCTGCATGGGGAAGTGGAGGCGCCCACGTACCATCACGCGCCACGCGACGACCGGGCCTGCAGGCGGTTGGGGCCCACGACGCTTCACCCTTGGCCTTTGGCTTCGCCTTGAAGCCATGTCCGAGTGTGCCATGGGCCCGGGGGCTACTGTCGGCGTTCTGGGAACCGGGGTACCCAGACTTGCCTGCCTGCGGCCCTTGGCGTGGCTCCATCGACGGCCTGGTATGGCCCACCTTCAGCACCAGCAACACAAAACACATGCGAGGGGCCAAGCCTTTCGAGGCGTACGGCGCCAAGACCTCCAGAAGGAGCGGCCTCCTCAGGCTGGCTCCTGAGGAGCGGATATTTCTATGTGAGTCCTCTCCTCATGAGGTTCGGATGATGCAAGCCATGACGACCAAGGCCAGACGGGCTCCAGTAATTTCCTCTTTGGTACTAAAGAGGCAAGAGCATGCGTGGAGGCCCGAGGAATGAGGCAAAGGTTTCCATTTCCATGCAAAAAGACCAACACCGCTAGGACGGAAGGACAGAGGTCATCGCCGAGCCCACCACGGTGTCATGACCAGAAGCTTTGCAGCCGTAGACCACCTTTCGTCTGGATAAGATCTACTAGGTGCCTCTCTTCGAATTTGGCCGTTTAGGGATCCCTTCCCGCCTTCATTTGAGGGAAGAGGACCAGGGCCACTCTAAATATAGCCTAGCCAGCTCCTTAGACGGGACGAAGGACGGAGAGATCATTCAGATCATGCTCTCCCTCACTAGCTCAAGAACACACCTCGTGAGGTTGTTCTCCCACTGTACTAGTTCATCCTCAGCCCACCTCGAGGCAGAATGGAGCCTCTCCTACTGTTTTAACTGTCAAAAAAAATAACCTCGAGGCTAATCCACCACAAAAAGGAGTAGGGTTTCACACCGCAAGGTGTCCCGAACCTGGGTAAACTGTTGTGTCCCATTTCCTTCCAGTTCAACAAGCTAGGCCTTGAGATCGATGAGTAGGCAGAATGGGGAGGTTGAGTTCTTCGCATGCACCCAAAGTTCGAATCTATCCAAGGTCTGTGGAGCCCCAAATCCGACACCCGCGTCGTATGCTTGGAGACGCAGGACAGGGTCCCCATGCACAATGCCTAGAACATCCAGCACCTTAGTAGGTTCTACCTGTGACACTCTCATGTGACAATGAGTGGGGCGGTACACGCCCCGGAGTGTCCTGAGCGCCGCCCCTAGGCCTCACGGGGGCTCCCACCCACGCCCAAGTGGAAGCCCCATGCTCCACGCTAGCGGGAAGACTGGAAGACTAGCATAGGTGCCGGACGCGGCTGTTCTATTGCTTTGCTCTGATAACCCATTTGCTACTTCTTGGAATGAAACTTGCGGTTCTTGCGTTCTTGTTTTATAAGGGGGGAATTGCGTGGTCTTGTTCCAGCGATGTTTTTCTCTTGATTTTCGTCTTTAGGAAGTGCAGTGGCTGCCCGTGGCTCCCTCGATCGCGTGTCGCGAGCGGGGACTAGGCACAGTGTATATGCCCGTGGCTCCCTCGATCGCAGGCTTGCTCATGTAAACACGTTGCCAAGGCCTTAGCAAAATGCTCGCACGACTCTCTCGAGCAAGCCAACGGCCCATCGGCCTTAGGAGCGGTCACCTCCTGGCTTCACTGGGTGTCACGCAATACCGCACTAATGATGGTCGCCTCGCCCGGGGGCTCAGGACCCTCGTGGGTTCTCCGGAGGCCCGTGGGTGTCTTACTATTCAGGACTCTAGAGCCCGACAAGGGGCCTCCCTAGGTCTCTCTAGCACTTTAACCGCGCCGACACCAGGAGAAGCTCCTCAGGAGCCGAGGAGCACCCCCACAACAAGGGGACCCGCCAAGGGCCGCAAGGGCATAAGCTAAGTTATCCGAATCACGCCATACAAGAACGTTTTGATTAATGGCAATGTAATATTGAGGTGCGAGTAAGAAACACTAACATAAAGGCACATGTGCCACATTTCATTAAACGCCCCCGCGGGGCTCTTTGAAAATTCTTGATGCAGGAAATAAAAAGGGGTGAAGCAAAATAACCGGCCTCCCGAGGGTCGCTGCTCCTGAGGGATGGCTCCGTCACCACCCATGCTTAGTCGGAGTCCTCCTCCTGCTTCACGGGGACACGGTGACAACGCAGCTTGGCATCCCTCTGAGAAGGAGCAAGATGGCGTGGCAGCCTGCCGCCCTCCTGGGTCCGGGAGCGGCGACGAGGCGGCTCGTCATAGTCGTCATCACTTGAGATCCCCCAGGAGGAGGCGTCATTGCTGCTGCCAGAGGTGCGGCGGCCAAGGGCAAGTTCACCGTTAAGGACGCCGCCGTCATGTCGGCCACCGTCATCTGAAGGGCGGTGTCGGTGTACAAAAATAGGGGAACGCTTTTGTACCCCTTTTCCTGTGCACGGGCAGTCGGAGCCGCGCCCATGACCACACCAAGCACAACAGGGGAGGTGAGCCAAGGTAAGACCGAAGCCCAAGACAATCAAAGCAACGCCAAGACCAAGACCACATAGAACAGAGGGACGAAGCAGGTTCCCCCGGCAAGACCCTTGCCGGGCGGCCTCAGCGGCCCCGGCAAGACCCTTGCTGGGACAGCTCGCCCCACACCAACAGAACGAGCCACCCTTGAGCCCATGGCCCCCAACACCGTCATCAACATGGGGCCAGGGCTCGGGAAGGCACCTTTGTGGTGCCATGCAGATCTTTGTGAAGACATATTCAAGATCAGACGAGGATTAGAAGACGACGATCCTCAGCAAGATCCTTGCCAAGGAAGGCCACCAGACCGCCGGTAAGATCCTTGTCGGGGACGACAAAGCGCCACGGCAAGACCCTTGTCGGGCCACCCGGCAAGGCCCTCGCTAAGGACGCCATCGGGGCCACCGCCAGGCCCGCGCAAACCAAGCTTCCACCGCCGTTCCCATGCAGCTGCCAGCCCAACGAGCTGGGCGGGCACCTGCATGGCAACATGCAGCTCCCATGCCAACTCATCGAGCGCCTGCATGGCGGCATGCAGATCTTTGTGAAGGCTCCACCATCGCGCCACCTCAGCTGCCTGGCTACCTACATGGCACCATGCAGCTCACTGGCCAGGGCGCGTTTCAAGGTGAGGAGGAGCGGCGACGGACGGGACGGGCCTCTCCCCCGTCCCCAATAAAGCAAGAGGACACCTACACTACACATTAAATGTGTCTTGTCCTGTTGTAGCGACCCGACCCGAATGGATCAAGTCTCTGTGCTTTCGTGTCATCCCTGGATCGGTATGCTGACACACACAGTACTCGAAGGATTTATAACAGAGGTAAATCACATGTATAAAGTAACGTAAATACTATTACCTCGATCCAAAAATATAGCGGAAGCAACAAGGTTGTGGATTCCCATCAACACCAACGGCAAAGTTGAGTATAGGAAGCCGTAACCCTAACGTATCACTTACTCGTCGTCTGAAAATTCTGCAACATGAAAAGTTGCAGCCGAAAACGGGTCAAAGACATGGAACATGCCGCAATGTAACACATAGAGAGTAATGAAAGAATAAGCCTATACTACATGCATATACGGTGGTGGAAAAGCTCTATGGTTATAAGGTTTATAAAAGCCAATTTTTTCCTATCGCAAAGGAATAAATTTATTTAACTATCATGGTGGTTGTTGAACATTGAGAATGGTTGACAGCATCCTCAATCCCAATTAAAAGTACTCATTAAACCCAAACAAATTATATTAAGTAACGTGATGAGATCAACAGGATATGCGGTACTAGATACTCAAAATTGTCCATAACCGGGACACGGCTAATCATGATTAGTTTATACACTCTGCAGAGGTTTATGACTTTTCCCCACAAGACTCGATCGCCTCCGTTTGGTTCTCGTGACTACATGGTGTTTGAGAGACGGATGACCGAGACATAGTCTTTCGAAGCTTAGCACCTTACATGTGGGTAGACCGTACCAACCTACATCCCCTACATCAGCTAGCCTACCCGTAAGAGTTCGCACAACTTAGTCAACTATGCCAGAGCCCATAATGGCTTGTGGCTGCACACGGAAGTTTCTAGTTTGAATAATCTTATGATCCCTTTGAGCCTGGGTGGCGGTCCGAAGAAATATGAGCAAATCCTGTCTACCTGTGTGCCTTGACAGCAAGTCCTGAATAGCCAGTGCCTCAATCCACCCAGATGTGTGTTTAAGTTGCAACCTTAGATAAACCATTAATTATCAATCTCACATCTGTCATGGATATTGACTCAACCTATCCTCGTCTTCGAGCATAGCATGGCGTATTAAGAAAACGTAGATGTATATCACAAGGGTTTGTTATTAAAACAGGTAATAGGTACTACCTCAAACTACTTCCCATCCCACAATTTAATTAGATCCTAATCATGCAAGTGTTTGAGAAATAGATCTAATGCATAAAAACTGGGTATGAGAAGAGTATGATCAAAGTGTTACTTGCCTGCAAAGTTGACGAAGATGATTCACACTCAAAACTCTTGATAGATCTACTCGTCACACTCCGGTCAATCTATCGTAATCAAGCAATAGTAACCACACATAAGCAATCACTCAAAAGATCGGAAGGATCGAAGAAACAATTCGGAAAACGTCAAAACCAAATCTAATAACTCTTGCAGCATAAAACAATTTCTAACAGTACCAAAACTATGTTTCTTTGGCCTTATCAGAAAGTTTAGGTCAAGAGCTTCGATTTGCAAAAAGAATCAACTAAATCGGAGTTACGAAACTCAAGTTATGATCAAACGAAGTTCAAATACAAATCTGTTTGAAATCAAATTTTAAAACTTTCAAAAACATGTTTGAGTTGTATTACTGGATAGAGGAGATCATAACGAAGAAGTGGGCGTTGGTTTCGTTGGATTCCGACTTACGAGTAAAAAGTTATGAACGTTTGAAGATTAGGGACTACGGATAGGTCCATGACGAAAATTAAAAAAAAAGAAAAATCTATCGAGCGAACGCTCGCTAAACAAAACCGGAAAGAAAAACCGGCGAGAAAACCGATCTAGGGTTTCGGAAAGAAAACCGAAACTAAAAACCGATCTAGAAAACGGAACGGAAATCGATCTAGAAAACGTGACGCAGCGCGGGGCTAGTACCTCGAAGAGGCGAGGGGCTCCGGCGGCGGCGGCGGGTGGCGGCGGCGGCAAGTGGCGGCGGCGGCGCTGTGAGGGCGGCGTGACAAGTGGCGGCGGCGGCTGGTGAGGGGCGGCGGCGTGGGCGGCGGGCGGCGGCTATGACGGCGGGCGACACTGCTGCTCAAGTGAGGAGGAGAGGAGAGGAGAGTTGATTTGATGTGTTGGAGGGGGGGGTGCTGGGGTATTTATATAGGGGAGGGGAGGGATATGCTTGGGGTAGGGGGCAAGAAATAGATTAGGATTAGGAAACAAGAGGAATAGATCTAGGAATAGATACGGAATAAACGAAGTAGGAAAAGAGTCCTACTACGACTTGGGAAAAGGAGAAAAGGAACGGCTCCCTCCCTAGGTGCGCTCCTTTTTTTTAAAATTTCCAGACGAAAGAAAAATAATAAAACCAAATAAATAATTATATTATATAGGCATATAATATGTCAAAATTTTCAGAAAAAGATTTCCTACATGATGAACTTTATTCTAGCATTAAATAAAATACATACAAATTTAAATTAAGCAAAGAGTGCTTCTAGTCCAATAAATTCCAACAAAAATCATTTTTAAAATAGCAAAATGACTTCAAATTAATTTCTCTCCAATTTTCTGATGTAGAGAATCATGTTACCCTATTTTCCATATATTTTATTTTTGGAGAAAAATAATTTGAATAAAACTCCAATAACTCCAAATTGAAAAATAAATTCAAAAGAACTTTGAATTTTAATTCTTTGAAAACTCCCAACTCATATTTCGTATAATTTGAAGAAGTCATTTTATCTTCGCCGTGAAAATCATTGAGTTGCATAAAGTTTCAGAATTGGAAATATTCTCAAATGAAATTCAAATATTTTCAACACCCCTTGTCATTTAAATAAATGGAAGAAGTCATGTCATCTTCTCTCCAGGGTTTTGTGATGAAGAGTATTTGAATTCCCGAAGATCATAAAAGAAAAATGAAAGTTTGGGAAAGTCCTTTTATTCCCTCTCATCTAACTTTCAAAAGTTTCGAATTCACTCACTTTCAGTCCATCAATCAAGCAATCAATCAAATCTATCTCTTTGTTTATAACATTCCAAAATTTAGAATTTTGGGATGTTACAAACTACCACCCTTAAAATGAATCTCGGCCCTCGAGATTCGGAGAGGTTTGCAAGAAATAGGTTAGGGTTTGGGGGTCTTCTCAAAGTCAATCGATCATCTCCGGGGTCTCGGGTGCTACCACCCTTAGAAGCATTGTTACGGTTCCATCAAAACTCATATACTCCATCCTTATTGTTGACAGTGTCGGTCTTCTCAGATTGTAAGGAAAATTCCTTCTCTGGGCTCTTCCGGTAGTGGCATAACCTTTTCCTCAATCTCTTTTGTCCTTTCCTCTTGGTAAGGTTATCCCGAAACTGGGTCTTCATAGCTGACGGGTCTGACGCCAATTCTAAACAACTATCGATATCTCATGGTGGTCAACAATTTATGGTTTCTCCTGCAGAAAACGGGTCTGGGTTGTACCTCACCGTATGACCTACGGTTGGCAACAGCTGCCGTGTACAAGGGGAAAAGAAATACCTATACCGTTCTAAGGTTTAAACAAGGTTTAATATCGTCGTCTTGCAACTATAGGTAAGTCACTCAGATTTACTATCCCATATAGCAAAGTTTAATAATAAGAGTAAGTCGGTATGGTGATCAATCCATCCCGCACTCCAAATCATTACCTTGTACATGGTTTAGCGAATCTCGCATTCTAACACTCGGTCATCCTCACAAGCATTGCAGAATTTCTCTTGTCGACGAACCAAGTCCGGAAAATCCATTGATTCTGCAAGCCAAACAAACATCTATCGTTCCTTAACAACTCTCAGGTTTTGCGTAAACTCCTATAAAATCGTCGGTTGATACAAGTCGTAACTCTTCCAGGGTTTCTCCTTCAGCAAGAGTGTGCTTGCTTCTAGGCAGGTCCTGGGGCCTGTGGGTTAAGGCCCATTTCATCACTTGCGATCCTTGAACACCTCATCAGGGCAACTGATCTTTATTCCAACCTTCAACTTCCAGTATTCTTAAATCCATTCAATTGTACTGTCTTCCTTCCTTCTATTGGCACCAAACTAGACATGATTACTCAGACTCATCATGGAATTTCCATTGATCCATATTTCCAACATCATACCTCCTTTATATCCAGTAGTACTTCATCTCTTCATCCTCGTGGGATATCCCACCTACCGTGAAAAAAACTTATACTTATGAAGTCCATACTCCACTTCGTGGAACATCATTATCCTTTCCAGGTCGGCGCCCCTTACGGGGAATATTGGCCATCTCGCATGGCACTTCTTCAACTGGAAAACGTGAAACACATCATGAACTCCCGACAGTCCTTCGGTGACTTCAACTTGTTAGCCTATTCTCCCATACGCTACAAAACTCGGTATGGTCCTACAAATCTCGGGCTAACTTTCCCTTAACTCCAAATCGCTTAACTCCTCGCAGAGGTGGCACACAAAGATATGCTCTGCCTCCGATTTCATAGACTACCTCCTTGCATTTTTGAGTCTCAAGATAACTCTTCCGCTCGGATCGAGCTACCTTCAGTTTATCTCGAAGCAACTTAACATTCTCTTCTCACTCCTTGATCACATTTGGTCCAAACAACTGACGGTCTCCAACTTCATTCCACATCAACGGTGTCTGGCTCCTTCTCCCATACAAAGCTTCAAAAAGGGGCCATCTTCAAACTGGCTGGGTAACTGTTGTTGTATGAGAACTTCGCGTAAGGTAGATTTTCATCACTACTAGATCAATAATCTAGCGCACACGCTCTCAACATGTCTTCCAGATTCTGGTTGACTCTCTCGATCTATCCATCTGTCTGCGGATGAAAGGTTGTACTGAACTCTAACCTAGTATCCAAAGTCTGGTGCAGCTGTTTTCAAAACTTTGAGGTAAACTGTGTTCCTCTACGATGGTCCTCGGAACTCCATGCAGACATACGATCCTTGTCCAATATATCTTGGCCAACTTCACACTTGTATAGGTAGTTTTTCACTGGAATAAAGCGAGCCACTTTGATCAAGCGAATAAACTACTACCCAGATAGAATCATATCCTGTTCGGGTCCTGGGAAATCTGGTAATGAAATCCATGCCAAGCTTATCCTGCTTCCATTCAGGTATTAGCATAGGCTGTAGTACTCTGACTAGCTTCTGATGCTCTCGCCTTCACTCTCGACATACGCCACCCTACGACTACATACTCCGCAATATCCTTCTTCATACCAGTCCACCAGAAACACTCCTTCAAATCCGAATACATCTTGGTGTTTCCAGGGCGAATCAAGTATGGTGATTCATGAGCCTCCTGAAGTATTAACTTCTTGATCTTTGCATTGTTGGGTACATGTACACTGTCCTCAAACCATAAGGTGCCATGCTCATCCTTACGAAAACCTTTGGCTTTTCCTTTGCTCATCCTATCTTTTACCTCAGCAATCTCTTTGTCATCCTTCTGAGCTTCACGGATCTTTCTCAACAATGTAGGCTGAACTTCCATTGCTGCAACAAAACCTTTGGGAACAATCTCCAACTGAAGATCCTTGAGATCCTCGGCTAACTCCTTTGGTAATCCTCCGATTATGAGGGTATTCGTCCTTGTGTTCCTTATGGGTGTGTCCTATTTCTCCACAAATCTTGCATGCGCATGGTTTCTTCATATCACTTCCATCAGGCTTCAATTTCTAGGACACAAGACGAGACTTTGGCAAAGTCAACTTAAATTCTTTCCAAGTGGTTACTCCTTGCAATCCATTGATGGTTTGGTACATCCTCCACCAAGTAGCAAGACACCTCTTTCAAAGCACTGAAGAGCATGCTGGGTCATAACCTTTCCGGCTATAGGGTTATTCTTCATGTGATTCTCCATGTTCTGAATCCATCGGTCCGTCTTCAATTGACTCATCGGTCCAGAGAATACAAGCTCATCTCCATTCTTCCTCTAACGGGTCCATGGGTTTGGGGTGGGATAAGAGAGATCGAGAGGGATGCACTCAATACAAACAAAAGTTTTGAAAAGGCAGATTTTTATTGTGGCTGTCGGAAAAACAACAAACAAATGACAGCTCACAAACGTCGCATCTAACGCAGGTATGTAATAGGGGTTTGGTCTTCTAAAGGTCAATAGATCTTCAACATCATCAAACTCTTCCAGTCTTGTTCACGTCTCCGATGGCTGCTTCTGATCATGCTTGTTCCTTTTGCCAGATCATATCTGTTGACACGAAGTCTCTCGTGACGTCCTTTAATATTTCCGGAGTTGAATTCCAAACTTCTGGTTTAAACTTTCTTGACATGAACCATGATCCTATTGTCCTTCAGTTCCTGACAAAACTTTGATGTCTCAAGGTTTTCTCCTCAGCTTGTCTACTTTCAGCTTCCGGATCCTGAGTTCTTCATGAAATACTTCCTTGTCGACATTTAGTTTCTTGTGGGTCCATCTTAACTTTCTTGATGTAATACTCCAGATCCTGGTCTTACTCCAATACACCTTAATCTCGGGTATTGATTACTTCCATAATCTCTCAATTCCATAAGCGTAACCTTCCTAGGTCATACAAATCCGAAAATTCTTCAAAGCCTTCAAATTCTCCTTGTCTTCGGAGTCTTCACCGTTGTAGTTTCCGTTTACACGGTAAAATCCTCTTCATTCCAAATGGTCTTAGTTGTCCGATATCTTGTCTCCTTGGAGTGGTCTCATCGGTCAAATCTTCGAGTGGTCAAAAGGGAAAAGGGGTATGGTCTCACTAAAAGGAATATTTGAATAAGCTCAGAAGAGAAGAGAGGTAAAAGATCTTTTTGAAAAAGAAAGTTGTAGACAAAAATCTTTCCTATGGGCTTGCCATTTTTTAGGGTCACGTCCTACAGTCAACATGTGCTCTGATACCATCTTGTAGCGACCCGACCCGAATGGATCAAGTCTTCGTGCTTTCGTGTCATCCTCGGATCGGTATGTCGACACACACAAGACTCGAAGGATTTATAATAGAGGTAAATCACATGTATAAAGTAACGTAAATACTATTACCTCGATCCAAAAATATAGCGGAAGCAACAAGGTTGTGGATTCCCATCAACACCAACGGCAAAGTTGAGTATAGGAAACCGTAACCCTAACGTATCACTTACTCCTCGTCTGAAAATTCTGCAACATGAAAAGTTGCAGCCCAAAAAACGGGTCAGCACATGGAATATGCTGGCAATGTAACACATAGAGAGTAATGAAAGAATAAGCCTATACTACATGCATATACGGCTGGTGGAAAAGCTCTATGGTTATAAGGTTTTGCGAAAAGCCAATTTTTTCCTACTGCAAAGGAATAAATTTATTTAACTATCATGGTGGTTGTTGAACACTGAGAATGGTTGACAGCATCCTCAATCCTAATTAAAAGTACTCATTAAACCCAAACAAATTATATTAAGTAACGTGATGAGATCAACAGCATATCCAGGTACTAGATACTCAAAATTGTCCATAACCGGGGACACGGCTAATCATGATTAGTTTATACACTCTGCAGAGGTTTGGCGACTTTTCCCCACAAGACTCGATCGCCTCCGCTTGGTTCTCGCACTACATGGTGTTTGAGAGACGGATGACCGAGACATAGTCTTTCGTGGCGCTTAGCACCGTACATGTGGGTAGACCGTACCAACCTACATCCCCTACATCAGCTAGCCTACCCGTAAGAGTTCGCACAACTTAGTCAACTATGCCAGAGCCCATAATGGCTTGTGGCTGCACACGGAAGTTTCTAGTTTGAATAATCTTATGATCCCTTTGAGCACAGGTGGCGGTCCGAAAAAATCTGAGCAAATCCTGTCTACCAGTGTGCCTTGACAGGCAAGTCCTGGAATAGCCAGTGCCTCAATCCACCCAGATGTGTGTTTAAGTTGCCACCTTAGATAAACCATTAATTATCAATCTCACATCTGTCATGGATATTCACTCAAACCCAATCCACGTCTACGAGCATAGCATGGCGTAATAAGCAAACGTAGAAGTAAATCCCAAGGGTTTGATAATAAAACAGGTTATAGGTACTACCTCAAACTACTTCCCATCCCACAATTTAATTAGATCCTAATCATGCAAGTGTTTGAGAAATAGATCTAATGCATAAAAACTGGGTATGAGAAGAGTATGATCAAAGTGTTACTTGCACGCAAAGTTGATGAAGATGATTCGCACTCAAAACTCTTGATAGATCTACTCGTCACACTCCGGTCAATCTATCGTAATCAAGCAATAGTAACCACACATAAGCAATCACTCAAAAGATCGGAAGGATCGAAGAAACAATTCGGAAAACGTCAAAACCAAATCTAATAACTCTTGCAGCATAAAGCAATTTCTAACAGTACCAAAACTATGTGTATTTGGCCTTATCAGAAAGTTTAGGTCAAGATCTTCGATTTGCAAAAAGAATCAACTAAATCGGAGTTACGAAACTCAAGTTATGATCAAACGAAGTTCAAATACAAATCTGTTTCAAATCAAATTTTAAAACTTTCAAAAACATGTTTGAGTTGTATTACTGGATAGAGGAGATCATATCGAAGAAGTGGGCGTTGGTTTCGTTGGATTCCGACTTACGAGTAAAAAGTTATGAACGTTTGAAGATTAGGGACTACGGATAGGTCCATGACGAAAATTAAAAAAAGAAAAATCTATCGAGCTTAACGTCGCTAAACAAAACCGGAAAGAAAAACCGGCGAGAAAACCGATCTAGGGTTTCGGAAAGAAAACCGAAACTACACACCGATCTAGAAAACGGAACGGAAATCGATCTAGAAAACGTGACGCAGCGCGGGGCTAGTACCTCGAAGAGGCGAGGGGCTCCGGCGGCGGCGGCGGGTGGCGGCGGCAAGTGGCGGCGGGCGCTGGTGAGGGGTCATGGGCGAGGGCGGCGGCGGCGGTAAGTGGCGGCGGGCGGCGCTGGTGAGGGCGGCGGCGAGGGCGGCGGGCGGCGCTGCTATGACGGGCGGCGGCATCACTGCTGCTCACAAGGAGGAGAGGAGAGGAGAGTTGATTTGATGTGTTGGAGAAGGGAGGGGTGCTTGGGTATTTATATTGGGGAAGGGAGGGGTTTTGCTTGGGGTAGGGGGCAAGAAATAGATTAGGATTAGGAAACAAGAGGAATAGATCTAGGAATAGATACGGAATAAACGAAGTAGGAAAAGAGTCCTACTAGGACTTGGGAAAAGGAGAAAAGGAACGGCTCCCTCCCTTGGTGTGGCGTGGGCGTTGTGGCCTCGTGGCGGTAGGTGGCTCCTAGGCTTGGGCCTTTGGCCCATAGGCTCTTTTTTTTTAAATTTCCAGACGAAAGAAAAATAATAAAACCAAATAAATAATTATATTATATAGTCATATAATATGTCAAAATTTTCAGAAAAAGATTTCCTGCATAATGAACTTTATTCTAGCATTAAATAAAATACATACAAATTTAAATAAAGCAAAGAGTGCTTCTAGTCCAATAAATTCCAACAAATATCATTTTTAAAATACCAAAATGACTTCAAATTAATTTCTCTCCAATTTTCTGATGTAGGGAATCATGTTACCCTATTTTCCATATATTTTATTTTTGGAGAAAAATAATTTGAATAAAACTCCAATAACTCCAAATTGAAAAATAAATTCAAGAGAACTTTGAATTTTAATTCTTTGAAAACTCCCAACTCATATTTCAGATAATTTGAAGAAGTCATTTTATCTTCGCCGTGAAAATCATTGAGTTGCATAAAGTTTCAGAATTGGAAATATTCTCAAATGAAATTCAAATATTTTCAACACCTTGTCATTTAAATAAATGGAAGAAGTCATGTCATCTTCTCTCCGTGGTTTTGTGATGAAGAGTATTTGAATTCTCAAGATCATAAAAGAAAAATGAAAGTTTGGGAAAGTCCTTTTATTCCCTCTCATCTAACTTTCAAAAGTTTCGAATTCACTCACTTTCAGTCAATCAATCAAGCAATCAATCAAATCTATCTCTTGGTTTATAACATTCCAAAATTTAGAATTTTGGGATGTTACACCTGTAATACGAGCATTAAGCTCAGAGCACTATACGCCTTTCCACCTCCTGTATGTCACTGTGGCAGCCCCTTCCAACTATAAAAGGAGGCCCATGGCATACTGGAGAAGGATTTGGCTCTTTCGAACCACGCACTAACCACAGCTAGTTCGAGAGCTCAAGATCTCTCAGAAATACAACCGCCAAAGCAGGACAAGAGTTTTACGCATCCTTGCGGCTAGAACCTGGGTAAACGATCCTTGTGCTGTCTACTAGCCCTGCTCTCCTCGCAACCCTGTGCCCCGGCAACCGTAGTAGGGATTCTTGTGATCCCATAGGTGTCGTTCCACACCGACATCTTTGGCGCGCCAGGTAGGGGGCGCAATTGTGAGAATCTGGTCTGGTAGTTAGCAAAGCAGTTCTTTGTCGCCATGGCTCCTAAGAAGAAGACGGCCACGCCGATCGGCTCGTTCGGAGCCGAACGGCCCGTGCCGGTGCAGACGAGCAGCGGACCGGTCGCAGATAGGACCAGGGCCGCAGCCCGCGAGCACCAGCATCGCCCACGCAGTCCGAGCCTGGCGAGCGGCGTCGTTCGCGCGCCGGACGACCAGCTACACGTCACCGGATCCAAAGACAGGGCTGGCCCCCCCGCAGGCGGTGCGGGCCCCTCCAAGAGTGTTGTTGTGCCACCCCTAGGCAGCGCAGCTACCTCCAGGGCGATCACCACGCGCTCTTCCCATGGTGTGCGCGCCGAGCAGCGTCACCACGTCAGTGACCCTGGGCACCGCCGTGGGAAGAGCCCTGTGCGTCATCCGCAAGATGAAGGGGTTCAGCACGCTTGTCAAACCGCTGGCAAAAATGGCACGTAGCCGCTGGCTCATAACGGAGCTCCTTCTAAAGTAGTTAGAAGTAGAAGCGCGCTGCGATCCACGCAGCTGTCACTGCCGCCCACACCAGCGGAAGCTTTGGCGTGCGCGCAACTGCTCCTCGACTTCCCTCCTGTTGCGGAGAAGCTTGACGAGTGGAGGGCCACCATTCAAAGCCTCGTCGCCGTTGCAAACAAAGACGATCCGTGACCGGCGGGGCCCTCGGGTCAGCGCTCCACTGAGCCACCACATGCTGGCGCTGGGAGGACCGGGGGAGTTGCGGCCACGGTGCACTCTCCTCCTCGCTAGCCGCCGCGGCCGTCGGCCCGTCGTGACGACGCTTGTGATAACATCTCCATAGCGTCGTCTGACCCGCGGACCATCCACGACCAGCGCCAGGTCCTTCGGGAACGAGTTCATGAAGACGCTCGAACCACCGTCGAGCGCCGGCGCAGAACGCGCCGCCAGTCGGACAAGCGGGCGGGACCCGCTATGGACCACCCAGCACCGGGGGGCTCCGGTGGCCTACCTTACGAGGTGTGCTGCCCGGCCTTTACCCGTGAGTTGCGGCAGTTCCAGTGGCCGTCCCACCGCACGTTCAAACACGACGTCGGCGAGAAGCACACCTGCAAGACCCATCCGTCCGAGTTCCTCAGCATCTACACCATCGCGATGCAGGCCGCTGGAGCTCGTGACGACAAGGTGCTTGCCAACTATTTCCCGCTGGCGCTGAAGCCCAATGTGATGTCTTGGTTGATGCACTTGCCTGCGGATTCCATTTCTTCCTGGTCGGATCTATGCCATGAGTTCGTTGGCGCCTTCACGGGAGGCCACCAAACTCATGGCCAGGCTAGTGATCTGCATATCATTCCCTAGAAGGAAGGGGAGACCCTGCGCAAGTACATCCAGAGATTCAGCCGGGTGCAGTACAACATCCCCGACATTCATCCCGCCGTTGTGATTAGCGCGTTCCACCAGAACATGCGCAATCGCAAGATGCGTGAAGAGCTCGCGATGACCAAAGTTAAGGATGTGGCCGAGCTCTACGTTTTGGCCGATACGTGTGCCCGGGCTGAAGACGGAAGGAAGTACCCCGGCGAAGACGCCGACGCGGAAACCGACTCTACCGAGGAAGACGCCCCTACCTCGACGAAGAAGGTCCGGCATCGCAACAGGAATTGCAAAGGCAAGGCCGTGCTTGGCGTTGAGGGATCTGACGACACCGGTGCCGGCAAGAAGGTCAAAGCAGAAGCCCTCGGCAAGGAGATTGCAGGGTCCGCCGCTTGCTGAGCGTTGGCGGCTACCGACAAGCCAGGAAGCTCCGGCAAGAAATACTGCAAGATCCACTGCACCAAGGGCCACGACCTTCAGAACTACCGGCAAGTCGAGCTGCTTGCTGAGAAGCAAAAGGCTGAGTACGAGAGGCGGGACAAGGAGAAGGACCAGGACGGTGCGGAGCGATCCGGCAAGAAGCGTGGCGGCCAAGGAGGCCGACCCGACAAGGACAACCAGCAAGAGAGGCCCGCCCGGGGCCACGACAAGAAACAAGAAAACGATGATCACGACGAGGAAGATGAGTCTGGTGAGAAAGGGTTCCAGAAGGCTACGGAGGCCATGTGCATCGATGGCGGCGCCTCGCTGCATACCTCTCATCGCCAGCTCAAGCAGTGGGCGCGTGAGATTACAGCAGCAGAGCCGTCGTTCGACACTCAAAAGCCGCTGAAGTGGTCCAGCACGCCCCTCATCTTTGACGCCAAGGACCACCCTGAGCGCACTACCACGGTCGGGTGTTTGCCATTGTTGGTCTCACCAACGATACGCAACCTCAGAGTGAACAAGATGTTGGTTGACGGCGGGGCCGGCCTGAACCTGATCTCGCCTGTCGTGATCAAAAAGTTGCAAATCCCTGATGGAGACCTCGAGGAAACGGGCACGTTTCAAGGGGTCAATCCGGGGAGGAGCCAGCCGAAGGGAAAGGCACACCGCCCGTGACATTTGGAGGAGATTTGAACTACAAGACAGTTTTACGCATCCTCGCGGCCTGAACCTGGGTAAACGATCCTTGTGCTGTCTACTAGCCCTGCTCTCCTCGCAACCCTGCTCTCCTCGCAACCTTGCGCCCCGGCAACCGTTGTAGGGATCCCATAGGTGTCATTCCTCACCGATAGGCGGTCGCCATCGTCGTCGCCTTCCGGGCGGCACCCCAGGCGGCTGCCATCCTCCCCGAAGACCCTGACGAAGAGTGTTGCCGCCCCATCGTACTTGAAGTGGAAGGTGCGCCTCCCATTCTTATCATGGGCCAGGCAAATGGCTGCCATCCGCGGGTCAGGAACACATGGCCGATGGAGTTGACCTCCACCTCCACCCATGAGGACTCGTTGCATCAGCCGTCGGGCTGCAGCCACAGCCCAATAGGTCCTGCCGCCGGCAGCTCCTTCGAGAAGGAGTTTGGAAGCAGAAGCCAACTGCCTGGAAGGCCCTCCACCCGCACGACAACATCGCGCGCCGAGTCGCTCGAGCGGGCGCACGGGCGTGGCGGTCGGCAGGCCACGGCACACCTTCCTCCTTGGCCATGGTTGCAGGCGTCCCTGTGACCATCCTCGCGGGGGAGGCCCATTCCCCAGCTATTGAAGTCGCTGCGAGCCGTCACAGGAGGACGCCCGCACCCCCATGCAGACGTCGCTGGTTCGGTCGCGGATTTGCGTGGACGGCAACACCCTCTCTTAGGCGGCGGCGCCTCCAGCCCAGCCTGAGGGACCTTGCCCTTCTCTTCGGCCGAGAACCTCCTCGGTGGCGCCATGGTCGCTTCGGCAAGATGGCCGCGCGGCACAGGCAAGAGAAGAGGGAGATCATAGATGAGAGAATGAGGACGGGCCGGGGGCTCTTCCTCGCTCGCCCTCTTATAGGCGGTCGAAGGCTAACCGGTGCCCTTCCACTTTGGAAGCGATGATGGCGCTGCTGCATGCGCAAGGCAGTTGTGAAGTCGGGGCAGTTGCCGAGGCGACGTGGCGAAGCGGAGGCGTCCGCGTCCCGTCAAGCGCCACGCGTCAGCCTGGCCCATAGGAGATTGGGACTCACGGTGCTTCACCCTTGCCCCTTGGCTTCGCCTCGAAGCCAACCCGAGTGCGCCTTAAGCCTTGGGGCTACTGTCAGCGCTCTAGGAACCAGGGTATCCAAACTTGCATGCTTGCGGTCCACGGCACAGCTCCCTCAATGGACTGGTATGGACCATCTGCAAGACCGGCAAGATGAGACCCTTGCGAGGGCCCAGGCCTCGCGAGATGGACGACACCAAGAGCTCCTAAGGGAGCGGCCTCCGCAGGCGGCCTCCCGAGGGGCGGAAATTTCTATGCAGGTACCCAACCTCACGAGGCTGCGATGACGTGAACCATGATGACCAAGGCCAGCCGGGCGCAGAGGAGGCAGGTTCCTCTTTGGTGCTAGGTAGACAAGGATAGATGTGGGTTCCCAAGGAATCTCCCAAAGGTTTCTATTTCGGTGCTACAAGACCAAGACCACAGGCTCAGCAGGACAGAGGTCATCACCGAGCCCACCATTGCATCACAACCAAAAGCTTTGCGGGTGAAGACCACCTTTCATCAGGATTAGATGTACTACTTGTCCCCTTTCAAAATGGTCGTTGTGGGATCACTTCCCGCCTATGTTAATTGGGAAGAGGACCGAGGCCACTATCAATATAGGCTAGCCACCACCGTAGGGGGGACTCGAATCCTTTCCACCCACACCAGAGAAGCCCTCGCAAGGTTGTTCATCCCCTGTACTAGTTCATCCTCAGCCCCTCGTGAGGCCAATCCATCACAAAGCAGTAGTAGGGTTTTACACCGCAACGTGGCCCGAACCTGCGTAAACTGCCATGTTCATCTTCTTCCTTGTTCATGCAAATCCGACTAGGCTAGGCTGTGGGGCGATGAGCTCTATGCTTGAGGGGTTGATATTCCCACATGCCCTTGAGTTTGAACCTTCTTGGGTCTGCGGAGCCCTGATATGCTAGACTACGCCTCTGAGGAGGCCAAGGACATGGACGAGGATGTCGACGCCATGGCCTATACGAAAAAATCCCCAACCACTCCCAGTACGGGGAAGTGGACTGCCACTTCAAGCTACGATGTCTATATGGTCGATGCCCCCAAGGAGGACGGCAAGGACCCCACAAGGGAGTCAGCCAAACACCGATGCCAGGGAAAGCGATCTAGGGGACGAGGAAGAGGCGATGAAGATAACCAGAACATAGATACAAACAACATAGGGGACGACACTGCTCCAGAAAACATGGAGGAGATCGGCGATAATGCCACCCCCGAGTAGCACCCATCCGCTCCCGAGGACCACAGCGACCCTGAGGACCCTGGCGAATCTGAAGATAGCAACTACCTCCCTCCTTCCGAGGACGAGGAGAGCCTCGGAGCCAAAGACTTCATCATCCCTGATGACCGTCTAGACCAAGAACGGTTGAAGCGGCAACTTATACCCACCGTCTGAAGCCCAAAGAGGAAGCAGAAGAAATTAAAACCCGAACAAGATACCCTCAATGAGAGATGGACAAAAGTCCTATCAGCCAAAGAGGGCTTGTCATCCTGGGCGCATGGCAGATGCCAAGGGATGGCTAAAGAGAGGAGGAGGCTCGAGCGCACCGGTGGGCTCCAGAGGCGAGGTCGGCATGAGCGAGCGCGGGACGCAAGACATACCCAGCTTCGGGGCTCTTCATAGAGATAACACCCCTAGTCCCGCCGAGTGTGGTTTATATGTAATAGTACAGAGTTGCTCCTAGAGATGTATGGAGGAAGAAGGAGGGTAGGCCAGGCTTAGGCTGCTCCCTCTCCCGATGTGTGGCTAGTCTAGTTGATCTGCAGTTTGCTATGGTTCTCGTCGTGCCCGTATGCATGAGGGCTCCTGGGGGTTTTATAAGTCAACCCCCCAGGGATACAATGGTAATGTTACAAGGCCGTGGGGCCGGGTTGTCATTGTCCGAAAATCCAGCGCTGGGACCTGCCAGGTGTCAGGGCTCGTCGGGCTCTCCGGGCGCGGGCCCCATGTGCCAGGGAGCACTACTTGATGTCTTGTCGATTGTCACAGAATGGCCGGGCCGAGTCCGCTACAGTGGCGCACCATCAGGTCGCCGGTTACTGGCGTCAGCAATGACTACGGGTGCATTGTAGCCACGTTGGCCATGGTCAGCAGAGTAGGTGGGGCACTATTGCCACGCCCCAGCTGACCAAAGGAGTTGGTGGGCCACTGTTGCCTCGCTCATCCCTTAGTGGAGACTCGTCCCATCGTACGGCCGGGATGGGACAGGAGCTGACCCATGACCGGGTTGAGGAACATGCCAAGGGAGGGCTGGCTTGTTGGAGAAGTCTTGTTCATGCCGGGTTCGTCCATCTTGTGCCAGCCATTGGGGCTGGGTTGAGGAGTTTGGCCGGGTTGAGGGACTTGGTTGGGTTGAGGAACCCGGCCAAGTGCGAGCCGGATTGAGGGGTGATGCTGGCCCCGATGTTTTTGAAAAGGATCCAGGTTTTGTTGCCTGCCTGGGGTTCATCTCCCCGGCAGTAGTCCCCGAAGCTGTGAAGGTCGGCCGTCTTCGAGCGTGGGGGGGGGGGGGGGCTTCGCAGTACCCCCCCTGAGGAGGCGAAGTTGCGACCGTCGGGTCCGGCCGCACCCACTGTGTGCCGCCTTCCGGAAGCCGGATAGCGGAACCCCGGCACGGGCGGGAAACCATGGCGTCCGCCAAATCTTGAGGTAATCTTTGGGGCTCTGAACGGGTGCCACGTGGTGCTCGAGAGCCGGAGGGGCCTGACAGGCCACGCGCGTGACGTGACAGGCCGACGGGCCGGAGCCCGCCACTGCACACCATCAACCCACACGCGCGGATTGATTGCGGTGTCCAATAGTCAGTTGTCCTTCTCGAGGTAGTTATTGCGTGCGCAAGCGCGCACTTATTGCGGGGGAGTGGGGGCGAGTGCAAACGATCCCACTTCCCCACGTTTGAGCCGTGGCTTATAAATGTTGAGGAGGGGGCGGCGGAATTCATTCTCGCTCGTGCTCCCCTACCTCTTCGTCCCCCCTCTGCTCCTTCCGACTGCCGCGTGCTGCGACACCCGCCGCTTCAAGCAGAGCTTCACCGTTATTCTTCTCTCTTCTTTCTTCCTTCCGTCAGGCTCGTGGATGGGCTCCTCCATCACCACGGAGGACATCGCATACCTCTACGGCACCAGGTGCTTACCGAGGGAGACGAAGGTTGCCCTGTGCCTGCCGGAGGGCAGTAGGAGCCATGGCCGGAGGGGACGGAGTGCGTCGTCTTCTACTCGCATTTCAAGCGCGGGATTGGCCTCCCCGCGAGCCACTTCTTCTGCACTTTCCTGGAGTTCTAAGGGCTCCAGCCCCGTCATCTCGGCGCGAACACCGTCTTGCAGCTCAACGGCTTCGTTACCATGTGCGAGCGGTAACTGGGGGTCGAGCCCTCGATCGACCTCTGGGTGCGCTTCTTCGCCTTGAAGCTGTAGGGGCCGAAGGCCGGGGAGATGTCCCCCTGCGGGGCCGCCGTTAAGTGGACGAACGGGGGCTGCCCCAAGATGCCGCTGGAGGATTCTACCAAGAAGTCGCAGAATTCTTTCTTCTACGTCCGCAACCTTGGCGCAGACCGCATCAACTTGCCGCCCTTCGTCGATGCAACACCGCAGGAGAAGTAGAACTGGAACAACTTCACCAGGGACCCGTCGCAGGAGGTGCTCAACCTGTGCCAGCGCGTGACATAGATGAGGGAGCGGGAGGGGCTCACCGGCACCGACCTCATCACTGCCTTCATCAAGCGTCGGGTGCTGCCGCAGCAGCAGCACACTCATATCATCGGTCTGATGACCGGACTTCAGGAGCCCGACCAGATGTCAAACCTGCGCCTGGGGGCGCACCAGGTCGCCCACCGGGTCAACGACATCTCCAAGGCCAGGCTGAAGGAAGACTAGGAGTTCGGAAAGCACCCGTAGAGCCAGGCGAACCCGGCACGGGCGATGAATCCTTGGTCCCTCTACTTTGTTGCCGCCCATCTTCTCGTTCATCCTGACGCGACGCGGGAGATGCTTCTGAACGCCATCCGGCATATGACCGGGCGCCGACGCAGGTGGTGCAGGCCGGCTCGGAGGAGCCCGTGGCCCATGGTGAGGAGGCGGAGGAGGTGGACGCTGACGCCGGTGCAGGGCGCTGTGCGGGTAAGTTTCTTCGTCCTTTATTTCTTGAGATGCCAGTCGCGAGGCGGCGTGGGGATTCTTGATGCGACTCGTTTGACGCAGTGGCGCCGGGTGGAGGAGGCGGCGACGCGACTGGAGTCGGGTCATCCTGGGGAGCGGCGTCGGCAAGCCGGCCGCATGGGAAGGGTGATGTGGCATCCCGGGGCTAGGCATGAAGCGTGCGGTGAACCCGGCGGCTGGCGCGAACCCGCCCACCAAGAGAAGGCGCGGCACTCCATAGGCGACGCTGGCGGGACCCACCATCCTGGTGGTGCCCAGGTAAGTTCTCTTTCTGCTCGATTCGAGTCGCCGAGTGGCTTCCTTTAGTTCTTGCTTGTTTACTTTGTCGGGCTTCAGGGCGTCGATCTCATTGGCGCTGGCGGCGGCAGATGCTGCGTCCCGCGGGGCCGCCATGTTCCGGAAGACCCAGACCAGCGGCATCGACCGGGACGAGGAGGTGGCCGACCCGGAAATCGGCCTGGACCCGGCCGACACCGAGGGCTTGGCCTGGCGGGACCGGAACAGGGCTGAGGAGGTGTTGGAGGCGGCGGCGGCCCAGGCTTGGGTCAGTGCCGCGGCGGCGTGGGCATGGGCCAAGATGTCGGCGGGGATGGAGCCGGCGGCGACGGTCTTCATGCCACTGTCGAAGGGGAAGCGCGGCCAAGGCGGCCGTGCAGACGTGGTGGACCTCGACCGGGGGGTCGTGGATGTGGATGACGAGACCCCGTCGTGGACCAACGTGGTCGAGCGGGTGGAGTTTGAAGGAGGCGACGGCGACGACGTCTTGGAGGAGGCGGCACAGACGATACCGGAGGGGGTGCCTCGGGCGCCGACAGGTGGGGCGCTGCAGGTGACTCTGGCTGCTGCGCCAGGAAGAACGCCAGAGGGGGCGCCGTAGCAGGCGCCGGAGTGGCCGCTGGCCGTGGAGGAGGCTCTCAGCGGCGAGTATGCCCTGGTGCCCAGGCCAGAGGGGCCGTCGGGTCACAGCCGGCTCGGGATGGGCCCAACGAGGTCTTCTTCAGGCCATTGACCCCGGAGGAGGCGGCGATGCTGCCGTGAGCCAGGGCCTTCGAGGGCGCACAGATAGGATCCAGGCCTTTGCCCACGTGGAGGGGGAGCGGACGCGCGAGCAGGAGCGCGCCGTGTTCGTAAGTTTTTCCTTTGTCTTCTATTTTTTAGTGGGGGTGCGCTAGCGCACCCACTGGGTGTAGCCCTCGAGATTTGGGCCAACTACGTAGTAGTTGGGTCGAATCTTAAACTGATGTCTTGTGCTGATCATTGCTCCTTGCAGCAACTGGATTCCTACCGGGTCGGTGTATTCAACTGGCTCTTGGAGAAGCACCGGCAGCTCAAGGAACAGCTCAAGGAGCAACTCGTCGCTAAGGAGGAGGAGCTCTGCGTTGTCCCAGGTATTTTTCTTGTGTCTTATTTTTAGTGGGGGCGCGCTAGCGCACCCACTGGGTGTAGCCCCCGAGATTCGGGCCAACTACGTAGTAGTTGAGTCGAATCTTAAAAGTAATCCTTTGTTTCTGAATCTTCATCATGCGGCCGCTGTAGCCGAAATGTCGAAGGCAAAGGCGGAGGCGGCGGGAGCCCGGCGGGCGCTTGAGGAAGCCGGCCGGCTGCAGGAGCAGCTGGCGGGCGACAAGAGCCGGCTCGAAGCCGAGGAGGACTGCCTCAAGGCGTAGGCGGCTTAGGTTGTGGAGGCCCAGCGGGCACTCGACGAAGCCGGCCAGTGGCAGGAGCACCTGGCGGATGACAAAAGCCGTCTCGAAGCCGAGGTGGACCACATTAAGGCGGAGGCGGCCAAGGTGGAGGAGGCCCAGCGGGGCCATGCAGAGGCCGGCCAGCAACGTGACAAGCTCGCCGACGACAAGGGCCAACTTCAGGCCGAGGTGGAACCCCTGAAGGCGTTGGGGACCCAGACGAAGGATGCTCATCAGGCAGAGACCCATCGCCGTGAGGAGTCCGAGAAGCGGCCGAGGCCACGGACGCCGATCTAAAGGCGGCCCTTGCCAAGGTCGCTGACTTGGAGAATACGCTTCAGGAGCATGACCGTACCATCGCCAGAGAGCGGCGCAGTACGTTGCTTGAGGCGCAGCACCTGGAAGAGTCCTTCTCCGGTAAGTGCTTTCTTTGGGTTCTATCTGGTTGGAGTGCCGGCTTCTTTCCCTTGATTATTGATTGGTCTTGCTCTTATTTTTAATAGGGACTGAGGGAGTCCTAGACTAGGGGGTGTGCGGATAGCGGAACTATCATCACAGCCGGACTCCAAGACTATGAAGATACAAGATTGAAGACTTCGTCCCGTGTCCGGATGGGACTTTCCTTGGCGTGGAAGGCAAGCTTGGTGATACGGATATTTATATCTCCTACCATTGTAACCGACTCTGTGTAACCCTAACCTATCCGGTGTCTATATAAACCGGAAGGGTTTTAGTCCGTAGGACGAACAACAATCATACCATAGGCTAGCTTCTAGGGTTTAGCCTCCTTGATCCCTTGGTAAATCTACTCTTGTACTACCCATATCATCAATATTAATCAAGCAAGAGTAGGGTATTACCTCCATCGAGAGGGCCCGAACCTGGGTAAAAACATCGTGTCCCTTGTCTCCTGTTACCATCCGCCTAGACGCACAGTTCGGGACCCCCTACCCGAGATCCGCCAGTTTTGACACCGACATTGGTGCTTTCATTGAGAGTTCCTCTGTGTCGTCACCGATAGGCCCGATGGCTCCTTAGATCATCAACAATGACGCAGTCCAGGGTGAGACTTTTCTCCCCGGCCAGATCTTTGTATTCGGCAGTTTACACTGCGGGCCAATTCGCTTGGCCATCTGGAGCAGATCGAAAGCTACGCCCCTGGCCATCAGGTCAGATTAGGAAGTTTGAACTATACGGCCGATATCCGCGGAGACTTGACCTTCGACGGATTCGACTCGCGGCCAAGCATGCCGCACTGTCTCGATGGGCATGATCTTGCTCTGGAGCCGAACAGTGCCTTGGAAGCCGCACCAACATCTGCTCCGACCCTTAATCCGGAGCCGGATTCCCCGATCAAGAACGAGTGGTTGGACGCCGCCTCGGGGGCCACAATCTCTACGGAGATTGAGCCGAACTCCATCCCTGTCCTTTGCGAAGACCCCGACTCCAGGGTGCCGGACTCCTATCCGGACTCAGAACCCTCCGCGCCCCTGCCAATCGAATCCGATTGGGCGCCGGTCATGGAGTTCACTCCCACGGACATCTTTCAGCACTCGCCCTTTGGTGACATCCTGAATTCACAAAGTCTCTCTCTTTATCCGGAGAGCCCTGGCCAGACTACGGACAGGAAGGTTGGGATGTGGAGGACGAAGAAATTCAACGCCCACCCACCACCCACTTCAGAGCTAATCGCCGAAAGTTTACACGACGTGCTCGATTTCGACTCCGAAGACATCGACGGTATGGACGACGATGTAGGAGACAACCATGAACCAGCGCCTATAGGATGCTGGACAACTACTTCATCCCATGATGTATACATGGTGGATACACCTAAAGGAAATGAAGACGAGGAACAACGGGACGCTACGAAGGATAAATCCCTCGAAAAGCAGTCCAAACGGCAACGTAAACGCCGAACCAAGTCCCGCCTCAACAGAGACCCAGCCATAGAGCAGGGCGAACCGGTGGACGGCATTTAACATGCTATCGAGCAATCGTCCGAACAGGACAACTTGATAAACAACCCGTCCCTCAAGCGAAGACAACAGTCCGGACGATCTCACGCCGGACAAATTGTTGGAACAAAATAAACTCCGTAAAAGGCTCGCCGCCATCGCTGTAGCCTGAAAAAGCAGAAGCGAAGCTCAAAGCAGCGGAAGATGCACTCAGAATCGATGGAGCAGAGTATTCAACACACAGAGACAAATCTGGCGGCATCGCCCGAACAAAGAGCTACCCAAAGAGAAAGCTACTACCCGAATTTGATGAGGAGGCCATAGACCCCCACAATCAAGAACTAAGAAGGCCACCCGGTCGGATGGACGACCCCACGGCAAAAAGAGAGCGGCAACTGGCGCCGCACACAAGCCGATGCGCGATCCGCATAAGGATTCACATCAAAAGGATGGCCCAGTTAGGTCCATCTACGGGCCAAGAAAGCAAGCTCTTCAAAGCAATGCAACACGCCAAATATCCGAACATCACGGCACACCCAAATACAGGGGCGCCGCACACCCCCTATGTTTCACCGATGAGGTGCTGGATCATGAATTTCCAGTGATTCAAACCCATAAACATAGAGGCATACGACGAAACAATGCACTTTAGTTCTGGATTGAGGATTACATCCTCCACATACACATGGCTAGAGGAGACGATCTCCACGCCATAAAATACTTACACCTTAAACTCAAAGGGCCAGCTCGGCATTGGCTTAAAAGCCTCCCCGAAAATACCATTGGAAGCTGGGAAGAGCTCGAGGATGCGCTTTCTGCAAATTCTTTCTGGGACCTATGTCCGCCTCCGGATGCGTGCACGATTTAAGTCACATAACTCAACAGCCCGTAGAGTCGGCCCAGAAATTCTGGAACAGGTTCCTTACTAAAAAGAACCAAATAGTCGACTGTCCGGACGACGAAGCCTTAGCAGCCTTCAAACACAACGTCCGAGACGAATGGTTCGCCAGACACCTCGGCCAAGAAAAGACAAGAACAATGGCCGCATTAACAAGCCTCATGACCCGCTTTTGCGTGGGAGAGGATAGCTGGCTAGAAAGATGCAGCACCAGCGACCCAAGTACATCCGAAATCAGGGATGGAAATGGGAAACCACGGCGCAACAAGGACCAGTGCCGGATTAAGAGGAACGGTCCAAAGAGCGCGGCAGTCAACGCCCTATTAGAAAGCTCACGGCAGAACAATAAAAAACTGCACCTTAAGGACAATAGCGATGAGCTATCCAATTTAAACAAAATCTTGGACAAGATATGTCAAATCCAAAGTACTCCCGGGAGGCCTTCAAACCATACACACAGAGATTGTTGGGTCTTCAAACAAGGGGCTCGACACACCAAGTGAAGATGACGACGAGCACCACAAGCAGAGCCCGGGAAAACAAAAGAATTTCCCACAAGAGGTTAAAACAGTAAACTCACTTCACGTGATCCAAGGGAAAAACAGAGCGGCGCCCACTAAAATGCGCGCCGCACACTGGTTGTCAAAACCAATCCCCTTCGACCATCAGGACTATTCCAAAAGTATCTGGAACACAGGATGGACTGCCTTGATATTGGATCCTATAATCGACGGATTCCAATTTACACAAGTCCTCATGGATGGCGGCGTTGACATAAACCTGATATATCAGGACACAATCCGCAGAATGGGGATAGACTCAACCAAAATTCGCCGTAGCAACACCTCCATTAAAGGAGTAATGCCAGACCCATATGCCCATTGTACGGGCTCCATACTGCTAGAAGTTGTGTTCGGTTCATCTCACAACTTCCGTCGCGAAAGGTTAATCTTCCATGTCGCCCCATTCAAAAGTAGCCATCAAGCACTATTGGGACGTGAAGCTTTCGCCCGCTTTAACGCAATACCGCATTATGCATCTCTAACACTTAAAATGACCGGTCCACGCGGCATCATCTCATTAAAAGGAAGTATTAAGTGTTACTTGAGCACGGAGGAACGTGAGACTGCCTTGACAGCCCCACACCTATCCGCTCCGCTTAGTCAAAGAACCTGAATTGGTCATTCAAACCCCGGACACGGCTAGACGAGTCCGGCGCCTACTAGCGGCATACCCCATACGGGCTGCACGCATGTATCACAAGAGACAATAAAGCTCAATTTTATTCACTTCTTCGAATCGCACTCGCTTATTCAATATAAAGTACTTCTTTGATGATATTTTTCTTTTAAACTAAGTTCCTCTCTTTACAGATGAACAACGTATACACCCGGCCCAGATACGACACAACGGAGACACAAAGCGCAGACGCAAGAGGGACCCGCTAAGGATTCTTTTCAGATTAAGACCCAGCGTAAACCTTTTTTATCGCTCTCTTGTTGATATACCTCCCGGTTTCTTACTATAACCGAGGAGGAGGCTGGCGTTTTGGCATTGGCCGCACCAGAATTTTTATGTGTACCGACACCAGGGGCTTAGGGCATTATTCTGCCTGTTTATAAAGACCGAATACCTTAGGGAGTATTCGCGCCTCGAAGTTAGGGCCTTATATGCATCAGCTCAAACATGTCTTTGGTCAAATGTTGGGTTTGCCTGCCCTGTGTTTTGCTGCCTTACGCTCCATTTTATCGCTAACGCTGCACTAGGAGAACTATTGCGACAGTGCCCGGTTCGGCCGGGCGAGCACCTCAAGAGAGAAAGCCAAAACCGATCGTCATGATATAGCGAGAGACCGTCAACCACTCGATGACTCATCGGAATGTTTAGAATTCCTCCGCATTAACGAAGGACCGGTTTTCGGACAGGCACATACGCACTCGAATTCGGGAGAGTGCGGTGCCCCGTGGGCTATATAGTAGCCCCACCCTCGAACTCCTATGGCTAAGTGAAAGTGATAAAGCATTATAGTCCAGTTGCCTAGTTTGCTATGCTACCACCTCCTTAACAGGACCAAGACGTTGGATTAAGTGTGCAAGAGTGCCTTCTTTGGAAACACCCCCGCACTATGTGCGTGGGGGCTGAAGCCAAGGACTGCCATCTTTCAGGTTATATATACATACACATATACGGCCGCACATGGAGTAGCCTACTACTTGAATGCACAAGTATAAAAAGCTCTTACATTATATTGAAACATTGTTTTCACAAATCAGACATGTCATTTAAACATAATATCCTTCGAGCACTGCGTCTCTATTAAACGAGCACCCTGCAGGACTTCCTCAAAGTAGTGCTCGGCAGTACTCGGCTTTTGTCCGAATCTTGGGATGCAACGTCGGTGGCTTCATATCTGCCCAAAGATGTCTTGACACGGGCCAGAGCCATCCGCGCCCTCAATACATGACGACCGCCTCATTGCGTCCGACACGCACCGCACCAAGGAACTGTTGCACTAAACCAAAATAACTCTTCGCCGGGTCCGCCGGCCACAAATGAGTCATGACATGCTTCATGGCAAGTCCGGATAGTCGATTAAGCTCGGCCCATTCGGCCAACCGATCGTTCAACGGAAGAAGACGCTCCGGACTATGGAATTGCGACCAATATAGGTCTTCCCTTCTGTGCCCCTTCTAGCCTCGGAAGTGCTCAATCAAGGCCCACAGCCGCCGCTAAGTCCAGATAAGCATCCTCCGAACTCCACAACTTGTCCAATTGAGCATACTTTGGATCCGTATATTTCCTCCGCAGCAGAAACGGTTTTCCAGCCGCAATTGCCCCGGCCTGACTCAGCTCCTCCTTGGCAGCCCTCAAAGCCGAATGGGCATTCTTGGATTTGGCGGCGGCCTTTTTCAGGCCCTCTTGCTCCGCTTGACGTTCTTTTTCAAGAACCTCGCAGCGATCGGCAGCATTCTTCAACTTTCTGTCCATATCGGCCATTTCCTCTTTGCTTCGGTAGTGAGCAGCCCGTTCGGCTTTTAGCTCTTTGGCCGCCCTTAAATCGGCCGCATTACTATTTCTGGCTTGCTCTTTCGCTCGGGCGAGTTCACCCGCAGCTCCTCCACAGCAGCGGCACCATCTGCATTAAGCATACAAATAGTAAGACATGGGCGTCAAGCTCCCTTACCAGGTGTCCGCGTAGAAGTCGCATACCTTGTAACTCGTCAAACAGTTTATTGACCAGCGCGATGTCCGCATCCGCCTCGTCAAGTTGCCGCTTTAGTACGGCATATTCATCAGTCCGGCTGGCCACTGGATGCCCCGCCACCTGTTTAGGAGCGGCGATATGTTATAACTGAGATTTTGGTCCCCGGCACGCTGTCCATTTTGACAACATACCGAGTCTCAGCGGCTACTATCTATACAGGGCACATTCTATATGCATAACTGTCAGAAGGTACATCACTTTTGCGTACCTCGAACCTCGTTAGTAAGCTTCTGACGGCTTCATGCAATCCGCTCTCCGCGGATGGAATCCTTTCAATCACCGTACCCATTAGAGCACGGTGATCTTCTGAGATAGCCGCTCGCCCGAGCAGATCCTTCAGCTCCTCCGACCACACACCACATGGCGCCGGACCTTTCGGCCTCGCCGGACTTGGGGGAACCCTCCGCGACAACACCTCAGGGTCATCCGCCTCGCATGAGGGTGCGACAGGTGGAGGCGTTTCGCTCTCCATCATCTCCGGAAGAAGATCCCCCGAAGACGAGCTCTGCTGAGAAGGGCTAAGGTCCGAACTACAAGGTACAATTTCGGCTATCTTCATAAATAAATGCAGGGATGTTCCTTATTTACAAAACCCCTTCTTTTTACTTACGGCTCGCTGGCGGGCTGATCCCCTTGAGAAAATAGTGCGGCTGGGTTACTTCCCAACGCCGGACTCTCTGACGAAGATTCCTTTCCCCTCTTTGAGGCATTGACCTCTGGATCTTCCGAAGCGGTCCTCTTTTCTCCTTGAAAGATGGGACTTTTAATCCCTCCTTCCTGGATAGCCTCCTTCCTAGAGGCAGTTGCTTCCCCGCTCCCCCTTCGCCTTCTTCAAAAGGTGCGGCCTTCAACATCCTGGTCAACATGGGATCCAGCGGGGTCTCTGGGAGGGGAGCCGGACACCTTATTAACTTTGCCTTGGCTATCCACTCCTGTTCGAGAAACGGCTCCTTTAAAGGGCATATATATATATGATAAACGAATGAACAACTTTTCCGGTTACAGTACTACTTACTTGAGTATCTGGGCGATTGCAGCTTAGTCCTGCGTCCTCAGTCAGGTCCGGACACTTCTCTTGTGATCCGAAGAACAGTTTATACATCTCCACGGGCGTCGTGCCCATAAATTTTTGGAGAGCTCGTGGTCCCTCCGGATTAAATTCCCATAGGCGGAGGGGGCGACGTTTGCAGGCGTATACGCCGGATCAACATAACCTGCGCCACTGCAACCAGATTGATCTCCCTCTCTTGGAGGTCTCGAATACGGCTCTGCAGCAAAGGAACGTCCTTGGACGGCCCCCAGTCGAGCCCCTTGTTGGCCCATGACGCCAGCCGCTGTGGTGGCCCTGAGTGGAAGGCGGGGAGCGCCGCCCATTTGGTGCCTCGAGGAGCGGTGATATAAAACCACTCCCGTTGCCACAAACCAAGCTTCTCTTGAAAAGAGCCCTCGGGCCATGGAGCATCAGCACATTTGCTTATGACCTCCCCTCCGCACTCTGCTTATTGCCCCCCGATCATCTTTGGCTCCACCTTGAAGGTCTTCAGCCACAATCCCATGTGAGGGGTAATATGGAGGAAGGCCTCACATATGACAATGAATGACGAGATATGGAGGATGGACTCCGGATTCAAGTCATGGAAATCCAGCCCATAATAAAACCCGAGCCCCCGCACAAAGGAATCCGTCGAGAAGCCTAAACCCCGAAGGAAGTGAGACATGAACACCACGTTCTCGCTGGCTCGGAGTGTGAATGACCTGCCCTGGAGCAGGCAGCCTGTGCGAGATCTCGCCGGTTAGATACCTGGCGTCTCGTAGCTTTAGCACATCTTCTTCCATAACGGAGGAAGACATCCATCGGCCGTGCTGGTCGGAGCCGGACATCTTCGAAGGTCTGAAGCGCCTGAATCTGAAGCTTTGGGTGTTAGAACTCGGAGCGCGAGGCGAACTCGATGGAGGGTGTAAAAAGAAGAGGGCCTTGGTCTCGTTATAAAGAGGTTGAATACCAAGAGCCCAACCCGTGGTCGACTAGGACTCGCCTTTGATAGAGGAGGCATGCCGACGGGCACGGTTGGGTTACCCACGTCTGTATTGATGGGAATCCCGGAATAAGGGGGCACGATCTATGCTTTGATAAGACGTGCCAAGGAAACCGCCTCGCTAAACGCGCTAAGGTGGAACGGTAAAAACCTATTCATATAAAGGCCTAGCCATGGTGTGATGTCACGCCGCGAAATACGTCAGCAGATCTGTGCAAAAGTTATTCTCTCTACGGCGGTATGTGGAACTTGTTTTGCAGAGCCGGACACTATCCTGGTTCAAAACCTTCTATGAAGTATTCGGAGGAGGAACCCGCCTTGCAATGCTGAAGACAATATGCGCGCTGGACTCGTCTTCATTGAAGCCTGGTTCAGGGGCTACTGAGGGAGTCCTGGACTAGGGGGTGTCCGGATAGCCGAACTATCATCACGGCCGGACTCCAAGACTATGAAGATAAAAGATTGAAGACTTCGTCCCGTGTCCGGATGGGACTTTCCTTGGCGTGGAAGGCAAGCTTGGCGATACGGATATGTAGATCTCCTACCATTGTAACCGACTGTGTAATCCTAACCTATCCGTGTCTATATAAACCGGAGGGTTTTAGTCCGTGGGGACTAACAACAATCATACCATAGGCTAGCTTCTAGGGTTTAGCCTCCTTGATCTCATGGTAGATCTACTCTTGTACTACCCATATCATCAATATTAATCAAGCAGGAGTAGGGTATTACCTCCATCGAGAGGGCCCGAACCTGGGTAAAAACATCGTGTCCCTTGTCTCTTGTTACCATCCGCCAAGACGCACAGGTCGGGACCCCCTACCCGAGATCCGCTGGTTTTGACACCGACAGGGACCTTCTAGGAGACGCGTCAGCTGGTGGAGGAGGTCGTCCGCTTCCAGCGAGATCCGCAGGGAGTCATGGGCTCCGGGACCGATCCGCAGGTTGCTTGGACCTTCCCGGAGACTGTGACCGCCGCCGAGGCTCGTCTGCGAGTCTTGGGCGAGCAGATGGGGCAGCTCTCTAAGGCCGGCGCGGCGATGATGGCGGCCCTCTGGCCTGGCACCGTCACACCGAACAGCTTAACATTGCAGGCGCGGTGGTTGGAGGCGGGCCTGGACCAGCTCCATGCGTGGCGTGTTTCCGCCGCTCATGCCGGCACCGAGATGGTGCTCAGGTTCGTGATGTCTTGGCATTCGGATCTGGCGCTGGATGCATTGATGGGCCAGCGAGCCGTCGTGGAGCTCCAGTTGCAGGCGGAGGCCGGACGGATCACCGATCGGGCCAGCTACATTGTCGGGTTCGCCATCCACGATGAGTTTCAGCCGGAACAAACAGATGATGACGGAGTCGTTCCGGCCGACGACTTCCGCCTGCTTCTAGAGGACCCGGAGGGCAGCTCCGAGGAGACGGGCATTTAAGGTGATGGGGACGCCGAGGAGGAAGAAACCGGCGCCTCAGCGAACCCAGAGGCCACCGAGGGGGAGCCAGCGGCTGCGCGACCCAGCGCTGGGGATGCCTAAGGCTGCCCTGTTTATCTTAGTAAAAATTTCGGTTAGGTACCAGGTCCTCCCACCCACAAGGGGTTTTTGGGTGTAGTGTAATGAACTCCGGCCTTGGGCCTTTTAACGTTGTGATCTAAACATTTCGCGAATGTTTACGCCCCTGCTCTTTGTTTCCTGAGTCTTATTCTTGCTTGCTTCCCTTCTTTGGCCTCCCCCCGTGAGTCAAACGGCCAGTCTCCGGTCCATGACAAGGAGTTCGCCCATGAGAGGGATGAGTAGTACTTAGGCTTTTCCAACGCTGAGCGCGAGCGAAACACCCACTGGGCCAGTTGGCGGCAATCCAGGGAAGCCGGTTGGCGAGCACCGGTCGTGCGGCAACTTAAGACGGGGCTGGGTTGGTCGATCCGGCGGACATTGACTTAGTATTAATAGCGTGATGGTGCTTTGTCCCATTTTGCTTGCCAGTCGACAGCCAAAGCCGGTTCTGTGGCATAGGGAGAAGTGGAGGACCGTGGCGACCTGAACACGCCAAAAGTTGCTAAGGAAGGCGGCGGGTGGTGATCAAGCCAGCCAGCCCCCGAGCCACCAAGTCGAGCGAGTCGAATCAGCGGTGGGGTTAGTTCAAGAGAAATTGCACAAGTGCGTCAGACACAATAACTTGGTTGGAAAGGGCAGCCCCCGAGCGTCGTTCGGGGAATCGATAGTTTTCATATGATTACAAAAGGCAGCGATACATACGTGCACACAGCTAACTGTAAAACGGGCGGAGCAGTTCTGTGTTCCATGGCCGGGTTGTTTCTTCACCGGTGGTGTCTCTCTTGCGCTTGTTTGACTTGCGAGCGTCGATTAGGTAGTAGGCGTTGCGGTCGTACAAGGCCTTGCTTACAATGAAGGGGCCCTCCCATGGGGAGGGCACCTTGTGTTGGCTGGTGTAGGATCGAAAATAGTCTGGAGGGGGGTGACTAGTCTACTTGACCAAATAAAAATCTATCCTTTTCCCAATTTTATGTCTTGGCAGATTTTAGCAACTTAGAACAAGTCAAGCAATCAACATACACATGCAAGTCTAAGAGTATAGCAGCGTAATGTAAAACATTGCATATGAAGGTAAAGGGAGGAGTTTGGAGGGAGCAAACGCAATGTAGACGCGGAGATTTTTTTCCCGTGGTTCCGATAGGTGGTATATCGTACATCCACATTGATGGATACTTTAAACCACGAAAGGTAACGGTTGAGCGAGTCCACGGAGGGCTCCACCCACGAAGGGTCCTTGAAGAAGAAACCTTGTCTATCCCACCATGGCCATCGCCCCACGAAGGACTTGCCTCACTAGGGTATATCTTCACGAAGTAGGTGATATCCTTGCCCGTAAAAACTCCTTGGTTCAACTCCACAATCTTGACAGAGGCTCCCAAGTGACACCTAACCAATCTAGGAGACACAACTCTCCAAAAGTTAATTGATGGTGTGTTGATGATGAACTCCTTGCTCTTGTGCTTCAAATGATAGTCTCCCCAACACTCAACTCTCTCTCGCAGATTTGGATTTCGTGGAAAGATGATTTGAGTGGAAAGCAACTTGGGGAAGGCTAGAGATCAAGATTCTTGTGGTTGGAATGGAATATCTTGGTCTCAATACATGAGTAGGTGGTTCTCTCTCAGAAAATGAATGCTGGAAGTGTAGGCACGTTCTAATGGCTCTCTCCACGAATGAAGAGGGGTGGAGGGGTATATATAGCTTCCATACAAAATCTAACCGTTACACACAATTTACCAAACTCAGTGGGACCGAATCATTAAACTCGGTTAAACTCGGTTAGACCCGCTACTGAAGAGGAAGCAGCTCGGCGCGGGCAGAGGCCAACTCAGCCTGCGTCGAGGCCAGGGCGGTTGCGGTGGCCTTCTCGCGCCGTTCCGCCTGAGTTAGCCTGGACTTGAGGGCAGCAGTCCTACCCGCTGTTGGCGTTCTGGGAACGGCGGTCCCCAGACTTGCCTGCTTGTGGCCCATGGCGTGGCTAAGCCAGCATGCCGTACGGCCCATATTCATCAACAAGGCATCGAAGACCCTTCCGAGGGTCCAAGCCTCACGAGGCGGACGATGCAAGACCTCTTCTGGAGTAGTCTAATCAGGCAGGCTCACGAGGAGCAGGGATATCAAGGCGGGGCAAACCTCACGAGCCTCTCATGACGTGAGCCATGACGAACGGCACCAGGCGGGTGCCAGGCGGCCGCCAGCATGCACATCGTCCTTATTTCCTCTTTGGTGCTAAGGAGGCTAGCGCAGGCGAAGAGTACCGAGGCATCAGGCAAAGGTTGCTATATTGGTGCAACGAGACCAAGATCAGGAGGACGGCGAGACGGAGGTCATCGTGGAGCCCAAGATGGCGTCACCACCAGAGCTTTTCGCAGGCGAAGACCACTTTTGTCAGGATAGCTTGTACTAGATGTCCCCCTTCAAATTTTCCCGCCATTGTTGGCTCCCGTCCCGCTCGATATTTGGGAAGAGGACCAGGGCCTATATAAGTAGAGCTAGCCACCATAGTAGGGGCATCTGATCGGATCTGATCTCATCTTGGCTTGATCCAACCCGTTCGAGAGCCTACTCACAAGAACACCTCAACCTCAGGAGGCTGTTCTTCCCTTGTACTGTTCATCATCAGCCCAAGAGGCAATCCACCACCACCACACTGGAGTAGGGTATTACACCACGACGGTGGCCCGAACCAGTATAAACCTCGTGTCCTTCTGTGTTGTGAGTTCGTCGAGTTCGTCCGCGATATCTTAGTGACCTAGCGCGTAGATCGTAGGAGGGAAAGACTTCACGCGCACCCAAGTGTTCGAACCTTAAGGGTTTGCCGGAACCCCACATCCAACACCCGCAGCCTCGGCTGCTATGAGCTTCACCTTCAGGTCGTACCTGCCCACAAGATCCGGCGAGCCTCAGCCACGCGGCAGTCGACATGCTCCTGGGCCTGGGCCTCACGCGCGCCGACGGCATCCTCCGCTAGAGCAACTTGGCGCTCCCTCGTCTCCAGCCGCTCAAGCTCAAGGCTGCGCTCCATGGCTTCCAGCGCCAGCGCTTCTTTGCGCTTCAGGATCTCTTCCTCCTCGGCAGGCGTCCCCCTCATCGACGCAAGGGCGGCTAGGCGTGCGTCCACCTACCGCTCAAAGGAGGCGCTCTAGGCCTGGAGCTCCCACGGAAGTTTCTTCACGATCTCGCGGCGGCGGTGGGCTTCCCGGGCTTCTTCCAAGGCTCGGGAGCAGGCCTTGCACGAGGTCGCAAGAGACGCCTCGGCCTTCGCATTATCAAGCTCGCGCTGGTGGCGTCCAAGGTTGATGGACACCTTCAGCTTATGCCGCTCGTCCATCAGCCGAAGGCCCTTGGCCTCGAGGTGCGTGTCTATGTCCGTGAGTTCCCCACCGAGCCGATTCATCGCGCCCATCGCCTCTTGGAAAAGCTCGTGGTGGACAACGCTTAAGCGCGCGGCCGATTCCATCCTCCGCCACGAGGATTGCCGACGGGGTCCAGAGCGACTCGGCCCCTCTCAGCAGGGGCTGGGGCTGGCGCCCGCTCGGTCGCTGGCCAGGCCCCACAAGGGTCCCGGGTAGGCGTAGACCCACTGCTTGAAGGGGATCCCAAGATTGAAGCCATCCAGCCTCCGTCCATGACCAGAGGAGGAGCCCTTGGCACGCCGACCGCACTCCAAGCAAGGCCGCGGGGGAGAGATAGCAAGGGCACATGCTCGAGACGCATTGCAGGCTGGCTTGCTTCTCCAGCCGACCCCGTGCCGGAGGCGGCGCACCTGCTTGGGGCGCTCAAGGCTAGCTAGGAAGTTGAGGTAATAGGAGTTTGCTCCTCAGGAGACTCCACGGCCTTGGCAGAAGGGATCCTGAAGAGCCACTGTCAGGAAGGGAAGCAACACTCGAGGAATTAAAAAAATAAGGTACTTACTCGTCTATGGCGATGTACTTCCTATGTTTCAATAGTCGGACAGTGCCACTGCAACAGCTTGGAGACCCCTTCCTCTTACGAAGCGTCGCGAAGTCCACGCAGAACCGGCCCAAGCATTGTACATGGTGACCAGCATGGTGTGCGACTGGTGAAGCGCCCAAGAAGACGACCTTAGGAGCGCCAGGCTGGAGGGAGCTGTCGGGCTCCGCCTCGCGACGACCTGCCGAGGCCTGAGGAGCTTCGACCTTAGGAGCAGCAGGCTGTGTCACCCCCTCAGCTGCCGCCCCAGGATGAGAATCACGGATTCCTGAGGATGACGCCTCAGGAGCATGAGGCGGCATCGACACCTCGACACCCGAGCCTCCGGCTCTAGCGGTTCTTGCCTCCCTGCGCTGACAACAAGGAGAGGAACCACGGTGACGGGAATCTCGCGAGGCCCCACACGGCCGACCGGACGTAGCCCCCATTCATCGAAGGAGGGCATCTGCCCCGCGAACTCCACCCTGTTCGAGCAACTGTACAAGCAGCAACCCCCTGTGACAAATCACCCAGCGAGGGTTCACCGGCCAAGACATCGAGCACCGTCCTTCGTGCCTCGGCCGGAAGCCCTGACTCCTGAAGCCTCATGCGATCCTGGTCGCCGGTCAGAGCCCTCATCGGCTGGGAATGGCGCTGGAGTGGGGCGATGCGGCGCCAGAGGAACTCCTTCATCACCTTGGGCACGGTCACACCAAGATCCTTCAGCCTCCTTAGCCGTAACCAGACGAAATCGAGACGGGAACTCACGTGCTCCTCGTGACCCCAGCCGGAGCTGGGGACGGCGGGGGACGACGGAGGCGACAGTAGGGGTCTGAGTACTCTGACATCAACATACACCCACCGCGTCCGAAACTCGCTCGTAGACGGCGGGAGATTAAAGTCAATCCCCGAGCCGGCTGTCGCCGCCACGACCTGGAAGCTCAGGCACCCCGAGCCCTACCGGGAGTTGGTCAGGTGCAGCGAGAAGAAATGGCGCAAGAGGGCCACAGAAGGAGCAATTCCCACCATGGCCTCGCAGACGAAGGAGAAGACGGCGAGAAGGGCGACAGATTGGAGATTAAGGTGCAGCATATGGATCTGGTAATGGGAAAGCATGGCATCGAAGAAGGCAGAGATGGGAGGAACCAGGCCAGCCCACAGGGCGTCGACGAAGAACTGGATCTCGGTGGCCGTCCTATCAATGGTGGCTCAGGACGCAGGCCAGGCCACTATCCCTCTCCGTTCGTTGAAGCTGGTAGCGAGCGCAGGGCGGATCTTATCCATGGCCTCCTGGTTGGGTACCCGCGATCGACCGACGGCAGGCTCGACGGCAGGAGGTGGGCTGGCTGAGGACAGGGGCTTCTTCCCTTTCTCCGTCTGGTTCGGCGCCATGGCGATTGAGAGGACAGAGCGCGAGTCGGATTGGAAGAGGAAGCAAAGGTACGAGGAAGCGAAGAAGTTGGGGAATGCGTTGCCAGCAATGGGGGAATAACTGTGTAGGATGCCGTGGCCGCCTAGCTAGGCGGATTTCAAGGCTGCATGGGGAAGCAGGCCGCCCACGCCGAATCATCGCCAAGCGTCGACCAAGGCCGCAGTGTCACACCCTGATTTTTATGGCACAACACTTAAGCTAATAAATCCTGATAAATTGTGGTTTGACAAAAACTTTTGCGTGTTTTGGTCTTTGCTTGATTTGATTTTTGTCTATTGTTTGCAAGTGCTCTAAAAATCAAATAAATCCTCCAACTCTTATACTCCTTCTCCTTGATCCAAAAACCTTGCCCAATGATCATGCCATGTGTATAGGACATAAAAGTAATTTCTTACAAAAATAATTTGGCCAAATAGTATTTAAAAAAAATAGTTTTCCAAAAACCCCTGAATTGAGATTTGCACTACAAGTACTTAATTAAGGGCAGTAAAAATCTTTCCAAAACTATATTTGAGACCTATTAGATAAAGGAATCCCATAAACCACAAAAATACAATTTTAAAAGTTATTTTACTATTTTATTTAAAAGCTTTTTCTTAAGGCCAGAAATGGTCTTTAATAGGTTAAAATTATTTTTATGCTTTAAAAATATTTGTGAAAATTCTGAAACTCGGTGGACATATATTGTCCATATATATGAGTTTCAACACATGATAATGTTCAAAATATTGGTCAAATCCCTCAAAAACCCTTTCTGGATATTTCAAGCTTTTGAAATATTTACAAAGGAAATATTCCCCAAAAATTCCAAGAAAATTATAGCATGTCACATATGACATGTTTGATGATCGTGCCAAGTCTCATGTCATGGAGAATAGTATAACCCCATGAAACCCTCTCAAAACCACTTATGTCCTCTTTCAAGTTTGAGCAACTTTGCACAGTCAAACATGTCCAATTGTTCTCAAACCTTTTGAACATGCTCAACTGGTCTAATAATTCATCTAGACCAAATGGCACAAGTTGGAGAACAAGTTAACTTAATCAAAGTGCCCCAAAACCCTTCTGTCGTAACCCAATTTGAACAACTCTACATTGCCAAGTGTGTCCTTTTGATCTGAATTTTTGTGGACATGTTCAAATCCTCAAATTATGACACTGCACCAAGTGGTGCATCAAGGAGAATAGATTTGCATGATTAAATCTTGGTAAGTCCATTTCTGTTGATTTCTAGGGTTTACAAAAGTTGCATTTGAAACTTTGCCCAAATGGACTCAATATTGGTGGACCCTATTATTTTATCATACCATTTGACCCTGTCAAGCCTCATGACAAGAGGAGTTCATCTTCTTGCCCAAACCACCATCAAACACCTTCTGGCAGAAATTTAAAATGCATGTTCGCCATTTCCACTAATCTCCATGAGCTAATCTTTCTCCCACAAAGACCATCTGGTCCTCCTTAACCTCCCTCAAGGTTTTCCCCCGCCCGAGGAGCCATGATTATGGGGGTGAAAAGCTCTTTTTCCCTCTCTGGACAACACCATTTCTGTCTCTCTCAACCTCCCTCCTCACTCCAGTGGATCCCCAGGGCATCCTATGCCATTGCCGCATTTTTTACTCCCCCTTGCAGCTGCGAAACACAAGTGCGCGCGTGAGGACGCGAGAAGAAGCCGCGGGTGCCGGCCATTTACGCGCTCTGGAGCACGTCAGCGTGCTCCCGACCGTTGATGCCGCGTCCCCCGAGCACCTTGAGCCTCCCCCTCGCGCCAGCCGAGGTGCCTCGACGTCCGCAACACGCCACCGTGCAGGCCCCCTCGTCTCTCCCTCTCTCTCACCTCCCGCGGTGCGTGCCCAGAGCCGCCCGGCTCGGCCAAAGCCCGGCCTTGCACGCGCGAGCACCAGGGCCTCGCCCCGCTCTCTCTCTCTCTCTCTCTCTCTCTCTCTCTCTCTCTCTCTCTCTCTCTCTTCCGGGCACCCTACTCGACTCCCACGAATGCCGTAGACAGCCCCTGGCCTCCTCCCGTGGCCACTGTGGCCATCCCCGCGGGTGCCTGTAGGCCACGTCCACGGAGAGCCACGGCCTCGCCATTTAAGGCCACCCCCGAGCCCCCTCTCGACTCCTTTGGCTCTTTCTCTCTCTCGTACTCTCCCCAGGCCAACCCACTCCTCCCCTAGTGCCCTCGTTCACCCCCATGGCCGGAAATCTTGCCGCCGGCCACCGCGCAAATTCGAGCTCTCCGCTGCTCCTCTCCCCTCTAGACCGCACTAGAGCACCTCCACCACCACCGCGAGCCTGTCCCGTGCTTCTCCCTCTCCTTCCCATGGCCGTGCTGTCGAGTTCCATCACCACCGCCGGCCTCGCCGCTGCGGCCGATGACGTGCTCGCGTCCGGCCACCCCAGCGGTCGTGGCGCACCTCGTCGGATGCGCCACTCTCCCATGAGCACACCGGTGGGCAGCTCACCGAAAACGGTGGCCTGTAGCACCGGCAAGCCGCCGTCGACACCGCCCTGCCTTTGCTCTGTTCGAGCGGGAGGTTGGGGACGAACCCGAGAAGCGGGCCCCGCTCGTCAGCGGCCCGGTGAGCGGGCCCCGCCGTTTAAGTAGAAACGAGTTCGCCGAATCCGCCATCGACGTCGCCCCTGTCGCCGCGCGGCCGATCCGCTAAGCCAGCCCAGTGAAGCCCTGCTGCTAAACCTCGCCCAGCGCACGACGCCGCCGCCCAGATCTGGCCCGTTTTGGTTAATCCTTTGTCTTTTTGTTTTTCCAGTCAACGTGAAAAACCCATAAATAAATCAACAGAGCTCCAAATTTGATGATTCAAATTTCTAGGGTTTCCACAAATCATGATCTATCACATGGTGCTATTTGCACATTTTTCCAGAAACTTTCTCTTCATAAATATTTATCAAATCCTATTTTTCCTATTTCTGTGATGAACTTTAGAAAATCACAGAGAGCTCAAACTTGATCCAAATGCCATGATTCAAATTCCTAGATGCTTCTAAGTTCATAACTTAGTTTATGAACATTTTCTTAATACTTTTCTCATGCCGCACAAAATAATGAGCCATTTCTTCATATTTGTCAACTTTGCAAATCCATAGAATATTCATTTGAACTCCAAATCCAGTGAAACCAACTCCTAGATGCTTCTAAAATCATGGTTTGCTAAATGGGTGCCTCTGCTCATTTTTCAAAAATATATTTCTGTACACCTCTTGCAAATCCACAAATCCCTTGATTTCGTTATATTGAAATATTCAAAGATATCCATTGATCAAATCCCATTGAAACCACTTTGGTCATACCTCATATGACCAAAGGTATCCTAGAAAAGTCCAACTTGCAATTTTAGAGCACTTTTATTTTTGCTTTGTTGTGTTGCTTATTGTGTTTGTTTCTGACGTTAGTTGACGAAGTAGACGGAATACTTGGAGAAGGACCCGAAGACTTGAAGACTCTGATGAACCAGGCAAGCAGCCCTTTGACCATGACACCCCTCTTGTTCATCGGTACCCTTTTTCCGATTGCATGATGATGAAGTATGACGGTGGTAAACTTGTTGTGAACCACCACATGATGCATACCCCTACTCATGACCTTACCTTGTTCATGATTGCATTTTCAAGAGACTATTTGATGCATAATGATGCATGTGTACCATGAACTCTTCATGGTTACATTCTTTCGAAAACCCCATCGGTTGCCCCTAATGCCCTTGGGAGATGTTGATCTAAGGTCACCACTTGAGGAAGAAGTGGTGTACCGGAGAGAGATTTTGGTGTGTGTGTGTAAAATGATGGATTAGATTTATGTGTGATTACCGTCCCGACCAAACATGTGCAACCACTCTACCACTTTATGGGATGGGGCATTATTAATTACCTAGGCCGATACTAGCTTGGAGCCCACATTACTAGTGACGGGGGAGAGTTGGTGCTCTCTCTCGGGACGGGTTCGTGCCAGGTAGGGCGGCCATGACTGTTTTCACAGGGCACCGGACACACCGTTGGTCCCTTCGTGTATGCGTAATAATGTGAAAAGGGAAGAGTCCGATCTTTTGCTTATACACAAGGGCCGTGTATCAACGATTGGACTCCTTGTTAGTGTCATCTAGGGAAAGATAGTGATCGGGTGCTTCCCCCGAGTACTTGAGAATCTTTGGGATAAATGGATGACCTAAAGCTTCCTGGATCTTGTGGGTAAAGTGCGCAACCTCTGCAGAGTGTCAAACTATTCGAATAGCCGAGTCCACGGTCATGGACAGTTGGGAGGTGCTACTTAAACTATGTCCAGGAATTTTACAAATCACGATGCATGTGTGTGTGGAAAGGAACTATTTGTGTCAAGGTGGAAGACTTGTCATGTCGAATGACATGACATTGATTCAACTCTATTTATGTTGATATCTGTAACCTGTTCTCGAGGTTACCCATGTTTTATTGATGCATATCTCACAAGTTGATAGGACATCTTAACTAGCTTGAAGCTAGGTTGCTTACTCGTAGTACAATTGCATTGTTACTTTGAACCAAAGCACGGGTTGCTTGCGAGTACATTCAGAGTACTCATTGGCTTGCCACTGGTTATTTTATTGGCCAGGCTTGAAAGAACAAGATATATTGAAGAGTTCCTTGGTGACGATCATGCGAGCTAGGACGCTTTCCTAGTCAGAATGCCTGTAGGGTTAAGGCAGATGGCATGGGTCCAAGTTATCGACGAAGATTTCCGCTGCGATAATACACTCAAGACTTGACCATGATGGTCCTACTTGTGTAAAACGGTATGTATGGATGTAAGACTCTTGTTATTCATCTTCTGTGTGTCCAGTGAGCATTGATCTCTGGGATCACTGTACACGTGCATTCGGTGATCTCGACTTATGAGTCGGGGTCCCCACAGAGCAGGTATCAGAGCCATCCTGACTGTAGGAAGCCTTAGTTAGCATGGTCGTTAGTTAGGATAAAACTATTTCCAAAACTATTACTAGTTTTCAAAACTATCTATACTTCTCTTCCCTTCTCATATTTCCGAAAACTAAGGTATACTTTCCTTATTGATCTCTTCCCCTTCAAAACCTTTGGTCGCTAGAACCCTTATGCCCCTGACCACTGGATTCCTTGTAATCCTCGTGGATAATCTAGAAGGAAGATGCCTTGCCAGACATTCACCCACATCTCCTGAACACAAGATTGGCGACACCACAACAAGACGACACCAACAGAAGATACATCCTCGAGGAATGAGGACATGAAGACCCAGGGGATGGTGACACCCTTGACACTGCCCCAAGATGAAGCACCCTTAGCCTCACGATGATCGTGGCATAGGCTATGCAAGATCATGATATACATCGCTAATAGGGTAACCCTGTCACTACCGTTGTTGTATCGGCAACCACCGGTGGATGAGAACCTAGCCATTTGGTCCGCCTCACTATAGTGAGCAGGAAAACGGTTCTCCTCATTCCCCGCTCTTGGTGTCGATGTTGTCATCAACATAACCGATATGATGGACCTCTATTACGCCTTGATAATGTCATTGCATAAAGGATTACCTACCTGGTACCATCGACGGCTTAGAAGACAAAAAGGGATCGTCATGATCAAGAAGACAACAGAAGGCCGAGTCAATGCCAGCTACGAGGAGCCACCTTCACCCCACCATTTCAACATGCGAGAAGTTATTGAAGATTCTTCAGGCTCAACCCAGATCATTTCATCAAACAAGAGACGTAGCCACACCTGAGGAAACCTAGAAGACTGCACGAGGCACAAGGCACGACTATAGAATCCGAGAACCCCTAGGGTAGGATGAGTTGTGTACCCCCTATGCGCAGTCGAGTTCGTATGATGGTTCGAATAGAACCATGATTGTGTGTTGCTTGTTTTTACTTGTTTGTGTTTCGATATAGGTCGCACTTTTGCCCTAGGCGACAAGTATGCGACTATAGCACCTTCCTTACCTTGCCTCTTCTGTTTGGCCCTTTTTGCACCTGTTTGCTTGCACTTGCACTATAGAACCCCCTTTAGGCATTCCCCTCCTTTATGCTACCTCTCCCTCTCATCTCTCTCCTCAACTGAAGGCTAGCAATACAAGATACACCAAGGATTCTACTTTGGCAACCAGCCAGCACTAAAGACTTTTACTACAACCTCCTCGACCAAGTGCAACCCCATAGAGTTATGTTTACCTCTCAAGACTGTAAACCCATCACTATACCCATCGAGACTTCACGAGATAGCCCAGCTCGAATCCTTAACCAAGTGCTTAACCCACGGAATTACAAGTGGACCAGTTAAGCCTATGTAACCTCACATAGCACTGGGTTCATTATGGAACTAGTGGACATAGCGAACGAGCACATTATCATCCTAAGATACCACCAAAACTGATGATGCCATAGGAGAGACCAATTTGGGGATACAGGAACGGAGGACAAATGACTTGATGAGTTTATATCAGAGACCCTGAGGAATTGACTGAGACTTTGGTAGATCATGAGGCTTTCATGTTGGTAGATGAACTTGGTGGGATCATGATTATAGATTAGCATAGCTTCCATTATCCCTGAGTAAATTAGATTTATAGGACAATTATGATCGCAAGCTGAAACTCCTGGAAGTGCAAGGATTTGACTTGATCAGATGATATTGATAGGAGATAGTTGATATTACGTAAATAACTTGAGGGAGACATGTAGGATTCCTCGTTGGACATGAGATTTGGATTAAATAGGTTACCCTAGTGGAGTATGGATGCAGAGTAATTTCACATGGTTTGGAGTAAATTGGATTAGACTGATGATCTCGATCATGATACCATGTTTCTTGGTGGACCATAACTAGGAGATTGAAATAATTGTCAGAGTTTATTTAGGGATCTATATATGCTTGACCTTGGAGTTTACATGACCATGATAATGGAAATTGGTGGACTGACTATAGCAAGGTAGCCCTTTCAAGTATTTGGTGATTATAGGACATCAGAAGGTCATGTGGGACACCATAGACATTGGATTTGTAGAATTAATGAATTATGTAGCTAATGGGCTTTTGGAGTTGACCTATTCGAGATGATACTTTTGGAGGTATAAGGTGATCTGTTTGGAGGACTAGATAGAACAATTGGCATCTCAAGAACTGTGCTCAAGGATGGGATGATGAACATTCACTGGCACACTAGAATCCTTGAAACCCTTACGCCCTACCAAGCCACAACATGGCCGGATCCTGACCTTGGGCTTTGGCTCTAGATCGATAATACCTTGGCCAATACTCAACCGTGACCATCACCAATGCCTCAGCCCACTTTACGCACATCATAGACTTCATGGAGTGTTTGGACAAGTTAGTTGTCATCTTTCTTTGTTGACATACTCGTCTACCCGAAGACGGAAGAAGAATCGTTGAGCTGGTCAAGGAACATCTGAAGACCATCATGTCTAAGAGGAAGAACTACACCAACCACCATCTTCAAGAAGTATACTTCCGCGTCAAAGACCATGTGTATCTGCAAGCCACTCCTCTCTAAGGAACCAAGAATTTCCATGCCAAGGGAACCCACACCAAGATTCATCAGCCCCTCCGAGATCGCTTCAAGACGAAGAGTAGAAGGCTACCAGCTAGAGTTACCACCCGAGTTACCTGATGTGCAGAACGCTTTCCATGCATCACAACCTCCGGAAGTGTTTCCAACTTCCTAACTTGCCCAATCTCTACGAGGGCATTGACCACCGAGCGATCAACCCCTAGCCCAATCTAACCTACCGCGAGCTACCCATTAGAAACCTGGATCAAGAAGAGCGTCATACACGAAGCCACAGCATCAAGTACTTCAAGCTCAATGGAGCACCACATGGAAGGAGAAGCTGTATGAGGACGTGAAGACTACCCCAGATCCAAGTTTCCATACTCCTTTCCGCGCCTAGTTTGGGAATCTCGGGGATGAGATTCTTGTAAGGGGGGCAGGTCTGTCACACCCTGATTTTTATGGCACAACACTTAAGCTAATAAATCCTGATAAATTGTGGTTTGACAAAAACTTTTGCGTGTTTTGGTCTTTGCTTGATTTGATTTTTGTCTACCGTTTGCAAGTGCTCTAAAAATCAAATAAATCCTCCAACTCTTATACTCCTTCTCCTTGATCCAAAAACCTTGCCCAATGATCATGCCATGTGTATAGGACATAAAAGTAATTTCTTACAGAAATAATTTGGCCAAATAGTATTTAAAAAAATAGTTTTCCAAAAACCCCTGAATTGAGATTTGCACTGCAAGTACTTAATTAAGGGCAGTAAAAATCTTTCCAAAACTATATTTTAGACCTATTAGATAAAGGAATCCCATAAACCACAAAAATACAATTTTAAAAGTTATTATACTATTTTATTTAAAATATTTTTCTTAAGGCCCGAAATGGTCTTTAATAGGTTAAAATTATTCTTATGCTTTAAAAATATTTTTGAAAATTTAGGGAAACTCAGTGGACATATATTGTCCATATATATGAGTTTCAACACATGGTAATGTTCAAAATATTGGTCAAATCCCTCAAAAACCCTTTCCGGATATTTCAAGCTTTTGAAATATTTACAAAGGAAATATTCCCCAAAAATTCCAAGAAAATTCTAGCATGTCACATATGACATGTTTGATGATCTTGCCAAGTCTCATGTCATGGAGAATAGTATAACCCCATGAAACCCTCTCAAAACCACTTATGTCCTCTTTCAAGTTTGAGCAACTTTGCACAGTCAAACATGTCCAATTGTTCTCAAACCTTTTGAACATGCTCAACTGGTCTAATAATTCATCTAGACCAAATGGCACAAGTTGGAGAACAAGTTAACTTAATCAAAGTGCCCCAAAACCCTTCCTGTCCAGAACCAAATTTGAACAACTCTACATTGCCAAGTGTGTCCTTTTGATCTGAATTTTTGTGGACATGTTCAAATCCTCAAATTATGACACTTCACCAAGTGGTGCATCAAGGAGAATAGATTTGCATGATTAAATCTTGGTAAGTCCATTTATGTTGATTTCTAGGGTTTAAAAAAGTTGCATTGGAAACTTTGCCCAAATGGACTCAATATTGGTGGACCCTATTATTTTATCATACCATTTGACCCTGTCAAGCCTCATGACAAGAGGAGTTCATCTTCTTGCCCAAACCACCATCAAACACCTTCTGGCAGAAATTTAAAATGCATGTTCTGGCCATTTCCACTAATCTCCATGAGCTAATCTTTCTCCCATAGCACCATCTGGTCCTCCTCTAACCCCTGCGTCTTTCCCTGCCCGAGGAGCCATGACTATGGGGGTGAAAAGCTCTTTTTCCCTCTCTGGACAGCACCATTTCTCTCTCTCTCTCTCAACCTCCCTCCTCACTCCAGTGGATCCCCACGGCATCCTATGTCATTGCCGCATTTTTTACTCCCCCTTGCAGCTGCCAGACACAAGTGGGCGCGTGAGGACGCGAGAAAAAGCCGCAGGTGCCGGCCATTTACGCGCTCTGGAGCACGTCAGCATGCTCCCGACCGTTGACGCCGCGTCCCCCGACCACCTGGAGCCTCCCCCTCGCGCCAGTCAGGGTACCTCGACGTCCGCAACACGCCACCGTGCAGGCCCCCTCGTCTCTCCCTCTCTCTCACCTCCTGCGGTGCGTGCCCAGAGCCGCCCGGCTCCGCCAATGCCCGGCCTCGCATGCGCGAGCACCAGTGCCTCGCCCCCCACCCTCTCTCTCTTCCTGGCACCCTACTCGACTCGCACGAACGCCGTAGACAGCCCCGGGCCTCCTCCCGTGGCCACTGCGGCCATCCCCGCGGGTGCCCGTAGGCCACGTCCATGGAGAGCCATGGCCTCGCAATTTAAGGCCACCCCCGAGCCCCCTCTCGACTCCTTTGGCTCTCTCTCTCACCCGTACGCTCCCCAGGCCAACCCATTCCTCCCCTGGTGCCCTCGTTCACCCCCATGGCCGGAAATCTTGCCGCCGGCCACCGCGCAAATTCGAGCTCTCCGGTGCTCCTCTCCCCTCTAGACCGCACTAGAGCACCTCCACCACCACCGCGAGCCTGTCCCGTGCTTCTCCCTCTCCTTCCCATGGCCGTGCTGTCAAGTTCCATCACCACCGCCGGCCTCGCCGCTGAGGCCGATGATGTGCTCGTGTCCGGCAACCCTGCGGTCGTGGCGCACCTCGTTGGATGCGCCGCTCTCCCCTGAGCACACCGGTTGTCAGCTCACCAAAAACGGTGGCCTGTAGCGCCAGCAAGCCGCCGTCGACGCCGCCCCTACCTCTGCTCTGTTCGAGCGGGAGGTTGGGGACGAACCCGACAAGCGGGCCCCGCTGCTGACCGTCGGTGGGCGGGCCCGCCCGTTAAATGGAAGCGGCTTCACGAATCCGCCATCGGCGTCGCCCATGTCGCCAGCCACGAGCCGCTGGGCCGGCCAGTGGCGCCTCATTGCTAAACCTCGCCCGGCAAGGCCCGCCGCGCCCAGATCGGCCCATTTTGTTAAATCCTTTGTCTTTTCTTTTTCCAGTCAACTTCAAAAACCCATAAATAAATCAACAGAGCTCCAAATTTGATGATTCAAATTTCTAGGGGTTCCACAAATCATGATCTATCACATGGTGCTATTTGCACATTTTTCCAAGAACTTTCTCTTCATAAATATTTATCAAATCCTATTTTTCCTATTTCTGTGATGAACTTTAGAAAATCACAGAGAGCTCAAACTTGATCCAAATGCCATGATTCAAATTCCTAGATGCTTCTAAGTTCATAACTTAGTTTATGAACATTTTTCTTAATACTTTCTGTACCCCACAAAATAATGAGCCATTTCTTCATATTTGTCAACTTTGCAAATCCACAGAATATTCATTTGAACTCCAAATCCAGTGAAACCAACTCCTAGATGCTTCTAAAATCATGGTTTGCTAAATGGGTGCCTCTGCTCATTTTTCAAAAATATATTTCTGTACACCTCTTGCAAATCCACAAATCCCTTGATTCCATTATATTGAAATATTCAGAGATATCCATTGATCAAATCCCATTGAAACCACTTTGGTCATACCTCATATGACCAAAGCTATCCCAGAAAAGTCCAACTTGCAATTTTAGAGTACTTTTATTTTTGCTTTGTTGTGTTGCTTATTGTGTTTGTTTCTGACGTTAGTTGACGAAGTAGACGGAGTACTTGGAGAAGGACCCGAAGACTTGAAGACTCTGATGAACCAGGCAAGCAGCCCTTTGACCATGACACCCCTCTTGTTCATCGGTACCCTTTTTCCGATTGCATGATGATGAAGTATGACGGTGGTAAACTTGTTGTGAACCACCACATTATGCATACCCCTACTCATGACCTTACCTTGTTCATGATTGCATTTTCAAGAGCCTATTTGATGCATAATGATGCATGTGTACCATGAACTCTTCATGGTTACATTCTTTCGAAAACCCCATCGGGTGCCCCTAATGCCCTTTGGAGATGTTGATCTAAGGTCACCACTTGAGGAAGAAGTGATGTACCGGAGAGAGATTTTGGTGTGTGCGTGTAAAATGATGGATTAGATTTATGTGTGATTACCGTCCCAAACAAAAATGTGCAACCACTCTACCCCTTTATGGGATGGGGCATTATTAATTACCTAGGCCGATACTAGCTTGGAGCCCGCATTACTAGTAGTGACGGGGAGAGTTGGTGCTCTCTCTGGGACGGGGTCGTGCCAGGTAGGGCGGCCATGACTGTTTTCACAGGGCACCGGACACACCGTTGGTCCCTTCGTGTATGCGTAATAATGTGAAAAGGGCAGAGTCCCACGATCTTTTGCTTATACACGAGGGCTGTGTATCAACGAGTGGACCCCTTGTTAGTGTCGTCTAGGGAAAGATAGTGATAGGGTGCTTCCCCCGAGTACTTGAGGTACTGCGGGATCGTGGATGACACGAAAGCTTCCCGGATCTTGTGGGTAAAGTGCGCAACCTCTTCAGAGGGTCAAACTATTCGAATAGCCGAGTCCACGGTCATGGACAGTTGGGAGGTGCTACTTAAACTATGTCCAGGAATTTTACAAATCACGATGCATGTGTGTGTGGAAAGGAACTATTTGTGTCAAGGTGGAAGACTTGACATGTTGAATGACATGACATTGATTCAACTCTATTTATGTTGATATCTGTATCCTGTTCTCGAGGTTACCCATGTTTTATTGATGCATATCTCACAAGTTGATAGGACATCTTAACTAGCTTGAAGCTAGGTTGCTTACTCTTTGTACAATTGCATTGTTACTTTGAACCAAATCACAGGTTGCTTGCGAGTACATTCAAAGTACTCATTGGCTTGCTACTGGTTATTTTATTGGCCAGGCTTGAATGAACAAGATATATTGAAGAGTTCCTTGGTGAGGATCGTGCGAGCTAGGACGCTTTCCCAGTCAGAATGCCTGTAGGGTTAAGGCAGATGGCATGGGTCCAAGTTATCAACGAAGATTTCCGCCATGATGATACACTCAAGACTTGACCATAATGGTCCTACTTGTGTAAAACGGTATGTATGGATGTAAGACTCTTGTTATTCAGCTTCTATGTGTCCAGTGAGCATTGATCTCTGGGATCACTGTACACGTGCATTCGGTGATGTCGACTTATGAGTCGGGGTCCTCACACACAGGCTGTTGGGGCCCGCGGCGCTCCGCACTTTCCCTTTGGCTTCGCCTCGAAGCCAAGTCCGAGCGCGCCTTGGGCCCGGGGCTACAGCTGGTGTTCTTGATACGGGGGTCCCCAGACTTGCCTGCCTGCGGCCCGCGGCGTGGCTCTACACGCGTCCTAGTACGACCCGTCTTCACCAACAAAGACTCAAGACCCTCGCGAGGGGCCAAGCCTCGCAAGGCGGATGACAGAAGACTTCTTCGGGAGCGGCCTCACCAGGCTGGCTCGCGAGGGGCAGAGAGATCAAGGCAAGGAGAACCTCGCGAGGTTCCTACGACGTCAGCCATGACGACCAAGACCAGGCGGGCGCCAGCGCGCATAGTGTCCTTGTTTCCTCTTTCCTGCTAGGAGGCAAGCTCAGGCGAGGGGTACCGAGGTATCAGGCAAAGGTTTCCATATCAAAATGCAACGAGACCAAGACCAGCAGGACGGCAGGACGGAGGTCATCGTGGAGCCCAAGACGTTGTCACCACCAGAGCCTTTGGAAAGCGAAGACCACCTTTAATCAGGATAGCTTGTACTAGCTGTCCCCCTTCAAATTGGCCGTTACTGGCTCCCTTCCCGCTCAATATTTCGGGAGAGGACCAGGGCCTCTATAAATAGGACTAGCCACCACTGTAGGAGGCAACTGATGGAGATCATCCTCACACTCGCCAAGCACAAGAACACCTTGCCTCAGGAGGCTGTTCTTCCCTTGTATTGTTCATCCTCAGCCCGAGAGGTAATCCACCACACCACACTGGAGTAGGGTATTACACCACAACGGTGGCCGTAACCAGTATAAATCTCGTGTCTCTTGTGTTGCAGGTTCGTCGAGCTAGTCTTTGAGATTGCAGCGAGGTTGAGGGCGTGATTAGGTAGGGGAAAATCTTCATGCGCACCCTAGTGTTCGAACATCAAGGGTTTTGCCGGAACCCGAAATCCGACTCACTCATCAACAGTTGACTGGTACCTTGTACCCTCAGACATCCATACAATTCTACCATCTGGATAGAAATGAGCTGTAGAATAGAACTGCACAATGAGCTCATCATTCCATTTGGTAAGCTTTTGTCCCACAAACTAGTCAACGCCACATGCTTTGAAGCTTTCATATACTCCTGGAAAATAGTCTTCATTCTCATTAATGAATTCCCAATCAACCCACTTCATATCACAGACTATAGGCTTCTTGTCAAGCAAAATGGTTTCATAGAAATCTTGTTGTTCTTTGGTGTGGAACCTGTAGTCCACAACAGTCTTCCTTATCACAGCATATCGATCAGACTGTATCCAAAGCCTCAGACGTGCATCCTTCCTGATGCTCATATCCTCTGCCACTTGATGACTATCATTATGATCTAGAATCTTTGGTTTAATATTCCTTAGCACTTGAGCTTCAGCATCTTCTTCTTCCATCTCAGGCACTCGGGCCTTTTTCTTCTCCTCAGCTGGGATGTTCCTAGTTCTCCTCTTGGGCTTAGAAGTCTTTTGAGATTGAGCAATAGCTTTGGGGGCAGTCTTGGGCTTTGAAGGAGCAACCCCTTACTTAATAGCATCCCCCATAAGCTTTTGGGACTTGGATGCCGGTGCAGGATCCTCTTCCTCTTCATCTTCTTCAGCTAGATCTCTAAACATGGAGTATCTCCCAATGACTCTGCCAATGGTCTTCTTGACCCTCTCTTTCCTCTTCTTGCCCTCACCATCTTCCTTTGGTTCAAGTGTGAACTCCATAGTTTCCTGAGTGGAGGATCTGGCCTTAGACATTGGAACTCTCTTAGCTGGTGCCTTCTTGTGCAAACCTGGCTTTGTTGCAGCAGCAGTACCATATTCCTTCTTTAGGACTTTCTTCTTGGAGCTAACTTCCTCCTCTGTAGCCACATAGTCCTCATCCTCAGAATCTGAGGTTCTCTGTAGCCACATAGCCGTTTGAGGGACTAGTGCCCTCACTCATGTGCACTTGCTCTTCTGATTTGTTCTGGCTATCACTCTGGTCAGACATTCTGGCAAGCAAACTGACAGCATACCCTGCGAATAGATGTAGATGAGATAGAGTGGATGAGCATCACAAAGTGCAGAGGTTTTGCAAAACATATGAGTCAAAAACTTAGTTTTAGTTCTCCACAGAAAGCATTTTGGAGCTACCAATTTGTGAAACTCGGTGACACCGAAGCAACTTTTGGAGTCTAAACTAGTGAACTCGGTCAGACCGACTCACAGTTTGGTGGCTCCGAGATTGCTAGGGTTTCACAGAGAGTTGAGTTTGGTCACACTGATTTGCAGCTTTCGGTCAGACCGAGAAGTGCAAGTGTAATGGCATAAGCCAAATCGGTGAGACCGATTTCCAAAACTCGGTCTGTCGGAGATGAGTCCGGCGGAAACCTAACCCTAAATTTTGGAATCAAACCTAACCTAACGGAAGTTCTATTTAGATAGATTGATCTCATACATGGTAAAGAACATGGCATTGCATTGTGCTAAGAATCAGAGTGAGGAATTCGCAAAAAAGTTTGAACTCATACCCTAGTTCAGCGGTGAGTTCGCTACGGCGGCAATAGTGGGGTTGAATCCCGTTGACGGCGACGGAAACCAGCGGCGGGAGGTCGTTGGCAACGAGAAGATGATCCGGAGACCCAAGGCCATAGAGTAGGACACACTTGAAGGAAATATGCCGTAGAGGCAATAATAAAGTTATTAGTTATTTCCTCATATCATGATATATGTTTATTATTCATGCTAGAATTGTGTTAACCGGAAACATAATACATGTGTGAATACATAGACAAACATAGTGTCACTAGTATGCCTCCACTTGACTAGCTTGTTAATCGAAGATGGTTGAGTTTCCTAGCCAGGACATGAGTTGTCATTTGATTAACGGGATCACATCATTAGGAGAATGATGTGATTGACTTGACCCATTCCGTTAGCATAGCACTTGATCGTTTAGTATGTTGCTATTGCTTTCTTCATGACTTATACATGTTCCTATAACTATGAGATTATGCAACTCCCGTTTACCGGAGGAACACTTTGTGTGCTACCAAACATCACAACATAACTGGTTGATTATAAAGCTGCTCTCTGGTGTGTCTCCGAAGGTACTTGTTGAGTTGGCGTATTTTGAGATTAGGATTTGTCACTCCGATTGTCGGAGAGGTATCTCTGGGCCCTCTCAGTAATGCACATCACTATAAGCCTTGCAAGCAATGTGACAAATGAGTTAGTTGCGGGATGATTCATTACTAAACGAGTAAAGAGACTTGCCAGTAACGAGATTGAACCTCGGGCAAGTAACATACTGATGACAAAGGGAACAACGTATGTTGTTATGCGGTTTGACCGATAAAGATCTTGTAGAATATGTAGGAGCCAATATGAGCATCCAGGTTCCGCTATTGGTTATTGACCGGATACGTGTCTCGGTCATGTCTACATAGTTCTCAAACCCGTAGGGTCTGCACACTTAAAGTTTGGTGACGATCGGTATTATGAGTTTTTTGTGTTTTGATGTACCGAAGGTAGTTCGGAGTCCCAGATATGATCATGGACATGACGAGGAGTCTCGAAATGGTCGAGACATAAAGATCGATATATTGGACGACTATATTCGGACACCGAAAGTGTTCTGAGTGGTTTCAGAGAAAAACCGGAGTACCGGGGGGGGGGTTACCGGAACCCCCCGGGGAGTTAATTAGGCCTCATGGACCTTAGTGGGAGAAGAGGAGTGGCGGCCAAGGCAGCCGCGCCCCCCCTCCCCCTCTAGTCCGAATTGGACAAGGAGGGGGGGCGGCGCCCCCCTTTTTCCTTCTCCTCCTCTCTCCCTTCCTTCCCTCTCTTACTCCAACTAGGAAAAATAGGAGTCCTACTCCCAGTGGGAGTAGGACTCTCCTCTTGGCGCGCCCTCCTCCTGGCCGGCCGCCTCCCCCCTTCCTCCTTTATATACGGGGGCAGGGGGCACCCTGGAACACACAAGTTGATCTGTTGATCTATTCCAGCTGTGTGTGGTGCCCCCCTCCACCATATTCCACCTCGATCATGTCGTAGCGGTGCTTACGCGAAGCCCTGCGTCAGTAGTGTCGGCGTTCTGGGAACGGGGGTCCCAAGACTTGCCTGCCTGCAGCCTCCGGCATGGCTCAAGTGGTGGCCCAGCGCGGCCCATCTTCATCAGCACAAGACTCAAGACCCTCGCGAGGGGCCAAGCCTCGCGGGGCGGACGATACAAGGCTTCCTTAGGGATGGCCTCGCCAGGCAGGCTCGCGAGGAGGTGGAGAGATCAAGGCAGGGTACCTCGCGAAGTGCTCGTGACGCAAGCCATGACGATCGAGACCAGGCGGGCGCCACGCGGGCGCCGGCCTGCGCAGTGTCCTTGTTTCCTCTTTGGTGCAAAGGGAGCAAGTTCGGACGTGGAGTACCGAGGCATCAGGCAAAGGTTGCCATTTCAGTGCAATGAGACCAAGACCAGCGGAGCGACAGGTTGGAGGTCACCGTGGAGCCCAAGACGGCGTCATCGCCAGCGCTTTTGGCAGCCGAAGACCAACTTTAGTTAGGATAACTTGTACTACTTGTTCCCCTTCGAAATGGCCGTTCTTGGCGCCCTTCCCGCTCAATAAATAGAGCTAGCCACCGCTGTAGAGGGAATGCGATAAAGCCCTAGCCAGAGAGAGAGAGGCGATCAAACTCACCCAAGCAGTTCATCGCACCAGCTCAAGAACGCCTCTCGCGAGGCTGTTCTTCGCCTGTATTGTTTATCATCAGCCCCAGAGGCAATCCACCACACCACACACTAGAGTAGGGTATTACACCACAATGGTGGCCCAAACCAGTATAAATCTTGTGTCCCTTGTGTTGTTCATCGACTTTAGCTTAGATCTCACGAGGCGATCGGACGTAGATCGGTAGGGAGAGATCTTCGTGCGCACCCCAGAGTTCGAACCTTAAGGGTCTGCCGGAACCCAACATTTGACATTTGGCGCGCCAGGTAGGGGTCCGCCGGAATCTTTCTTCCGCCACTTCGCGTTCGATCTTCCGTCGTGTCCATATGGCGACGCCGCTGGCTCGCGCCGAAGGCCGGTGCCCTCGCCGCCTGCGTTGCCCAAACGTCGCCCGTCGGCGGGTGTCCCCGTCGTTCCCCATCGCCTGCTGCCAACTCCGTGACCGGCCCAGTGGGGAACGAGCAGCATGCCTCGTCTCTGCATCCTTTGGTGCGGCCGGAAGGCCGCATACCCCGTCGCTGACTCCGGTCGGTTCGTCGTCCCACGCCCGTCGCGCCCCCACGGACTCGCACGCCGCATTGCTCCTGGCGCGTGAGCTCCTGCACTACCGTCCCGTCGACGACCTCTACGAGGACTGGCTCGCCTGCATCACCGAGCTTGTCAGCGCCGCAGGGGGCTCTCCTATGCTGTCCCTCTCGCTGCCTCGCCCTCCATCCTGCGCCGAAGGCGCAGATCAGGAGGTGCCTCTGCCACCTCCTCCCCAAGAAGGCGCCCTGGCTCCGAGGTGCGCAGCCCCAGGATGAGACCCACCGCGTCGAGCGCCCGCGCGACCAGAGAGGAGCTGCCAAGAAATCCCTCGTCCCCAAGAAGGTGCACACGTGCTCCTGGCACCGGTGCGCCATGACCGCATCCCTGCGCCACTACGTCAAGACCCCGCACTGCTCCATGCAACGGCGCACTGGAATCCCTAGGAGAAAGCCCAGCCCCAGCAGAAGGCTCCGGTAGCCACCGCGGCGTGCCGTGCCTTCACCCCCGAGCTACGTAGAAGCCTGACTTGCCCCCTCGCTACGAAAGCACTGCCGACCCCACGGAGTTCCTACAGCTCTACGAGCTGGGCATCCGAGCCGCGAACGGAGACAAAAAGGTCATGGCGAACTGGTTTCCCATGGCACTCAAGGACGGCGCCCGCACCTGGCTCTTGAACCTGGCTCCTGGCACGATCTCCTCCTGGGATGAGATGCGCACCCGCTTCATCGCCAACTTCCAGGGCACTCGCGACCGTCCGCCGGCCGTGGGTGACCTGCGCCGCATCAAGCAGCATCCTGGAGAGACCTTGCGGAAGTACATCCAACACTTCGATAGCGCTCGCCTCAAGATTCCCAGGGTGACCGAAGAGGCCATCATTTCGGTGTTCTCTGATGGCGTCTGCGACGTCAATATGAAGGAGGAGCTGGCGATCCATGAAGATCTGTGTACGTCACTGGAGTTGTTCAACCTGGCGACCAAGTGCGCAAGGGCTGAGGAGGGGCGCCTTTCCCTTCTCGAGCTCCCGAGGGCAGACCCAGAGGAGAAGAAAGCCAAGGCCAAGGATGTGAAGCGCAAAGTAGCAGCCTTGCTCGCAGCAGAGCCGGACACGAAGCGCGGCAGGGACCAGCCGGAGTCGTCCAAGGGCAGCCGGTACTGTGTGTACCACGATCTCCACACTCACAACACCAACGAATGTCGCGCGAGAAGGCCGTGTCGGTCGACGTGCCGAGCGCAAGAGGTGGAGGACGATGGGACGACCATGGCCCTCGCTAGGGGTGGTGTGACCGACCTCGCGAGGACCTCTGGCAGGACCAGCCTCGCGAGTGAGCTTGGAGAGATCAGCCTCGTGAAGATAGCCTGCAAGGCAACGCAGGCCTTCCTCCTCTGCCACCAACACCAAGAAGGAATGAAGACCACCATCAGGACGAGGGGGCTGGGGGCTTCCAGGAGCCACGTGCAATCGCTCGCATCTTGGGCGGCGCTCAGGCCCCAGCCTCACAGCGCATCTTCAAACAGTTTGCTCGCGAGGTGAATGCAGTGCTCCCCAAGCTTGAGGTCACGCACCCTCCCAGGTGGTCTGCGTGCGCCATCACGTTCAGTTCAGCTGATCAGCTCAAGTGCGCGGTGACAGCCGGTTTCCTCCTAATGCTCTGTTCCCCAGTCATCAGCAATGTGCAAGTCACCAGGACCCTCATCGATGGCGGAGCAGGACTCAACGTTCTGTCCGTTGAGACGTTCAATAATCTCCAAGAGCCATATGATCAGCTTCAGCCAACCAAGCCTTTCTCAGGAGTCACCGATGGTTCCACTGTCCCGATAGGGCAGGTCCACCTTCCTATCACCTTTGGGCAGCGCAGCAACTACCGCTCTGAGCTCATTGACTTCGATGTCTCTCACATTCGCCTGCCATACAACGCCATCCTCGGGTATCCAGCCCGGGCCAAGTTCATGGCAGTGACTCACCATGGCTACAACGTCCTCAAGATGCCAGGAAGTGGCGGGGTCATCGCGGTCCCCTATGAAGAGAGGATGCGGTGTGCTCCCTCGAGTGCGCCTTCCAGGCCACGTTGATCGAGGACCCGGACAACAAGAGTGGAAACCTCCCTGGAGCCGCTCCCAAGAAGAAGAAGACATCACCTGGCTCAAGGCCTCAGGAGGCAGGCACCTCCAGAGGCGCCATGTCCGGACACGCGCCCGTCCAAGGGGAGCCACCCTCCATCACATAGGATGGCGCTCCCGACACCCTCCTTGGGCAGGGCTCGGGGGCTCTCTCCTAGGGAGCCACCGACTTTGCCAAGGTCACGAGGGAGGCGCTTGGGCACCACTTGGAGGCACGCTTCATGGCACGTTTCCCTCAGGAAGGCGTAAGGAAAGGAGGACCCGACCCTCAGGAGTTCATCACCAAGTACGCTCAAGAGTTGGAGGAATCGAGAGACATGTGCGGCAACCGCCGCCTGCCCAGCGTAGCTCCCCATCCAGGCGAGGATGGCGGGCTGCGCGTCTACATCGACTACCCAGGGCTCAATCGAGTCGCTTCTCAGGAGTGCTTCTGGCCCTCGCGCGTGGGGCATTGTGCGGTCCCGCCGCACAGCTATGTTCGCATGCCTTTTGGCTTGCCCAACGCAGCTGCAGCCCACCAGCGCTTGATGAGGAGCATTCTGGAAGTTTAGGTGGCAAAGCATCGCGCGTTCCTGGAGGAGATGGAGATGGACCTCAGTGAACCACCCGGACTTCCTGATCCTCCCGAGGCTCGGAGTCCCGAGAGATCGTGAGGATCGGCTCCTTCACCCTGCACCGCTAGCTGCTCTGACAATCGTTCTGCAACAGTATCAGGTGACTTCTTTTCAGTTTTCATTTCAGCTAGGAGCGCCCCTAGGGCTGCATCATTTCCATGTCGCGTTGGTGCGTCCCCGCGACATGTATCCGTTTTGCTTATGTCTCATGCTTACCTTTTTGGGGGCGCCCCTCGGGCTGCATCATCCCCTAGCTGCTCGGGCCTGACCCAGTGGCGTTTGCTTTCTCTGCATCTATTTAAGTTGATTTGCTCCTTCATGATTAACCTGCTTGAGATAATCGCCTGCTCGATTGACACCTACCTTTGGAGGCACTCACTCTAGCACGGCGCTAGCGCATGGGTCCGTCCCTGCAACACCAACAAATCTGAGTGGCCGAGCTCTGGGCACGGCAGCCCTGCATAGTGACACCTCACCAGGCCCTCAGTGCCCCAATCACTCCCTCGGAGCAACCAATGGCTAGCTGGCAACCGTAACGGCAGACCTTCTTTTCCCTGATGGTTGGTGTGCAGGTCCCGCGTAAGGAATAACATGGGGGCGTCGTGAGCCCCCTCTCCCTCTCTCCCGTACAATCCGCTCGCATGTTCAAAGGGGGGCACCTGAGCATCGCGACTCATGGGCTCTTACTGGCTCTCCAGCCCTCACCCCCTGGCCTTGACACACGGCATCGCGATCTGTCATACCAGCGGCGGCTGAGCTCGCTCGAGGGCCGGGACCTGAGGACGTAGAGCATGAAGGAAAGTGCGGGGAAGAGGGGAGAAGCTCACGAGGGCCTGACCCAGCAACACTTCAGCTGCCGGCACGAAGGCCCGGCACCTCGCCGAAGAACTACTCCAAACTTATGAGATAAGTCGCACAAAAGCTAAATCAACACGATGCTAATCCCACGACTAGTGCAGCTCTGTCACGGCGACGCCGCCTTCCTTTCTCTCCCAGCAGAGGCAGCTTTAGCGCTAAGGGGGACCTCCTGAGCATCGCGACTCAGGGGCTCTTACTGGACCTTGGGCCGCTGACCTCCTGGCCTTGACCACGGCATCGCAACCTGGCATTCCAGCGACGGCTGAAGCCTGCCTGGGGACCGGGACCTGTTAGCGTAGAGCACCAAGCCCTCGCGAGGAAAGAAAGGGGGAGCTGAGCCGGGACAGAAGACACATCTCGCATCGATTCAGGATAAGGATGTAGAATTCACAAAAGACATGACAGGCGCCTTACATACCCCAGTGGGGTGTCATTTTGATTCCTCGCAGGGAACGACACGAAGCGCACACGGAGGGTAACTGTGTACAAGCCTCGTGGCCGCCTAGCCAGGTGCATAATGAGGCAACGTGGGGAGCGGAGACGCCCATGTCCAATCAACCGCCTCACGACGCCCAAGGCCGCAGGCTGATGGGGCCCGCGGCGCTCCGCACTTGCCCCTTCGCTTCTTTGCTAAGACAAGTCCGAGCGCGCCTTGGGCCCGGGGGCTACTACCGGCGTTCTGGGAACGGGGGTCCCCAGACTTGCCTGCCTGCGGCCTGTGGCACGGCTCAAGTGGTGGCCCAGCGCAGCCCATCTTCATCATCACAAAACTCAAGACCCTCGCGAAGGGCCAAGCCTCGCGGGGCGGATGATGCAAGGCTTCCTCAGGGATGGCCTCGCCAGGCAGGCTCGCGAGGAGGCGGAGAGATCAAGGCAGGGTACTTCGAGAGGTGCTCGTGACGCAAGCCATGACGATCGAGACCAGGCGGGCACCAGGAGGGCGCCGACCTGTGCAGTGTCCTTGTTTCCTCTTTGGTGCAAAGGGGGCAAGCTCAGACATGGAGTACCGAGGCATCAGGCAAAGGTTGCCATTTCAATGCAATGAGACCAAGACCAACAAAGCGGCAGGATGGAGGTCACCGTGGAGCCCAAGACGGCATCATCGCCAAAACTTTTCGCAGCCGAAGACCAACTTTAGTCAGGATAACTTGTACTAGATGTTCCTCTTCAAAATGGCTGTTGTTGGCACCCTTCCCGCTCAATATTTGGGAAGAGGACCAGGGCCTCTACAAATAGAGCTAGCCACCGCCGTAGAGGGCATGAGATAAAGCCCTAGCCAGAGAGAGAGAGGCGATCGAACTCACCCAAGCAGTTCATCGCACCAGCTCAAGAACGCCTCTCACGAGGCTGTTCTACCCCTGTATTGTTCATCATCAACCCTGAGGCAATCCACCACACCGCACACTAGAGTAGGGTATTACACCACAACGGTGGCCCGAACCAGTATAAATCTTGTGTCCCTTGTGTTGTTCATCGTCTTTAGCTTAGATCTCACGAGGAGATCGGACGTAGATCGGTAGGGGAGAGATCTTCGTGCGCACCACAAAGTTTGAACCTTAAGGGTCTGCCAGAACCCAACATCCGACAGGTAGCAACACAATCACCATCATCAAGCCGTCGTCCTGACGGAACTCTCCCGTGAAGCTATGCTGGATCGGAGTTCGCGGGATGTCATCGAGCTGAACGTGTGCTGAACTCGGAGGTGCCGTACGTTCGGTACTTGGATCGGTCGGATCGTGAAGACATACGACTACATCAACCGCGCTGTGCTAACGCATCCGCTATTGGTCTACGAGGGTAGGTGGACACACTCTCCCCTCTCGTAGCTATGCATCACCATGATCCTGTGTGTGCGTAGGATTTTTTTTGAAATTACTACGTTCCCTAACAGTGGCATCCGAGCCAGGTTTTATCCGTAGATGTTATATGCACGAGTAGAACACAAGTGAGTTGTGGGCGATACAAGTCATACTTCTTACCAGCATGTCATACTTTGGTTCGGCGGTATTGTTGGATGAAGCGGCCCGGACCGACATTACGCGTATGCTTACATGAGACTGGTTCTACTGACGTGCTTTGCACATAGGTGGCTGGAGGGTGTCATTTTCTCCAACTTTAGTTGAACCGAGTGTGGCTACGCCCGGTCCTTGAGAAGATTAAAACAACACTAACTTGACGAACTATCGTTGTGGTTTTGATGCGTAGGTAAGAATGGTTCTTGCTCAGCCCGTAGCAGCCATGTAAAACATGCAACAACAGTAGAGGACGTCTAACTTGTTTTTGCAGGGCATGTTGTGATGTGATATGATCAAGGCATGATGCTATATTTTATTGTATGAGATGATCATGTTCTGTAACCAAGTTATCGGCAACTGGCAGGAGCAATATGGTTGTCGCTTTATTGTACGCAGTGCAATCGAACAGTAATTGCTTTACTTTATCACTAAGCGGTACAAAATGTCGAATGTGGGGTTCCGGCAAACCCTTAAGGTTCAAACACTGGGGTGCGCACGATGTCTTTCCCTCCAAACGATCTACGCTCTAGCTCGCTAAGATCTTGCGGACGAACTCGATGAACTCACAACACAGAAAGAGAGACAGGGTTTATACTGGTTCGGGCCACCGTTGTGGTGTAGTAACCTACTCCAGTGTGGTGGTGGTGGATTGCCTCTTGGACTGATGATGAACAGTACAAGAGAAGAACAGCCTCCTGAGGTTGAGGTGTTCTTGTGCGTATGAACTTGTGCTGTGAGGAGTCGATGAACTGCTCTCTCCCACTACTGTGGTGGCTAGTCCTATTTATAGAGGCCCTGGTCCTCTTCCTAAATGTTGAGCGGGAAGGGAGCCAACAACGGCGGGCAAATTTGAAGGGGACAGCTAGTATAAGATATCCTGACAAAAGCGGTCTTCGCCTGCGAAAAGCCCTGGGATGACGCCGTCTTGGGCTCCACGATGACCTCCGACTTGCCGTCCTCCTTGTCTTGGTCTTGTTGCACCAATATGGCAACCTTTGCGTGATGTCTCGGTACTCTTCGTCTGCGCATGCCTCCTTAGCACCAAAGAGGAAATGGGAACGCTTCACGCACTGGCGCCCGCCTGGTACCCGTCTAGCACCGTTCGTCATGGCTCACGTCACGAGTCCCTCGTGAGGTTTGCCCCGCCTTGATATCTCTGCTCCTCGTGAGCCTGCCTGGCTAGGCCACTCCAGAGGAAGTCTTGTGTCATCCGCCTCATGAGGCTTGGACCCTCGCGAAGTCTTGGATGCCTTGTTGATAAAGATGGGCCGTACGGCCCACTGCCTAGCCACGCTATGGGTCGCAGGTAGGAAAGTCTGTGGACCCCGTTCCAAGAACACCGACAGTAGCCCCCGGGACCAAGGCGCGCTCGGGCTTGGCTTCGCGGCGAAGCCAAGGGTCAAGTTCGGAGCGCCGCGGACCTCAAAAGTTTGCAGCCTCGATCGACGCGTGGTGGTTGATTGGACGTGGGCGTCTCCACTTCCCCACGCTGCCTCGGCAACTGCTCGCCCTGACAAAGGCTGGCGTGGGCAGTTCTTTCCTTCAGTGCTTCTTCCTTGCCTTGCTCCAGGTCCCCTTTCTAGCCCTTCGCCGCCTGCTTCCTCCCGATCTGATCCACCCTTGCTCTGCTTCTGCCGCCCATGGCGCCTCGCAAGGTCAAATCTTCCTCAATGCTGGCTTGGTATGAGCCGGCCCTCGAGACGCCCACCGTCATGGAGAAGAGCCTCGCATCCGTGCGCCTACTGACAATTGGTGAAGGCAACGAGTGGGGGAAGACGGAGCTTCGGCTCGCCTCCGACGAGCCGGAGCCTGAGGGAAGCACCTTCTTCCCCTTCTTCTCGAGTAGCGTCGCCGTCGGGTTGGTCCCTCCTTTCTTTGATTTCTATAATGAAGTCCTCGACCACTACGGGCTGCTGGCGCTGCATCTCCATCCCAACCCTGTCCTCCTCCTGTCCATCTTTGCCTACTACTGTGAGCCATACCTGGGCGTCATGCCGTCCGTGGCGCTCTTGCGCCATTTCTTCTTCCTCCGTGTCACCCGCGAGCATATTACCGGATGCGCTAATTTCGTCGCCTGCGGCAAGGCCAACTCGATCTCGACCACCGGGAAGAGGGCCGACAACATCCGATCCAAGTGGGTCATGATGGATGCTCAGCGCGCCGACCCACGCCTGGAACTCCCACAGCGGCGCCTCCTCCCAACGGGGGGTGTCCCAAGGCGGAGCGTTCAACGAGCGGGCAATGCTGGTGCTGGAGCAGATGATTATCGATCTGAGGCCGAGCAACCCGAGGACAACCAAGGTGACGGGGGCGATGCTCCCGAGGGAGTTCTTGATGCTGCGGGTTGCCCCGCTCCAGGCGCGCGCGCGCCCCCTCTGGGAGCTTGACGATAAGGAAACCAAGACCCGCCTGCGTCTGGGGGCCTTGCCTGATGACGAATTGGACGCCGTCTTGCGCCTCATAGTCGGGGACAACCAGGAGTACCCGGGTAGCGCCTTCCTTCCCCTGTTCAAGCGCAGGGACTGGGAGGAATTGCCGCCTCCAGCCGACTTTTTTGACGCTACAGGCTGGTGCCACGGGCGCTGCGAAGCCCCTATGGCATGTAACCCGGTGGAGGTGTCTTCTGGTGAGTCCCTCGGAGGGGGAGAAGAGGGGGAGGACTCGGAGAAGACCCTGGAAGAGGTGGGGGAGACTTCCCCTCTGAGCAAGGCCGAGATTTTTCACGCCCTTCCAGATGATGCCGATGCCGATGCCCACCGAGGGGGTAGGGAGCAGCCTCCCATCCCGACGAAGAGCGGGTCATCGTTGGTGGCCCGAGGCGCTGCTTCCACCCAGACACCTCCTAGGGCTGGATACGGCTATGCCTCCTCTCCGCCCGGTGCCGCCGGTGCCAGAACGCCTGCCCCTCAGGTCCCGCAGCTGTCAGGCCTCAAGCTTCTCAAGCGGTCGGTGGAATACATCGCAGTGGATCAGTAAGTGTCTTAGGCTTCGCCTTGTCCTTGTTCATGCTCATTGTTTCCTGATGTTCGCTCCTGGTTGATCAGGCTGAAACCTTCGGCGAAGAAGAGGAAGGAGGATTCGGCGGCCGTGCCTCCCTCCGCAGGGAAAGGAAGCAGCAGTGACCGTGTCTCCCCAACTCGGTCGTCCTCGCGAGGCCAAGAGGAGCCTCGCCGCATGGAGTTAGCCCCCATGGCCCCTCTGTGTCACATCCCTAGTTCTGGTATGCTCAAGGCTAGCTAGTCATTGTGCATCATGTTTAAAATTCCATTTAATTTTGAAATGGGGATTTTTGAAACCCTCAGAATAATTTTTGGAAATGACCCAAAAATAAAAATTGCTCCAAAGGGTCCAGGAAAATGCTCATGTGGGCCCTCCAAAATATTGGACAGAGATAATAATCAAACCAATATTTTTGGGGGTTCATAAGTAATTATATTTGGGCATTTGGAATTAATGCATACCTAATTGCATTGGATATATATTATTATATATATATAATATTGTCCAAAAATTGTGCCTTTTGTTGAAGAGCTCTGGAATATTACCACTAGCTCATATAAAAATTGGCATAATTAAATAAAGTGATTTGGTATTTTAAATAAATCAAACAAATGTCAGAATATTAAAAAAAACAGAATAGGAAAAAACCCTTACCTGACCTACCTTACCGCGGCCCAGCTCCTGTGCGGCCTGGCCTGGCCAATGCCCAGCCGACCGCGCCGCCGTCCCCTTCCTCGCGCCAGAGGGCGGGGGCCGCTGCCTGTGTGCCACGTCCGCCGGGGACACGCCTCCCGCCACCTCCTGCTTCCTCCTCGCCGCTCTGGATGGCCCCGACGCCACGCGCCGCCCGACCGCTCCCTCTCCCAGTCCTCTCCTCTCCTCTCTCCTCTCCTCGCTCTCGCCGAACCCGAACGCCACCGCTGCTGCTGCCAGAGTCAGAGCCACCGCACCCCCGAGAGCATCTGAGGCGCCCCGAGCTCCGCGTCGTCGACCTCGCCCTCCTGTCAAGCCACGCGAGCCCGGAGGCACCACCGCGACGCCATCGCCATCTTTCTCCATCTCCGCCACCGGAGATCGCCATCACTGCTCGCCGCCGTCCGTGCTTCCCCAAGGCCGCCAACCAGCTCTCTGGATCCGCTCGTGAGCTCCTCTACCTATCCCCTACCTCCCGTGCTCGATTACACCGCGTAGCCACCGCCCCTTCGATCCCGAAGCGCCACGGCCATGTCGCCGTCGTGGCTACGGCCGTGCAAACACGCCGTCCGAAGCGCACCGTGATTCAAGGCCTCCTCGAGAGCCTAACGCACACCCGTGCCGCTTCGCTGCACCGTAGCCTCTCTTCCTCTCCGCCCGAACTCCGGCGGCCGCCAAGCGAAGCTTCGCCGTTGACTCGGCCATCCGTGCCCAGCCATGGCCACCGGCCGACGCGCCATCGAAGCTAGCTCTCCAACGCGCCTAGCAGCGTCATTTGGAGCACCACTGTGAGGAAACCCGGGCACAAGTTCGCCATGGTCTCGGCTGCCGACTAACCGCCGGGCGGGTTTAACTGGTTTGACCTGGGATTGACCCCCAGGGTCATCGACGCAGGCCATGCCCTATTTAGTTTAGGTGTTAGTTTAGTTAGCGCTAATTAACTCAGTTAATTAGTTGTCTCTCTGACAGTGGGCCCAGCGCCACTAATCTGTTAATTAGGATTAAAATAACCCTGTTTAACCCCGTGTCACTGACGTGTGGCCCCCACACGTCAGGTTTGACCCAGCCAGCCGCAGTTGACCTGGCGTCATGTTTAAGAAGGTCTTGACGCAATATTATATTTTCTGGATTTAATTAAATCAGGAAATTCCAGAATATATTCAAAACTTCAAAAATTCATAGAAATTCAACCGTAGCTCAGATTGAAATAATTTATATATTAAAAATTATCAGAAAAATTCAATCTATCCATCTGTGCTAGTTTCATGCATGAAAAACCAACTTATACATGCTGTATAAGTGAAACTCTAAAATGGCATTTATAAGAGCTTACTTTGGAATTGCATTTGAACCTTTGGTTCAAATGGACTTCATTCAAATTGAATACCAGTTGCATTAGCTCAAACAGCATCACATCTACATACCATGTTCATGCATCATATTGTTGCATATGATTGTGTATTGATTGCGGCACTGCTCCTTTCGATAGGTCCCGCCTCCGGAGACGCTCCAGAGTACTGTCATGAAGCGGTGCCTCCTTGTTGATTTACCGTGCAAGCAAATCCCTTGTTCATTCCGATACAATCCTACTCTCTCGCCTCCTGCTCTCGTTATTGCATTAGGACAACAACGATTCATCTGCTACTTTGTGCTGCATGTAGTTGAACCCATTCCTCTGCATGACCTGTCATTGCCACGAAGAATAGTTGAAAACCCACTAGCATGTGTAGGAGTTGATTGAGCCATGTTGTGTTCCTACCATGCTATGCCTGCTATTGCTTAGAGTTGTGTCAGTCTGATTCATTGGGAATGAATTGGAGCAGTTCTATGTTACGATGTTGAGAGTGAAGTGTGTGAACACGATTTGGTAAAGGTAGCGGTGAGAGGCCATGTAGGAGTACATGGTGGGTTGTCTCACCGGAACCGCCCTTAAGCACCGAAGTTCTATGTATGTTGTCCAATGACTCGATACTACCACACATTGGGCTCCGGGCGCCCAAGCCCTCTCGACTTATTAACCGACTTGATCTCTGTCCGTGAGTCGCAACTAGTCTCCGTGTTTGTAGGTAGTGCTATTTTTCTACCGAGTGGCACCCGCAGGGTGGGCTTGGGACAGACTAGGCATTGTGGCACGGTGTACCAAGTGGCACCCGGATGGTGGGCTTGGGAACCCTGCTCACATCGTTTGGGGGCCGTGAGCGACACCCGCCGGATCTCCTTGCGGATGGAACCCGAATAGGCGATAAACCTGGACTAGAGTCTTGTGTGGTTAGTCGGTCGTGGCCGACACCTCGCCAAAGCTTCCGCTTGAAGGTTGCCGAGATACATGACATGTATATGGCGGTAAGTGGCGAGAGCGTGTGTGAAGAAGTACACCCTCGCAGGTTATCATGATCTATTCGAATAGCCGTGTCCTCGGTTATGGACTTCTTGGATGCTTACGTGGTACATAGACAACTTGAAGTGGATACTCTAAAATGCTCAAGACAAGTGTGAGTGCTATGGATGGCCTCCCGTATGGAAACGGGAATGAATCCGTAGTAGTGTATTGATGTGGTGATTAGTGGACTGCGTGTCGTTGTCTCACCTCAAGAGTTTCTTGTAGTCGTAGAACAGGATAGCCACAGAGTCAAAGCTGGCTTGCTGCAACTAAACTCCACATTACCTTTTGACACTAATGCATGTATGATAGGATCCTGATGTAAGTCTTGCCGAGTACCTTTGTACTCACGTTGCTTTATTTATGTTTTGCAGCAGAGATTTCGGTCTTATTAGTAGTTCTGCTTGGACTTCGACAGTAGCTTGTTACCTCAGCTACGATCTTGTACCCTTGGGAGGGTCTTGTAGATAGTCAGGCTTCTCAGCCTTTTTCTTTTGTAGTTGTCTGTACTCAGACGTGTAATGCTTCCGCTTGTTGTTTGAATGCTCTGAATGATGTGTCATGTGACCCCTGTTTGTACCTATTGCTATGTGGCTCTTCTGAGCCTTTATCTATATGAGTTTATGCGTTATGTTGTGATGCCATGTTGTACAGCACATACTTGCATGTTATGCGACGTGTAACTTGTACTGCTATGTGTGGGATCCGACAACCTAGTTGTTTATCCTTGGTAGCCTCTCTTATGGGGAAATGTAGTCTCGCTTCCGGCGATAGTAGTCCGCTACAGCCCGGTTCACCGGAGTCCTGCTAGCCCGGCACTACTGCTTGGACACTTGACTGGCCGGCATGTGTTTCACTTCGTTCCTTATGTCTGTCCTTCGGGAAATGTCACGCAGCGTGTTATTCGAGTCCTGCCTAGCTCGCTACAGCCCGGATACCGGAGTCCTCATAGCCAGGCTACAGCCCGAATATATACGTTGATGACCGACATGCTCGATGTGATTCATGTATGCCTGTTCCCATAGGTTAGCGCCGCTTTGGGTTCACGACTAGCCATGTCGGCCCGGGTTCTTTGTCATATGGATGCTAGCGACACTATCATATACGTGAGCCAAAAGACGCAAACGGTCCCGGGCCATGGTAAGGCGACACCATGGGAAAACCGTGCTTGAGGCCGCAAAGTGATATGATGTGTTAAATGCTAGTTCGTTGTGACTTAGGATCGTGGTCCCTACAGCATTGGTATAAGAGCTCGACTGCACAGAGGATTTCCAAGCCAACCTGATCAAGTTGAGTCTAGAAATGCTTTAGTTATATAGGGAATTGATTGTGGAAGGAACGTAAGGCTCTTTTTACTCCTTTACCTCATGGCCTCTCGATCTGAGTCGTCCTATCTTTCCTACGGGGTTAAGGAACTAGGCTATCTCTTCTGTCTATCAGGATCACGTGTTACTATTTCCGTAGTCCTATAGGATTGGTTGATCAGAGTCTTACCCCCAGTTTTCGAGTACCCTCGGTGTAGCATGTTTAGTATTATTCCAGAACCTTTAATGATGATGTTGAGTATGGTGCTACCCCATTTTGCAGAATGTCTCATTTTGAACATTTTACTGCCGTTATGCTGCCGGAATTGCCCCAGGAGTTCGAGAGTTACTAATATCGGTGTCCCACATTTCCAGTATGTAGTGATGTGATTCCGTCCTTGGTTTCGCTTTCTCAGATGTCATCGCTAAGCGAAGTTCTGCTGCTCGTAGCCGTAACCACGGGATGGAAGGGATGAGGATCCTCCCGACCAGCCTTCATTGACAGGGTTCATGTTAGAAATGGAGAGGAACAAACGTGAGTCCAATCGCTTGTTGGCACGTATCGAGGAGAACACCGCACATCAGTCCAATAAGTCTGCGACTATTCATGACTTCATTCGCTTGCACCCACCCACCTTCCATCACTCCATCGAGCCACTCGATGCCGATGATCGCTTCAGTAGCATCACTCATAAGTTGCGTTCATAAGCGTGTCCGAGGATGACAAGGTCACCTATGCTGCATACCACCCGGAAGGTCATGCTAGTCTTTGGTGGCAGAACTATGAGGCTATGCTTCCACCTGGTCGATTCCAACCTCGAGAGATTTCACCGAGGCTTTTCATGAAAGCATCACATTCCTGAAGCCCTCATCGATCGCAAGAGAGAAGAGTTCTGTAGTTTCACCCAGGGCAAGATGGCTGTTGATGCTTACAGCAGAGAATTCGAGAACCTCGCCTGCTATGCCCCGTAAGAAGTGTCCACGGACGCTAAGAAGCAGGCTAGGTTCCGGAAGGGTCTCAAACCCAAGTTGCGTCGTGACCTCCACCTGCACCATTGTGTTACATTCCAAGCTCTTGTGAACAAGGCCATTAATGCAGAGACAACTCAGCTCAGTTACGAGGAGTCTCGTAAGCACCACCGTGAATTGGTTTCTTCCTCCGGTTCTAGTTCGCAGAAACGCCGAATTTGGATTCCGAACTCTGCTCTTCCACCCGGATATTCACCGAGGCCATCCCATATGACGCCTCACCCAGTTCAGTTACATGCTCCACCCAGGCCTACTGGTAGACCACTTGTCAATACGGGTCCACGTCCAACTTCAGGGACTTGCTTCACATGCGGAGAGCCAGGACACTATGCACGTGACCGCTCTCAAGCCAGTTATGCTCCACCCCAGCCCGAGAAGCCTGTTGGCTGTGTTAAGCCATCACGCAAGATGATCAGTGTCAAGTCAGCTCCCACTGAACATGGGCGTGTGCATCACGTCTCAGCTAAAGATGCTCATGATGATCCGGATGTCGTTCTTGGTACACTCCTTGTCAATTGTCATCCCGCCTCAGTTCTATTCGATACTGGAGCATCTCATTCCTTCATTTCTGAAAGCTATGCTAACTTGCACCACATATCATTTTGTGATATGCCCTCTCCGCTAGTCGTTCAAACTCCTGGATCCAAATGGCAAACTTCTTGTGTAAGCCATGGTAACGAAATCCTTGTTGATGCACTTGTATTCCTTGCCTCACTTGTAGCCCTCAAGTCTTGAGATATTAACATCATTTTGGGTATGGATCGATGACAGCTCATCATGCCAAGATTGATTGTTTCACTAGGTCTGTTCAGCTTACACACCCATCCGGCAAGATAGTCACTGTCTCCACTAGAGTTGCAAAGCGTCAACTCTATTCTCTTAATGCCAGCCCTCTTCCAGACCTTGAAGATATCCCGGTAGTCCGTGACTTTCCGGACGTTTTTCCAGAGGAGCTGCCAGGTGTTCCACCTGACAGAGATGTAGAGTTCGTCATAGATCTTATCCCAGGAACCGCCCCAATCTCTAGGAGACCTTATAAGATGGCACCCTTAGAACTAGCCGAGCTTAAGAAACAACTTGATGAGTCCTTGCAAAAGGGTTTTATCCGTCCTAGTTCTTCTCCTTGGGCTTGCCCTGGTCCTCTTCGTCAAGAAGAAGGATGGTACGGACCGGATGGTTGTAGATTATCGTCCGTTAATTTGGTCACGATAAAGAACAAGTATCCGCTCCTCAGATCAACGATCTGTATGATCAGCTCGCTGGATCCTCAGTCTTTTCTAAGATGGATTTGAGGTTAGGCTACCATCAAATCAAGATCAGGAATGGAGACATTCCCAAAACAGCCTTTGTCACTCTTATGGCCAGTATGAGTACACCCTCATGTCCTTTGGTCTAACCAACGCTCCAGCTACATTCTCCCGCTTGATGAACTCGATCTTCATGGAGTACTTGGATAAATTTGTCGTGGTTTACCTCGATGATATTCTTATTTACTCAAAGAACGAGGAAGAGCATGCCGAACATCTTAGACTTGTGCTAGAAAAACCTCAGAGAACACCGCCTTTATGCCAAGTTCTCCAAGTGTGAATTTTGGTTGCCGAAGTGACCTACCTAGGCCACGTAATCTCCGGTAAGGGCATTGCTGTCAATCCCGAGAGAGTTCAGGCCGTTCTTGATTGGACTCCACCAAACCGTTAAACAAGTTAGGAGTTTCCTTGGTCTAGCCAGCTATTGTCGCCGCTTTGTTGAAAACTTCTCCAAAGTAGCTAAACCCCTCACGGAACTTCTCAAGAAAGATAAAAAGTTTGAGTGGTACCCCACAAGTGTGAGTACAGTTTTCAGGAACCGAAAAGACGCCTGACTTCTGCTCCTATACTAGTGCCACCGGATTTCACTAAAGACTTTGTTATCTACTGCGACGCCTCACGACAGGGATTAGGTTGCATTCTTATGCAGGATCGTCATGTGATTGCCTATGCATCTCGTCAGTTGCATCCACATGAGGAGAATTATCCTACCCATGATCTAGAGCTTGCAGCCGTAGTCTATGCACTCAAGACTGGCGACATTACCTTCTTGGTAAACGCTATGAGATCTACACCGATCACCAGAGTCTCAAGTATATCTTCACCCAACCAGATTTGAACCTTAGGCAAAGACGATGGTTGGAGTTGATCACAGATTATGATCTAGGGATTACCTACACCCCAGGCAAGGCCAATGTCATGGCTGATGCTCTAAGCCGTAAATCCTATTGCAACAATCTCATGTTGCAGCAAGGCCAACCACTTCTTCATGAGGAATTCTGTAAGCTTAATCTTCACATTGCTCCTCACGGATTCCTCTCTACCTTGGTGGCTAAACCTGATCTTGAAGATCGGATTGTCGCTGCTCAAAAGCAAGACACGGAATTTCTCGGATCAAGAGAAAGCGTTAAGAAGGGAGTGGGTGGAAGTTTCTCTATGGATGATCGTGGTGTTGTCTTCTTTGAGAATCGCTTGGTGGTTCCCAAGAATCAACATCTGCGACAATTGATTCTTAAGGAGGCGCATGAATCTCCTCTCACAATTCATCCCGGTAGTACTAAGGTGTATCAGGACCTACGCCAGAGGTTCTGGTGGACTAGGATGAAGAGAGAAATTGCTCAGTTTATTGCTAACTGTGACGTTTGTCGTCGCGTTAAAGGCAGAGCATCAAAGGTCTACTGGCACCCTTCAGCCTTTAGCTATTCCTGAGTGGAAATGGGATAAAGTTGGTATGGATTTCATCACCGGCTTTCCTGTGACCAAGAAAGGGAATAATGCTATCTTCGTAGTCGTTGATCGTCTTTCCAAAGTGGCTCACTTCCTTCCTGTTCGAGAGAGTATCACTCTAGTCAGCTCGCTGACTTATACATTTCTCGAATAGTGTCACTCCATGGTGTTCCACTAGAGATCAATTCAGACCGTGGTAGTCTTTTCACTTCTCATTTCTGGGAGAGTTTCCAAACTGCCATGGGAACCCTTCTTTTCTTGATGCCGCTTTCCACCCTCGGTCAAGTGGTCGGTGGAAAGGGTCAACCAAATTCTCAAGACATGCTTAGAGCTTGCGTTATCTCATTCGGTATGGATTGGGAGAAAAGTCTTCCTTTCGCCGAAGTTTGCTTATAACAATAGCTATCAATCCAGTCTCAAGAAAGCTCCTTTTGAGATTCTCTATGGACGAAGGTGTCGAACACCTTTGAACTGGTCGAAACCGTGAAAGACAATTCTTTGGACCGGACATGATCCAGAGGCGGAAGAGCAAGTTCGCATCATTCGTGAGAATTTGAAAACAGCCCAATCTCGTCAAAAGAGCCAATATGACCGTCGTCATAAGGAAGTGGCTTATGAAGTTGGCGACAAGGCTTACCTTCTAAGTTACTCCTCTAAAGGGTACCCATCGCTTCGTATCAAAGGCAAGTTGGCTCCTCGTTACATTGGCCCCTTTCGCATTCTCGCTAAACGAGGAGAGGTTGCCTACCAGCTTGGAACTACCCCACATCTTTCTCGAAGTTCATGATGTCTTCCACGTCTCTCAACTCAGCGTTGCTTCTCGGATCCTATCCATGAGTGGACCACGAAGCGCTTGATCTCCAAGATAACCTCACATACCGAGAGTACCCGGTTCGCATTCTTGATCAAGCAGAGCGTGTTACTCGACGTCAGAATATCAAGTTTCTCAAGGTTCGATTGGTCTCATCATTACGAGAGAGAAGCTACACGGGAGTGAGAAGATCGTCTTCGATCGAGTACCCCGCTTTCTTTCCGTCGACCCACTGAATCTCGGACGAGATTCTTTCAAGTGGGGCGAGTTGTCACATCCCTAGTTCCGTATGCTCAAGGCTAGCTAGTCATTGTGCATCATGTTTAAAATTCCATTTAATTTTGAAATGGGGATTTGTGAAACCCTCGAATAATTTTTGGAAATGACCCAAAATAAAAATTGCTCCAAAGGGTCCAGGAAAATGCTCATGTGGCCCTCCTCAAAATATTGGACAGAGATAATAATCAAACCAATATTTTTGGGGGTTCATAAGTAATTATATTTGGGCATTTGGAATTAATGCATACCTAATTGCATTGGATATATATTATTATATATATATAATATTGTCCAAAAATTGTGCCTTTTGTTGAAGAGCTCGAATATTACCACTAGCTCATATAAAATTGGCATAATTAAATAAAGTGATTTGGTATTTTAAATAAATCAAACAAATGTCGTAATATTAAAAAAAACAGAATAGGAAAAACCCTTACCTGACCTACCTTACATGGCCCAGCTCACATGCGGCCTGGCACAGCCAATGACCCGGCCAGCTAAGCGCCCGGCCGTCCCCTTCCTCGCGCCCAGAGGACAGGGCACGCGCCCAGCCTTGGCAGCCACGCGTCCGGGGACACGTCTCCCGCCACCTCCACTTCCTCCTCGCCGCTCTGGATGACCACAGAACGACGCCACGCGCCGCCCGACCACTCCCCTCTCCCAGTCCTCTCCTCTCTCTCCTCTCCCTCGCTCTCGCTTGAACCCAGGCCACCGCCGCGCTGCTCGCCGTAGCAGTAGCCACCGCACCCCGGGAGCATCCGAGGCGTCCCGAGCTCCGCCGCCGACCTCGCCCTCCACTGTCAAGCCACGCGAGCCCGGAGGCACCATCGCGACGCCATTGCCATCTTCTCCATCTCCGGCCACCAGAGATCGCCACCGTCGTTCGCCGCCGTCCGTGCTTCCCCAAGGCCGCCAACCAGCTCTCTCGATCCGTCGTGAGCTCCTCTACCTATCCCCTACCTCCCGTGCTCGATTACACCGCCAGAGCCACCGCTTCTTCGATCCCGAAGCGCCCTCGCCGCCGGCCATGTCGCTGCGTGGCTACGGCCGTGCAAACACGCGTCCGGCGCACCACCGCATTCAAGGTCGTCCTCGAGAGCCTAACGCACACACCCGCTTCGCCGTGCACCGTAGCCCTCTCTTCCTCTCCGCCCGAACTCCGGCGGCCGCAAGCGAAGCTTCGCCGCTGACTCCGGCCATCCCAGGCCCAGCCATGGCCACCGGCCGACGCGCCATCGAGCTAGCTCCAACGCGCCTAGCCGCTGGCCATTTGGAGCACCACAGAGGAAACCCGGGGCACAAGTTCGCAGGGTCTCGCCGGCGACTAACCGCCGGGCGGGTTTAATCTGGTTTGACCTGGGATTGACCCCTGTGGTCATCGACGTGGGCCATGCCCTATTTAGTTTAGGTGTTAGTTTAGTTAGCGCTAATTAACTCAGTTAATTAGTTGTCTCTCTGACAGTGGGCCCAGCACCACAAATCTGTTAATTAGGATTAAAATAACCCTGTTTAACCCCGTGTCACTGACGTGTGGCCCCCACACGTCAGGTTTGACCCAGCCAGCCGCAGTTGACCTGCTGACGTCATGCTTGCGCAGTGCTGACGCAATATTATATTTTCTGGATTTAATTAAATCAGGAAATTCCGAATATATTCAAAACTTCAAAAATTCATAGAAATTCAACCGTAGCTCAGATTGAAATAATTTATATATGAAAAATTATCAGAAATATTCAATCTATCCATCTGTGCTAGTTTCATGCATGACAAACCAACTTATACATGCTGTATAAGTGAAACTCTTTAATGTCATTTATAAGAGCTTTCTTTTGAATTTCATTTGAACCTTTGGTTCAAATGGACTTCATTCAAATTGAATACCAGTTGCATTAGCTCAAACAGCATCACATCTACATACCATGTTCATGCATCATATTGTTGCATATGATTGTGTATTGATTGCATTAGGACAATAACGATTCATCTGCTACTTTGTGCTGCGGTAGATGAACACATTCCTCTGCATGACCTGTCATTGCCACAGTAAATAGTTGAAAACCCACTAGCATGTGTAGGAGTTGATTGAGCCATGTTGTGTTCCTACCATGCTATGCCTGCTATTGCTTAGAGTTGTGTCAGGTCTGATTCATTGGGAATGAATTGGAGTACAGTTCTATGTTACGATGTTGAGAGTGAAGTGTGTGAACACGATTTGGTAAAGGTAGCGGTGAGAGGCCATGTAGGAGTACATGGTGGGTTGTCTCACCTTTGGAACCGTCCTTAAGCACTCGAAGTTCTATGTATGTTGTCCAATGACTCGATACTACCACACATTGGGCTCCGGCGCTCCAAGCCCTCTCGACTTATTAACCGACTTGATCTCTGTCCAGGAGTCGCAACTAGTCTCTCTCGTGTTTGTAGGTAGTGCTATTTTTCTACTGAGTGGCACCCGGCTGTGGTGGGCTTGGGACAGACTAGGCAGTGTGGCACGGTGTACCAAGTGGCACCCGGATGGTGGGCTTGGGAACCCTGCTCACATCGTTTGGGGCCGTGAGCGACACCCGGCCGGATCTCCTTGCGGATGGAACCCGAATAGGCGATAAACCCGACTAGAGTCTTGTGTGGTTAGTCGTAGTGGCCGACACCCTCGCCAAAGCTTCCGCTTGAAGGTTGCCGAGATACATGACATGTATATGGCGGTAAGTGGCGAGCGTGTGTGAAGAAGTACACCCTGCAGGTTATCATGATCTATTCGAATAGCCGTGTCCTCGGGTATGGACTTCTTGGATGCTTACGTGGTACATAGACAACTTGAAGTGGATACTCTAAAATGCTCAAGACAAGTGTGAGTGCTATGGATGGCCTCCCCAGTATGGAAACGGGAATGAATCCGTAGTAGTGTATTGATGTGGTGATTAGTGGACTCGTAATGCGTTGTCTCACCTCAAGAGTTTCTTGTAGTCGAGAACAGGATAGCCACAGAGTCAAAGCTGGCTTGCTGCAACTAAACTCCACATTACCTTTTGACACTAATGCATGTATGATAGGATCTGATGTAAGTCTTCTTTGAGTACCTTTGTACTCACGTTGCTTTATTTATGTTTTGCAGCGGAGACTTCGGGTCTTACTAGTAGTTCTGCTTGGACTTGACGAGTAGCTTGTTACCTCAGCTACGATCTTGTACCCTTGGGAGGGTCTTGTAGATAGTCAGGCTTCTCACCTTTTTCTTTTGTAGTTATGCGTACTTTCGGGGCGTGTAATGCTTCCGCTTGTTGTTTGAATGTTTCAATGATGGGTCATGTGACCCCTGTTTGTACCTATTGCTATGTGGCTCTTTCCGAGCCTTTATCTATATGAGTTTATGCGTTATGTTGTGATGCCATGTTTTACAGCACATACTTGCATGTTATGCGACGTGTAACTTGTACCGCTATGTGTGGGATCCGACAACCTAGTTGTTTATCCTTGGTAGCCTCTCTTATGGGGAAATGTAGTCTCGTGCTTCGAGCGATAGTAGTCCGCTACAGCCCGGTTCACCGGAGTCCGCTAGCCCAGACTACCGCTTGGGCACTTGATGGCCGGCATGTGTTTCACTTCGTTCCTATGTCTGTCCTTCGGGAAATGTCACGCGTGTTATTCGGAGTCCTGCCTAGCTGCTACAGCCCGGGATACCGGAGTCCTGTTAGCCCAGTGCTACAGCCCGAATATATACGTTGATGACCGACATGCTCGATGTGATTCATGTATGCCTGTTCCTATAGGTTAAGCGCCGCTTTGGGTTCACGACTAGCCATGTCGGCCCGGTTCTTTGTCATATGGATGCTAGCGACACTATCATATACGTGAGCCAAAAGACGCAAACGGTCCCGGGCCATGGTAAGGCGACACCCGTGGGAATACCGTGCGTGAGGCCGCAAAGTGATATGATGTGTTACATGCTAGATCGGTGTGACTTAGGATCGGGGTCCCGACACTCTGGCTCCGGAGGTGCCGGTACTTGGCGCGGCTGACAAGGTCCCAGCTGCTCCAGAACCCGCGGTCTCCCAAGCCCTGGTAACGACGTCGCTTCCTCCTTCCGTTGCATCTCCACTTCCTAGTCCTTCTGCTCCTGCTGCCATCTTGGAGCGCGCCATCTCGGAGATGACTCAACTGCGGGCGGATTTCCTGAGCGTGGACCCGCGCTTGGTGGCCGGGCGTCTGGAGCTAGCCTCTGGTTGCCATCACTCTAATCTGGCAATTCACGCGGCGCTGGGCCAAGCTGCTGCGGCTTCCGAGAAGGACAAGCAAGGTGCCGCCAGCGCTGCAGCCGATCGTGAGGCAGCGCTGAAGGACGCCAAGGCCGCCCGAGAAAGCTGCCAAGAGCTGTAGGGCGAGTTGCAGAGCCTGCGCGACAAGCACGCTGGAGAGGCGCGCTGCCGCCAGGAGAAGGAGGAGGAGATGAAGGCCCGGGAGGAAGCCGTCAAGAACCGAGATGCTGAATGGTGGAGCTGGGGAAGAAGCAGGCTGCCGAGCGCAACCGGTTGGAGGAGCTGGAGCGGAATATGAGGACGAGGGAGGCCGATCTTGACGCTAATGTGCGAGTCCTGGCGGAAGATTGCGTGGCCTTCGCAGATCTCGAGAGGAGGTCACGCGAGGCGCTGAAGACGCTTTACGAGCGCGGCCAGGAGAGGCCTCTGGGCAACGACGAGGACGGCCCCGCCCAGCTGCTTCCTATCATGGTGAAGGGGCTTGAGGAGGTCGTTGACGGCCTCACTCCCATGGCAGAGGCAGAAGCTTGCATCCTGTCCTCAGCTGCACTGACTCGGGTCTTCAACCATCTGCACCTCCGCTACCCCAATGCTCGCCTTGACGAGCTGCTAGAGCCTGTGCCTGAAGATCAATACGAGGCAGCTGCCGGAGCTGTGCGGGATCAGGTGGGGGCCTTGCTGCAGAGGTTCCACGGCTTTGCCTCCGCTCCTCTGTCCGGCGTCGTCGACCTTGCGGCTGGTGGTGAAGACAAAGCCGATCACGAGTGAGCGCCTTCCGCAGGCATTGGCTACGCCTGGAGGTGACTCGCGGCCATTTCTCCTATTCCGTTCCTGCGACATGTAACCGGCCTCGTGGAGGCGTTTAGACTTTTATTTGGTATTGTGAGGACAATATGCTTGTAATATTTGCTTCGAGATTTTGCGATTTCCTTCCTATTTGCTTTGCGTTCTGCGTCGGTAGAGCCCGGCCCCACGCATACCTCAACCGCCATTGGGCCGACCGGAGACTAGGGCGGCAATTGAGCAGACGATAGCCGTTTGCAGGTTAGGCATAAAGGGCAGATTGACATGGATAAATGCAGGTAGATACACGCCACTGGGTCTGGCCCGAGCCGCTTGGGGATGATGCAGCCCGAGGGGCGCCCCCAGCAAGGTAAGGTAAAGGCTTAAGCAAAGGGATACATGCCACAGGGACGGACCCGTGCGGCCTGGGAATAATGCAGCCCGAGGGGCGCTCCCAGCTTAAATGAACTTGGAAGATATCACCTAGTTCTGTAGACGAAGTAGAGTTGATGTAGCTGAAACCACGCGTTGAAGGGATGACTCCTCATGAGCCACCGGGACCCTGAGCCTCAGGAGGCTCTGGGGGCTCGGGAGGTTCCCTGAAGAGCATCTCCATCTCCTCCTGAACGGCGTGGATCCTGACCTCCTGAGACGCCAGGACCTGCCGCAAGCCGCGCTGATGGGCCGACGCCACGCTCGGCAAGCCGAAGGGCATGCAAACGTAGCTGTGTGGTGGGCCCTCATAGCGGCACGCTCGTGATGGCCAGAAGCGCTCCTGAGATGCGGCCCTGTTGAGCCCTGGGACATCGACGCAGAGACGCAGCCCGACATCCTCGCCTGGATGGGGAGCTGCGCCTTGTGAGCGGCTGAGGCCGCGCATGGCTCTTGCTTCTTGTAGTTCTTGGGTGGTCTCGGTGATTAACTCTTGGGTGGTGGGCACTCCTTGCCCTGTGTTCTCCTAAGGGAAACGTGCCGCGAAGCACGCCTCCAATTGGTGCCCAAGCGCCTCCCTCGTGTGGTTGGCAAGGTCTGAGGCCCTCCAGAAGAGCCCCCGAGCCCTGCCCGGGGAGGGCGCTAGACGCGCCTTCCTATGCGACGGAGGGAGACGCAGCCCGACGAGGCTCCTGACGCGACGCCATCTCTTTGGGGTCCTGCACGGCGTGGCAACTTCTTCTTGGGGACGGTCTCCGGGGGGCTTCACTCCTGCTGTTGGGGTCGTCGATTGCTGCGGCTCGAAAGGCGCGCTCAAGAGAGCACACCACATCCCTCTCTTCACACGGGACCGCGATGATTCCTACGCTTCCTGGCATATTGAGAACATTGTAGCCGTGATGAATGACCGCCATGAACTTGGCCAGGGCTGGATACCAGAGGATGGCATTGTACGGCAGGCGGATGTGCACGACGTCGAAGTCGATGAGCTCCGTGCGGTAGTTGTTGCGCTTGCGAAAGGTGACGGGCAGGTGGACTTGCCCTATCGGTGTGGTGGAACCATCAGTCACTCCCGAGAAAGGCTTGGTTGGCTGGAGCAGGTCATAGAGCACTTGAAGGTTGTCGAACGTGTCGACGGATAGGACGTTGATCCCCGCGCTGCCGTTGATGAAAGTCTTGGTAACTAGCACATTGCTGATGACTGGGGAGCACAACATAGGGAGTGTGCCTGCGGTGGCTGCGCATTTGAGCTGGTCTGCCGAGTTGAAGGTGATGGCACATTGGGACCACCTGAGTGGGCGTGTGGCCTCGAGCTTGGGGAGTGCCGCATTCACCTCGCGAGCGAACTGTTTGAAGGTACGCTGAGAGGCTGGGGCTTGTGCACCGCCCAAGATGCAAGCGATCGCGCACGGCTCCTGGAAGCCCCCAGCCCCCTCGTCCTGGTGGTGGTCGTCGTTCCTTCTTGGTGGCGGTAGCGGGGGAAGACCGGTGTTACCCCGGGGGCCATCCTTGCGAGGTGGGTCTATCCAGGCGCCGTCGCGAGGTTGGTCCTGCCAGCGATCCTCGCGAGGCCGGACGCGCCACTCTTGGCGCGGGCCACGGTCATCCCAGCGTCCGCCTCCACGTCCTCCTCCGCGGCCGTAGACCCGGTCGTTGCGCTCGGGGCATCGACCATAGCGTCCTTCTCGTATGGCCCTGAGCTCTTGGCAGTCGCCTAGTGTTGTGGGTGTTCAGGTTGTGGAAGGCGCAGAACGGTCGGCCGTTCTTGGACGACTCAGGCTGATCTCTTCCTCGCTTGGTGTCGGGCTCCGCTACGAGCACAACTTCCTCCTTGCGCTTCACGTCCTTGGCCTTGGTCTTCTTTTCTTACGCTCCTGCAGCTGGCAGCTCGACGAGAGAGAGACGCCCCTCCTCATCTATTGCGCACTTGGTCGCAAGGTTGAACAGCTCCTGAGAAGTGCAGAGCTCCTCGTGGATAGCCAACTGTTCCTTCATCTTGACGTCACGGACGCCGTCAGAGAACATGGAGATGATGGCCTCGTGTTGTTGAAGCACTGGGGATCTTGGGCGGGTGTTTTTGAAGCGCTGGATGTACTTATGGAAAGTCTCTCCTGGCTGTTCCTTGATGCGGCGCAGGTCGCCCGCGGCCAGTGGGCGGTCGCGAGTGCCCTGGAAGTTGGCGACGAAGCGGTCGCGCCTCTCGTCCTAGGAGGAGATCGAGCCGTGTTGCAGGTTCAGGAGCCAAGAGCGGGCCACATCCTTGAGAGCCATGGGAAACTAGTTAGCCATTACTTTTTTGTCGCTGTTGGCCGCTTCGATGCTCAGCTCGTAGAGCTGCAGGAACTCCGCGTGATCCGTGCTGCCGTCGTAGCGAGGAGGCAGGTCTTGCTTGAACTTGCCTGGCGAGGCGACGCTACGCAGCTCGGGGGTGAAGGCGTGGCAGCCAGCTGTGGTTGCCGGGGCTCGCTTCGGGTGTGGAGCTTGGTCTTGACGGGGTTCGCGCTGCGCCGCTGCGGGTGGTGTGCGGTCTTGACGAGGTGGCGCGGGGAGCACGGGTGCAGCTTCTTGCGGCCATGGGATTTCTTGGCAGCTTCTTTCTTCGCGCGCATGCGCTGGGCACGGTGGATCACGCCACGGAGGTGCGCGCCTTGTTGCCAAGGCACCGTCTTGGGGGTGAGATTGTGGGGGCACGCCATGAGCCCCGTCGCCCGCGGCTGGTTGAAGGGGAGGCAGAAAGTTGGACGACACTGGAGAGCCCCCTGCGACGCGGACGAGCTCGGCGACGCGGTTGAGCCACTCCTCGTAGACGTTGTCGACGGGGCGGTAGCGGAGGAGCTCGTTCACCGCGAAGCGCGGCTCGTGCGTCCAAGGGAGCGGGGTGCGTGCGGGACGAATAACCAGCAGGGGTGAGCGACGGAGTAGCAGTAGGACCGTCCTGCCGCACTGAGGGGTGTAGCAAGGACGCCTGCTGCTCATTCCCCGCCGGGCCGGTGGCAGCGGTGGCGACGGGAGATGGGGAACGACGAGGTGGCACGCCTACAGGAGCCGTCTGTCAGGACCCCGATCCTAAGTCACACCGATCTAGCATGTAACACCTCATATCACTTTGTGACCTCACGCACGGTATTCCCACGGGTGTCGCCTTACCATGGCCCGGGACCGTTTGCGTCTTTTGGCTCACGTCTATGATAGTGTCGCTAGCATCCACATGACGAAGAACCCGGGCCGACATGGCTAGTCGTGAACCCAAAGCGGCACTAACCTATGGGGACAGGCATACATGAATCACTTCGAGCATGTCGGTCATCAACGTATGAATTCGGACTGTAGCACTGGGCTAACAGGACTCCGGTATCCCGGGCTGTAGCAGGCTAGGCAGGACTCCGAATATCACCGCGTGACATTTCCCCGAAGGGACAGACATAGGAACGAAATGAAACACATGCCGGCCAGTCAAGTGTCCAAGCAGGTAGTGCTGGGCTAGCAGGACTCCGGTGAACCGGCTGTAGCGGACTACTATCGCCGTAAGCACGAGACTTACATTTCCCCATATGAGAGGCTGCCAAGGATAAACAACTAGTTTGTCGGATCCCACCCATACCAAGCATTTCAATCATACACGCAATATGCCTGATATGAGCAAATACAACAAGGCATCACAACAAAACTCTACAACTCAAGTACTTTATTTTAAAAGGCTCCGAGGAGCCATACATAACATAGTCATACAGGTAGGGGTCACATGACCCAACACTCAAGTCATACAATCATACAAGCACATGCGGAAGCAAACTAGTCTCGAGTACGTACTCTAGAAAGAAAGAAAGCTTGTTGGAGCCTTCCTATCTACAATGGCCCTTCACAAGTCTTAGATCGCCACCGGTGGCTAACTTACTCATCGAAGTCAAGATCTACATAGAATCCGGCTTGAGGGGTAGTATTGTCCTCTGAAAAATATTGATTAAGCAAACATGAGTACAAAAGTACTCAGCAAGTCTTACCACGTAATCCTATCATACATGCACATTCTCAAGAAGGAGGTGGAGTTATTTGCAAGAAGCCAGCTTTGACTCTTGGCTAAGCTATCCTACGTGACACACTTTGTAAAGCATTTGTCGCACACGAGTCCACTACTCACCATCACAATACTACACCGTGGATCCTCTCTCGTCATCCCCGAGAGGGCCATCCACGATACTCACACTTATCTTGAGGCTTTTAGTAGTATCCATTTACTTGTCTATGAACTGATATAGGTAACCCAGAAGTCCTTCTCCGTGGACACGGCTATTCAATAGATCATAATTAAAACCTGCAGGGTGTACTTCTTCACACACGCTCTCACCACTTACCGCTGCTTACACGACATGTACTCGGCAACCTTCAGCGGAAGCCCAACGTGGGTGTCGGCCACAGCCTACCTAAACACTCAAGTCCCTAGTCCAGGTTTATCGCCTATTCGGTTCCATCCGCAGGGAGTCCGCCGAGGTTTCCCATACGGCCCCGAACGATGTGTACAGGGTTCCCGAGACACCAAACGGGCGAATCGGTACATCGGGCCACGGTGCCTACCGCAACACAACCCACCCCTAAGGTCAGCGCTATGCGGCCCCAAAGATACTACAAACACCGAAACTACTTGCAACTCCGGACTAAGAACAAGGGTGGTTAAGAAGCCGAGAGGGTCAATTAAGGATCCCAATGTGTGGTAGTAACTGTCTCATGGATCACAAACACAGATCTCAGTTCTTAGGTTCGGCTTCAATGAAACAACCCACCATGTACTCCTACATGGCCTTTCATCGATACCTTTACCAAATCGTGTTCAACATTTCCACTCTCGAACCAACACAACCTTTCACTCCAGTTCATCATCCCGATGAGCCAGACGACACAACTCTAAGCATAGCAAGCATAGCATGGTAGGAACAACACAAACATGGCTCAATCAACTCCTACACATACTAGTGGGTTTCATCTAGTTACCGTGGCAATGGCAGGTCATGCAAAGGAAGTGGGTTCAACTACCGCAGCACACAACAGTTTGAATCGCGTTGTCTTAATGCAGTAAACGAGAGCGTAAGCGAGAACATGGGTTTGTATCGGAATGATCAATGAGTTGCTTGCTGATGGAACTGGGGTAGAGAACTGCCCTTCGATGGGTAGTCGAGGTTATCTTCTGGGGCAGAACCTATCATCAAAAAACACCCAAATAAACATACAAACAATAAGCAACAATAAGATGCATGCTATGACATGGCAATATGGATGTGTGTTGGCCTAATGCAAGTTGAAGGAATAGGGATGAACTCATTCGAATCAAGATTCAAATGATAGCTCATTTGAGTTAGTCCTAATGGTGCAATATCTTATTCTGGTTATTCAGCATAGTTAACTTGTTTTAACATGCATGAAACCTGTACCAATGGATAGAGTGTATTTTTCTGATAATTTTTCATATATAAATCTTTGTATTTGGAGTTATAGAATAAAAGTTATAAGCATTTGAAATTTGATTTATATTCGAATTTATTATATAAAAATAAATCCAGAATTTGAGTTAATGCGTCAGCATGAGGTCAGCGTGACGTCAGTGGTCAACGGGGTCATCCAGGTCAAACTGACCAGTGGGACCCGCATGTCAGGGTTAGTTTAACTAATTAAATTAATTAGAACTAATCCTAATTAGTTAGCCGGGGGGGGCCCACCTGTCATTGACTCAGACAGTCAACAGGGGCCCACCGACAGGGGTCAGTGGTCAACTCGCCGGCGTCTAGCCGCCGGCGAGGCCAGACGCGGCGGAGCAGAGTGCGTTTGCACTTTCCGGCCACTAAATGGGGCGCGGGGAGCATCTATGTGAAGCTGGAGGTGAGCCGCGGTGTATGGAGGGGTTAGTCGAGTCGGGTGGCGGAGTGGGCCGGCGACGAAGTCGGGCGGCGGCTGCCCGGGTGATGTCGGGTTAGTTGCTAGGGGGCTCGGCGGCGTCGGAAGTGCATAGTTAGGCCCAGCGCAGCTTCGGTGAGTGCGATGGACAGGGTGGCGTGGCGTTGGGTGGCCGGAGCCTCGTCGGACGAAGCTCCACAGCAAAGGCGCGTTCGGTGATCGCGGTTGGGTCGTTGTGGTGCACGAAGAAGAGCGTGGAGAGGATGGAGAGGTAGCCAGGCTCACGGTGATCTCAGAGAGAGCCTCGGCGGGTCGGGGATGCTCGATGCGCGGCGACGGGCGATGGGGATCTCCGGCGGCTCGAGCTCGGTCGAGGTCGGTGTAGAAGTTTCGGTGCTTAGAGCGAGCGGGACTCGGCTAGCTAGGGGTAGTGGGGTCTTGGCGGAGCTGCTGGACATGGTGGGGAGGGGCATGGACGGCGGGGAGCACGGCGTCGACGGTGGCGCGGCTGGCGATGGCGTCGGCCAGGTTGGGGAGAGCGAGAGAGAGGGCAGGGGAGAATGGGGTGTCCAGGGGTTCGGTGGCGACGTGGAGGTCGTCGAGGCGGCGGGCGGCGAAGGGGTGAAGCAGGCGTGGCCAGCTGCGTGGCGCGCTCGCCGGCCGGGCAAGATTGAAGTTGCCTGCTCAAGTTGAGCTAAGCAGTCAGCGCTACTGGGCTGGGCAGCAGGTAGGGTTTTCCTTTTTTTAGTCTTTTCTAATTTCAGAACTTTGTGGGGTTTTTCTAAAATACCAAAACTGTTTTAAAAATCATCAAAATGCTCCTGGTCACTTGTTGGAATATTCCCAACATGAAACATTTTGGTTTGGCAATTTTTGAACATTTAAAATAATTTTCATAATTTAAAATGCTCATTTCAAAAACTTGTGAATTAATCTTAGAACCCTTAGATGACCTAGAAAATGGTACACCTCCTTTGACATGGGTTCTGAACCAAAACAAAGAGGATGAACATTTTGAAGGGCATTTCAGGTTCATTGAAATAATTTTTAGTAAACCCTAGT